>AP025345.1:3829756-4544634 GCA_025999795.1 Monascus purpureus | reverse complement strand
CTGTTGTACTTCCCGTTCGTTATATTGCCTAAAGGGCAGCTTTACTTCGGTATTGCCTACATTGGTAAGGAGATGTCGTCAGAGAGCGACCGCTCGGAGCATCGGCCCTCTCCCGGTGCATGTGGAGCAAGGGGCCCACTTCTTACACCGGGAGATGCAAAGGGAATACCGGCGCCGGCCGCAATGCCCACTACCGAGCTTGTCTGGAATGTGGCAGCCGGAAGGCATGCCGATGTTGATGATGCAGATGTTGGAGAAACTGTTGGGGACACCCAGAGGTCTGCCGTTGCGAGGAACTTCTGGGCCCCAACATTCAATGGTAAGGAGGTCAGTGAATTCCTGAGGACCTTACATTCGTTGTTTAGGAACCATGGAATCACGCGAGAGGAGGGCAAGATAAGTGCCCTGTGTGATTATGTATCAGTAAGTGTGTGTGAGTGGGTAGAGAGTCTCCCTGAATATGAGGAGGAAGGACTATGAAGGATTGGAGAAGCGGCTCCTAGAGGAGAGTATCGGGACCAGGATTCAGCACAGGCCAAGCTCAACATAGGCTGGCTTGGCAGGTTTGTTGCTCAGAAACGGTCAACAGATGACAACTTGACCAAGTATGTTCGCGAATTTAGCAACGTCTCTGGTGAACTGATGCGCTGAGGCCAGCTGGTGGAATTCTTGAGAACAGAGATGTTCCTGCAGGGTCTGCCGGAGGAGGTGCAGGTTGAAGTGGTAAGGAGGGCGAAGATTAGCCCTCAGAAGTTCGAGACTATGAAGTTCGCAAGGGCCCGGGAGGCAGTTGAAGAATATCTGGAGGAAGTGGCTGGATTAAATTTAATTCGGCAGGGTCATGAAGGGAAGCTTGCGAACTTCGCAGAGGAAGTGTCAGCTGCGCATAGCTTAGTAGTTGTGCAGCCAGATGGGCGAGTCCCAGATGAACAACGACAGCCAGAGGACAGAGAACCAGTGCCTACAGGGAAGCGGCAGGTGCCAAGAACAGCCCCGGGAACAGGAGACACCAGGAAACGCTAGATGACCTGGCTGAACGGATGAGGAAAATGGAAATCAGCCTCATGGAGGTGAGACAGAACGACTTCCGAAGACATGGGCTAAATGACATACCCAACCGACGGGGCTATGTGCCAATCGCGGGTGACCAATGCCGGTTCTGTCTGGAAACAGGTCACACCAACATACGGGGGGACATGTCCACGGTACCAAGCATTGGCTGCCCAGGGTCTATGCCATATTGCTGGAGATGCCAAAGTCCGTTATGGACCGATTGGAGGGGCCGGAGGGGTGGAGGTAGTAAGGGTAATTACCAATGGTAAGAGCATGAAGGAGTCCATTGAGGAATATGGAAAGCAGCACCAGACTGGGAATAGTGCAGTGGGTTATGTACACAACATGTTAAAAGAAACTGCGTACATTGAGGAAGTGGAGGAGGAAGATGAAGAAGGATTTATGGAAAGCTTTGTTGAAATGGAGGTTAATGCGCTGGTCAATGCGGAAAAGAGAAAGATAACCCCAGAGGGGCGTGCAGACCCTAAGCGACGTGCACTGGACGATGTGGCTAGGAGGGAAGAAGAAATTCCCATCTTGAAGACAGTCCGTCCAGGAAGATATGAGGAAATTGATGAACCTGACGCAGATGTGGAGATGGAAGATCGACCGGACTACCGAGTTAGGGATGTGGAGGAAGGTTTGAGAAGATCCTTTGGGGGCCCCAAAAGCAAGAGTTCCCCCAGAGGAAAGATGCTCCGAAAGCTAAGCTTAACAAATTGGCGGATGAGCTGAAGAATTCAACGGACATTAAGGACATACGGAATCGGATTCTGAACACCACGGTGACATTGTCACTCCAGGAGCTGCTAGGGATGTCTGATGGGCTGCATCGGAGCCTTTTCTCAGGAACCCGACAGCCGGTGACAACGTCTATCGAATTCAGCAAAGGAACAGACCCAGGGGTCGTTGCGCGAGTGGGAAACTTAGGGATGAGAAGCCGCAAGGCGAACCAGATGGATTTGGAAGAAACGAGGGTATGATGATGAAGGACCTCCGTTATATGTCTGTGGAACTCTAGCGGCGTGGATCCAGATACTGGAGGATCCACAAAGGGTTCAGGCATTGCTGGATGGAGGTGCGGAAATCAATGTGATGCAAGCCTGGCTAGCGGAAAAACATGCGCTGCCAGTCACTCTGCACGCCAAAGGAACGATGAGAAGTGCCAACGGAGGTCTCACGCCGTTTGTTGGAATCTGCGAGCGGGTCCCAGTACGGATTGGGAGCTTCCAATATTATGTCCCTTTCTTCATTGTGGACACGCGTGGCGGACATGCAGTGGTGCTGGGGAGGCCATTTGAACACATGAGCCGTATGGCGCACACGAACACCAGCGTCCGGGGCGGTCATCACAACGATTTATTCAATGGACAGGACGAAGGTCGCGAGAATGAAGGGTTTCACCCCGGAACGCGTAGGATGGAGACCCGGAGGGACGTTTTCGAAGATCGGAGGTTAATTGGAGAGGAGCCGGGAAACTAGCCGCTGGGTTTGTACCGGGCCCAGGACCCAGCGGACAGAGGGGCTCAAGGCCATCATACCAAAGTATGGCGGATGTTATGTCACGTGATGTTGGAGAACGGACATACATGAGTATTGCGGAGTTGGAGAAAATGGCTCCAGTACGGGAAGTGCGGTTCCAAGCCGGCCCTTTGCTGGGATGGAAGTGGAATAGAGCCACGGATAAGCCGACGTGTGGACTTGGTGACACTGAGACAGCAGTATTTGGTAAACACCAAATACAAAAGGAAAGCAGATAAGGTCCTGCCAGTAAACAAGCCCGATCCAACAGGGGCGGCACCAGTTGGAAATGGGGACTGGCGGTTGAAGGTTCTGAAGAAGTATTATTCGAACCAGTGGTCAAGAGTGGAGGAGGGGTCAAAGGGGAATTTCAAAGGAGTGTCATTCCCAAAATATCAGGGATCGCGAGAGGGTCACGGTTGACACCGGAACGGGTGACACGATTAAAAATAGGGTTGATAAAGCCAAAGGAGAGAGAGCTCCTCATGGAGGTGTTATATGCGCGGGAAGCAGCACTAGCTTGGTCGTTCGCAGAGATAGGGCAGGTGCGCGAAGAGGTCTGCCCACCAGTGGTGATACGGACAGTTCCCCATGAACCATGGCAGGAGAAAGGATTCCCCGTACCAAGGGCACTGAGGGCCAATTGCGGCAAAGATGTGCCAGGAGAGGATGGAAAACAGGGTTCTGGAGTATGCGTTCAGCCCATACTCAAATAAGTGGTTCCTAGTGCCGAAAAACGCTGGACCGAATGGGGAGAGGAGATATCGGTTGATAAACAGCTGCACGAGGATGAATGGGGTCACATTGAAAGATGCCAATATTCCCCCTTCGGCAGATGATTTCGCGGAAGAGTACAGTGGCATGGCGGCAACATCAGTGATAGACCTGTTCTCAGGGTATGACCAGATTCCGCTAGATGCTCGTTCAAGGGATATGACGGCGTTCCAATCGCCATTGGGCCTAGTTCGGCAGATGACCTTAACTCAAGGCTGGACAGGGGCGGTGCCAGTGTTTTGCAGAACTGCGGACATAGTGACCACAGATACTAAGGATGAGGTGCAACTCCCACCAGATCCAGGTGGAGAGCCACGAGTTTGGAAACCTAAGGTCCCAGGACCGGGAGGAAGGGCTGCATCGCCATATGTTGACGATATTGCAGTAAAGGGACCAAAGACTATGTATAATGAGGAAGAGGTTATGCCTGGGATTCGGCGATATGTTTACCAGCACATTCGCAACATCGATCGAACCCTATACAACTTGGAGTTGGCGGGGCTCACCGCATCGGGAGATAAGCTAATGTTATGCCAGCCTGCGGTCAAGGTGGTTGGGTATGTGTGTGACTATAACGGACGGCACCCTGAGGCGAATAAAGTGGCCAAGATACTGGATTGGCCTGGGTGCAGGAACCTCACAGAAACGAAGGCATTCATAGGTGTCGTGGTATATTATCGGATATGGATCAAGGACTTTGCTAAAATAGCTGAACCGATATATGCGCTGCAACGAAAGGGAGCAGCATTTGAATGGGGGCGAGCACAGCAGGAAGCAATGGACCAACTTAAAGAAGCACTCACAACTGCTCCAGCCCTAAGGTCAATTGAGTACCCAGTACAGCTATCTGATGGAACCATGTCAGAGGTTGGAGATATTATTGTGGCAACAGATGCTAGTGGAACAGGTTGGGGGAGCAGTCCTTATGCAGGCGGAACCCAGATCGAAGAAGAGGCATCCAGCCCGGTTTGAAAGTGGCGTTTGGACAGGAACAGAGCTAAACTATGATGCTGGTAAGCTTGAATGCCGGGGAGTTCTAATGGCGCTCAAGAAATTTCGGTCGTACCTGTATGGGGTGCCCTTTGTTTTGGAAACGGATGCAGCTACGCTGGTTGCGCAACTGAACCGCACTATTACCGATATCCCCAGCGCGGTAGTTACTCGTTGGATTGCGTGGATTCGGATGTTTGACTTCACAGTACAGCACGTGTCAGGAGTGAAGAACTCTGCTGCAGATGGGCTATCTAGGAAGCCAGTTACCCCAGAAGCACTGGAGGAAGCGAAACAGGAGCATATGGAGGAGTTCCTAGACAGGCAGTTTAACCTTACTCTCCATGTCAACAACACCTCGCATAATGAAGACAATGAAAGGCACACAGAGGAAGGAGGGGGTGGGGTAAATTGGCTCACCAATAAAGAAGAATGGTCTGAAGAGTCCCTCCAGATTGCAGAGTGGCTACAGACACTACAACGGCCAAAGGGAATGAATGCGTCCCAATACCATCGGTTTCGAGCTAAGGCATTAGGTTTCATGGTCCAAGACGGCTATTTATTCAAGCGAATGGCAGCCAACCAGCCAGTACGGCGAGTAGTTGATGATCCCAAGCGACAGAGGGAGATTCTCCACGCGTTACACAATGATAGCGGTCATCGTGGCAGAGAAAGCACTTATCAGAAGGTTCGAGGCGCGATACTGGTGGCCAAGGGTTTGGGAGGATGTCAAGGACTGGTGCCAGAGATGTGACCCATGTCAGCGAGCGGCTGAGACTCGGATAGGTGAGGAGATGACGGCAACCCAGCCCATGGGGCTCTTCCAAAAATGGCACATTGACACCACATACGTCTCACGGAGAGGTAGTGGTAAATGTGCGTTGGTTCAAGCTCGAGAGTCAGTTTCAGGTTGGGTGGAAGCTGAAGCTGTGGTTGAAGTGACAGCGAGGACTGTTGCTAGCTTTGTCTACCGCAATATCATCACTCGATGGGGCTGTATGGAGGTTATGGTCAGTGACAATGGCCCAGAGCATCAGGAGGTCTTTAGGGAGCTTATGAAGAGGTTTAAGGTGAAGCACGTTACAATCTCACCGTACAATTCGCAGGCCAATGGTTTTATCGAGGTCGCGCATCGCATGTTCATTCTTGGCCTGAGAAAGCTCACTGCAGGCTTTGCCAAGGGCTGGGACAAGCATCTCCCAGCACTCCTCTGGTCAGAAAGAGTCACCATTCGCGATGGGATTGGGATGTCGCCGTTTCATTATGTTGTTGGCTTTGACGCGGTGTTGCCGGTGGAGGTGGAGGTCCCGACCTGGAGGACCCTGCCTTGGTATTAATGGAGGTGTATCGTTGGTTGGTCACTAGCTAGATAGGCCTACGTGGTGAAAAGGGTCAGCGAGGGCGGACCTATGCGGCAGAATCCCACGTGATCCAACACCCCCGAGCTGGCCTAAAGACTAATCTAAAGAATTTAAATACAAAAATCGGCCTCTATGCAGGCCTTCAAATGAGAGAATAAAAGCAAAATTAAGCAGAGAAATGAGAGGTTCTGCTTTGGCCAATCAGAAGCCGTAAATCAGAATAGAAAGTATAACCAAAATGGGGGAGCAAGCGCCGCTTAATGTATGCCGGTGAGTTCCAGGAAATGATTGAATCGTTCAGTTTGGAGAGGTTTTGTCAGGCCATCTGCTGCCTGTTCTTTGGTAGGGCAGGTCTGAAGTTTAACAATGCCGTCTCGGACCTTCTCCCGAACGTAATGGTAGCGTATGTCAATGTGTTTGGATCTCTTGGTGGTGAGCTCGGCTTCAGCCATGGCGTGAGCACCTTGATTATCGATATGAAGAGATATTGGTGGGCATTCAGTTGGGAGCACATTAAGCTCGTTGATGAGATTCCGGAGCCAGAGGGCATCACGGCTGGCTTCGCTTAGAGCCATATACTCAGCTTCGTTGGAGCTAAGGGCAACGGATGTTTGCTTGCGGCTTTTCCAGGCAATTGGGGCTCCGGCAAGCAGAAAGATGTATCCAGAAACTGACCGGCGGTTGCCTGTCAGTTGGCCACCCCAATCAGAGTCGGTATAACATTTTGGCATGAGGAGGTCAGATGTAATGGACTCCGTGGGTTTATGATAGGTAATTTGCCGATTGATGGAGCCTTTAAGATAGCGTATGGCGTGTATAAGGGCACGCCATGCTTTTTAGGTGGGTTTGGCGTTATATTGGGATAGTATGCCAACCGTCTGGCTAAGATCTGGCCGGGTTTTGGTGGCTAGCCAGGTAAGGCAGCCTACACCACGTTGATATTCTTTGGTGTTGACTGTAGGGTCTGGTTCATCATCAATTATTAGGCTAGGATCCATTGGAATCCTAACAGGATGTGCTTGGGCTTGACCAAAAGAGGCAACAACATCTTCAGTGTAGTCGGCTTGAGATAAAGAAGATGAAGTCTCAGACTGGGAGATGGTCATGCCAAGGTATTTGGTAGAGTTTCCAACTTCTTTTATGTCAAATTTGGCGGAGAGAGTCTCCATAAACCAGATGGCATCATTTTCATGTTTAGCATAGACTTTGAAGTCATCCACATGGGTGGTCACATAGAGTTGGGTCCGGGTAGTGTGGATCCATAGACCAGAGTCATATTCAGAGCATTTGAAGCTGATTTGGCGTAGAAAAGCACCCAGAGTATCATACCAGATGCGGGCAGATGGGACCAATCCATAGAGGGATTGAAGGAGTTCACAGACAAGATCTCCAGAACCTTCTTTGAATCCCTGAACTTGGGTCATAAAGACACGTTTGTCCGTGGGCATTTTCCCATTTAGGAAAGCAAGGGTGGCATCAGCTTTTCGGGTATGCCAGCCAAGCAGGGTGGCCAGTGCCGTGAGGGTTCTGGTAGTATTTTCATTTACCACTGGTGCGTAGGATTCCATGAAGTCCTTATCAAGTAGATTGCCACGAATGACCCAGCGGGCTTTAGCCTGATAATCCTCTGAAATAGGTATGCCGGGGATTTCTTTCTTTTTGTATACCCACCGGCCAGGGATGACTTTGGTCCCTGGTGGTAGGTCAGAACGGCGAATGAGTTGCCAGCAGCCTTTCTCTTTAAGTTGGTTGACTTCCTTTTGCATGGCAGCTTGCCATTTAGCAGCATCAGGATGGGATATGGCCTGCTTATAAGAAGTAGGCGTGTTGTCTTCTGATGAAGGAATGGTTGAAGTGGCAAAGTAAGCTAGGGACATGCCTTTGGCAGGTCGGAGCCATATATCTTGGTCATTGAGAGGTTCATCTTCAACTAATTGAGTTGGATTTTCTTCGGTAGGGGTGCTGGGACCTTTGGGAGTGGTAGTTGTAGGATCTTTGTAATCCTCATCAAATATAACATCATTGGTGACAAAGACGGTGTCAGTTTTAGGGTCCCAAACACGATATTGATGGCTACTAATTTGGCCAATGAGGAAACAGCAGTGAGAACGCGAATCAAGCTTATTTCCAGGTTTATCTGGTCCATGCCGATGGACCCAGGCTGGACACCCCCAACGGCGATATCCAGGGAGTGAAGAAACGGATGAATTAGTCCACGCTGCCAACGGAGCGCGATAAGGGCTGGGGTGTATGTCCTTGTTGATATTCACCCCCCCAGGAATTTGGGAATTGTATAGGATGGTAGATGTAGGGAGCCGATTTGTAAGATCTGTGGCATATTGGAGAGCATCTACCCAAAAGCGTTCTGGTATATATGGGGCATCAAGCATCATAGCTCGGGCCCGTTCAAAAAGGATCCGGATGCCACGTTCACTAACAGCATTTTGCCATGGTGAATATGGTGAGCTTGGTTGCCATTCTATGCCTTCCTGACGGTAGGTTTCCATCCATTCAGTGGAGCGGAATTCATTATCAGAGACTAGGTAGGCAGGGGCAGTGAAGCCATGGTTCTTCATATTTTGAAGCCAGTTCTTGAAGGCGGTAATGGCTGCACTTTTTGTCTCAAGGAAGAGGATCCATCGATAATGTGTGGCATCGTCGGTAATAAGTAAGACATATTTTGCCCCAATTCGGCCAGGGACAACATCGTTAGGGTTGTCAAAATCAAGAGTTTGTCCACCGCCGGCGATATCTAGATGGACTCGGGCAAGGGGTTTGGTAACTCTGGACCTAGGGACCTTGCTATAATAGCGTGTCTGTCTAGCCTGTATACAGACTTCACAAAATGGGAGTTCTTTAGAGCCTTTGATTTCGATGCAAGACTCAGGATCTCGGGCGAGGCGGAGGAGATCGGCTTGATTGAGATGGCATAGGCGTCGGTGCCAGGCCATGATAGGTAGGGATATCTTAGTAGTTCGCGGCTTCCCTAGAACCGGGGTCTCTTTTGGAGTAGGAGCTTCAGCTGGTGTCTTAATTGTGGGAGCCTTTGCAGGTGGCTCTTCTGGGCGGTTAACTTCTTTGCCAGACCGGGTGGTGACAAAGGCATAAGAATTTTCTTCTTCTCCAGGAGATAGGCAGTCTTCAAGGAGGTAAACATTGTTTTTGAACAATCGGGCTTGGAATTCAGCTCCAGATGGTGTGGTAATCAGCTTGACTTCACAATCTAGTGTATATTGAAGCCTAAAGCCTTGTCGTACAAGCATGCCTTCTGAAATGAGGTTGGAAGTAAAGGAAGGAACATGGCGGACGTCTCTTAGGATCAGAGATCCGTGACCAATATCTATAATCACGGTGCCAATGCCTTGAGGCATAGAGATATGGCCTTGAGCACCTTCCATATAATCTGTCTCCACCAGATCGTGCTTCTGCAAGGCCTTGTAGGTTGCAAAAAGCGAACGGTCAGGTGTAGAATGGAAAGAGGCACAGCTGTCAACAAACCATTGATTGGAAAATGAGAGAGTCTTTGCAGACTTCACAATAGCAGATTTGGCATTGGAGAGTTTCTTATGCAAGACAAGTTCCTGTGAAGCAGGGTGATCCTGGTTTGATTGTGGGTTTGCTTCAGATTGTTGCTGAACACGGAGAGCATTAGCCATAGTAGTATAGAACTTGCGTCTATACTCTGGTGCTTTCTCAGGATGTTTAAAATAGCATATAAGTCCATGGCGATTTCCACAGTGATCACAGTCTATAAGTGTATGACGAGATCTATCTTGGTTGTTGGAACGTTGAGGAATTGTGTATTTGGTTCCAGATGCTTGTTTTGAATAACTGCGGTTCTGGGAGTTCTCTTTCTGTTGGTTTGACCGGTCTTGAGAATGAGTATCACGGAATTTAGTGCCGGTTCGAGTAGATAATTGGGTCTGGATAACATTAAGATCCAGGTTGGTAACCGGAGCACGGCCAGTAGAGTAGACATCATCTAGCTTACTCTTGATAAAGGCGCGGTTCCAGTCCCGGAGACCTATAAAGAAGAGGTCATGTTTGAGATTTTCAAAAGATTCTTCTCCAATAGCGTGTAGGCGGTCAAAGATTCGATTGAAGGATGACTGGTAGGTGAGATAATCGTTATCCTTTATATAGAGCTCTTTGAGCTCCATGGTAAGAGCCATTCGCTCTTCACCGGTGGATTTGCCAAAAGTGTGGCAGCTCGGTCCCAAAGACCATGGGCAGAGAGGTCATATACGGTGCCTAGTTTATCAGAAGCAGGGGTTGTCATGGCATTGAGCATACGGGCTCTCATGACAATGGCTTTTCTGTGCCAAACTGCAGCATCAAGTGGAGATGATCCAGCAGGAGGAGAGTCCTGGTGAAGAGTTGTAATAGCATTGAGAATACCAGCTTCTTTTTGTATGGCAGAGCTCCATGCATCGTAATTATCCAGTGTCAAGATGACACGGCATCGGTCAGGCAGTAGCGTATCGACATCGGCTTGGACAAGGGCAATAGCATTGCTGATATTTGTGTCTGAGGTATCTCGCAGAGGCGGTTGGATATCCATTGGTGTAGTATCTTGGGTTGTATTTGAAGGCAAGGAAGCTTGTGGAGTATTAGACTGGATGATAGATGCCAGTTTTAGCTCCATTCTAGCTTCACGGTCTCGCATATCTTGTTCCATCTGATCCTGGCGAGCAAGCATTTGTCGCATCATATCAGCAAGATCAGGGGTAAGTTCGTTTGTGGAAGCCATGTTGGCGGTATTGGTAGAGCTCAGATTGGCTCTGGAAGGCGTTGGGGTCTCTATCTCTTCAGAGACAACTGATGAAGAGGTCTCGTCTATATTCGAGGACTTGTTTTGGAGATTTCGGCGACGTGATCGTCGTATAGCAGTAGCGGGAGGCGTAGTAGGTTCTCCTGACATGCTCAGGTTCGGACCGTATCTGGGATCCTGGAATTTTTTTTTGGAATCTGGGGTATGGAATTTTGGTTCAGCCAATCAGAGGGCTTAAATTGACCACTTATACGGGCCTAAAATAGCTCATATTTCCGAGCAAGAAACGGGCTCATAACCTAATGGAGGTGTATCGTTGGTTGGTCACTAGCTAGATAGGCCTACGTGGTGAAAAGGGTCAGCGAGGGCGGACCTATGCGGCAGAATCCCACGTGATCCAACAATAAGGTCCAAACACGTGACGAGCTCCTAGCTCTACGAGCTCGCCAGATTGAACGACGTGACGAAGATACACAGGAAGCGCAGGCGCGGATTGTCCGGTTCCGTGAGAAAGGACGAGAGCTTTATAATGAACGCACGAATACTCGATTGCATGCATTAGAAAAGGGGGATTTGGTGTTGGTACACAATACACCATTGAACAAATCCCACTCTGACAAGCTTGGATTTCGATGGCTTGGGCCATTTCGTATTCAGGAAGCTCTTGGAAATGGCTCCTACAAAATTGAGGAGCTAGATGGCACAGCATTCCGTTATCCTGTCCACGGGAACCGGATCAAGATCTATTATAAACCGCTGCCTCTGCCAGAGGAGACCTCGAGCGCGCAAAGTACCACCTCAGTGTCGGAGGACGAGGGAGAATCCATGGGTCACAGAGATGATGACGATTGGAGACTGCAGGACCTTATCCCAGAGGGGGAGTCCTTTGCAGTCGTCATCTGAACGCAATCTCAGGAGTTTCCCACACGTTGCTACCTCTACCGATGAGGGCATCTGCTTTCAAAGGGGGGGGGTAGTAGTGTGTGGTGGATTCAACACACAGCTACGGAACGATTTCAACAATTAGATTCCATGTCATTCATTATTTGTATATTTCATATGTTGCACTTACATTCTACCTGCTTTGTTTTTGGATTTTTGGCACTAAATTGATAGCTGGGAGCTACCGGAGGTTTGATGTTCAGGACCGTCATACAAAGGTATGAAGGAAGATAGGAGCCTACAGGATGGTGGGAGGCATCAGTGCCTTCATTGAAAGGGCAACAACTGGGAGGGATTCACCTCCGTCAACCGACCTCAGGAAGCCCTTCGTCGTCGCCACAGAGAAAAAGACAAGGCATACCATGTGGTGAAGCCCACGGCCGGAGTACTTAATGGAGGGTTTCCTCCCAGATAGTTACGAGAAAGAGAGCATTCTTTTGGTTTCTAGGTTGCTTCACTAGTATCGTCGTCATTGTATAGAGCGGAGCGAGGCTCCTTCGTCGTTGTGTTTCCTTTTATCGTTATATCGTTTTCTTGCTAAGATCATTCGGTGCCGTGTGGTATAGTGGCATCACCTTGGTATATCCATTCCTGAGATCCCTCGATCACAACCTGGTTCCTGTCGCAGGGAACAACGCACGTACGCCCCCCCTTTACAGCACTTGCAAAGGCGGCTGAGTCCTAGTGAATTTTTGATAGGTCCGTTTTATGGAGCGAGTTTATCAGATTGTGAGGCGTAATCATGTTGGAGCTCAGGCCTTTGCAGCTCTCGAGTAGGCGAACCAAATACAAGGAAGTTCATCAGCAAAGACAAGGCTGAAACGCAGATACAGTGAAGCTAGAAAATGATTCGATCATATCAGCCGGCTTACCATCGCTTCCTTCACCAGGATACCCATCGGCGACTAGGGAAAGCGCCTGACCTCGCTGAGCCTAGACATGGCTCATCTATAAAGACACAACGTTTTCCTCTTGAACAATCCAAGTTTCTGAAGCTAAATACATTTCGCTCGCAAGCACTTTGATAGACTTACACACTACTGCAAATCCCCATAGGTAGATCTAATATTCCTTATGGTGCATATTTCACAAACAATCTTACTGACTCGGGCACCTATACTTAGGAAAATGAGTCGAGCACTGAAAGACGGCGCTGAGGCGCTGAAGTCATGGGTTACCGCATCCGTATCCCGAGTCACAAAGATTGCAGCAGGCGGAGGAACTCCTGGTACACGCGCAGCACCAGCAAAGATGGCCGCGAATGACGCCAAAATAGGGGTGAGACTGGACAACGGGGAGCTGGTGACCAAAGATGGGAAGATGTACAGGCGCTACAAGCTACAGGCAAACAAGAACGCATCGAATCCGACAATCAAGGATTTGGCAGCACAGAATTCTCACCGCGTCTTTGCTGAAGCAGACGTGCCTATTGATGACTCGAAGTCAAAGGAGGAGAAGATCGACAAGCTTTTTGACGACTTGTACGACGACATTGACAAGAGGATGATGGGTTAGGCGTTGTACATAGAGTTTTTTTCTGTGCACTGCATGTTGTCATTTTTGGGCTCGGCTGTAGTTCGGATGCCATTTCCATTTTGTATACAGAGCTGCTAGCGCGCCATTTTACTTGATCTCTCCTCTCCATATTCCACACAGAAGAGATTACTGTAGATCGTGTTGCCTGAGCCCTATACTGGGGCTGCGCAAGGCTACGTCTCCAGTTGTGGCGTAGCGCGAAATTCTGCCACCACTTACCGCTCTATTTTGTTTTCCAGTTCTCTTTCGCTCCTCCTTCACCCGGAAGTTCCCCAACTTCTCGACTACCCCACCCCCGTCTCCGCATTCGTCCCACCGGCTCCTCATGTGGCTGTCGCTGGCGGACTGGAGATGCTCTAGTATGTATTACCGCTGGCTCGCAAGTTTGCACTCAGCTCACACTGCTCGCTCAGTCTACCTTTTAGAATCCAGTACCGGCCCGCCCGACTGATGATGATCGCCCAAGCCCGGCAGCTTACGATGACTAAACCCCCTTCACTGTGCGAGCGTACAGCACATGATGGAACCTTTTTTCAATTCACCCGCGGCCGATTCCTCACCGACGAAGCCAGTGAATTGGCCAAGAGGTACATCCGTTTTGACATTGATGAGCTCGCTCGCTTAGCTGTTCGGGCTGCAGAGGCTGCAAGTAATGGGCCGCGAACATGTATCAGCATTGAAAAAATGGCAGATGGAATGCACAATAAGGCTATACGCTTCACAATGGACAATGGGTTCCAAGCAGTGGGCAAAGTTCCGAATCCGAATGCTGGGCTTCCGCACTTAACCACTGCCTCGGAAGTCGCTACTATGGACTTCGTATGCATATCTTCCCTTCTTTGTCGTGACTATTCACGAAGTGTTAACATCAGATAGATGAGCAACGTCCTCGGTACGCCAGTTCCCAAAGTTCTTTCGTGGAGTTCTTCGACCGACAATCCTGTTGCGGCGGAGTACATCCTAATGGAGAATGCACGCGGCGTACCACTGAGTAGCCTGTGGGACAAACTTGGCGCGCCGGTTAAGTTCAAGGTGCTTGAAAAAGTCGCCTCCTACCAGGAGCTCTGGTCCCAGGTTTGCTTTTCGCAGTATGGGAGTCTGTACTACCGAAGCGACCTTGACCAGTCAAGTCCCAACCTCCAGTACACGGATAAAGATGGGAATCACGCCGTCGATGAGAGGTTCGCTGTTGGGCCTTCGGTGAGTCGGCCGAATGTCGATGATGGCAGGGCAAAGTTGGATTTTGACCGAGGCCCCTGGGATACCGTAGACGCTTATGAACGGGCAACTGGAGAGCGCGAAGCTTATTGTATCAAAAGTATGGAGCAATTGCCACGATCGCCCATTGCTATTCATTATTCGGGGACGTACCAGCCGTCGCGCGAGACAAAGCTTTTCGCGATCGAGAGCTACCTCAAAGTGGTAAATTTCTTACTACCTGAGGATGAGGACATATCAGCGTCCTGCATCTGGCATGATGACTTGCATGTCGAGAATGTCTTTGTCAATCCAGAGGATCCATCAGAGATATACGCCTTCATTGATTGGCAATCTACAGAACTCGCCCCGCTATACCATCACACCATCGAACCGTATATCCTAGACTACAATGGCCCAGCACTCGAAGGCCTCCTCGACCGACCGAAGCTCGCCGACGTCAAAGCGCTGTTCCAGGATGAACACGACCAAGCAGTCGCAACCCGCAAAGCGGAGTCCTTATTTACTAGCATGTCTCTGCTCGCGCTTTACAGATATCTGCTGCACAAAACGATACCCCAGTTGTTCAAGGCTCTCGAGTTCCGGCAGACAGACTGCTTCGACTTACTTCTGTTCGCACGGAACCTTCTTGTCGACGGCGAAGCTACCTACCTCGGACTCTTAGCCAAGCAGCAAGAGGAGAATTGGGCTGGTGTCCCGAGGATATCGAGGACTGGAACAAAGGCACCGCTTACGTTCTCGCACGATGTTCTCCGGAAGATCAAATGTGATAGCGCAGGCGCTTCGGCAGCGATGGCGCTGATGGGAGACGTGCAGCGCATGATTGGCAGCCAGTATTTCCAGGCCCGGGGATTGGTGAGCCACGCGCAATTCGCGGAGCTCGAACGAATTCTCCCCAAGGCGAGAGATGACTTTGTGCGGGCGCATGCGCGCAACGAGAAAGAAGAGCTGGAGCTCTCTCGCGCGTGGCCGTTCGATTTACCGGATCGCGGTGCGCAAAGAAACGCAACAGCTTGAACCACCAAGGTCATCTCAAGTGACAAAATTAGCCTTGGGTCAAGGCATCACTGGAACCAGAGCTGCTCTCTACCAATCTAGATGAAACGATATGACAATTGGCTCGCGCCTGAATAACGGTGAGAAGGAACGTCAACAGATACAAGCACCATACATCAACAATGACATTATCAGCCACTCGTAGCCGAATCAATCTTCTCTAGAATTGGATCCGTACTTCCATCATTCCTCATTGTTGACCACAAGCGATGAAGGACTATACACATAGTCCAGCTCTATTAGGGCGATAAATTCCTCCTTTGTCATCTCCCTGCTGTCCAGGAGTTCTTTCTTCTCCTCCATCTTCTCCAAGGCTTCATCGTACTTATCCAACTCGTTCACCTTCCGTTCTGCGAATGCCTCAAGCTCATCTGCGTTGTCAAAGTCTTTCTCACGTCTAGCCCACTTGTCAACCCCCAAATGTCGGCGCAGTTGTACAAAAGGAAAGCTACGATGGTTGTTAAAGCTGAATGAGAGGAGCATGTGCAGCCACATGGCTCCTGATGCTTGCGACCACTTGACAAGACTGGATAGCTCTCTGTCTTCGTGTCCTGGCAGTTTTGCCTCCTCCTCCTCCAAGACACGTATGAAGATTTCTAGGTATTTGAAGTACCGGGTTGGGATCCTGGGCAGTTCATCACCCTTGCAGTCCCATGCGCTGTTGACAGGCCTGTCTTGAAGAAGCCACCACAGTGCCGAGCCAAACAACTGAGCAGGTCCAATATAAGAGCACTCGAGGTCCACTACTCCAACAACAGTGACATCCTCCCTACCATGGACAATCAAATTTGCTAACCTGAGATCATCGCAAATCAGTTTAAACTTGCAATGGTCATACTTTTCATTGACAAAGTCACGTATCAGACTTTTAAGGACCTTGAACGCCACAAATTTGCTTTTAGCATCGTAAAAACCAACAACTGAGTTCGGCTGGTGAATGAGCTGCTCCCAGTCCTGCCCAATGACATATTGAAAATACTCAGTCGTGGTTGCAAACCCCTGGGCTCGGTCACCTAGACATGATTTGCTTAGATTTCATCACAGCATTGAGGATGAGAAAGGAGAAGGCATACCAAAAGTGTCAACTCCTCCATTTTGTAGAATGCTATGTGCCTTGAATGTTAGCGGCTGTGGGAGTGTATGGCGTTGTGATTCAGGCTGCAGGTAAGGCAGGCTGCTAATCCAGTCAAAATCAAGCTTGAAAAGCTGAAGAAGGAAGTTCGCCAATTGCCTGTAGATAGCCTCAACCTCACTATCACTGATATCCTCCTTCATGGCTCTGCTAGGGCTCTCGGCATTGGGGTCCTGGAGGAGGTCGCTAAGGCTCACTCCATCAATGAAGTCCATCATGATAAACGGCCCGAGACCAAGAGGGTTGCTCGCAGCGGGACCCCACACTTGGATTTTCAGCACGGGAATGGTAGTCCTGCTGCGGATGATACTCAGGGCCGTCACCTCCATGGCAACTTTCTCGTCGGCGTAGTTGTCACTGACCATTCCCTTCCGTGGGAAACGAACCATCCAGGCGGTGGCATCACTGAAGATCATCTTCATGCCGGCATTAAATGAACCATGATGAAAGGTACCGTCAAGTTGACAAGTTTGTCAGGATGGAAAGTTGACGCCCACTGGCAGAGACGGCCAGTTATGTGGGTCTCATTTATTTTGTCAACCCAAAGCTGCCCTGCACCCCATGCACGAGATCGACAAGTGCATTAGTGTCCATCACGTCGGAAAAGGCTTCAATAGTTGTGAAGTACCGAGGAACACGATTTTGTAAGTTGCTGAGATTGTCAAGAGAAATTCGAGGTGGACGAGGGGGCTGTAGTGTTTTATGATCAGCCACGCAGAAGATCTAAGTGCCCGCGCCACTCTTTCTTGGTGGGGTAAATCCTCATCATCCTACTCCGTACAGAGTTACGAGTAAACATTTTGCCAAGACTTTGAAACAACCGATCCCATGGCTTGGATCCCCAAAGCACCTTGATTGGGCAGAGCCTGCTACCAGTAGCTTTACCTAAATTTTAACAGGTTTATGCTTGATAGATAGACCAATCTATAGCTTCTGAGGTAGGTGGAGCCTGAAAGAGAGTTGAAAATAGGGCATGTGTCACGGAACTCAACTAGACGATGAAGCCAGAGAACCAGCATATCACAGGCAGAAATTGACTAGACTGCTGGCATGCAGCAGATGGTAGCTGAAGTCGTCGTAGGGGCTCTACTGCCACAGTAAGATGTAGCATAAAATAGACCGGGACTCACACGGTGGTTCCGGCATAAATTGGTGTGCACACCAAAAAAGGATATTGCTCTATTTCCTACTCGTTTTACATCTTAGAAATACGAATTCTCGGCCTCCTTATTTAAGATACGGATCGAAGAACTAAGCTTCTGCATCACTACCTTGGCTTAGACAGTGAGGCTTCGAGCAAAGTGAGTCTTCGAGCAGATTTCCACTTTAACTCACTCTGACAAAGATTGGAGATGTGCAAGATACATGTCACTACCACCCGTTATTCTAGATGTCCTCCATCCTGCACGAGAACGAGGCGCATTCTGTGACCACTGGGTGTCCGGCCTTTGCAGCAACCGGACAAACCTGCCAGGACCCAAAAGAGCAGAATCTTGGACAAACGACCACACGAAGCGAGTGCCCAGATCACAGGGACGAGGGGTTCGCAGAGCACGATACTAGATAGGGGAAGATACAAATGATCTATAGTTAATTAATCCTGAAGGGAAGGACACGTCGCAGACAAAGCTATAGCGAAAGTTCTCTTTCGATTGCCATGAGGCCATCATGTACTTGAACTGAGTCTACCTGTCGATGCCAACACTGCATGATAATATTTCCACAAATGACAGAGCACAAATCAGGGAACTTGTCAACTTCATAAAGTCTCTCAACCTCACCACTAGCTACTTCTTCGTAGGGATAAGAACTGGTCATTATAAAGTAGATCAACGACCCTAGACCGAATATATCATCCCCAGATACTGGAGGAACATTCCAGTCGTAGCCGGGAGGTCGAAATCTTATCGCAGGGGTAGCTGATGGGTCTGAACCGCACAGAGATGCACCGCCAAAGTCAGCAATTTTTAAATCCAGATGAGAGTCTAGGAGAAAGTTTCTTGGTGAGAGGTCACAGTGTATAACATCCAGGTTATGAAGGACCGTTAGTGCTTCAGCAGCTTGCCTGCTCCATCGAATACGAAGTTGAAGAGTTATGTTCTGATGATTCTGCCGAATGTAGTCTCCAAGATTTCCATTCTCTAGATACTCCAGCGTTAGACAGCATGTTTCTTCGTCCCAGCAGATTAATCTGGGCACGCGTGGATGATCTCCGATCATGACATATATTCGGGCTTCGACATGCATGTTCCGACGGTGATCCTGTTCCTCAGGTGGGCAGTATGGATTTGGAATGGGTGTCTTCATGACAGCGCCCGACGGTAATCGTTCAAGGATGGCAGTTCCCCCCCAGGCTAAAATCTCCCCCTTAGTGACATATATGACTTCCCCATGACGTGGTTGTGAATAGTTGATAGATTCGGCAGAAACACATATGTAAGTGATATCATCAGGATAAGTCTTCGGTGGTTGACTCGATTCAAGAGATGGCGTGGCTGTAGTCTAATAAAACAAAACGGTAAGACTAGAACTGACATTTTAAGCTGAGCTAGACTTACATTTTCTGGATCAGCTTTGACGAAGTTGCCTGGGTGTCCAACATCCGCTTTCCGTGGTTGCTGCTCTATGGGACTGCCAGGAAGAGAGAAAAATATGCTTGCCTTGTTAAAAATTGAGGAGAAGAGGTGGTAAATATTAGAGCAAATCGACCGTAACCATGAGTATAATGGAAACATGGTCGAAATCTTGAGAATATCAGTATCATTGAGATGCAAGGTTGCAGATTTTAGGATGTACACTGATTGTCTTCAGCAGCCCGAAAGCCTTGCTGATGGTTAAATAGTTCATATCAATGCCAGGCCAGATGATCGACCGCATCGCGCCAGGGGCACTTGATTCTACACCTAATCAGCCACTTGGCATCCCCTGCTCTGATCACGTGTGACAGATTTTTGTTTCTTAGTCCGCATTACATGACGCCAAGCCGACAATGTTGGGAGGTTTGCGTTGGGTTCCTAAGCGAAGCTTTTTATGGCAGCGAGATAATTTCAGCTTACATTAACTAACATACTAGTGTCACCGTTAACCCCTTCGGCACGTTGGTAGTATGACCAGCATGCGGAGATAAACAACCCATCCAGAAGTAGAAAAGCAGAAGCATAAGATACAAGCACATTTACTTTAACTGCTGACTGGATAGGACTAAATCTATGTATTATTGCCGCATGATTGTTGCAGGGAAGCGCCTTGATGAAACTGAGCATACAATCTTCTGAATTTGTCGACTCTCATCTAACAACCTACATTACAATATGTGGGCAATATAAGCAGATACAGAAACAACAAAAGCATAGTCAACGACTGCATAGAATAGACAGGATTACGTCTGCAGATCTTGATGGCCATGGCAATCCACCGGTCTCCTGGAGCGGGGCGGGCGGCCCCGTGGTCTGAGATTTCGTCCGCTACGGACTATGTCGCCCCCCGGCCGTCGAATTCTGAGTTCCATCGAATAGCGCACTTGCAGAGAGCTCTTCAATCTCCCTGGGAAATGTTTTGTGATCTCATTCCACGACAGACGATCAATCTCCTTCAGGTCAATCAGCAGAGCATCTTCACCGGCCGAAAATTGAGTGCCCTTGATGGCTTGGCGCCTAGCACATTTCGAATCAAGCTCCTCCTGTCCGCTATAACACCTCTGATGGCTGACGGTTTTGGCCTCAGAGTCTGTCGGAAAGAAGGACTCCTGGTCCTCCTGAAAAGAGAAAGACCAGACAACTTTGGACGAACATACTTCCCTGGTGAGGAAGCCCCGGATCGGGATGGTTTGAATATTGCCTAGACTGGTAGAGGAATGCTGAAGAGTCAATGCACCCCGTCAATGTGAGGTAGTCATAGTGGGTGAGACTCTTTGAGGATCATGAGTTTGACGTGGAATGCGGTGTACAGAGTTTGGTCTTGGTCCCTTCAATGGTCTTCGCGATAGATGTGGTTCTATGTCAACCTCGACCGAACTAGAGGCCCCATCAACGTAGTCTTCGTCGGCAGAATTGTCCGAATCAACATCACTGATCGGCCCAAGCTGATGCCTTCTTTTACGAGTCAAACGGGTCTTGCAACTCAACCACTCCGAGGCATTTGATGTGGGGGAATGCCGTACAGGAATTACCACCGATACCAACTGCTCTGAGGGTCTGTGAGACGAAAGTCGAACAGATCCCGGCAATAAATCCACAGCATTCCTCAAGGTTTCTTGTTCTCAAGTGAATCAAGCAGGCGTTGTGAATTTGTGCGCATCGTCTTCGCTCTCTCCCTTTTCATGACTCTCATGGTCCTCATAGCTGGCAGTTTGACCTGAACTTTTGTTCTTGGCATTTCCAGTGTCGTTCCCATCGCAGTCTGTGACCTCTCCAGAGCCGTGATCCGACAGCGGTATACTCATAAGATTCCTCACGTGCTGAAGCGGTGTTGGAGAACTACTGTTGCCTCATCTCCTGTCTGGTGATTTTGGTCACAAGTTGGGAGGGTTATCGAGCACAAGCTGCCATAATGTTGGATGCTGTTGTTCCTGTCCTGGTCGTGCTGCTCTGCATCAGATCAGTCATCATTCTTCGGCAAAAATCTGCATTAAAAGGTCAACTCATGCTCAGCTTACCGCTAGAAGTGCGCAGCCTCGAAATTGATGGATTCAGAAACCAATCATTCCCAGAACAATTATTGGCGGTCTCGCCTCTCTCAATGGTAGCTGTCTTGCCGAACGCTTGCAATCCAAGGTTTGCCAGTTCTCTGTCAAATTCATTCATGCAATACCTTGTCTGCGCTGCAGGGTAATGATCTAATGTTGGTTCAAGGGGTCCATGTTCAGTTGAATCTAATGATTTAGGTTCACAATGCTGTAGTACAGCCTCAGAACAAGGGCGTGGAAGAGATAGCCCTGTCCCGTGTGCGATCGCGGTGGGTATGACAAGCGCTTAGGTAAAGGCGGGTGATATGGGATGATATTGTCGAGGGAGATGAAAGTCATGATTACGGGATTATGGAATAGGATATCGAAAGGAAATGATCGAGAAGTGTTCTGGCTGTTGGTCGTTTCCAAATCAGAGATCCGCGAGCGCCTCTTTATATCACGACCGCTTACCCCCCGTCACCAATAAAGCACTTCATCTGACGAATTCTCCGCGTGCTCTTTATCCCATGGTACAGCGGCTATCCACATGCGACGATCGCTAGACGTATGTCCCAGCAGTCGCTTCCAGGTCATTGCTAGCTATTTTTAGACCTTGCTGAGTGGGATGGAAAGGGGCCTATGCATGAATTCGAGTAGGCTCAGCTCACAAGGAAGATCCGGTTCAGCCAATCGGTCCGAGAGATGCAAAATTTAGCCAAATTGGAAGAGCTGAACCCCTTGAAGTCTGGAGCGAGTCGGTATATCTACGAAACCGCGTTTTGAAGCCATCTTGCATGGAATTGAGGTATTTCCTTGCATCAAGCGTCGTCAGCTTCCAATGAGCAGAAAATAGAGCGTCACCGAGGAAGAACATCCTTGTTATGAGGCATTTTTTTAACCTTCGGTGGCATGGATACTCGAGAGATGATGATAATGGAGGGCCGTGTGACACGTCGTCTATCCAATGGGATATCCATTGCCTTCGTCAATTACACTGAGAGAACAGGCCTGGCAGCATTCGAGACTGCAACACCCGATGATAACGGGACGGGACACTCGACCCACAAGCCAGGTCCTGACGACATCCCGTCCTTTCCAGGATTCCATGGTACGCCAGTGCCGCTCTGCGCCTTCCTGCACCGCTGCTGTGCAAGGTAGTCCTCGCAATTGATTGGACAAGTTTGACTTGGGTTGCAGGTTAAGTGCAATGCGCATGGCGACGGTACGATGACGGATGGTACAGACAAAGATTCCAAGACAGCTGAAATGGCTGCCTGATCGTGAAAGGGAGCCGCTCTCTGGAGATGCTCGCTCCGTCTTGCCTGAAGCGTTGATGGTGCACCGATGAGGAAATACAATCACTCTTGAGATTGGTGGACATGACTATCTCAACCGGACCTGCGATGCAACGTTGGCGCAGGGGTGGCTTCCAAGGCATGAAAGAGGCGGGAATGTGCTGCATCAGCCGTGGGCCGCCTGTGCTGCTGACAACCAGCTGTGTGAACGGCGTGTGAACGCGAAAATTTCAGAAAGATTTGAGGAAGGAGAGGCCATGGATGTTGGAACGACGCACTCGCGGTTTATATAGTTCGAGGTCGGGCAGAGGGGCGGCCATGCCCGATCGGGAGCAGCGACGGGAGCGCCAAACCGGATCGGGTAACGCTAAACCGGACGTGGTCACGCCAAACCCGAAATGACAGGGGCGCGTCTTCCGGGCGCGCCGGCACAATGGGCATTTGTACTATATATATCCCACTATTTGCTTTTAATTTAATTTTTATTTTTATTTTTTTTATTTCTATTTATATCTCTATTATTCTTAACCCTAACCACTTTATCTCTTTCCCATATTATTTCTTTAATCTTTCCTAATCTTTCCTAATTTTCTTTCTTTTTTATTATATTTAATTCCTATATTATCTAGCTTTATATTATATTTCTTTATATATATATATATTACTGTAAAGGGGGGCGTACGTGCGTTGTTCCCTGCGACAGGAACCGGGTTGTGATCGAGGGATCTCAGGAATGGATATACCAAGGCGGCGCCGCTATACCACGCGGCACCGAACGATCTTAGCAAGAAAACGATATAACGATAAAAGGAAACACAACGACGAAGGAGCCTCGCTCCGCTCTATACGACGATAACGATACTAGTGAAGCAACCTAGAAACCGAAAGAATGCTCTATTTCTCGTATCTGGGAGGGAACCCTCCATTAAGCACTCACCGGCCGCGGGCTCCACCATACATTAGTATGTCGGAGTCCGCGGTTCTACGGTGTTCCAAGATAGGAAATATGGGAGATCCGGGGTTTCGCAGTGCCCCCGGCACACTACCTATTATATTACCTTATTTGGTTTAGGGCTTTTTTAAACCTGCTTATATCAGCAATCCAACTGCACTAACGTATCCGGTAAGCGAGCGGCCACTGTAAGCGAGCGGCCACCTCTCCGCGTTTTGACTGTGGTCAAAAACCTCACTCATTTCAACCACCAACCATGCCTCCAAAAGCACATCAAATTTCAAAAGATTTAATGGAGCAGGAGGGAAGGGTCCTACTTGCTATATCTGCTTTAAAAAAGCAAGAAATCTGCAGTATTGCAGAAGCAGCACGTGTTTATAATATTCCGCGTACAACACTTCGAAGACGACTAAATAGCCACATCTTTCGAGCAGAAAAACGCGCCAACAACCATAAGATGACTCAAAATGAAGAGGAATCACTTATACAATGGATTCTCTCACTGGATCGACGTGGAGCACCTCCCCGACCTTTGCATGTACGAGAAATGGCCAATATTCTACTTGCTCAGCGTGGTACTACACCAATTCAATCTGTTGGAGAGAAATGGGTATACAACTTTATTAATCGACAAGATCAGTTGAAAACACGCTTCTCAAGACGATATGATTATCGATGTGCTAAATGTGAAGATCCTAAAGTTATTAGGGAGTGGTTTAATCGTGTACAAATCACTATAATGCAGTATGGGATCACACAGGAGGATATCTACAATTTTGATGAGACTGGCTTTGCTATGGGTCTAGTAGCTACTGCACGAGTAGTTACTAGAGCTGATTATTATGGGAAGGCCTCTCTTGTACAGCCAGGCGATCGTGAATGGGTTACTTCAATTGAATGTATCAACTCTACTGGTTGGGCACTTCCCTCATGCATTATCTTCAAGGGGAAGGTCCATATAGAGGGTTGGTATCAAGATTTCAAGCTCCCACACAATAGCAGGATTGAAGTTAGTCCTAATGGATGGACTACTGATGAGATAGGCCTTCGCTGGCTTAAAAATCTCTTTATTCCTGCTATTTCTAGTCATACAACTGGGAAATACTGTCTTCTGGTTCTCGATGGCCATGGCAGCCATCTTACACCTCAATTCGATCAAATATGCAGTGAAAATAATATCATTTCTATCTGCATGCCTGCGCATTCTTCCCACAAGCTTCAACCTCTGGATATAGGCTGCTTTTCACCTTTAAAAAAGGCATATGGGAGCTTAGTGGAGCAGAAAGCACGCTTAGGAATCAATCATATTGATAAACTTGATTTCCTAGAGGCCTTTCCACAAGCTCGTGACAGTGCTTTTCAAGCAGAAACTATTCAAAATAGCTTTGCAGGTGCTGGCCTAGTTCCATTCAATCCAGATAGGGTGCTCAGTCAGTTGGATATCCAGCTAAAGACCCCTACACCACTGTCACGGAGCTCAACTAGACGATGAATAGGATGCTATTCAGCTATCTAGGCAGCTATCGACGAGAACTTCAAGCATGGAGAGGAAGGAAAAAGGGAAGAGATCTACGTGAAGCTGGACGACGTACTCCTATCCACGCGCCACGCTAATCCAAGTAAGGAAGCTCACGTGCTCGTCCTGGTCTACATGGCAAGGGCCCTGACAGTTTGGATATTCAGGTGGACTCGCCGGAGTGTGATCCTCAATGAAAGGCGGATTGGTTCCATAGCCATTTGCATCATGTAACCATGCGATATCTCTGTTGACTCTTTCACGTGTCCCCAAATTAGCCATATAAACGATTTGAGTTCTGCTGAGGTGGACCACGGCAACTGGAAGGTTGTTCTGTTTCTCTTCGGGTTTATGCCCCAAATCGACATCATAATCTCTATTAGAAATATCAAATGTAAACAGTACGCGAACGTTCCATCTCTGGATTGCTAATAGCCTTGTATCCAGTGGAGTGTCTCCCCTTGCATCGTATATTCCCTTTTCTTTGATAAGTTGAATAGCAAGTGAAATAAGGGATTCTGGTGATTCGCAAGCTTGTTTCCAAGATGGACTCATGTTTGACACAATGACAAGCACGCGCAGTGGATTTTCTTGCACCATTGTTGACTGAAATTCTTAGCTATTTCTCTGGCAGTTCAGAGGAAGCTAGCAATCGATAGGCCACTTCTTCGTGTAGGTGTGAGATTGCTCTAATGTAGCTGGGCTTGCAAAAACTGTAGATTCAACGTGATGGGGAGAGTGTGGAATAGAAATCAAGCTTTGAGAGAAAAGACGAACACCACTCCTCATATATGCTCGTGCGGTTCGTGACTTACACCTCCTTCGGTCCATGCCTATATAGCGAAGGGGCGGTGTGGTGGACTTGTTAACTTGGTAAGCCAAGCAGCCAGGTTGCTATGATGCAGGAACAGCAAAACTAAAAGAAAGCAAATTGGCACGTCAGCCTGACGCTACAGAGAATCGCTTTGCCTAAAAGAGAAAACCCAGTTTACGACTGGAGAGGGGCCAACAATTAATTGTGCATGATTCTTAAAAGCTTGCTATTTCTCATTTGAAGATCGCCGGCTTGAACTGCAAAATTGACTGTTGTCCAAGGCTCGTCAAGAACACGAAGGCGCAGCAATGGAAAACATATTTTCTCCCTGCCAAGAAAACGCAGCATACAGTCTTAGGGTTTGGAGTTGTAGCGCTTGTCAGCTCTAAAAAGATAGACGTCGCAGAAGCCTTGTTTATGGGAGCGAGGATAATCATGTTGACGGACCCGAATACGCAGGCCTTTTCCCCATTTCGGTAGCTGCCTTAGTGTGGAGAGGGGTTTTGTGGAGAACGACTCTTGCTCTATCAATACGCCCCCCTAATTTTGTCACTGGCCGAAAATGATCGAGCTGCAGGTTGGTCGTAATCACTGGCGCTTTGATGTCGGGGGGCTGAGTACTGTTGTGGAATATGCATGTAACTCAGGGAAGAAGGGCAGAATGAAGCTGTATGGACTACACGTACGTAGCCTACTAAGGAACGGATGCCATTCTTTTCTGTTCTATCTCAGTCTCTCTCTTCTTCTCTATATAATCAGGGGCTCGGATTCTCAGGGGTTGGGGAGAGGGAGCCAAGCCGCCATACCACGTGACCTTTTCCATATCAGATAGTTAACTATAATTTACCACGCTTACTGTAGCAATTTTAGTTGCAATTGTGCCGCTATAATCCGCCGTAAGTACCGCCATGGTCCCATACACCCCACCCATTTCCCCTTACCCCGCCCATTGGTTCCGGCGCCCCAACGCCCTATAGGCAGAATTTACGACAAAGCCTCTAAATCACAGCCTAACAGACCCCGACAAATCGCCTTTGCAAAATCTTTAGCATCGTTCTCCCCAAATTCGTCACGCTGAATCCACTGAATGCGAGAAATCTTGGTTTGTTGCACCGTCAGGGCCACCTGCTCACGTCCCGTCCAGCTCCTGTACATGCGCAGCATGTAGTTGCCCTGCGCGTCCGGACCGTCGGCGCGCAGCTCCCACTTATCGTCCATGTCCTGCGGCCAGAAGCCCTTAAGGAGCTTGCTGTGGTCGGTGCTGGAGATAGGGACGTCCCATGCTGCTGTGGCAGGGTTGGCCATGGGGATGTGATCGGGGCCGGAGGTCTCAGTCATGACGTCTCTGGTTGTGTGCTTGAGGCGGACGAAAGAGTGGTGAGATGAGATCAAACAGTCCGAGAAATGATTCCAGAGGCACGGCGGTTTGTTTAAACACGCGGCTAATGAAGACTGAATGTGATGGAAAGCTTCCATCAATCGATGAATCCAGGCAGCAGGCCTTGCTCTTAAGAAACCGGAAATCTCGCGAAGTAAGCAGTGGCACAGACCAAGTGTGCCTCGAAGCGCCGGGGCTTGAGAGGCCCGGAGGGCCACGATTCGGTTGGCTTATGGTCTACATTCCCAGCGCTACCGTGCGTGACATGTCTAGAACTCTCCTGAAGGCATGCGTCCTTGTGCCCGAAGTCAATATACTACCCCGGTGATCACACTGCGCGACTTATACCAGTATGGCTCATTGCTCTTGACGTTGAACTCCATGAAGCAGACTCTTCAGGTCTTCCTCTTCAGCACATTGCTTTCCCAACCTCTATTGCAGTTGCTGCAGTCTGTTCTATGCCAGCAGTTCTATGCCAGCATGAACATCAAGCTAAAGTATGTGAGCAGTGCCAAGCAAGTGCAGCAGTTATCGACCTCCTACATCATTTCCGACACTATTTCCGACTATCCAGCCAAGTTTCCGGGCGAGGAGGTCCGCCTGAGATCGCAGGTCTCTTTCTAGCCTTGCCTGACACAGGCATCCTGTGCAAGGCACCTCAGTTGGCAGCCTCAGGCCTGCTAATTTAGTCACGTGGACCTAGAGTATTTATAATGGAGGTGTATCGTTGGTTGGTAACTAGCTAGATAGGCCGAAGTGGTGAAAAGGGTCAGCGAGGGCGGACCTATGCGGCAGAATAACACGTGATCCAACAATTTAGCAAGGGCTCGCACCGCACCGCTGAGTGCGAACCTCAGCGATTAGTTCTACAAATAGAGGCACCCTACATTCCATCAATTATCTTCACGTACCAACCGGTCCGCCCATATCTGCTATCTCAGCATGCTGTCGCACACCACCCGCTTACATCCTGCTAGATATGTGCTATATGCCCAGTCCCATGACGGGCTTCTTGTGACTACGATGGACTGAGGATTGAAGGACATTTCCAGAGTCAAGGTTCTTGTGAGCGTCACCGTTGTGCAGGAGGTCCTGTGGTTGGAGAAAGAATCGGATGCGGCCAGCATACAGTAGGCGAGCCTTGCTTCCTAAGAGCAGGTGTCCAAGCAGCAGAAGGATACTACTATACTTGAGAGCCAGACCATAGCAACCATAGGTGATATTGGTCTAATCCTTTTGCCATGACAGCCAGAGATATATATCTACCGAACGTTCAGCCCTTCTGCTACGTACATGTGATACATACCCTAAACTAGATGCCTGGTTGAAGTGAGCACCAAAGCAAGAATTCTAAATCGGTGTTCACCATGTAAAAATGTTCATCCAGCATCCACTGTAATTAATCAACTTGATGCCATACGTTCCGGGATACGAACGCCCATGGGCTCATCCATACAAACACACATACATGCGAAACAAACAAAAGACTAGTTCAAAGCAGCATGCCAGGATAGATCATCATCGGGCTACACATGTCTAGTCACAGATAAGATCAAGCGACCTCCTTCTTCCCCTTCTTTCTCACTACGCGCCCAGTAGCAGACCACGGAAAATGGAGAACAGGAATGATAAAGAAGCTATTGCTTGTATCAGCAATACCGGCCAGAACATTGTACCAGGCGATAAAGGAAGTGAATAGGCCGAAGAAGCCGCCGGCCTTGATGACCTTGGTGTTGGGATTGCCCTGTATATCGTGATGCAGGTACCCAATTGCCAGGAGAAGCAAGGTGATGTCGACAAAAAAGAAGAGCGAAAAGAACACCACTGTTGACCTTAGGGTGCAGAAGAGGAGGATCGTGGTGAAGATGAACCAGCCCTTCATTCAAGGAATAGGTCAACAAAGCTGCACATTGTACATTGCAAGTTCAAGCAGACATGGAGACCACATACAATCAGGAAGAGACCGAAAGAGTTGGCGAACATGCTCGGGTCTTTCTCAGTGAGCTGTTCATGGATCCTGAACCCGCCAGGGGTCAGGATGATGCCCAATGACATCCAGAAGCCGCCGTATGATGATAACGCTGTAGCACCAAATGTGTTTCCAATGGCCATCTCCCTGTGGTATCTGTCAGTGCTTGTTACGACAGTTGAGGGAAGAGAAGGTGTGCTATAAAAACAGTCATACCACATGCCCGCTGCCAACTGCACCAAACCACCATACGCAAAGGCAAGACCAACAACAATATTGGGTTCCTTGATATTCCGTACTTGCATGTTGATGGCACTTAGCACGAAGACGCTGAGTGCAAAAGCGCTCAGGCCCAGTGGTGCAGGGTTGGCGATTTTGCGAGACTCGACAGATTTGTAGAGGCCAGGCTGGAACTCTCCGCCAAAGGCAGGCAGATATGTCTCTGTCGGGTTGAGCTTGGCTAAGGGGCCGTAGCCAAAGCGGGCTGCTGCTCTGGCGATGTTGTGTTCCTCCTCGGTCATGATAGGGTGGAGGAAGTCACTCTTGGGGCCACTGGAGCTGCTGCCGGTGGTTACGGTGTTGTCTAGGTAGTTTGTAGACATGTTCGCTGATACTTGGAAGTAGGGCTAGGAGACCTGGGGAATGGACAAGGAGATAATCTTCTTCGGTCAGGGAATACTGGTTATTGAACCGCATGACCACGGGAACCGTGAGGAATATATGTCTATCACCTAAAGCATCAACGAGGTCCAGAAATACGCAATACAAACTGCAGTGGCTCAGGCCGTCCCTGCAGAACGCCCGAAGCGACAGTTTTACCCCCAGGATAAGGATCCAGGTCGGGGCAAGTGGAGCAGCCCGGTCTTCGTTTACCTTCACCCCGCAATATCCAGATATGGAGAGAGTGCTAGAACTCATGCTTGGTAATGCAGATTCATGTCTGTAACTGGAAAATACGAAGCTCGTGCTATTAGTCATAATCATGCCATATCTGCAACCCGTCAAAGGGAGTACAATCGACTGCGGATCGAGACGACATGCTTCACCATCGAGTGCATTGGCAACAGACGATGGATGGCAGTCAACCCAGCAGATGTCTTCAATCATGGGCACCGTCCGTTCTATCCAATCATTAGCCAGTCAGTCTGCGGTAAAGCTGCAAGATATTAAGCTTCAAATAGCCTCCAGAAAAGTGTGCCCGAAACTCTATCCCATCAGAGTTGATGACACCGTAATTCGTCCCCAGATTCGTCTCGGCTGAGCCCATCGGCATTGGGGACTCGTGAATGCCAATTAGATAGCGAGCTGCAATACGAACAGTGCACATCATTGCAACCTAACAGATCATTGTCCGCGAGTCATGTCCTCCCCAAGAGGATACACGCGTATTAGGGTAGTTTATGCTGAAACAGGGCACTGCGCTCCGCTGCCAAGTTCTAGCCGTCATCTCGGTTCGGTGGAACGGAAGAACGAGGTTCTGTCCTCTTGCAAGTTGGAACCCCTTTCTTTCTCCGCTTTTTGGCCTACCCACTCTCCCGGGCTGGTTGGGGTAGATCCGGGGCTGTACTATTAGGGTGAGGTTTATGGGTATTCAAAATTCCGTGTGCTACGCGGGGGGATACTTGGCCCAGTCGTGTAGCGTGCATGGAGTCTGCAGTGTCTACCATGTGGTGATGCTGGGATTATCATGTAGCGGACGTTAAACACTGCTCTAAGACTCAGTCCACGGCAGGGGACTACATTGTCACTACAATCACTTCCTCTCAAACGAAGATTGAGGAAGTATGTATTCCGACATAATTTCAACATAGACATGGTTATCCCAACAACCTGGGCATTGTCTTGCCAGCACAACCTCCATCGTAGCCTCTAGCTCTTGAGGATCACTCCGCAAATGATGACACACCATAATTTGTAAGGGGCACAGTGCCTAATCAAGCTGAGCAATCGGCAGCCACTGGGCAAATCCATTACCAAGTTCTCGTGTTTGCGAGACGCCGAGCCAGATGGGCTGGCTCTACTCTCCTGCAGAACCAATGTTAAGCTAGCGTGAGCGCCATCAGCCAAGATCCTGAGCTGAGTGTGCCACGCAAAAATCAGGAGGGCTATACAAGTGCCTACAGATCATGATCGACACCAAACACGTGAAAAAACAGGAGGCAATAAACCCAAACGATGCGGACTGACCTTCGATCCAGGAACCCAGTCCGGGCAGGGGCTAGTAACTGAAGCGGATTAGGAACGTCTGGGTCTGGGATCGTTCCTAGTCTTCCAAGAATTGGTCCCAGGAATTGGTGTCAAACCCCATAAACCTGCATGTATTTCAGAGACAGCACTCTCAGAGCATATGCAAAAGGCCTTGCCATAGCATAGAAACATCTTGTAGACGTCAACACGCCCATGGGCGTGTTGGTGTGGGTATTTCCTCTGTCGTTTCTGGCGGATTTCTGTCCATGGGAGGTTCCAGTTTGCCTCAAGCGGTTATGGGGACTAATTCCTTCTTCCTCCCATGTTCAGTATTCGTCGAAATAGATACTAAATAGCATAAGTTGTCTTTATCTTCTTCCTGTTCCTAGTATCATTATCAGATCGGGCAAGAACTCCTTATCTGCGATACTCAACCCTCTAAAGTCTTCCAGGAGGCTCTCCGCGTACAGCTGTAAGATTCGTTGCTTGTCCCTATCCAGAGATTCGATGTCAGTATGCGCTTTCACACGGCCCAGGGCCTTCATCATCGCGGCATGAGTCCTACCATCCGTACATCATTTCCCTCTACCGGATCCCATGTCAAGCAACGGTAGGTTTCTCGAAGCGTGCTCCTCGCGGCGCTACTGACGCTTTCTCGGAACCAACCCCATCCGTTGGAGACATGAATTTCTTCGTTCCGTCGGATGCACTGCATTCCATTGCGGCACGGACGATTTCTGATTTGTGTGTCTCATATTCAATGCGCTGCTTCTCTAAATCGCGGATCTTGCTTCCCATTGTGGAGCGTGCTACAGGTTGCTCCGGTCAGGTGACATAGAAGAAAAGAGAAAATAGAAAATGAACAGCAGACCCATATTTCCGTATTCCCTTGTCTTCATCGTTAGGTATTCATTCCCAAGTGGGCATGCGAAACAACTGGACCATATCAACTCCTTGTTCGATTAGGGAATTGCAGCTGATGAAGGGGACGTACCATTGCCCGGGTGAGTACAACTGGCAAGACGCCGTGCGGCTGGAATCAAGTGATGAGGGCTTTGCTGGCTGCAGCAAGGTACGCAGCGATGCAGTCTTGCAGTCTTGCAGTCTTGCCGTCTTCTGGTCCAGCGTTTGATGGCGAGATTACCAAGAGTCAATAAACTTCAATCGCTTTGATATGGCTCATAAAAATAGCACGGCGTGCCTGTACCGCACTACCGGTTGACCCACCAGACTGAGATTTGCCCCTCCTTTATCATATGGATTTCCTCTGCATAATCGGACAATTCGCATTTACCAGAGGGGCGCCGTTTTCGGCAACTGCCCCGTCTGGGTTTAGCGCCCGTCCCGTGGCTGCCTGATGCGGTTTGGCGCCGACCCGGTCGGGTTTAGCCTCCCGCGCTATACCATGCAGGGAACTGCCGCCTATGCCCGCCTTCACATCGTCCGCTGAACTATATAAAGTCGCTGGTGCGTCGCTCGACGACCACCTCCTCCCACATTCTTTTACTTCCTCTCGCAGCGACGTCCCTCGGCACCCTGCTATCCTGTCCTGTCCTGTCCTGTCCTGTCACGCGCACCGGACCAGCCTGCTCCGACCCCCACCTTCGGAGATGACCGTCCCTCAACAAGGACCGCTCAGCCTGTGTCTGCCCACCGTCGACTTGCAGCCGTGAAACCGCCGCGTCACCATGGACCGCGTCCGCAATCTGATTCCCTGATATTACTGGAGGGCTCAATTTGGACTTTGCTGTATGACCTGGAAGGACGTCTCGAGGAGGTCCCACCAGGCAGCCAATCGTCATGTCCAGCTGGCTGACGGTGCTTCCCTCGGTGCCATCTAGCCTCGACAAGTGTTGCCTTTGCGAACTCGGTCAGATCCTGCAAACCAATGGCGAAAATGCCTCAGTGGTGCTGCCTCTCGCTCGCGATGGAGTTTAGGAGATTCCGGTTGCGTAACCCCCCCAGCACTGGAAATGATCGTTTGTTGGTTGTGCTTTCTGATTGCCTCAAGCGAGAGACGGACACGCCCGATGTGGAATGACGTGGTAGTATGCAGGACGAGTTGCGAAGAGCGGTCCGGTTGCAACCTGTGGTGGGAAGCCCGTTCGTGCCGCTGCCAATTCCTAGCTAGGCTGACTTCGCAACGCAACGATGCCACCGGCGAATCCTGGATTCCTGTGTTACGTGGCCACTCCTTCGGTGGAATCCCCGCCTGCTAATTGGACTGCGCTGATGCTGAACCTGTGATCGTGCGTGCGAAGTGCCGATACACTATGCATCATTTCCACACTCCGCTTTTTGGCTATGGCGGATTACGGATTCGAGCAAGACCAGACCGATAAACCTCCAGTCCACCCCAAAAAGCGGATTAGGAGGGGCATGTCCGTATGTTGGATCTATTTTTGTGAAAGGTATGCTTTCGGGTATAAATACCCATCCATCACCCGGAAATTCGAGCTTCGACAGTCCTTGTTTTTCCATCGCTGCCTATTCCTTGATTCGTCCTCTCCCCATCTTCTCTGGAATCTCCCAATAGTTGTTTTAACAATGTCTATCAGCCTTGATAATATCAACTTCTGCTACCAATACCCTCCGCCTAAACCGGTTACTACCTCTAGTTGGAAGCCATATCAAGTCCCCTCAGCTTCAGCGCACATTCCACATCGAACTTGCCTCCTTCCATCTAATCCAGGCTTCTCGAAGGCAAGCGCTCCACCAGAGACCACCCAGAGTCCGAGCATCTCACCTAGTGGAAATACGATGGGGATCCGCAATGAATTTGACATCGGGATAGAAGGTATGACTCTGGTAGAACCCAGTTCGAATGTGTCAGAGAAGGGTCCAGGGACGCGCCAGGCTTGTGGCTTCCTCAATGAGACCGCTAAGGATATATTCTCTGGAGCCTGAGCGCCTCTTCATCCGGTGCTATACGCAACCTGCGGTGGATCCGTTTCATAACCTTACTAATTCTCAACGCTTTCCAGCTTCCGCGTCAGAGCCGGCAGAAATCCAGACAAGCGATGGCGATAGCCGCAAAACAGCTCTTTATGAAAAGGTTACTCTGGAGGATATCTCGCAGGAGCAGTCGGAGGAGCAGGCGTCCCTCTTAATGCAGCCTGCCATGTCTTCCGACTCCAGACTGGATACAATTGAGCAGGAAGTTCCAGGTAGGCATGATTTCCGGAGATATGTTAATATGACCTTAACATATGATAGTCTTGTCAAGGGCTAGAACTCTGGGCTCGCCTGAAGAAAGTATCCAGGTTTCACGGATTTCACGCCAAACCACTGCACGATCGACGCCGGAAATTTATGACGATCTATGTGCGCGTATCTCTCGGTCGTCCTCGATAGGTGTCCTGGAGCATACGCGCAAACTGGGAAGAGAACCTCGAACTGGAAATTCCCACATTGAAGGGAGCACCGTGGGAGCCTCTCGGGGCCAGGAAGCCACAAGCTATGGGGCCAATGATGCAGGGAATAAAGCAAATTGCACGGAGAGCCTCAGATACGGACTCGTTGTGTCCGAAGACCAAAGCGCAGTTACAGGCGGGAAAGATGATAGGGGGGGCGCGGCCTCCGGTTCTAAGAGACCACCCATCAGACAAAGTTGCCGTGTCCGCTGTCATCCGCAGACGAATATCAGAGAGCCGAAGCGGATCAGATTGGTTTCCGAGAACTCACCAATCCGTGAGCCCGGCCGACAGACGGCCACGATGACCAAGAACACTTCGTCCTAAACACCCTATGTTTGTGAAAACTCTAACAAAGATTATGAGAGCGAAGGTTATCCGACATTGACATCCAGACCCATTGGCGAATCAAACGAACGCCTGGGGAAGAGATGTGGGCATTTGCCCCAAGTTGAGGCAACAGCAGGATGTACTTCGGTGTTGGCCGATGACACCACGGGAGAACATTCAAATTCACTCCAGAGGCCGCTGGACGGCAGCTTTCCGTCCACCACTGGTGAAGCCCAGGAGGTTTTTGGCCGAGGAATTTTGCGTATCCAACCCCACGGACCTCGGAATGCGTATGTCATCACTTTTCTGCCGGATGTCGTTCAACCGGCCTCTACGCCATCGACGTCCGAGATATCTTGGGAGAAGCCGCCCCACTTAACTAACCGTGGACGGGCAAATCCGTTAAGTGCCCCCGTGGCAGACAGTGTGCCAGGTGCACAAAAGGACCTTCCCATCGACCCTTTGATTCTCGCCGATGATGGGCCTTGGGAGGCGGGAGATCTAGATCAGCCCTTCTCCCTGAGCGACGATCCTAAGCCTTCGGAGACGGTATGTCCATATCCAGACCCTCCACCTCTTTTCTCCAGTGCACTTGGCCAGCGAGACTCTGTCGTGATAGGGCAGGGCAAAGAGGCTCAATTTATCAGCTCGCCTCACGACCGTCGCAGCGTTGCGGCCTGCAATCGTGCCCCCGGCAACCCTCTGAGTCTCACCCACCGTGGTAAACAGTCTAAACCCCGCAAGCGAAAGCTGCGCCGACCGGATGGACCACCGCCCAAACGGGTTCGAGGCTCTGATACGTCCACCGCAGAGGGGAATTCGTTTGCGGCGCTCCATACTCACTTCCTGTCCCTGCCGCTTGACAAGCGTTTGCAATTCCTCCCTTGGTTGTTGGAGGGTGCCCTGCCATATCACATGCCTAGGCCTGATCTGCTGACAACTGGGAACGGAGATGCGTGGCCAGCAAGTCCCCTGACCCAACGGTCCGATAGTAGCGAGCCTCATGGCAGCTCGAGAAAGGGCCTGCCTTGGTCATCTGAAGAAATAGGGCTCTTACTAAGGTAAGGCTGAGGAAAGACGAGAAACGACCTTGGTCGGAGGTGACAAGATTATTTTCGGACCAGTTTCCAGGCCGGAGCCGGGGCTCCATTCAAGTATTTTGGAGCACGACCCTCAAGAAGAGAGAACTTTAACACAGCATGCCTTTTCATCAATTAATTTTCATTTTTTGTTTCAAAATCAATCTACATAGTGCGATATGTGTGTTTATGGTGAAAGCAAAAATGTTCAGTAATTTTTTCGGTGAGCCTTGTTAGCTCTGCAGCCTCAGGACAAGACCAACGACATTCACTTAGAAGTTGTGGCGCATTAGCTCTGCAAAAATGATATACAAAATATCCCAATTCGTTTTGCCACCTGTATAAAAGTCAGTGACTAACGAGGAATCTACAATATTAGCGGTGTATTTCATATGTATTTCCCGCTGTCTGCTCTCTTCGTTGCCAAGAATTACAACATCGCCAGTTGTAGTAAGAATCGGCTCCATAGTGTAAGGTTTCAAATATCACAGAGCTCATCTCTCAGAAATCGTCATTACATTAATGTGCGGTAACAATATTATCAAAGCCACTAGCGCGCCGCATAGACTTTTGGTGCACACCTCCGTAGTTGCCTATCATTTTAAATATAGTGCAAATAGGTCTGAATCACCTGGGTGTCACAAGGGAATTGATATCGGAAGCAGAAAATTGGTTACACCGATCAATGGAGGAACCTCCGATTATGTGGCCACGTCGGCCAAATATTTGATAGTTAAGCACTCAAGCACTCATACTTTGGGCTACGTTTAGTAGAATATTATGGTTTTTCAAGGTTCTACTACGTGCCTGAGTCTCGTGCAATTAGGCCAATCGACTCCCTCTGTCCATTCTCCTGAGCAGACCTTCGAGTACGGACTCTTCCCCGAGAATCCACTCCAATCCTCTCTACTAAGTAGGGGCACTCCATTATCTATTTTTCAATAAGTCATAACTCTGCCATCGTCTTCGATCTGCTTCTATTGGGGCGATCATGAGTTGGCTAAAACATCATCCCCTATCTTCTCTGGGCACTGCTTCGCAGGCCGGATCGGATAGTGACGAAACCAATAAATCCGGAGACTGCTCAGACACCGAGTCCACATACAGCAACGAATGCGCGTCTAATGGTGGATATGGCACGGATGATACTCTTTCCGTTACTCGGGTGTTGGAACAGCATGGTATCCCTTGCTGTCTGGTTGGTATAGCTGCCCTCGTTTTCTACGGCGCTGGCAGAGTTCGTGATGTAAGTCGCTCAGGAGCTGTATCTCCTACCTTTTTATGCAAAGACTAATAATAGTATCTGTCTCATGTCGCAGGACTGGGAGATTTGCGTTCCAACAGAGCTCGTGGGTCAGGCAGCAGAGCTACTACAATCAGAACCATACGCAACGCAGTATCGCCTAGTCAAACCGTGGCCCTATTACAGTCCCTACTCTCTTATCCACACATACCACCGGTTCAAAACCAGAGGGATTAATCATTACTTCTTCCTTGTTCCTTCAATCGACATGCATATTGACTGTGACCCTTCCAACTTCACACGCAGTCCCAGAGGGTTGCCGTATCCCAAGCTGGATGTCTTTATTCAAAGCTGTTTAGACACCTGTGACATGCTCCAGCTTTGCGATGTTATAGACGGTACCAATGTTTCAGAGGAATGGGGCGAGAATAACCTTAATCTTGAGGGTACTAACGATGTAGAATGGGCCAAAGAAAAGAATAAGAGGGGAGAGGAGTTTGGCGGAAAGTGGGCTCATTCTCTGTTTGCCTGGGAAGGACAGAGAAACAAACGAGAGATGTGGCAGTCATTGGTGCGCACCAAAGAAGACAGGTTGGACTGGACAAAACCCAAGGATGTCTTTATAACTCAATATCGTGTTATAGGCGCGCCGGATCCCTGGACAGAGCTATCTGACATGTCTTAATGGTCTCTAGCGGGGTATTCAGTCTGTTTTATCAATAGCTCTATCTGAACCTGAGGGGAGCTGAAGGGTTTTCGTGGAATGTCCCGGGAGTGTATATTAGAAGGTTGCCACCAGAACCTCAACTTCTAACTCTATGAAATAACAATAACTAGTACTATTTGCTCAGCGTACATGCCCTGCATTTTTGTTACTTAGGCTCTCTTGGATCAAGGTTACGACATGCAACAGGTGTCAGATATCCGAGTTGTAAGCATTCATCCATCCATAATATAAGATAGAGGCTATATAGCGTTACAAAGAAAGCATCTTCTTTACTTCTTCACGCCTTGTTTCGCTCTTCTCACCTGAGCCATAGACCTGATAGAAACTTTCCCGCATATTCTTATCTAAGAATTGACTCCCCTTCGCGATTTCATGACCATATCTAGTCAAGAGGAAAACTAGATCGAGAAAGTCCGAGTGCTTTCTTCTTGCGAACCACGCAGTAAGCTTTGTCTCGACTTGCCATGTAATATGGATAACATTCACCCGGCTCCCTTGTGGCGTTTGAAATGATGGAGGAATTGATTCACAAGATTCCAACTCGCTGAGGTTGGGGGTTCCTATCGCACCTATTAAGACATTAGTAAGTGTACACTTGAAGCCATGGCTGACTGATGTCAGAAAACTGTTAGAGGTCACGTGTATTCTGCCATATTAGACCGCCCTCGCTTGGCCTGACACACTAAAATAGCTAGACCAACCTAGATAGATACAATACAAGCAAGTTGATCCAACAGGTTATGAGCCCTCGCGCTCGCTACGATCGAGAGCTTCCAAAAAAGAAGATATTAAGTTGAGTTTGAGGGTTGAGGATGGTAGAACTCGATATTGTCAAGATCAATAAGAATTCTTTGCAGTGACGGCAGAGTCAGACTGAAAAGGTGGAAGTGAAGCTTTGACGGCTGCTGGAATGATAAAGAGTGTTCACTGGGAAAACCCAAGGTTTAAGGGAAGGCGTTACTACGTATTGTTTGCAATATCCTACAGTCAATAGCATGAGCTTTTTGAGTCCCCAAGTGCATATATGACCGTCGAGTTCTGTGGTGATTTCAATACTTTCTCAGGCTTGGGTCGCAAGGTAGCATCGCTCCAGTACCTATCAAGTCAATGTAAAACCTGGTATTTGTCTGGGACAGGGCCTTCAGACCATTCAAATTGACCGATAACTAGTTAACTAACTATGTGAATCAATTTGAGCAACCTTTTGGATGGCACAAGAAGGCGCATACAGTACGCGCCGCGCGGGCTCTGCAGGTGTTTACCCCCAAGTCTGGTCGTTACTGCCTCGCCGTCCCGAGGTGCCTCGTCAGATCCCACTCCAGCCAATGGTTGTTGGATGAGCGTGTTGAGTTGTGTTGTCTTTTGCATTAGCGGGGCTTGTGACTCGACATACATATACTAGCGTTAGCTGGGGGTCAATGCAGTTTCTGATCAACAGATCCCACCCTTCAAGGCAGGAGATATCCCGGCACCCGGCGGTACAAGTTGGTATCGCTGACTGAGATGTAGCACTCGGATGTTTGCTGGCCTGATCGGTTTCCGGATATTTTGGCTAGTGTTCCATAAACTCCTGCAATGATCAGCTCGGTCGGCTTGGCATCCTAAATCATTCCCGTCAGCCAGTGAAATCACTCGGGCTGATGGGAAGCGATAAGGCTGAGACAGTGAATCATTTTGTTGACCAAATTAGTGCCGAGATCATCCAACTGGGCGTGGAGATGTGCCGCAACCTTGTCACTCGTGGAACACCTTCGTCGCTCGTCGCTGAGAGGGTGGAGTAGGCATTGCACCAGTTTTACATTTCCTTTTCAATAATCAGATGCTGCGCCGGTTCCCCCTGCTTTCGGCAGAGGTATAAATAGAGACAAGAATCTTGTCTTGGGACAACCATGACGAATAATTTCATCCAAGGAAGCTTCAGGCGCGTCAGTTCGGCAGGCTGTAACAACTGTATCATTGCTGTGTGACATCTCCTGCATAAATCTCACTTTACGTGCTTGGGAGGAAGAGCAATCTGTGGGTCAAGTAGTAATTGGCGCCTGCCAATAGCTTTCCACATCTCTCTATCACATCTCATCATGTTGATACGACAACTAAAGTCTCAGGTTGGTGCCTGCCCAATCGGACTACTTATTCAGAATATGGCAGGGTGCTTGATTCCTGATCTTTATTTCAATCCAACTACCTAGCCACTCGTCAATCAGTTCAGATCGTGATTTGCCCTAGTACTTGCTAATCAAGTTTCATCTTAGCGCTCCATGAAGGAAATCAGAACTTGCTATCCAATTATCTGACCTAAGCTACGCGCTGAGCTGCGGAGTGATTTAGAAACAACCAGCCTTGGCTAGGACTATTATCTGCGAGTGAACACCTCTCTGCTTTGGTTCAACTTGGACTTCAGAAACGCCTGCATTTAGGCAGCTGCGCGCTAGCTGCTTGGCAGTTTGAGGTCGCCTGCCACAATCAGCGACTTGTGCTTTTGAAAACATCAGAGCGGCTAACAGGACGTCGCCATTAGGTATAAGAGTAAGTGCTGTCACTTCTCCAAACTTAACCATCATTTGCCCATGTTCCAAGCGACATGCCAATTGGCTACATTGCGACGATCACAGAAAACGCCCCAGTTTCATTTTTCACGTGTCTGGAGGGAGGCGTTTTGCATGTTCCCCGACTACTTAATGGCAACGATAGAAGGGTGAGAAAGAAGAGACACTATTGTTGTATTAACTCTCACTCTTCAGAATTCACATTGCCTTTACTGTTCGCAAAATGTCCCGGGCTCTCAAAGACTTCAAGGATCTGATGATACGGGAAGGCCAAATAAGCAAGCTGTGGAAGACACATTCAGCTGGGACACGTATCGCTCCCCCAAAGAGTGGGGAGAAGGATAAAAAATGGCAATTGCGGTTGGATGCTGGAGAGGTGAAGGACGGCAAGAAACGAATCTACCTCCAGGTCAACTCTCAAGCTTCCAATGAAACACTCCAGAAGTGGGTGAAGAAGAACACAAGCCATGCCAATTTAGCCTCTGGAGACATCAATATCAATGAGCCAGAGGAGAAATTTTCAGATGCTTTCGACGAATTTTGGCAAGGTATTGAAAAGCAAGCAAAGGATAATCTGGGTTAATGGTATTGACCCTCAAAGCACCAGATGATCAAACAATTAACTTGCCTATAGGGACCTTCAACATGAGGTCGCTTCGAGCCTCATTCACTTGCCCTTATACCAGCGGCCGAGTCAATTTTTGCAATAATGCGGCCATCATTATCCCTATTTCCACGCATTCCACCTATGAAAGTCTGCCTTGTCACACTCTGTCAATATAAAACCAAAGCTTCTTTGCTTCCTCTTCTGGTACCTCTTCGGATTCTTTCCGAATATAAAGTTGGAACAGTTCGGTGTGTCTTGCTTGCACTTTGTTAAAGTCAAGATGGGGCGGTACCCAGCCGTCATCATCTGAATGCAACAACTCCTGTGTATATGCTTTTAGTTTTTGCCAATCCCTGTACCGAGAAAGCTCAAGCCTGTGCCTTAATAAATCGTCCCTTGTAATTTGGTACGGACAAGGTTCAGAGAGACCTATTTGGCGCCACTTTTCGGATATCTGGACCAGAGAATCACGGAGCGGGATTATCCCGTGCTTCCACGTGTTTTCGGTCAAAGAGAGTAAGTCTCGTGCGACTGAGTCGACTTGAGTCAAAGCCAAGTATGATTCAAGGTGATTCTTAGCAAGTGCCGCTTCGTAACATTTTGATAGTAAAGCCTGGTCTCTCTCTGTTATCGCAAAAGCTTTCTCGTCCGAGTCCATTTCGTCAAAGTTTGGCGGTAGGTCTGGCTTGACAATCCCAATTTCGTAATTTTCAGGAGGTCTAATGAAAGACGGCCACTGGACTTGCATGAACGCAGGCATGATTGACACAAATTGCCAATCTATTATGCCAACGATTCTCGTAGGGTCCTTGTTGCAAACAAATATATTGCCCAAATGAAGGTCCCCATGCCACAGAGTTGGTCTAGAGAAACGCTGAATATAGCCCACTAATTTCGGTATAATTTTCATAGCAGTTTCCAAAATGTGAATATGTTCGAGTTTAGCGCCGAAATGGGGTCCACGAGGAACGAGCGTCGAGTGTTGCACATGCGCAAGGCCTCGATTGGCCAACGCAAGACAAAGGTCTGAAAGTCCCGCCCCTATCCGGATACACATGTTAGCCTGGGTCTAGTAATATGGGAGGCGCAGATATGACAAACATGGGCCAGCATAATTTTGGTTGCCAAACTGTGGAAACCACGACGCATTATAGGCGGGGCCAATACAATAATCGTCATTTATAGGGATCACTTGACTTCCGTCTTTAGTTGAGTGACGGAAATACAGATTTCCATAACCAGGAAACTCCATCGAAGCCAACTGACTTTCCAGCTGAACCAGGTTTTGAATCAGCTTGAACTGTTGCAGCTGACCCATCTCACCCCATACATCAACTAACTGCCTCCCGTTTACTTTCTCCATCACAATGTACTCCGACCCGACAGGATTCGAAGAATCAGAGCTCCACGCAAGGACTTTGGGAACTGGAACAGAGGTCTGAGACCTTACTACCGAAAAACCATCTGAATTAGCGTGGAGACTCGGCAGACGGCTCAAAAAAACCTACCATATTCCAAGGAAGCTGCTTCAGATGCAGTGCTATACTCAGCGGGCACAACACTAGGACATGGTATCTTCGCAATAATCTCTTTTCCATTTTCAGCTGTTATCAACAATGCTTTGTTGAAGCCACCCTCAAGTTTATCAATTTTGGATATCGGTGAAGACACAGAGGGCAAAGACGAAACTACTGTACAGAGAGCCTCGAGATCAAATTTGGCGTATCGTTTTGATATTTCGTGCTTCTCATTGACCAGAAATCGTCCGTTCGTGTATTCAAAAAGCTGCTCACACTGGATAGGCTCTCCTAAGGGCGGATATCATTAGACGGAGAAGTTATTGCGATTCGAGGGGCATACCGTGACTAGTCAAAGAGATGTTCCTGGACATGGATTTGGGAGTTAGTATTGCCTTTTTCAAAATTCCGGTTCGGATTCTGTACATGGCTGTTATTCAGCACGAGGACTGAGATTTGGATGAAGATTGCATTATCGCTTTCTCCTTTTCGAGCTTACAGGGTCGAAAACATGGCCGCAGGAGCCGAAATCGATTATGTAACGGTCTTGGCGGTCAGGTGATCAAGGCCATCAATGGAGATTCATAATTCCAGGAGGCCTCCGTGGAGTGGAGAATCGAAAAAATCCGACCTACTAATTGTCATCCAGCGCCTCGCTCAACCTGCCGATCCATCTGACATACCAATGGTTGCTTCAGGGATGACTACAGGGGTTCTAGAATACACTCTTTCCATTTCGGGATTAAATGAAGCGCCTGGAGTACTATATAAACCTCTATACAGACCGTAGTTAGGAGACCAACACCTTCAATTCCATTCGTTGCACAGTTCGTTGTCACCTGACCCAAATCCAGCACTAGTAGGAACCTCTTGTAGCTCACAATATCCAATATTCAGAGTCCACTTTGAATCGCTCTAAGAGTCTCTGTTAGTAAAGAATAAATATAAACTCTACGTTCTACCAGTAACTGTATTCAGGGAGTGAAGCAAGGTATGGGCAACTTCTGGGCATTGAAACCGGTCGTTTGATTCAACTTCCCAGGATTTTCCATCGTCTTTACAATCTTCTCCGTACTTCTCCAAAGGCAAACGGGTTTGACACTTTAAAAATAGCCAATAGGACTACCCCTTTTCAGTGGAGGCACTCGCCTCCCAACCGTGATATCAAATCGTCACAATCCCAAGATAAACTGGCGCCAACTTGCATGCATGGTATCGTAATGATACCCCGACAGGTTGATTCTTCATCAAGTGACAGCGGTGACGGTTCTTGACCACATTCTCATGGGATACGAGACCAAACAAAGTTGGGGTTGTCTGAATTTGACAATTCTATTACTAACACATCTAAATCCACTAGGGTAGATACAAGATCGTTCTTCTCAAGTCCTCCCACTCAGCCTGGTATATCTACGTCCTTTGATTGACTTGTGGCCGGTTAGGTGAGTATCGCACGTGTTGGTTTGGTGGTGAGGAGGTCGTTACTGGCTAAGCTCGCTCCATCCCTCCTCCCTCTGAGTTTTGTCAAGCACTTCGCTGATCGGGTTACAAACTTCAGATTTCTCGACCAACGCCCTTGCAGTGATTTCCGATCCCTTCCAGCAAACCTCCGACCGAATTCCTCCTCGATCTGTTCCCATTGAAGCTTTCTGTGTACCAATTCACGGAGAAGCTCGTCTTCGGCATCTGAATAAGGACGGGCCCGCTTGCTGCTAAGGAATGAACGAGATGCTCCTGCTCTTGCCCTTGCCCTTGCCCTTGTTCGAGGGCCCCCGCCTGCGGCAAGTTCAGCGTACCCCAACACGGTGCACGCTGGCTTCTTTCGACTGTGACGCTTTGATCGGGAGATTTTAGATGGGCTACACACGGTAGTCTCAGTCACAGGCCGGGGGCCTCTGGATCCAGAGAAAGTGGTCTGCGATTCTTCAACCAACTGGCAGAAAGTGAGAAGGCCCTTCGGTCTCAAAGTATCGGACAAGCCACCGTCGCTTCCCTCAGAGAGATGCTTCGTGTCGCGAATATCATTATTTCGGCCATCATCGGCATCACCGGGGTGACTCTCGCAGGACAGGCCTATCCCACGAACTTCGAATGTAGTTGAACTTGTTTTGTCGAGGCACGGCCTGTCATCCCTTCTGAGGGCCACTGAAGCCTCACAGCTCTCACAGCTCCCATTGTTCCATATCCAAGAGAATAATTTGTCGGGATGGGGCAAGTCGTCGCCGTCGATGTTGCTTGTCTTGTCACAGTCATTTTCTGGACGGGGTAAGATTACTGATAAGCAAGAGCCTCGGGCAGCAAGACGTGATAGACCTGAACGAACCTTCACTGGATGGACAGATGACGCTCTCTATGTGAGGGCCGCTAAACACCCCAAAGGAAGATGCAGTTACGTGATGGTGCTCAAAGGGCCTTTCTCGATCGTTGTTCACAAGGATGGATTTGCCATGGTCAACGTGCTGTGCCGCCATGTCTCGCAGTGTGGTTACAGGCTTGCGGGCAGGGCTAGTGTAGGCATGGAAGTGCATGGAAATGGGAGGTTTCGGGGGCAATGGATGATCCATCAAGGTCGAGGGACGTGAAGCTGGGAAATTGCAGGGCAAAGGAGGGGAAGACAAAGGGCCATTGTAAGAAACTTGGCGATCCATCCTGGCAAACGAGCAAAGTGGGAAGTAAAGTGTGATGTTAAGGAAACTGATGATGCTGTCTGCGTTGCTTTTAAACTTGAGACGGACGAGGGTATTTACAACCCGCAGATCAGGCGACGACTCAATTCCCAGGTCCTCATTCTAACGAAGAGAAGAACAACACCCCCGAAAGCTGAACCAATGCGGAGGAGCCCGATCCTGCTCTCCTGCTCGCGCGCCTTGGATCTTGAAATGGTACGCTGTATTCCTCCAGTGCAATCGGCCATTCCAAGGGATTATTGGGGCATTGTCCGGAAAGAGTAAATGCTGGATGCACGGCGCGGATTCGGCGAAGCCCATGTCAGCCTCGGAGATCAGCGAATATTCCACAGGAAACACCGCAACAGCAAATAGCCATGCTTGCAACGTCATGCTTTCCACAAACATCTATCACGGGGCGCAGGAGACCGGATAATCGAGGACCAATCGGCCACTAGTCGGGCAAAGGAAGATTCCACGAATGTGATTGAGGGCAGCGGCGATGATGGGAGGACAGCCAGCGGAGTCATGGATGAGGCATTTATGCCATTGGATATGTTTCTCCGAGGCCCTTTTCTTGTCGTCATCCATACAATCCCACCGCATGCCACAACGCGCGGGATCAGCATGGCTGGGACGAAAACGAAGGTGCAAGACAGGAAACCGCGGGAAAGGGGGAAGAGAGGGGTAGGCATAAGGCGTAACGCGTAATCAGCCTTTGTTGGAGCCTGTTTTGGGGGTTTGGGGAGTCAAGACTTCTTTGGTCGAAGAAAGTCGAGAGGTAAAGAGTAGATACCCTAGAAGACCAGCAGGCAAAGCGAGGCCCCCGATAAACGAATTCTCTGGCGGTAGCGGCTGGAGGCACAAAAAATATGAATCATTTCGCTAGATTCAAGCAAAAAGGAGAAAAAAATTCAGCTGAAAAGCCGGCCCAAGCGGACGGGGTAGAGCATCTGGAAGTGGAGGGGACGAAAAAGGGCGCAGCCGCAATTTCCGACGAGAAAAAGGGGGCGAAGGGGGCGGGTAATTTTGGAGCAGATGAGACGACGGGGCACGACAGGGTGAGTGCAGAATATGGGAGGGGGCATGGAGGAAGAAGAAGAAACTGAGAGGAGAGAAAGTCAGAACGGCGAGGACGGTTCTTATATACTCCGGGGTGCCTCGGGGCGGCGATGACGATACGGTGTATCGGAAGGCTATCCCTAAAGGGGGAAAACTAACTCGAAAAGGCAATTCACAGGTCCTCATTTTACAACCCAAATGCTGAACCTGCTCCCAAAACAGCATATGCTTTTGCTTCTATATCTCATGATAAAGAAGACACCCCCGTTACTACCCATCAACCCAAAAAGATACCATTAACCATGATGGAATGGCATCGGCGTCTTTGTCACCTTAACCAAGCTGACCTTCTTCGGCTAGCACGAGATCCCTACTCCTGCGTTGCCATACAAGGCTCTAAAGAGCTACCTTTTTGCAACACCTGCTGTCAAGCCAAACAAACTCGGTCCTACAGCAAAAAGCCTCGTGTACGCTACACCAAGCCATTATCGCGTGTTCACATTGATATTGCTGGTGGCGGTCATACACTAGATCCAGACTCAATGAATGATGAAATCACTCCTTCCCGTATAGGAGCCAGATATGTGATGATAATCACAGATGATGCTACACATTACAGATGGGTCTATTTCCTTGAAGCCAAAAGTAATGCAATTCAAGCATTCAAGACCTGGTTGCAGCTCATTAAAAACATGGGATTCACCTCACCTGCTTTCCTAATATCTGACAATGAATTTAATTCCAGCGAATGGCAAAAGCTGTACCAAACTGAGGGTATAGATTGGCAGCTAGCTAATCCTTATTCCCCTTGGCAAGATGGTGTCAGTGAACGAGCTATTTGAATTATCTTTGAAAGAAGCCGTGCTTTAATGCTAGATGCTCCTCATATCCCTCACTGTTTTTGGAGTGATGCTATCAATGCAGCTACATGGCTTACCAATCTTTTACCAACTTCAACGCCACTATACAATTCAAATGTCCCTGGGGGAGTTGATACAAATACTATGATCAAACCTTCCCCTCACCGTCATCCCTTAGGAGCTTGGTTCAACGCCCCAGCTGATTTTACATCTTATCGCCGTTGGGGCTGCCCAGTTTGGGTTCACCTACATGGCACTGAGAAACCAACTCATAAGCTTGATTCTCGTGCTAAACGTTGCTACCTGATTGGTTATGTTGCTCATAACATTTACTGGATTTGGGATCCTGAAAAAGATACTATCTTCAACAGCTCAGATGTAACTTTTGATGAAAATTATGACACTGAAGCTAATAATCATTCTTCAACTCCTCTAGTTGTTGATACCATTCATCCAGATAATCTCCCAACTACAGTTGATCCTCCAGACCTGATACAATCCAATTGCGAACCAATATCTATGTCTGATGACTGGATGATTCCAACTAGCAATTTCAGTTTTGCTGCTGCCATACGATCCAAAAATCCCTACCTACCTGATGACACGCCAACTTCATACCGAGAGGCAATGAATCATAAAGATAGAGATAGATGGCAAGCTGCAATGGATCAAGAGATTAACCAGCTTCATGAAAAAGGCTGCTGGCGTTTGGTTAAACGAGCTGATCTTCCTCCTTCTACAAAAATCACACCTGGTCAATGGATGTATAAAAAGAAGGAACTACCAGACAGCAATGGCTATCTCGCCAAAGCACGCTGGGTTATACGCGGAAACCTTCTTGACAAAGATTATATGGAACGCTATGCCCCAGTCATCACTGAATCAACTTCAAAACTACTATTCGCACTTACTGCCATTCATGGTTGGCACATCTGTCAAGGAGATGCTGTACTTGCCTATCTAAATGGTAAATTACCCCCTGAGAAGCCTGTCTACATGACTCAACCACTTGGCTATGAAACTGGTCAAAAGGGCCAGTATGTTTGTGAGCTCATCCAAGCTCTCTATGGCCTCACCCCTTCAGCCCGAATATGGTATGATACTCTATCTGTTTCATTGAAGGAATTTGGTTTCAAATGCTCCAATTATGACTCCGGCTTATGGATACACCAAACTCGAAAAAATCTCTATGTTACCACCTATGTTGATGATTTCAAAGTCATTGCAGCCACAGCCGACAATGCTGATTGGTTTATGGATACCCTTGCTAAACGCTTTGATATCAAGGACCTTGGAGAAATGAAGAGATATCTTGGTGTCAACGTTAAATACAACCAACAAGCCAAAACACTAAGTCTCAGCCAATCTGAGTATGCTGAGGACCTTGTTACCTCTTTTGGATTATCTGATGCCCATCCGGTACAGCTCCCAATGGATCCAGGCTTGATTATTGATGATGACCCTGATCCCACTATCAACGTTAAGGAATACCAACGTGGTGTTGGATGCCTTGCCTGGTTGGCAACTAAAACTCGTCCTGACCTTAGTCGTACAGTTGGTGTTCTATCACAGTGGAACTCTAAACCAACAAAGAAGGCTTGGGCAGCTCTGAAACACGCCCTACGATATCTCAAAGGAACCATTAATCAACAGATCACCTACCGCGGTTCTGTTGACCCTATCACCAATCAAGACCTGATGCCAGTGCTCTACTCTGATTCTGATTGGGGTGGTCCCCTTACTGGAAATCGACGCTCTGTATCGGATACATCCTAATACTTGCTGGTGCACCAATTGCCTGGCGCAGTCAATGCCAAACCTCTGTTGCCTTGTCTAGCAATGAAGCTGAATACATGGCTGCTAGTGAAGCTACTAGAGATGCCGTTTGGATACGAAACATCATTAAAGAACTCGAAGTTATCTCCCCTGATGAAGAACAGCCTTTTCCACCAGTTCCTCTACTAGTTGACAATCAAGGGGCGTTACAACTAATTGCTTCTGACCTCACTACCAAACGCTCCAAGCACATCGATATCCGCTTTCACTACGTACGCGAAAAGCTCCATGAGGGCGTCATTGAAATAAAAGCTTGCCATACGAGTGAAATGGCAGCTGATGGTTTAACTAAGCCTCTGCGCAATGACCGGTTCACTACTTTTCTCAAGCTAATTGGGATGAAGGGACGTTTGCTACCTTGCAACACTGAGAATTCTGATTCAACGCCTCTCATTGGCTGAAGGAACCGGATCCTATTGAAGCGCATTTCAACGATCATCTTTTACTATGTAATTTAGCACTATTTTTTTGCTGTCAGGCTAGCTCGTGCGTGGGGAGGTGTTAGAGGTCACGTGTATTCTGCCATATTAGACCGCCCTCGCTTGGCCTGACACACTAAAATAGCTAGACCAACCTAGATAGATACAATAGAAGCAAGTTGATCCAACAGGATAGGCGTATGTATGGTCGTATTACTAGGTAGGCCTGCCTGTGCCGTGAGATAGGTAGCGAGGGCGGTCTAGGACGGCAGAACCTCACGTGTACTAACAGCTAGATAGGGACTGACTCCGCCGACCCCTTTATGAATACAACCACGTCCAATCCATCAGTAGTGGCCCACTGGCTCAGGCGATGGATAAAACAGACCAATGAGAACACATTTATTAATTCTTGGCAGGGCAGACTACTGCGTAAAGTGGAGATACGATGAACATGTTATTAATATGAGAACAATTGATATTTTTCTCTGGTTTCCTTCGCCTTGGTCGATTGAACTGCCGTTGTATCGTTTTGCCTGTCTCTCTCTAAACCGTCAAGCCCCTCGCTCTGTCTGTCACGATGGGATCCACCGAGCTTCCTTATATCGCGACTAACCCGAAGATCATCTTTTTCACTGATTTTGACGGGACGATCACCCTGAAAGATAGTGAGTTTCCGTCTTCCATACTCATTCACTTCAACCGTCTTAATCGATGAAATCGTCCATAGGCAATGACTATTTGGTGTGTTCTTAACCAGGATCCTAGTGCCTGGAATATCTTCCGTCTGACCGTGGACTCAACTCTAGACCGACAATTTGGGCTACGGGTATACGAAACGCAGACAAGGAAACGAGGATGTCCTGTCTGGGAAAGCTACTTTTAGGTCAGTTGATGATGGTGATCGCATGCATGGAGCGTCAGCTAACACTATGGCAGGGATGCTTTCCGTGACATGTTAGACAGCGTCAAGCCTGGCTTCGACGAGTGCATCCAAGTCCTAAAAGAGAATATGCAGCTCGACCCATACTTTACCGAATTCTATTACTGGGCTAAGGAGAACAATGTCCCGATCGTTGTTGTTTCGTCGGGTATGCGCCCGATCATCAGCGCGCTGTTCGAAGTGTTGCTTGGCCACAAGCCAGACCCCAAGCACCTGGCCATCGTCGCCAATGACGTCGAGAGTCGCGACGGGAAAGATATCAACAGCCCTGGGGGTTGGCAGATCAAATATCATGATGACAGGTGCGCAGGAATTCTTGCCCTGTGTGTTGTACGATTGCTTATGGTTGTATAGCCATTTTGGCCACGACAAGTCCCTCGAGATCAAACCTTACGCTGCCTTGCCTGCCGATAAACGCCCGACTCTTCTATATGCCGGAGATGGTGTATCCGACTTGTCAGCCGCCGCAGAAACCGATTTGCTTTTTGCAAAGAAGGGTCATGGTGAGTTTTTTGCTAATCCCTAGTTCCACCAATTCGGTGCCCATAATAACGCACTTCCTAGATCTCATCAAATACTGTGAGCGCGAGGGGATGCCATTTACCATATTTGAGGATTGGTCCACCATCCTTGCTACCACCAAGGATATCCATAGCGGCAAGACCTCGCCCAAGAAAGTTGCCGAAGAGGGGTTGGAGAAGAGGTAATCAGTATGCAGAATGATCCTAAATTCAATAGTACATAGTAAGTATGGATCACGTCAACGCTACAAATGGGCAGTATATTGCAGATATGACGAAGGAGAGCCCTGAAAATGGATTGAGTGATAGTTTCACGACCTAGAAGTTGCCCATGTTCTACGGCACCGCTCCAAAGCAAAACAAAAATATCCATTCATGGCTCGCACTGCCCCTTTGGTCATTCCTGGGGGTCCACACAGAAGCACAGAAGAGCAACACATTCCCCCGGCTCAAATGCGTACTGGCGAAGAATTCTCTGGTCAATGGGTCCTCTTTCGCCCTTCCAGGCTTCCCCTGCCTTAGACAGCACATGCGTAATCTGGATCTGATCCAGGTAGTCTTGAGCAAATGTGTCTCATTCGGCGCGTATCAGTATGTCGTTTTGCGCTTCGTTTCATCTTTGCTCATGTTGGCATCTTTACCTCCAGGATGCCAGCTCAAAACGCCTATAGCATCATATACTTTATCATTGATAATAATCCCGCAATTATCCTCAGCGCAGTGCTTTTCGATCTCTTCCCCGGTAAACTGTTTCTCTCGAGCTGAAGCCCTACAGAGCAGTGCTGGGAGGCAAGTCCAATCCATCCTCATGCCATATCCCAAATCCCTTGTAGGCAGCCTTGTGTAATTGTATATTTTCTTCCTTCTGCCACTGGTCTGCCTTGTATTTTCCCTTGGGTGACCGCAACCAGCCCACAACAGAGTCGATGGTAAATCCAACCAGGATGATAATGCCACCAAGACCAATTATGAGTGAGAGTCCTAGAATAGAGAAGCTCTCATAATCACCCATGTTTCGAGCAAGCTGGCTGCCGCATAAGGTGAGGCCAACAAGATCATTCGGCGGGTCGTATAGCCAAACTGGATCACCAGGTGGGTTTGGCTGGTAGTTCCTCGGAGTAGTAGCCCATTCGACGGCCCAAGCTTGCTCTTTGGCGAGCGAATTGTTAAACCAGCCTTCAACTTCAAGTTGCCATTGGCTTACAGGGAGGCTATATATGATGTTGTTGTACGCCAGCTGGGACACTGTTGAATCAGGCCAAATGTCAGTTATGCCGGGTGAAAAGGAAGCCACATAAGAGACAAAATCACAGTGCTCTGCTCTAAATAAACTAATACTTACCTTGTAAAGCACTCGCTCCCCGACCGTCCACTACAGACTGTATATTCCGACGAGTAGCCGTGGCTAGGAACCTCGTTATCGTGTTTAGTTGTATCGGGTTGAAACCCAGTCCGTTACGGTCCACCACATCATTCCAACAAGACATTGCACCCCCGAGCACGGTGCAACCTGATTCTCCGTCAATGTTGGGGTTGCATACTTGGTACTGATCGGTGCACCCGAGCAGAGTCACGTAGTAATCTGAAGTATACAAGGTCAAGCCATCCATGGTTTCCTTGATATGGGCAGACAGCCACGGGTCGTCAACGGGAGTGTTGTACCATATGCTATTTGCGGCAAGCATCATCAATGTGATGTCTGCATCGGTCTGATTCAACCTCGGATCGGGGTTCCAGTATCCAGCAGCTAACTTCTCGGAGAGACCAGACGGAGCGACCAGGGAACTAGACTTCTGTCAGCGCTACATTGTTACGACTGGAATGAATGGAAGTATCCTGCCTCAATGTGTAGCCAAAACCATCAAAGGCAGAATTGATGATATACTGGAATGAGTAATTTGTGCCCGCTGCTGGCACCGGTCCCGCATAGATATAGTCAATTGTACCCAATGATGAATCGTTTGCCGTTACTGCAAATGGTTTGCTGTGGATAGGCGCGCAGGTGGCAACTCGTCGAAACTTGATACGATCTTGGGGCCGCTCATTGATGCCAAAGTCGAAGTGTGAATCCAGCAAGCCAGTGTCTAATTCCAGGGCTGAGTGATCATTGTAGGCGCATATTCCTGAAGCAAATGGACACGAGGCATTCTGATTCCTGTTGAATGGAAGACTATTGCGGACGTACTGGCCGCAACCCAGTGATGAGGCGCCTTGGTAGCACTGAGTCACATAAGTTGCAGCGTCATGCGAATCCGCCATGTTCTTGCCATTCATGATCCTCAATCCAAGGGCGCTCGGCGTCAGGTTCGACATCAGAACGTTTCCGCAGTGAGGGCCAATGATGATGGTGGCGTTTCCGGGGAACTTGGTAACGTAGGAGGTGAAAATACCCGAGACGCCAAAGAGGAGAAGAATGCCAGCGGGAATCATTGCAACAGGGAGGGAGCGTAGGATGCTTCCATGGCGGCCAAACCCCAACATCAGGAGGGACCAAGACGCAGCGCCAGTGCTGCTGTTGCGCAGGATGACTTGGCGTCGATAATGCAGGATGTCATGACGCTGAGCTGGGTTTGTAGCCCATACCTGGTGGAGGGCAAAACCGGTGATCCTCCAGAACATGCCTCCAGCGAAGGAGACAAAGATGGCCAAGAACGCAGTTAGATATCCAGCGTCCTTCTGACTCAGGGTCAACGTGGCTCCACGGACGGCACCATGAGACCAGTTGTGCCAGACACCAGTGAAAGTGTGAACCGTGTCCGCCATGGCGACGATGAAAAGGATATAAATCCGACTTGAGAGGTCGGGAAGGCCTTTCGGGCGTGCAAGGGTGGAAGAGTACACAGTTAAATGTCATCCAGAAGGCATCTTTGGCGGTGGCCATGATAAATCCCCAGCACAGAGTAACCATTCTGTTCATCCACCGCAGGCTGTAGGCGGATTCCGTAAGAGCCGCATACCTGGACAAACGCCTGGGGGAGCGATGATCCGAACACTGCTTTTCAGCTCGCCTTCGGGACAGCCAATTAATTGGCATGTGTACCTTTACAAGAATCATACAGCCCCCAGCGGGTTGAGAAACACGAGCGCCCCGAAAATACTGCCAATCAAAAGAAGACTTACGCGAGAGTCTCGGGATGAACGACGGGCCTGGCCGCTGGGATTGGCCAAGAAATACGATTTCGTTAAGAAGAGAACCTTCAAACCGCCGATCTATATCTGAAAGTCGACGGTTCACGGCGATAATGGGTAAGACCATCTGCGGCGAACACTTGCTGCTTTGCCAAGGATATGTGTACAATATTTGTACACTGTACACAACGGAATAATGCTGGGAACAACAGTATTATATGATAAGGCACATAGGACGGAGTGAACTTCGCACCACGGCCCTGGTCAGGCCTCCAAACTCAAGCCCTAAAACCTCAAGCCCTAATCCCCAGACCATCGACGTGGTCATGTCCGAATCGGTAACCTGGGTGGTTATACTAATGGCTGAAGCCTTATGCCATGGCATTTTCTTCTTTGCCAATAGGTTGTAGTACTGAGGACCGAGCACTCTGTGCAGGACACTGCGCACTCTCTTCGGTTTGTGCTCAGGGCCCTCGTATGCTGATGGGTACACGTCACACCCAGTCCTCAACTCCTCGTGGCTGTCAGATGCCTCTTCAGAGAGGATCCTGTTCCATCATATTCGTTTGATTATCGTTCCACGCCAATCCACTTCTGTCCGGCCCGTCCAAGAGACCTGGTATGCCACCTGATTGCCAATCACAATGTCTAGGTGCTCCTAGCGTAGCCCTTCCCTCCCGTCGCTTGCGTTTTACGGCAGTTAGCTAAACGCCAATGCACTCGAAGGAGCACGAAACTCCACATTATCCGGGAGGTTATGTTGTTCTGGGTGAACCAAAGTACTTCCGTGCGGGTCAGGGGAGCTGTGGAAGGTATAAATAAACAGTAGAGCCTGCAGGCAGCTCCTCGCCCCATTCTTTCCTGCGCCTGAGTTTCCTCTTCATCCAGGTCTTTAGAGTTCAATCGTCTCCCTTGCTTCGTTTCTTCCTTTCTTCCCATATCAAGCAAACATGCGTTTCCTGGCCATCTGTGTAGCAGCCCTGGCTGCTCTTGGGGCTGCAGCCCCAATCTCGGTAGGTCTACAGGTCTTGTCCTCTGGCATATGGTTTACTGTCCCCTTTCCGCGAACGATGCTAAGTACTCGGTGGCTCTCTTGCCACAGGATTCGTTACAGAAGGCAAGTTATCGCTACATCAATGCCAATAACTGGCCTTGCCATGTCTGCGTATGGCTGACGCAAACAATCGGAATACACAGCGTCAATTTAGTGTTTCGAACGCCACTGGAGCAGTAGATCTGGGCTTTCTGAACGCAGTAGGTATTGCCTTTTCTTTGTCCGTGACGAGCCGATGGGGATATATTACTTACATTGATAAATCATAGCTCGTAAGTCTCGGTCGAGCCTTTATCGACGCCACGCGTGCAGCTAACCAGCTACCACTTGCAGAAAGCGGTAGGTGGCTCCTTTTGAGGTGCATAACTATCTATCAGAATATCTATCAGAAGGCCAGGGACGCCGGCCATGGATGAAAGTCGGTCAGTAATCCACTTGCAGCTTCAAATTGACACATATGCTGGCAACCTCTATATCGCTGACCAAGGCGCATATCTTCTAGGAGAATCTGGTGGACCTTTGGCTGACTTGACCCATCCGATTCAAGGCCCAAGAAACTGTAAGTGCCTTCTGGGTTCCGCTAACTAGGCAAGGCCTAACACTGCTTAGGCAGCTGAAAAACAGCAACTCGAAACAGATGCGCAGCAGGCGGGCCATGTGCTCCTCATATGACCACTGCAGAATGGCTTGCTGGCATTCATTCTGGGGCTATATTCGGTGACAGCAAGAAGCACGTATGTTATTGCGTTTGAGAATAGTACCAAGGCGTTTCATCGGAATAGCAGGAAACTACCGAAATGCACCACGGTATGAATAGCGGAAAGTATCGCTTCTGCGCCTAAGATAATATCATGAACAAGCCGGAGCCTTTTTTCGTCACGACTCCAGGCACGTTTCCCCTCTTCCTTTCTCAAGTCACGGACAGTAGTCACGGACAATGTTGCTGCAGCTCCTCCGAATCGATTCTCGAGCATCAGCTAACGGGTTCCACAGATGCAAGGGAGGGCGGCAAAGATGGGATATTGCATGGAGCTCTCTCGTCTTGGGGAGAGTTTGATCTTTGCCGGTCTAGTTGGTCTTGTACCAAGGTTAAAGCAATCCAATACATTTGCATTCATGGTAGTTTATCCGGTCTTCGAGTAACTGGGCGCCTAATTACCGTGCCCTACAAGGCCCCTTGATTAGCTATGCCGACTATGCGTGCGTTGGCCATCGTAAAACCTAAAATGTATTCGTATTCGTGGAGTTGAAAAACTTTACGATGATAAATACCCCACCATGTTGCTTTTGTCAGGCCACCGGAAATATACACAGTATATCTGCAGCGTGTACAGCGCCAAGAAGGCGATCCAGCATGCATAACCCCGACTTTGCTGGCTCGTTGGAGCAATATTATATGGATCTGCCTCAATATCAACACAGGCGGCAACTGCGATAGGTACAGTGGTGTAACTAGGTGCCTGTTATCATATTGACATGTACGCTTTGATTTGATTGAGTCGGTGCTCCGTAGTAGATCATGCCTGCCCATGTCCATTCCAGGAGGGCTCTTGCTTCAAGTACTTTTTGTTGATGAACCCGCCGAGTTGTTTAGCTAGGAGTTAACCAGTTAACGTTAACTAGTTTAGGAAGGAGGAAGGAGGGAGGGGCTGAACCCGCAATAGTTAGTTCTTGGCGAGTCAGCCAAAAGGGGAATGCCGTGGCTTAGCCTCTGCCCGCACTGTGCTTATGGACAGTTCCCCACTAGTTAGAGTGGACACGTGCCCACAGATAGTTTCTCATCTCTTGTTGGTAGTTCCCATGGTTCAGTTCCTTCCTAGTTAGCTTCCATTAGTTGGATAACTACTCATTTCCACTATGAACACCGCTCATTTCTATGCCATTGGGACATTTTCTACGAGATCGACTGGAAAAAGAAGCGTGGCTTCTGACGCTCTCGACCGCCACCACGTTCATAGGACCGTCTATCCCTTGGATTAATTCTGGCGAGCGCGTCGTTCTACGGAGAAGATTGGTCCCTCACGCAGGCAAATGGGACCTTGTTAAGGCGCTTTCCTGGCCGTGGGAACGGGAACTTCTATCCCCCGATGCTCTATCGCTTAGGACAAATGTATTTCTGCGTTGAAAGGACGCGGGGTGCAGAATACATCCTATTTCTGAGACCGAGCACAGACCTCACTGCGCCAATCCTCGACACTGGACCCGAACATTCAGGTACAGTTGATTGTGTCTGTCCATCACATCTACAGGAATTTCGATCAGTTGTTTATCGTTTTCTTCGCGAGAACAATATCCACGTACAGCCGCCCAACTACCACAATCTGGTTATATATTGGTGTATCATCGAAGATGGATCGGAGGTCCCCAGTATTTTGGCAGTGGATCAGGGCGGACTCGCTCAGGGCGGACTCGCAGATGATCCAGCCTAAGCTGTGGCTACAAAGATGATTGCACGGGTTTCGATATGGCGCTGCTGGGTGTAGCGCCAGCGCGAGACACTTGTCATGGTCAATGATCTAGCTTGAAGAGGCCTGGCCCATATTCGGGCAACGTCCGCGTCATATCCAAGGGTCCTAATGCGTGCGGTCGGGAAGCCCACCGGGAGAATTTGCCTTGGCCAGAAACATCCATTCTGATACGACCAGGTATTTTCGCGGTTACCCGTCAAGCCGTGGATGAAGAAGACAATACTTTCGTACATCCGTCAGCGGGCTTAGGCGTTAAAAGGAAACGGTTCACAGGATGAGGAATCCCATAAAGTACCAGCCTTCAATACAGGAGCGAAGGGAAGTACACTCATAGCTTTATTGAAATTAATATTTCGATTCTTTTTCTACTGGATATTTCTCGTGTTGGACGATTTATCACTTGAGGAGTATTCGATCTCCATCAGCCTTTCACTTGCATCGTCTTATGGGCAAATTTATGGGCATTGGTAAATTGATGGGCCCGGGAAATTTGAAAACGGTTAATCTGGCACTATTGCCAGGCCACCAACACAAAATAGACCAGCTGGACACTCATCCATAATGAAAAAATACACATTGAACATCATCCTGAATGCCCTCATAGAGGTGGTGGCATCCAAAGGGGATCGCGAAGAAAATACTACACTCATTGTTGGCTTGCCGCAGGCGAAAGTCTCGGAGAATAAAAAGCCTGTATAGTGACATATAATACTTCGCGCCAATTGAGAAATGGCGCTGACAGGACTCAGGATACGTTTTCCATATGGGCCACAGTGCTTTCTTTCTGATTCTCATTGCGCAACACTTTTCCGTCTGCCAGTTCCGCGTCGATGAAGATGGCAGTGTTCCGGTCTCTCCGCTCGGCCTTGCTCCTCTTCACTGCGTCCCATGCTTTGGGAACCACCCGCCATTGGAATCTGCGATAGAATCGCTCGTCCGTTTTCACGTCGTGGCCTTCCTGGTCGTCGGGAAGGAACAACAGATCGATATTCTCCAGCGACAGGCCGGTCGTTTCGGGGTAAAAACACCATACAATGATGGCGGCAACAATGTTAAAGATGGCAAAGATGATGTACGTCTTGTATCCGATGTTCTTGAGAGCTGGGGGGGTAATTTCAACGACCTGAAACTTCGTCAACAGCTCTGGCAATACAGTAACAGTGGTGGACGGGATTCTGCTTACCAGGAAGTTACCAAGAAAGTCGGCTGCCGCAGCCAGGCCTGCTCCTTTGGCGCGAATCTTGAGGGGGAGGATCTCTGCCGGATAGACCCAGACACAAGCCATCCATCCTATTGATCAATACGGTTAGAAAAGAAAAAAAAAGCGAAACGGGAGTCTATGGATTGAGGGAAACGATGGAAACGATACCCCATGTGAAGCATGCTTCAAAAGCGAAGATGAAAAATACAGCAGCAATGTTCGACGCATGACTGTCAATGCGGACGCAGATTGCCTCACACACCAGAACAATGCACATTCCAATTGCCATGGAGATGAATAGCCGACGTCGGCCAACGGAGTCGATCATGTACCACTGCCAATTCTCAGCTAACCCGTCCATCGGCCATCATAAAGCATATTCGAAGAGGACATACTGTTAGGAAAGAAGCCAGTATGTACCAGATTTGGAGAAACCCGCCGACGAATAGTGACTTCTCCTGGGTCATTCCAAGACTGTTCTGGAAGATTGTAGGTGCATAGTAGGTAACGATGTTAATGCCTGGGGAAGTAGAGAAGGGGGTCAGCAAGTAGCGAGCGGCGACAAAAAGCCGAGGAGGCTAATCAAACCTGTCATCTGTTGCATAAACTGAATTCCTAGGGATAAATAAAACCGCTTGTTGGCAGCAACGCCGCCGTCGCGCAGGAGATCCATCCATGAGCCCTCTTCTTCCGACTCACGTTGGACCGCGGAAAGGATCTCGTCCCTCTCCGCACAAACAATGGGATCATCTGCAGGCCGATCGCGAAGGGCGGCGAGGACTGCAACGCCTGCTTCCGGTGACGATTTATTCCACATCAGCCAGCGCGGCGAGTCGGGGAGAAAGAAGGTGGCGACCATGCAATACACGGCGAAGACCAGCTGGAGACACAGGGGAAATCGCCATTGAACGGGGCCATGACAGAAGTACAAGCCGTAATTTACCCAATAGGATATCACGATACCCAGCAGCATCTGGGTTAGCTGACAGGACAAGTGCCAGCCACGGTCCTTAGGCAGACAGATCTCACTCTGGTATACGGGGGCAACTGCGGTCAGATACCCAACGCCTATTTCGAGGAGTCACGGTTAGGCTCTGCCAGTGTCTGGTACAGATTTGACGAAGAACGCACCGATTCCGGTCACAACCCGCCCGACCATCATCTGAATCCTCTCATAACAGGAACCCATGAGTATGGTGCCTATGATGACAATGGCCGAACCAAGGATCATGGTACGCCGCCGGCCAAGTCGCTCTGCGAAGCAGGCAGCAAAGATAGCACCAAAGAAAGCGCCGACATCATACAACGCGGTGATTGTACTGAGCATTAGCGTGCTGGGATGGCCCATCTGCTGCAGCCAGTACTCAGAGATGTCCACTCCGGACATCACACCCTGGTCATAGCCGAAAAGAAGAAAGGCAGAGGAACACACGGTGGTTATTGCACCGACCAGGGGCTTCCCCCGAAGCCAACTGGGGCCGGGCATAACATCCATGATGCTTGTGTGAGATTAGTGAGAATCAGCAATAAGAGTGCACCGCCAACAAAAGCAGGCAGAGGAACAAGATCGAGGCGAAAAGCCACAGACCGTCCACATTAAATACAGATCACGGCATTTTAAGGTCCCCAGCTAAGCTTTCCTGCTGTTTGTGCGACCCCCACGCCAAGCGAGCAGCATCTCTACCCCGTCCACCGCGCTTTATGGGGGATGTGGAGAAGCTGGAGTAACCCCGAGTTGGACATTTTCTGAGGCGAAACATGGAGAACATGGGGTGTGTCTCAAGTTCCAGCACGAGCACATGTATTTTCACTTCTCTGCCTCGTTTTCTGAGCGGCCATTGCCGAGCTGGCCGATCAGCACACGCCATTGTTTGCCCACGGCCTAATTCTCGGGGAGGAAGCCGATGGCTGGAAGCGTGAGACGAGTACGAAAATCCGCTGGGAGTGAACCCCCACGCGGATGAGCTGTGATAGATTGCGATGAACGTCATCGGCAGATGTACCCCATAGGCAGTGGATTAGATGAAGTCATTTTTCTGTCCACGATAGGCGATGAATGTGTGCGTGTTTCAGTCTACGCGGGACGTTGTGCAGCTGTGCTAGGCAGGGTCGATTTGCATGAGATCTTCAACAAGAACAGACGCGGGATGCTGCAGATTCTCAAGCATCGAATTGTCGGAATCACGCCTTCATTTGACTGCCCATGGTGATCCGTAAGCGTTGTAGGATTGAGGATTTATCCTTCCTGGCGCCGTCGTGCCATTTATTGTCCCTGCGACCGCCACCTTCGTCTGGTGCATCCCAGGAAGCACGAAAGAGCTGCTATGCCATGGAAGTGGACTGCTGCAGATCGCAAGACGAACAGACAGGCGTCGATTGTCGACAACCCAGTCTGATCTTCTCCGGGCAGCCGTCTCCATGGCCCAAAGCCAGGGTCTACCCATCACTCTCATCTGATCCTTTTCATCTCGATCATGGCCTTCGCCAACGGCCAGATTGCGCAGTGCCCGCCTCACCCGATCACCCTCCGTGAAGAGCATATTGCTCCCGCAGAGACGACCATCGTCATCCAGCAGTACTCTAACCGCTGGTACTCCAAGTTCACCGTGCGAACGACCAGCGGCACGCTTCTGTTCACCGCAGACCCCAAGTCGCTCCGTGTCCAATGTCGCGCGCGAGTTTGTCGACGCGTCGGGCCTCCCGCTTTTCGAGCTCCATTCGCGACGGCTGAGCCGCAATCGATGGTCCGTCACGTTGCCGGGAGGGGTTGGACGACTCTATTGTCGGGCGAGATGAATGTTATGTTGCGGAACCTTGCGCCTGCACTGTTCGGTCCGACAGAGGATGAAGCGACTCTCCAGGTCTAGGCGAAGGATACGGCGTCCAGTTCGAAGGCAGGATGATCATCGACATCTCGATCGGAACTACATTTCCGAGACAGTCCTAGACATATCCTCGCTATGAACTGACGTGATTCGGCGTCCGAGTCGCCCAGGAAGTGGACGTAGCTCTGGTGAGTGTATCTATCTATCTGCAGCTACAAAAGTTTCTTCGACGATATCTACGGCTTGGCCAGCATTGACTGACTGTAACCATGAACTACCAGGCCGCGGCTATCGCAGTCACGCTTAGTGAAGTGACCCCCGGTTGATGTCCACGTTCCCCGATCCTCGTTACAATCCACCCCGAGTCGGGTTGCGGTCTACACCTTGCTATTACTGCGAGGGGACGAGTTCGATACAACAGCGGTCGCTGTAGCGGACAAAGAGCATGGATTCACGCGACCATTATTTCGTATTCTTATCTGTTGAGAACTGTCGGGGTCGGGTTTGCTGCACGTATACCATGTGCATGTAACGTGGCCATCAGAGTTGAATGGGAATCCAAGCCAAGCGGCCTCGATACCTCAAGACCTCGAATTCGGTTCGAGGATAAGAGAGTGGCTCGAGCTGGGAGAGGCGCCGCAGAATGGCATCCGGAGGTGTATCCATGCAGAAAAGAAGCATTGGTGATCTACGCGGCCACGAGAAATGTCACCGTTTGTATTGCCCGAGTCAGCAATCTCACCTGCTTCAAGTAAGGAGATCCCCCAAATCGGCACGTTTACACTTGCATCAGCGAAATACCACTGCAGACTGCTGCCGTTCCCCCAGTGCTCCCAGAGTTACACTGATCGTCCTCCTTATGCGCCGCCGGCCAATGGCATGATGTGACGGGAAGACGATGTTACCCTGGACGGGGACGGGTCCGTGCCAGGCTCTTATCTGCTATTCCTGTTGTTCCAGCCGATGAGGATTTCCCCCGTACGAAGGGTGAAGAATAGAAAGAAACATTACTTAATCCGGCCGTTGAAGGCACCGTGTGATGCATCCGGCACTATCTCCAGCGTCATCCCTGTCCGGTGCATGTTGCAGCTCTTCTTTAACACCAAGTTATCTCTGACAGCTTATGCCCAATAGACTCTATTTCTGTCAATTGGCTTACGGTCGGAACCCTTGGAATAATAATAATAATAATAATAGCTGACCCGACTTCTGCCTTTTTTTTTCTCTCTCCCTCGTCAACTACCACCTCCATCATCACCATCGCTGATAGCCGACCACCATGGCCGGGAATGACAAGTCTACTGGGCCAACTGACAGTCCTCCTCCTGAACACATCAATGCGACCACCGGCGAACTAGAGCTTCCTTCCGGATGGATGTACCGACGGTTCAAGATCGGTCGCTTCACGACCCCCTGGTACGCGTCGCCCAAGTTCCAGCTGGGCACCGTCGCGTTCGTCTGCTTCATGTGTCCCGGCATGTTCAACGCCCTGGGTGGTCTTGGAGGAGGTGGTCGAAAAGATCCTCACTTGGTCGATAAGATGGTGAGAACTAGCGTCGCTTCTACCGCTGCAGCGTTGAACTGTACGTGCGCTTCCCGACGGGTGCTAACATGGTCCGCTGGTTGTTCCATAGAATATCGCCCTCTACAGTACCTTTGCGGTCGTTGGCTTTGCGGCCGGTAGCATTGTCAATCGTCTCGGTGTGCGTCTCACCATTGCCTTTGGTGGGTTGGGATACTGCATCTACGCCATCAGTCTGCTGGTGTCGCTCCATGCTCACGTAGATGGATTTAACATTTTCGCTGGGGTTTTCCTCGGTATCTGCGCTGGCCTGCTGTGGTCTGCTCAGGGTGCTATAATGATGTCCTACCCCACTGAATCCCAGAAGGGAAGATACTGGGCGTGGTTCTGGGGTATCTTCAATGTTGGCGCCTGTATCGGGAGTTTGGTCAGTTCCTGTTTGATTCTTTTCCCTCGAGAGCCTGGCTACTAACCGTGACCGAGATAGATCCCCCTGGGACAAACAGCCGACAGCAAGGAAAGCACCGTCTCCGTGGGCGATGGGACTTACATTGCCTTCATCGTCCTGATGTTCTTCGGTGCCATCCTTGGTCTTTGTCTCTGTAATGCCGACAATATTATTCGTTCCGACGGATCTCGTGTCATCCTGATGAAGAACCCCAGCTGGATTTCTGAAATCGTCGGTCTGTGGGATACTCTCCGTGCCGAGCCCTTTGTCATCCTGCTGTTCCCCATGTTCTGGTCTTCGAACTGGTTCTACACTTACCAGCCCAACTGCGTCAACGCCGCCCGCTTCAATATCCGTACGCGCTCCCTGAACAGCTTCCTGTACTGGTTCGCTCAGATCCTTGCCGCCATGACCATCGGCCCATTGTTGGATATCGACCGCGTGCGTCGCACCACTCGTGCCCGCATTTCGCTGTGCGTGCTCTTCTCCCTGACCATGGCTATCTGGGGTGGTGGATACGCGTATCAGAAGAAGTATACGCGAGAATCCGTCAATGCTGCAGACTTTGTCCCCACCGACTGGTCCACGTCGGGCTATGTCGGTCCCATGTTTCTGTATCTCTTCTATGGCTTCTTTGATGCGGTCTGGCAGGGCACTGTCTACTGGTAGGTTTATATCCAACTCTCCCCTGTCGTCTGCCAATGCTAACGCACCGCGCAGGTACATGGGTGCGCTTGCCAACTCCGGCCGTAAATTGGCCAACCTGGCGGGTTTCTACAAGGGTCTGCAGTCTGCCGGCGCGGCTGTCGCGTTCAGTATCGATTATCACGAGGCATCGTACATGACCGAGTTTGCCACCAACTGGGGTCTCCTGGCCGGTTCACTTGTAATCGCCATCCCGGTGGTGTTCATGAGGATCAAGGACCATGTTCCAATTGAGGAGGACCTGAAGGGCACCAACGAGACTCTCGCCGATGTACTGCCCGTGGGGCACACGGAGAAGCAGGCAGCGACTGCGATGCAGGAGGTATAATCAGTACGGAACCCTTTCCCAGAAACATTCTCAACGGACATGATGTAGGTCCTGGCAATCTTTACGACATCCATGGATGACGCCTTAGTTTTTTTTAATAGCCAATTGATATAATTTTTGTTAGCGTAGGCAACTTGTCCATTCTGGAGAGAGAGTGTGTGAGTGTGAGAGTGAGTGTGAGAGAGAGGCAATGCATACCAGCCTACTATGGGTTTTGGTGTTGATTGTCGAAGGACCAAATACTCTTACAGAGAGCCGAATACGAGATCTGTTGTCCCGTGGTTCAGCTTCTTCCTAGTTAGGCTTAGCTCACGTTAGTCAGCATGAGTGTAGTGTTGGAGGTCACGTGTGTTCTGCCTAGTTACACCGCCCTCGTCTGCCTAGTAGAGCTAGTTCCGCCTACCTAGATAGGAATCCAACATAAGACATACCTCCAATAGTGATAGTCCCGACTCCGCACCTCCCTAGATCAACCAACTCAGCGAGTTTGTGACCCATCTGGATTATTGATATTTTGTTCGACCCACAGAAAAGCCAATTTAATCAAATAAGAAGATGGTCAGCCGAAAATACGACGGTTATAATAAAAACGATGCCGCTTTGCTAGGCCACAGCCCCCCCCGAACGGGAAATCTTGTTGTTGGGTTGTCACGTCCGGTTTCCAGTTCTCTCCACATTCATTTCGAGGATGCGGCTGTAATGCCTCCGCCGTTCTTGTTCGTGGCTTTGGAACCTGCCATTGCTGATGATCACTGCTGCCCCTATCCAGAGCCCACCTGCAGGCACAGATGAAAGTTCGTCTGAGAGAATTTTCTCCTCAGGGGCCTATCTGCAGGTTATCCACATCGCGCTGCGGTCAGCACAATTAATGGTTTCATTTTCGGTATCCGACCTCACACTAGGCGCTGTTACTAATTAACAATCAATGAGGCTCTGTTCCCAGCAGCACGACGTGGATAGTAATATAAAGTAGACACTTCATTTCTTCGATGGGCGTCAATTCCGTGCTCGTTGCTTCGTCCGTTTCCCCCTTTCGCCCTGTATACATCGCCTCTGGCCAACCCATTCGCGGCTCTCTGCCGGGCCCTGTCTTCCCCATTACTCCCGTTGGACATCCCTAAAATGCGACACTCTAATCTCAGTTGGTTCAGCCTGCTGGGGCTTCTCATCCCCGCCGCGTTGGCCCAGGATGGAGTGCTCCGACTGCCCATGAGGAGGTCCTCTGACCCAACGACCATCTGGCGCGAAGCACCAATGCCGTCGATCTCCCCGTCATCAACAAGAAGATTGAATATATCGTGAACGTTTCTATCGGAACCCCGGCCCAGGTTCTGGAGGTCATCCTGGATACAGGCAGCAGTGATCTATGGATCCCGAGTAATGACTCGTGCACTTCTACCGTTCCCTGTGTTAGCGGTTCCTGTAAGTGCATCTTGCTGTCGCGTCAACCTTGTTGAGGCAGATCGGCTAACCACCTCTTCTTTGCGTGACAGTCAACCCTGAAATGTCCTCGACGTTCAACGAGCTCATACCCGATGGCTTTGGAATCCAGTATATGGACGGGTCGGGGGCCAATGGTGATTTCTTCACGGACGTGCTGGAAGTGGCCGGGGCCAGACTGACCAACTTCACCATGGGCCTGGGGACCGATCTCTACAACCAGACAGGCGATGAAGCCGTCGGCGTGCTGGGTATTTCCTACCGAACACTGGAAGCCGTTACGGACGGCAGCACCTACGATAACCTGCCCTATGCCTTGGTCAACCAGGGCATCATAAAGACCGAGGCGTACAGCCTATGGTTGGATGACAGGAGTAGGCTACACCTTGTCCGTTTTGCCTTTTGATGATCCTTTTGCTGATGCCATTGCCTAGATCAACTTACCGGCAGCATCCTCTTCGGTGGCATCGACACGGCCAAGTTCATAGGCAGTCTTGAAATCCTCAACATCCTCGCACAGAACGACCTCATTCAAGGATTCTACGTGAATCTGAGTTCAGTCAGCATCGAGACCTCCAACGGCCGATCTATGCTCACCTCCGAGGATGCTCCTGCATTGCTGGACTCGGGCACCTACGCATTGTTGGTCCCTACGGATTTCCTTCTTAAATTGAAGTCCCAGTTCCCCAATGCTAGCGTTGACGAAGATGAATCTGTCATCATCCCATGCGCTGACCTCGAGGGCAAATATTTGAGCTTCCAATTTGAAGAATCATCCGCCGTCCTTAACGTCAGCCTGTCCGAGTTTGTCTCCACCAGCCCCGGCAGCTCGGATTGCGTCGTCGATGGCATCGGACTCAGTGGCGACAACACCTTCACCCTAGGTGATACTTTCCTGCGCTCGGCTTACGTTGTTTATGACCTTCACAACAGCCAGATCGGAATTGCCCCTGCAAGCTTCAACCCTCATTCCTCGAATGTGGTTACTTTCTCAAGCAGGGGCGCTAGTATCCCTACCCAGACTGGCACCGGGGCTACTGGGACTCCCACTGCTACGGCGATTTCCACGACTTCGGCCACTGGTTCCTCCGCTTCTTCTTCGGCTAGCAAGGGTGCAGCGGTATCTGACCACTCCTCTGTGTCCGTGGGTCTGTCCCTGGCGGGTGTACTTGGCATTCTCCTTCTCTAGACATGGATCGGAAATACTGCGTTGTCTATAGTTGTTGGGGTTCATTTGCACCGGTAGCATCGATCTTCTTTCCATATTTGTACTTTTAGGCCTTTCTTTTTATCATGGCATGTGACAGATTCCCCGGCTCCTGTGTTATTTTCTATTTGACACTTCGACAAACTATCGAATAGCCATTCGTTCAGCCCACTACTGCTGCATACGCGACTCGTACTTTTGAGGGCCCGTAGGAGCGATTTTGGAGCGGTGTCTTCTGTTTGTTCCTGAATTCAGTAAGTTAAGGTGGGCATTATGATCAATATAACAGATAGTAAAGACAAGTCCATATCTGGACGATGCTGTAATTCTTCTGTGCTGTTCTCAAGAAAAGTCGAATTGAAAAGCAGTGCTGCCTTCCAAACACAGCAACAACTGTCAGCTAGGGTAGGGTAGGGTAGGGCAGGGCAGGGCAACCCCCATCCTTGGACGTGCAGTATCCACGCACTGGCCGGATTGCCGCCACGCACCCCCCTCTCGTACTTCTGCACGACGCTGTGTCATAAGAACACGAGAACTCCACGGACGAGCAGCTCAGCGATGGCTTATCTTATTAACGACTTATCTATCTGCCAGAAAGGCCTTTTCTCTCTTTCTTCTCTTACACTTCCCCCTTGGGATCCAATTCGATGCATGAGTCCAAACGACACAGAATGCGACTTCCTACACCCGTCTTAAAGGCTGAGCTGCCTGTTACTCCAGAGGATGCGCTTCAGGGTCTTGTCGAGTCGACGTATACAACTTCCACACTGGAATTCTACCTAAATGGCACTCGCATACAGCTTCAGAACCCCAACCCCCATTGGACGCTCCTGGATTTCATCCGCTCGCAGCATGGCCTCAAGGGAACCAAGCTGGGTTGTGGAGAGGGAGGCTGTGGCGCCTGCACGGTAGTTCTTCAGACTTCGGACTCATGGGGAGCTGGAAGGATTCGACATCTCGCGGTGAATGCATGTCTGTATCCGCTAATCGGAGGTACGTGTGACAACCTAAATGGAGGACGCACTGGACTCACCCAAGTCAACAGTGGTGGGAAAGCATGTCATCACCGTCGAAGGTCTAGGCTCAGTTAAGAATGCCCATCCACTTCAGGAGCGTCTGGCGAAACTCCACGGCTCACAGTATGCCCATCCCGATGCTGGACGTATGACTCTTACGCTGACCCGCTACCTAGATGTGGGTTCTGTACCCCTGGCATTGTCATGTCCATATATGCCATGATTAGAAACGCGTACGACCCGCAGTCCGGCAAGTTCAGACTGTCTGAAAACGACATTGAAATGAAAGGCCACCTGGACGGCAATCTATGTCGGTGCACAGGCTACAAACCCATCTTGCAAGCCGTGAAAACATTTGTAACGGAAGACCTCCGAGGCGAGCTGGTGGCTAACGAGTCTGTGATAACTGAGACACCCCCTGAAAGGGCCGAAGATGGTGGCATATCCTATCTGGGAGGATCCTCAGACTCTAGTAGTGGATCATGCGGGAGACCTGGAGGCTGCTGCCGAGACGACCCCAGCAGACAATCCTGTTCATCTCCATCCTCAGAAAACAGAAGCCGCCCATCATTTTCTTCTGATGAGGGATCATCCGAAACAAGCCAGTCTGATGAGGATTCGAAAAGGCCGGTTAATGCTTCGACTCCTCAGTTCAAGTTCATCCCCTACGTTCCATCAACGGAATTGATATACCCTCCTGCTCTGCGGAAATTCACCAATCGCCCAATCTGCTACGGTGATGAAGCCAAAGTCTGGTTCCGGCCAGCGACCCTACAGCAACTGTTAGAGATACTGTCCATCTATCCCTCAGCAAAGATGGTAGGGGGTGCTAGCGAAGTGCAAATTGAAGTTCGCTTCAAAGCTTCGAATTATCCAGTTTCCGTTTTTATTTCCGACATTGAAGAACTCAGCGCTATTTCCGTACCGGATGATGTGAAAACCATGAAGGAGCTTGTGGTTGGTGGTAATACGCCTCTAAGCGACCTCGAGTCGGTCTGCTACAATTTGGCGGCAAAGCTTGGCCAGCGAGGCTCCGTGTTTGGTGCCATGGCTAAGACGCTGAGGTACTTTGCTGGACGCCAAATCCGGAATGCTGCGTCTCTTGCCGGCAATATCGCAACCGCTTCGCCCATATCTGATATGAACCCGGTTCTGATGGTATCGAACGCTACAGTGGTTACTAGGACTGCTACCGAAGAGGTTTTGCTGCCCATGGCTTCCATGTTCCTGGGTTACAGGAAAACTGCGCTGCCACATGGGAGCGTGATTACGCAGATTAGAATCCCCGTTCCGGCACTGGGAGTAACGGAGCTTACGAAGTCTTATAAACAAGCCAAACGAAAGGATGACGATATTGCAATTGTCACCGCTGCCTTTAGAGTGCGGCTGACAGGAGAAGGTATCGTGGAGGATATTTCCCTAGCATATGGAGGCATGGCACCTACGACCGTTTTAGCCAAGGATACCGCCCAATGCTTGATTGGAAGGTCATGGAAGTCCTCACAAACCCTTCATAATGCCCTGCAGAGTCTAGAAAAGACATTCCGTCTGCCCTATGGTGTGCCTGGGGGCATGGCCGCATATCGAAGGACTCTGGCTCTGTCGATGTTCTTTCGCTTTTGGCACGAGATAGTGGCTGAGACGAAATTGGGTGATGTTGATCCAGGCCTTGTTGAAGAAATTCACCGCCAGATCTCTTCGGGCACAAGGGACGACGTGAACCCCCACGAGCAAAAAGTCGTGGGTAAACAAGTACCTCACCTGTCTGGGCTAAAGCATGCCACCGGCGAGGCCGAATACCTCGACGATATGCCCCATCAGCATCGTGAGCTGTATTGTGCCATGGTGTTGTCAGAGAAAGCCCATGCGATTATCAAGTGTGTTGACTGGACTCCAGCTCTCAAACCAGGTTTAGCGCTCGGTTACATCGACAAGAACAGCATCAGCCCCGACAAAAATATCTGGGGATCTATCGCTCATGATGAACCCTGGTTTGCCACAGATAAAGTCTACTCCCATGGGCAGCCTATTGGCCTCGTGTATGCGGAAACGGCATTAAAGGCACAGGAGGCTGCGCGCGCCGTGAAGGTTGAATATGAAGAGCTGAAACCGATCCTGACTATTGACGAAGCGATTGAAGCAAAGAGTTTCTACAAATACGGGAAGGAGCTGCGCAAAGGTTCTCCTCCAGATAGGCTGGATGAGGTGTTTGCGAAGTGTGATCGTGTCTTTGAGGGCACTGTCAGGATGGGTGGACAGGAGCATTTTTACTTCGAGACAAATGCTGCGATGGTAATACCTCACACCGAGGACGGCTCAATGGAAGTATGGTCGTCAACTCAAAACACGTATACATCCCCTTTGCTGCTCTCGATGAGAGGATTCTTTTTGTTTTTACTAACTGCCTCTAGGATGGAGACGCAAGAACTTATAAGCAAGATTACTGGCGTACCCAGTAACCGTATTAATGCTCGGGTAAAACGAATGGGCGGTGGTTTTGGAGGCAAGGAAACTAGAAGTCTTCAGATCGCTGGATTACTTGCAATGGCCGCGAAGAAGGAACGACGTCCAATGCGGATGATGCTGAATCGGGACGAAGATATGATGGTCAGTGGGCAGAGACACCCTTTTAAGTGCCACTGGAAGGTCGGGGTAATGAACGATGGCACGTTGGTGGCCTTGGATGCTGACTGCTATAACAATGGCGGTTTCTCTCTCGATATGAGTGCCTCTGTCATGGATCGATGCATGACTCACCTGGACAACTGCTATCAAATTCCAAATGTACACATCCGAGGCTGGGTCTGTAAGACAAATACGCACAGCAACACAGCATTTCGTGGGTTTGGGGCACCGCAAGGCATGTTCTTTGCAGAGAGCTTCATGAATGCGATTGCCGAGGGCTTGGGCATGGACGTCAACGAGCTCCGGCTAAAGAATCTATACAAGGTTGGAGACCGAACACCATTCCTTCAGAAGATCGACGAGGATTGGCATGTCCCTCTATTACTGGAGCAGGTCCGAAAAGAAGCACGGTTCGACGAACGCAAGGCTGAAATTGCCCTTTTCAATTCTCGCAACAAGTGGAAGAAGCGAGGCATCTGCCTTATCCCCACCAAGTTTGGCCTCTCCTTCGCTACGGCCATCCACCTGAACCAAGGAGCGGCCACTGTCAAGATATATACCGATGGTTCCGTGCTCCTTAATCACGGCGGTACTGAAATGGGCCAGGGCCTATACACCAAGATGGTACAGGTAGCTGCGCAAGAACTGAATGTTCCTATAGATTTAGTGTACACTGCAGACACGTCGTCTTACCAGGTTCCCAATGCCTCCCCGACTGCGGCGTCTTCAGGAAGCGACCTCAACGGTATGGCAATCAAGGATGCGTGCGACCAGCTGAATGCTCGCCTGCAGCCATACAGGGAGAAATTTGGACCGGATGCTTCATTTAAAACAATCGTCCACGCGGCATATTTAGACCGTGTCAACTTGGCCGCCACTGGGCATTGGAAAATGCCCAGAATCGGGTATCATTTTGGAAATTATGATCCAGAAACGGTAAAACCGATGTACTATTATTTTACACAGGTAATGCTGCATCACCAAGTTGCAAGTGACTGCAAGTGACTGGTCTAACTGCAAATGCTGACAATCGATAGGGTGCTGCCTGCTCTGAAGTCGAACTCGATCTATTAACGGGCGACCATACCGTCCTCCGCACTGATATTAAAATGGATATCGGCCGGTCTATCAACCCAGCCATTGACTACGGGCAGATTGAGGGCGCCTTTGTTCAGGGCCAAGGTCTCTTCACTTTAGAGGAGTCCCTCTGGCTGAATAATGGATCCGGCCAGCTGGCGACGCGCGGACCAGGAAACTACAAGATCCCGGGATTTAGCGACATCCCACAGTCCTTCAATGTCAGTTTTCTGCAGGGTGTTTCATGGGAAAGTATTCGGTCTATCCAGAGCAGTAAGGGGATTGGTGAACCGCCGCTGTTCTTGGGCTCGACAGTGCTGTTTGCATTGCGGGATGCATTGCGAAGTGCCCGGGATGACAATGGGGTACTGGAGCCGTTAACATTAGATTCACCGGCCACGGCTGAGAGGTTGCGGTTGTCAGTCGGCGATGAGCTCGTGAAGATGGCGACGGTACTACCCAATGAGGGGGAGAAACCTTTCTTCGTGGGCGCTTCTTGGTAACTGTTCACGGATATGCCGTTCTTTCTTGGTGTTTAAAATAGCATCGTTCACTCTTCTACCACACCATTGGGAATGGGGCTATCGTTGCCATCAATTGATCTAATTCTATGGAGTGTATTGTCGAAATCATGATCTTATTATGCTCGATGCAATTTGAGTTATCATTATTGGGATACACTAAGCGCCATCTAGGTTAGCAGATGAACCGATCCCCGTCGGGCAGGACAGGCCCTAGACGAGCAATTTAAATTAGCCAATCGTGCAAAGCATTGATTCATTCGTGTTACTTAGGCAGACAGCTGTATTCAGTCCCACAGCGCTGTTTATTTTTATGGGCCTCTCATGATGCGACATTAGGCCGGAACCTGAAGCGTTGTCCTACGCCCAGCGCTAGCTGAAGCCGGGCCTTCGGTGCTTACGGACATACTATCTCAATGCTGAACAATGTGGCCATTATGTACTAGGAGGAGAAAGTGAGGGGATAATCATGGTCATTGTCGAAGACAAGGAAATACGCCGCCGAGCCATCTCTCTTTATCCACCTCTTTCTTTGACGAACATTCTACGATACTATCCTGATATGGTCATACAGAAATTCTCTCTCCATTCCCACCGATAATTTGGGAGAGTCAATGACGCATACATCCCATCTCGCTTTATCATCTCCGACTTCTCGGATGAATGGTTTGTGCTGGCCTTGCAGTGGAGTTGTTGCATGGTCCACACCAATCCATATTGATCTGTCCGATTCCCTGTTTTCGCACTGGCAAATGTCCCAGGTAGAGTTGGAAAAGACCGGAAATCGCCTGCCAATGTTATCTCACTTGTTGCGTTTGATGGTTATGGCCAATTCCAAAATCCAACGTTAACGATTTCGTTTGGGAACTTACTTGTCGCACCTCTCAAGCACAATGCGGCCATGAACCTCGTGGTTTTCAGCACACAGCGGCAAGAAATGCCCCTTTTTCAGTAATTCCAACAAAGAGCACAGGATTGAGATCGTTTACCATGAGACCGCGTTATCCGAGAAAACCACAGTGTTAGCATCCGGCTTCTCGGCCGTCTGTGTTTTTGTCAACGAACGTACCACCGCAGAGGCTCTCAAAATTACTAGCAAAGGGCAGAACATGACTGCTTGCTCTTCGCTGCAACTGGATATGATAATGTGGATCTTGCCGCAGCAGAGGCAGGGGGGATCACTGTGACCGCGTCGACCTGGCGCAGTTTGCGAATGGCGACAATACAGTGGAGAAATTTGTTGTATCAAGGAAGAATAAGTAAGACTATATACGGTAACTATATTCTCGTTCCTCATTATTTTCTCGATTGCCTATTCGGGTAACACACATAGCCCTGATCGATGTCTTATACAAGACCGGATCCTTCCTGTCCGATGTTTCCCGGATCAATAGCACTGCTGTCCCATCCCGATGAAACATGGATGCGTGTAATTCATACCCCCTGCTGCTGGCCACAGCTTGCCCTGAAACCATAGAATGCCCCAAGAAGAAATTCTACCGGCGGCACGGCGCTGATACATATTGGCCGTTATTCCTCACTATTCCGAGAGCAGAGGTAATGCACCGAAAAAAAGCTTCTAGATGGCGTTGCAGAATAGCTGAATATGTCTCGGTACTTAATCATGGCAGCTTCGGCGCGAGCTGATTATCAGGGAGCTCCGTACCATGGTAGTGACCAAACAGAGTGACGACAGCCTGACGGGGTGCCGGAGTCGTATTTCGTGCGAAAACTCCATCTTGGAAAATAGGTAACAACAGAACACTGCCCACCCAACGCGCATATCAAGCACAATTTCGACGGCCAGACGTAGAATCACTTGGTTGATATTATGGCCCAGGAAGAATCGATTCCGCAGCGCATGAAGGCCTTGAGCTTGGTCGAAGTGAGTTCCACAGCAGCTTTCTCATGATTAGCTTGCAGTTCCGGTGTCTAATGATCAAAAGTAGTTCAAGGAGAATTACCAGCTGCAAACCGATGTTCCTGTTCCAGTCCCGGGACCGCGAGAACTCCTCATTCGCGTGGTTGCATCCGGCTTCTGTCATACCGACTACCAGGTTTACGAAGGCGCTTACAATTCAAAACTTCCGATCATAGGCTCCCATGAGGCAGCTGGCAGGATAGCCGCACTGGGCCCTGATGTAAGCGGAGACTGGAAAATTGGTGACCGCGTCGGGGTGTATTTTATTAGGGACGCATGCGGTACCTGCACAGATTGCAGGTGGCATGCTGTAACACACAATGGGGATCTGTGTCCACGATATTGTGCAAATAAGACTATGGTCGGTATAAAAGGGGCAGATGGCGGCTTCGCCCAGTATATGATAACGTCGGACCTAGCAATTTTGAAGCTTCCGGATGACATATCGTTCGAACAAGCGGCACCGTTGATGTGTGCAGGGGCGACGGTGTGGAATGCGCTTCTCGAGGCCAACCTCCGAAAAGGCCAAACAGTGGCCATCGTCGGAATTGGTGGTCTAGGCAACCTTGCAGTTCAGTTTGCCAAAGCCTTGGGTTATCGCGTTGTCGCCGCCAGTCATCATGACCCTGATCTATCATGTCTTCCGCCAGCTCTGAGACCGGATATCGTTGTCTCTTATACACAACCTGATTCTGCCCAGGAAATCACAGAATTCACAGAAGGAATTGGTTTGGACGCTGCCATTGTATGTACGCCCAGCACGGAAGCTAATGACTGGGCAGCGCACCGGCTTCAGCCCAGAGGAATATGCGTGGTGCTAGGGTTGCCTACCAAAGGGTTTCATTTTGATGCCTTCAACCTTGTCTTCCGCCAGATTGTGGTCAAGGGTTCACTGTATGCGGATATTAATGACCTTCCTCAGATGCTGGATGTGGTTTCGAAACATAAGATTCAGAGTCATATTACCGTTGTGCCACTAGAAGAAGCTGAGGAGCTACCCGAGAAAGTTGCTGCCCATGAATTGAGAGGGAGAGTAGTTGTCAAGATTTAATTGTTTTGTGGATTCCACCCCGGCCTATTTTCTAACGATGTGTTATCAAACATTTATAATCCATCCAGATGTTGACTTAGACGATGGTAAATGGTTCAAGTTAAATCCCTATCCTGCCAATTTCTAGCCAACGGTATCGGTAGGGAAAAAAAATACTCTTCATACTTCCATTCTTGTCTTCGAAGCGTCTTTGAGGAAGTGTATGTCTGGCAGTACACCCAGCGACTTATAGCATTATTGAACCATATGGCCTGCAGTATCAACCACTTATGCCAATAACCGCCTTAGCAGAAGGTATGAGATTCAACAGCATTTCATTAGGTTCTTGGCCTCCCCAAATCATGTTAAGGATGCGTAAGTGGCAGAGCGTAGGATGGCCCTTGTAGCATATGATACCCAGCAAGGAAGCAGGAAAGACTTAGGTAAGACCATAATTGACACGCAAAGCAAGCGTGTTCCACCATTCTGTCCAGTGCTGGGAAGACGTGGATCTGCATTGTGCCAGAGCCCAGGTCGGAAGTATGGAGCGACAGCGACCTTCGGTAAGGCCAGGGAGGTCTGAAACAGCTTGTCCAAAGCACGGTAGATTCAAAACTCCACTCAAGCTTTTCCGGAGTAGATGTGATTGTCTCTCCCGTTGACATAACCGAAGATAGTCTTCCGATCTATGACGATGTTCGGCGAGCAGACACATACTTTCGGTGATTTTGATTTCTGCAAGAGTAAGTAGTAGCAGTAAAGCTAACCATTCTGCTGTCATAAACGCGTACTCGGAGTACTCCGCCGATGGAGATGGAGATGGTAATTGAAAACAATGGCAGAATGCCACATCAATGCAGTCTCCAGAGCAGTCTACTTCGAGCTGCGGATATTCTCTTTGGTGCCATCTCTTTCGCCATTGAATGAGTTCGGTACACAACTGTTGGCAATGGAATTGCATTCTTAGTCGCTCTGTCCAATCACAGTGGTTGGTTTCACTACGCAGATGGGGGAGAAATGCATATACAACTGTCATTTGGGCAGCAATATCGTGGAGGTAGTCGCGTGAAGTTTTGGTGCTCTTTTCCCATGGCAGCCGCATCCATTCCGGGTCTGCAAGGAATATTCTTTGTTGGGCCGAAAACGCGAAATGGATCTGAATAAATCGAGTCAGCCAGCTCTGGCACTAGGGTAAGCATCCTCAATGGCATACAGCCATCTCACGGATCTTTTTAAAAGCTACCAATAGACCGCCCTCCTGGAATGACTTCGGCGATTGGCTCTGCATCAGAGCGAGTGCCCCTTTGAGATGTCCGGCCCATCCAGACTCATAGATGCCCGTGGGCCGTTGCTGAGAGCCTTCGAATAACGTGAAAACTAACGAGGTGACGACCAGGAGAGCGCCTTGAGGCTGTTGGTTGACATTTTGAAGGAGACGGCGAAATATCTGAAGGCTTGCATTATATGCTGACAGACTGAAGACAAGGTACATGCTTTGACGCTTGGACATTGACAATCGCATCGTTGCTAGAGAAATCAGAGCGAGATCCAGGGCCTTATTCTGCAGACCCAGTTCCATGAAACCCGCACTCCACACGTCTGGTGTCCGCCCATAGATGGCATGAAACTCGGTCCACAGTACACTAAAGTGTTGCTGAAATTCCTCCGTCGTCAAATCAAGAATGCGCAGGAATACAGCACAATCGCGACTGAGAGCTGATGTCGCTTTGACATCGACATCCCCTGGTGTCTGTTTCGCTGAAGCAATAGCCCTTCCAATCAGGGGCTTCTTAGGTGTCTTGATGTTTTGAGAATCGACATTGACGAAAACTCGACTTCTTGATGAGACATAGCCCCCGCATTGCCGCTTCGCCTTGATGCATGTTCCGCATTCCGGCCGAGTTCTATCACACTGGCTCCTGGAATTAGTCGGGGTACTTCATGATATCAGATAGCACAGCACATACCGCTTTCCGGCGGGCACGACAGGTGGTGCACGGCGGATCCATGGTGGACATGAATTGATAACTGCGAGGACAAAGGAGGATAGATCGATGATGAGGTTGAAAGTGTTGATAATAACGAGGGGTCAACAGCGTCGAGGACGAACACAAAGCTGATGCCTGACGGGCACGTGTCTTCTGCCTTAGCCGTCCTTTCCCTTTTGGGCATATCGGACCGCGTCTGACTTCAACGTGTTTCACAGCGATGATTCCTATGGTTATAGTATTATTATTATAATTAGTAGGTGGCAGCCGTCTTATTATTGACTGCGCCTTAGACTTTCTTCAGAATAGTCTCCTGGCAAGGGATGATCCCGCATTCTGAGCTCTCCTTCGGAAATCTAACGGACCTTCCGAATCCGGTAATCGGTTGCGCGCGTAAGCATTGGGAAATGGCTTGAGGTATACACACCAACTACAATCCACAGGTTAGTTTGAAAGACACCTTATAACAGGCACTTGCGATAAGTACCTCTGACATGCTGACGACATGAAAAGAATTTCACCGGAAAGAAACATTGCAGTTTCGACTCATCCCCTGCCTATTCATCCAAATACTTCTCCCAGAATCATCTCAGACTTTGGCAAGAGACCATGGAGTCTCAATTCCTGAAACTGTCGCTGCAGACTGCCATTTATTACTCTATTACCAAGTCGCCTTCCACGCCGGATCATGATTCAAAGTCGCCACTTCTCGTTTTCCTCCATCACTGGGGCGGCTCGAGTGCTACCTGGTGCCAGCTGGCCTCACCAGAATCTCTAGTATCCCTCAGCAATCGTTATCCTAGTGTTTCTATGAATCTCCGGGATGAGGAAAATCAACGGGCCCCGTGGAAGATGCCACGGCAAAAGACTACTCGATCACTCCAATGGCTTCCGATGTTATCTCTGCCTTGGACCATATGAAGACTGACCCACCGACAACTGCTCTGTTCAACAATGGGATCGGTCTTGTTGGCCATTCTATGGGAGCCAAAGTTGCAATAGCCACTGTTCGCGGTGTTTCGGATGATAGGCTAGGGCTCATCAAAGGCCTGGTTCTTGTGGCGCCGGCGCCGGCGACTCTCGTTCTGCCAGGCGCACATACCATTCCATCTTGTCTTTATTATGGAGCAAAGGCAGCATCTTCTCCTCCATATGCCTGCTAGCTATGCAAGTTACCAAAGGCAAGTTCCTGTTGGCTACCATGCGGTTTCAAACTTAGTCCTTTCACCCCACGAACTCCGTTATTCCGTGTTGCCAACACGCTCGATGAAGGATGAGGTTGAATATAGCTACAGCCCTATATCTTTCAACGAGATCCTCCCTCTTATTGGAAGGACGCCACTCATCTGGCGTGGGAAGATCTGGACATTCCGCAACTCCGTAGTTGCCACGCCCAAGCAGCTCCGTAACTCCCGCGTCTACTGTCCACGCAAGGCGGATCCTCCGGTGCAATAATGTCAGAATCTAGTTAACCGTGGAGTCCGTAGAGAGTATATAAAAAGGTCCGCGGCCCTAATTCTTCAAGACCGGATTCTACTTGGGAGCAGAGATATACTTCGTTTTCTACCCGGTCTGTGCACCATACATCCTTTACTACCATAAACAAAAAGAAAGGCAGAGTTTAGAAGGCCGGCATCACACAAAATGGGTTCAGTCGATATCGTGCCCTCCGAAACCCGGCTTTTCAAGCCACTGAAAGTGGGCAGGATGACGCTGCAGCATCGGATCGTCTTCGCTCCCCTGACGCGCTTCCGGAACGATGATGACCATGTGCCGCTCCCATTCATGCAGAAGTATTATGCGGACCGCGCTTCGGCGCCTGGCACCTTGGTCATTTCGGAAGCAACTGCAATATCTCACAACGAAGAGGGATCACCGAACCTTCCTGGCTTCGTGTCTGCCGGTCAGGTCGAAGGCTGGAGACGGATCATCGACGCAGTCCATCAGAAGGGATCCTTTTATTTCCAGCAGATCTGGGGTATGGGCCGCGCATCGGATCCGAAGTACATGGCTGAGCGAGGCTTCCCGTACCGGTCGAGCGGCGCGGTGGCTATGGAAGGAGTTGGCGTCACGCCCCGGGAAATGACAGAAGAGGAGATTCTCCAGACGATTCAGGACTTTGTCAGCACTGCTAAGAGGGTTGTTTCCGCCGGAGCAGACGGGGTGGAAATCCACTCGGCACATGGCTATCTCCTGGACCAGTTCCTCTCCGACAAAATCAACCAGCGCACCGACAAGTGGGGTGGTTCGATAGAGAACAGATGCCGCCTGACGCTGGAGGTTGTGAAGGCCGTTTCCGAGGCTATTGGTGCGGAGCGAGTTGCTGTTCGAGTATCCCCTTTCGCCGGCTTCCAGGGATCTGAAAAGTCCGACATCAAGGAACTCTACACCTATCTCATCGGCGCACTGAAGAAGATGAACAAGAAATTCGCCTACCTGTCTCTCGTTGAGGCGCGCGGAGACCCTGCCGTCCTCCTCTTCAACGGCAAGAAAATCAACCAGGAAAAGACCTTGGATTTCATTCTAGAGGCCTGGGATAACCACACGCCCGTCCTCGTCGCCGGAGGCTACAAGCCAGATACCGCAGCCTGGGCGTTGGAGGAGCGCTATAAGAAGTGGGACGTGCTCATTGGATTTGGCCGATACTTCATTTCCAACCCGGACCTGGTCTTCAGGATCCAACATGGCATCGAGCTGGCCCAGTACGACCGGTCGACCTTCTACGTCAACAAGTCGGAGGCGGGATACAACGACTATCCGTTTTCCGCCGAGTTTGTGAAGGCGCATCCAGACGCCTAGACGATTGCCGTCGTGTCCTGGATTTGAATTGGGTGGAGGATTCGGATTCGGCGTGGCGTTATGTTTATTCGGCTTTATTAATCGTGTGCATAGTCATTATTTGTAAGCGAGAATGAAAAACTCGAAAACTCCGCAACTCCGGCTTATGCTGCTTTGAATCCTGCTTTGAATCCTTCACAATCCAAGTTTAACGAGGAGGCCAGGAGGCCAGCGGGTCAGGATCACTGCTGGTTTCTCTCATTCCTCTCCGAGGCCAATACCGGAAACCACCACGATGTCAACCCTGTCTCTCGGCTTGGGCGGGAGTGTGGCCGAGACTCCGCTGGCGACAAAGCGGACTCGGAAACAGGTCTCGCGCGCCTGTGACTGGTGTCGGGCGAGGAGGATCAAATGTGACCATGGACGGCCATGCATGGCTTGTCGCCGGAGGGATGCACCATGCACGCACGGGGGGGTTGATCAACTCAGGACACTGCCGCAGGCGTTGATGTAGGTGCCAAGCCTGATATCCCGGCAGTTATAATAATAATCGAGCTTTGTTATCTAATGCGGAGCGGCCCATGTAGGGAGGTCGATAGACTGAAGCTGCGAGTGAAGGAACTGGAGGCTGAACTGGCCAGCATAAAATCACCGCATCAACATCAACGACAGCCATCGTCCATCTCTGCATTCGGCCATACACCTGGCCTTTCGACGTCGAGTCCGGACCATCCACTCTCTTCGCAGGATGGCTCATCGCAGGCCTCAGCCCGGCCAGCGTCCTCTCTGACCAGCCCTAACCAGCAACCCTACACACCCCATTCCAACCCAGAACCCTCCACAAGACAGAGTCCTCGTGTCGGCAGGTGCCGGTCTCCGCGTGCAGACGCGCATCGATGCTGGGGAGGCATTCACTTTGCTACTGCGCGCTCTCCTCACAAGACGTGGTACGGACCGCCATCCCTGTTCTACTTCATCAAGCGCATCACCACATTCCTGAGCTCTACGCTGCAACAGGCGCATTCGACCGACGAGATGCTCTTGCACAACTCGGCAAGCACGTTGTTCAGAGGGCCAACGAGCATCCCTCTGCTGGACGCAGCTCGTCGGGCCACCCATTCGACGGAAGAGTTTCCCGCAGCGGGCGACTACCTGAGTCCCACACAGGAGGAATATTTCATCGACCTCTTCTGGCAATCCTACCACACCACCTTCTTTCCGATTCTGAACGAGGAGGAATTCCGGAAGCATTATCGGTCCTTGTGGATGACGTCCGGCAACGCGCGGAAGCCGTCGGCGCTTGTTGACATTGTTCTGGCGATGTGCATGCAGTACGGCGTGTCCATGCTGCCGGCTGTCAACCAGAAGCCACTCGTGGATATTGACGCCTCCGTTGCGGGTCGATGGTATTACCGGCGCTGCCAGATGCTCCTTGCGTACGAACTGGAAGCCCCGACCCTATCGACGCTGCAATGCCACATATTATGCTCCTCCTACCTGTGTTGCGGATCGTTCCAGAACATGTCGGATAGCGCCTGTGCCCTTGCCGTACGCATGGCCTGCATGCTTGGGCTTCATCTGGAGCCTCCCGCCTCCATGCCACGGCCCGAGCGAGAGCTGCGGAAGCGTCTGTGGTGGGTGGTGTACATCCTGGACGCCAAACACTCCATGAAACTCGGGCGTCCGTTCCTGATACATGAGTCTACTCCTGGACCGAGCTTGCCGGACGACCAATTCGAGGTTGCAGTCCAGTCCGGATCCCATTTTGCCCCTCTCGGGGACAATATCACCTGGCTGAGTTTCCTGGTTCAAACCGCGACACTCTTCCAAGATGTGCGCGCCGCTTACACGGCTTTCTACAGCCGAGATCTGAATCTGCGTGAAGGCCAGTCCATCTGGGATGACTTACAGGCCATGGAGTCGCATGCAGACTTCTTCCAGCCCTATATGAGAGACATTGAGCAGTGGGCAAGCCAGGTCCCTGATGCTCTCAAAACGAAACGCCGCGACGAAGGCATCCCCTTTTCTACAGATGGATCCAGCTTAGAAATCGAGCTGTTTGCGCCGCTGTGGATCCAGCGTCAGCGCCTACTCCTGGAGCTGATGTATCATAATCTGTGCATAAACCTCTACCGTCCCTTTATCTCCTTTGTCTGCTCGCCGATGCCCACGCTGGCAGAACAGATGGCGAGAAAGTGTGCCCTCCATGCCATGATGTTAACCCGGATCTTGCATCAGGTGCTCTCGTCGTCATCCATCTTAGCTGGCTGGCACGAGGTATTCCAGTGGCAGTGGAATGCAGCTATGACCCTGATAGGCTTCGTCCTTGCCTATCCACTGGGTCGATCAACGCCCGAAGCCCGACGAACTGTCGACCTGTCCATAACAGTGTTTGATATCTTTGGCAGCAGCTTTGCCGTTGCAACCACCGCCGCCGACATTATGCGCAAGTTGAGCACTAAGATCGACTCCCTTCTGCAACGGTGTCAAGCCATACACGCACCTGCAGGGCAAGAGAATAATGTGCCTACGGCTCCGACTGTCTCGAACATTAGGACGCCTGAAGACAGACCATTGACGTCGGATACTTTCATGCCACCCACGGCCTATGGTACTCCGAATTTGGACGATGTAACTGCCGCGTCTATGCAGGACATGTTCCAAATGGCGTTTTCCGTGGATCACTGGAGCAATCTGGATATGCTCTGGCCTAGTATGGATGGGTTTTTCCCCGAGCAAATTTCGTAATGCAGTTTTCAAGCTTTTCCTCGTCTCAACGTCTTGAGCACTGTATAATATAGCAAAAGTTGGTTAGTTGGTTAATTGGGTTTAGGATGTCCTCTTCCTGTATATGAGCGCGGCCCGGAATCTATAAGTGCATGTACTTGCTACGTGGTTTTCTCAGGCACTGGCACCAAGTCATAACTTTGAACGCATCTGGTATCTATTTGGGATCATGCCATCGTAATTGAGGATAGGGCATATTTTGATTTCCATCTCACTCACAGGCGTGCCCTTGTTCTACACGGCAGCAATCAGAGTCCACATATCTGCCCCAGCGAGGCTGTGTACGCGGCCGTGGAGCGTCTTGGCAGATATAAAGATCATCATTTTGCGTGGAGAAAGCTCCTGACGATCGCCTCGCACAGTTCTTTATATTTATAATTGACCTGGTTGCCCTTTCAGAGTTCGGCTACTTCCTATGATCTACACTCCAGGTCTTCCATTGCCGTTGGGAACTCAAACTTTTCTGTCCCCGTCTTTATCAACAATATAGCTCTCCCGATGCGTCTCACTATTTCTACTATCGCCCTCACTCTGGGAATACTCACGGCCGCAAATGCTCTGCATCAACCGCATGCCGCTGTCCATGCACGAAGCTCCCAGTTCACACCGGCTACAATCTCATACGTGCCCAAGCCGCTAAACACCGAAATCGAGGTGAATGTCGGAGGCGTCAAATATGAGCTCGAGGCTGCTCCTACAGAGATCGAGGCGGAGCTTGAAGCTGGGCCTTTGGAGGTCGAGGTCGAGGTAAAACCCTCGCAGATCGAGGGGGAATTGGAAGTCGGGTCCTCCAAGATCGAATTCAAAGCGAAGCCCACCGGCATTGTGGTTGAGGGCAAGCCCGAGGATGATTAATTCCAGCTGTACTTAAGTTAACTTTTGACTATCATATCCATTCATTTGCTTTTCATGCAGGATCCCCGTAGCCTACGGCTAGGTAATCTCCAACGTCGTCGTAACACGAATCACCCCTGGCATCTGCGGTGCCATCTCATAATCTGCTCTGGAGGCAGACCGCCACTCCCCCTTCTGTATCTCCGTCGCTTGGGATGCTTCATCCGATCTCTTCCCTCCAGAGATCTCATGTCGGTACCCTGTCGCCTCGAACGACCCCAGAATGACTTCCTCGCTAGCTGTTCCTGTAAGCTTATCCGTCTTGCTGCGACTCCGGTTTCTTGACCTGGCAAGCGAGGTAAGCCGCTGTCCAATTCCTGATTCGGCCTTGCTAAGATCGTATGTATTATATCGCTCATCGGTATCCCTTGAGTACCCGATCCAGCTTCTCTCGCTAAAGAGAGGTTTTATCGGCGCGGCATTGACAGCAATTATGCCGACGAACTAATATACAGTGACTGTGTTAATACATTCAGCTCCTGCGTCCGCGTAAAGAATCTCGTACCGTCTCTCGAATTGCCCATATAGTGCTGTTGTTGATGCCCTTGATATCCCTCAGAGAAAGGACGCATCGTAGCAACGCTGCAGCCATGATGAAAATGCCAGAGCAGAGGAGGAGGCCGATGATTAATTTCCTGAATGCATTCAGTTTTTTGTTCGATACGTTAGGGACGTCGTAGCCAACCTCGTGATGGTGATCTTCACTCTCCACAGCAAGGGAAGGGGGATACAGACGATAAGCGCATCGGTGCTGTGTTCAACAATATTAATACCAACAATGCGAGTGGACGGTCCAGGATTATCGTCCTACCTCATATTCGTCACGACAACACTCAGGTAGTTGGCCCTGTCGACAGTACAGGTTGCTCCAGAGGCAATGTTAGTAACGTACACGGACAGAACGATCGAGTCGATTACTCACAGCCAGGATCAGGATACACCTGCCAATTCTTGTGGATCGGCCGACAATGGGCCAGGATGATCACCATCACGGCTATGTAGCAGTTGACACAGACGATAGCTGTGATCTTGACAAGCCGTTGATAATTCAGACCCATTCTGTGGAGACGTCAGCCTATGTCATGATGATATGTATCTGTATCCAACGGAGGCCGTACGTGATGCGGTTGAAGAAGAATAGCACGCATGCCTTCAAGCACCAGATCAGGGTGACATAGCAGCACCATCCGGCCAGGAGACACTTGGAGCCGATTTCGAGTTTTCGCGTCTGTTCAGCTGAGAAGTGCGCACGTTGTTCGTCGGTATACCCTATATTCGTGCCATATTGGCCTCCAAGTTGTCAGTTGCGTGTCAATATACACCGTGCGAAGAGCAGATGGATATACCTATTAGATCAAGCATCGACACCTCGGCCTGAATGATCAGAAGTGCCCTTGGAAACCCAAAAAAATAAGGCGAGAGAAAGACTCACTGTCCAAAAGATCAACACCAGGAGAGCAAAATAATCATCGCCCTGCCATCCTTTGAGCCCGACAATGCGCCACCGGGCAAAGAAGCGAACCAGCAGAACGAAGACCCCTATGCCGTACTCGATCCAGGCCTCTCTGCGGAAGGAAGTAAACGACGACATCGGACGCGTGCGAGTTGTCTAAAAGGGCCGCAGCATCTTTGGTCGCAAGCCGGCGGCATCCGCCATCTATATAACCACCGAAGTTAAACCATGAAATAGGGGCATGTTGGATGGGATAGCCCATGCAGCCGTAAGGCTATTGGGTTTATGGTGAGTCCACCCTGAACGGGGGAAATACAGACTAAAGGCTCTGGCTTCTGTTAGCTTGTGATTTAGCTTGCATTTAGTTTTATTGCCCCAGAGCCCCTGAAGCGTCGTATTCGCTGGTGAGACGGCAGCGGAGGAGACCGTTCCCCGGCATCAAATCCGGGGTAATATGGGGCTGCGGAGACGCTCATAGTATGACTGACAACAGCTGATCGGAATTTTGCTTGATATTTTTGTGCGCTGCATTGCCGGTGAGGGGATGCTCTCGTAGGATCATGCACATGCAAGTACTAACACGTAAGATGACTTTAGTGGTGGCGTCTTATGTTCTAAGTCTCTCCTTGCTCTATTTTTATATGAAAGTATACTATGCCCTAACCCTCCCTGGGCTGCTCTAATGTAGTTAAATAGGCGAGTATTTCCCCGAGGGCTGAACCCTATTGGGAACCCAATTTGGCAATATCAATTCTGAAGACTGTTTGTTAGGACCTTAGGTCTTGCTCGTGACCAAGAAGAGAACTGGACCTGCAGAAGCAGTATCAATCACTTCGAAATACCGCCAGCTGAATAAGCCTCAAATACCCATTGGACATGATTCGAGGCAGACCAGATTAATGAAGGAGATCCTGGTCCAGTACTATACAGATTCCTCTTTCGACGCACCCGAACGCGACCGGCACATCATCACTCCGCTAAGTGTGGCACAGCCTCATCTTCCGAACGAATTCTTTTGCTTGCAGAGGACATCTTGGGGTGCTTCACGCTTGGGAGGGACTCAGCTGTGGTGAGGCTGCTTGCGGTGGAGAGTCTTAGGGCAATGGAGACTGCTTCAGATCCGCAGTGTTCGCGACTTCCTGTTGTCAGGGGAGAACTTGAGGGGCCAATGTAGACCCAAGGAACTCTGGACGCTTTCGGATTCGTTTATAGCTCTGTTCATTCTCTGGCTTGGGCTGATTTCCCCATTGCAGGGTATTTATTCCCTCGAGGGCACCCTGTCCGGCACGTGGTTGCAGATGTTAACTCCAGCTTGCACCACCTCTTTCGCCTTCATTACCACCAGAGGGAATCAAATTTCATGGTTTACTGTGCAGTACTTAAAGAGGTTGCGCCAGCTCCTGCGGCTTACGGCTTACGCATGTGAGACTTCTCGTGAGCTCATCAGAGCTGTGTACACCGTCGGGCACTCAATTCGGAAATAGGCCTGTCTTACTAATGAGAAGAATGCAGGGACGCTTATATACGAGTGTATCCCCCGAATATATTGTTGTTACGGACACTCAACAGTGTAGGCAAGAGCGGTCAGAGCCATGGACGACATTAGGAAGTACAAGCTGTCCGATATGGACAAACTGGGAATCCTCAAGAGTGTGAAGGTCTTCATATTCTACGAACTGCAGCCCTCCATTGATCCAGACAACTTGATTGCCTCTATAATCGAAGGAGTGGAGAACGCAAGCCGCCAATTGCCCTTCATGGCAGGTAATTTCCAAGTCGATGACGGCGAGCTCTGCATCGTGACTACGCCAGGAAGCCGGATAAAAGTCAGCACTCGCCGATTCGAGTCCACGGAGCACAAGTCTCTGACCCTCTTGGCCAAGGACTCATTCTCCCCGAATGATCTGGACCTTGCCCAGTTTTCGCCTGAAGAGCCAGCGGCCGACAGGAATCCGGCGTGTGCTCTACAATTAAGTCTCGTCGAGGGTGGCCTGGTCTTGGGATTCAGAATGAACCACGCGGCCGGGGACTGGTCGTCCATTGATACATTCCTGTCTCTTGTCTGTCGAAGCTGCAAGGCGCATCGGGAAGGCCTGAAGATGCCGACCTACATCCCAGACCTCAACAGAGCCCCATACAACGCCTCAGCAACGGACCCAACCATCGCGAGACAAGACCTGCTGGAAAGACTCCCAACTTTTCGTGTTGTGGAGAAGAGCCAAGTCAAACCAAAGCCACCCCCACCCTCCCGATCAAGTCTCTACAGGGTCTCGGAGCCATCTATCCAACAGCTCAAGGCGCATTGTGCCCCATACATGAGCCGAGTAGACTATATAACCTCGTATGACTGCATCTCTGCCCTCCTCTGGACATCAATCACATGAGTCCGGCTTCATCTTCACCCGGAGAAACCCTCTTCATCGTCCCGCTTTGTGCACCCCATCGACGTCCGCACGCGAGACCTGGGGCATGAAACCTCTGAGCGATACTTCGGTAATGCTGTGATTGGAACTCAAGCAGGCCCATTGACTTCTTCAGCTCTGGTATCAGATGGGGACAGAAGTCTTGCAAAGGCAGCCGGCCTAATACGCCAATCTGTACATGCCGTCAACCTATCCTCAATCAGCTGCATGGCTGCCATCATTGCATCCCTCTCTCCGACGGAGACACTAGTCCCCTACGCAGACTTCGCAGATATGGACATTTCATGAACACTTGGTACTCGGGGAGCGCAGAGAAGTACGATCTTGGGCCTGCCTCGGTTCCCGTTGCGTTCCGGATGCATTCGGCCATGGCGGGCGCTTGCCTGATGATCTTGCCAAATTTCTCGCAGGGAACAGCGAAGGTCTTTGACGTTCTTGTGCATTTGTCGATTGGGGAGCATGACTTGCTGAGGAAAGATGCTGAATTTTCAAAATATTTCGAGTTTGTGGCGTAAAGGGAGGTAATTAGTTTGATGGAGGATACTGTTTTAATTAGGGCTGCCACTTGACATCTATGTATTGTACTTTCAACATCCAGACAGCAGTCAGTTACCAGACTTGACATACTATATTCCAAGCTGTCCATTTGGCACAAAATGCGACCCTCCGGCACATCTGTATCCATTTGCCTGCATAATCCATCGGAATCCAGCTGGGCAAACACCCATCTCTCGCAGTTTCTTCTGTGCTTTTTGCTCCTTTCATCGCCGTTGCTCCTCTGCTTCTCGTTTCTTCCTCAACTGCTCCAGCTTCTCCTCCTGCTCCCTCCGCTCAAGTTCATGCCGGAGACGTTCTTGCTCGTGCCGCTTCTTTGCTTCATCATCTGCCTGTTTGTCTTCGGCATCTGCAGCCGCAGTGGCTGTATCGGCTTCCATCTGTTTGGCTGTGTCAATTTCCTCTTGGGCTGCGCGTTCTTGAGCCAGAAGCTGTTTGTATTCTTTTTCGCGCTCTTCGGCCGCTTTCTTGTCTAGCTCTAGCTGCTGCCAGACGTCGTCCGCAACGCCTGAATCTCGGGAGTCACGCAGCCCGGCGCATGCGGTCGTTGATCATCGCGTCCATCTCTGTAGTAATCACTGTCCTGTCCACCGTGACCTTTCCTTGAGAAATACATGTAACTGTCTTTCGAAAGATGCTCCTGGCCAAGCAGTCAACATCGCGTGCGTTAGCCCAGCCAGGACTCCGCGACAATGCTCCAAAACGATGGCGCAGTTCTTGTGAAAAGTCAGCATTCGGTGCCTCCAAAACGCCCATATCAAACTCTATTCGTTTCTGTTGAATCTTCTTCTTCTGCTTTAGTAGCAATTCCGTCAATAACTTGATACAGTCATCAGGAGCTAGCCCTTTGAATTCAACCGATTCCGGGAAGCGACTGGTTAGACCAGGATTTATGGACATGAGCCGGTTGATATCCGCATCATACCCTGCGAGGATTATGATGAGCTTCTGCGCAAATTTTGGCTTCGTGATACAGTCAACTATCTCATCCATCGCTTCCTTCGCGAATTGGCCATCTGCGAGACGATACGCTTCATCGATAAATAGGACTTTTCCAAGCGCCTTTTCTAATAGCTGCTGAGTCTTTCGTCCAGTCCATCCAATGTACTGTCCGATCAAGTCCGTAGCAGAGCAATCAACGACACTTGCATTCGACAGAAGCCCCATATCGTAATATACCTTACCCATCTTTCTTGCTGTGGTTGTCTTGCCTGTGCCTGTAATGGGGGCGTGCCGAGTCAGTACTGATAATTAGCAAAGGGGGTGCAGAACGGGGTTAAGAGAGTAATCTGGAATAATTCTACCTGGAGGACCACGGAAGAGGAAGTTGAACGGAACCTGCTCTCGAGGATCCATGTCCAATTGTCGCATACTTCTCACCGTCTGGCGATATCCTTCCAACTGCGTTATGATATCTTCGCAGCCAACGACACCGTCAAAAAGCGCCCGGATGTTCGTTTCTGCCCTTACTCCCCTATCAAAATCCTCATCAAAATCCTGCGGTTGCAATATGGACGTCAACGAATTTTCCGTTGACAAACGCTGTTGAAATCTCATTTTGGCCAAGTTCAGCAAGATATCAACCTCTCCGGCGTTCCCAAAGTTTGGCTTATTGCGAGCTCGGCCAAGGACTTCCAGTGCCACTTTTCTCCCTTGATCTGTAGTATCGAGGCCTTGCTGCTTGAGTTTGAGGTCAAAAACCTGGCCAATTTCGTCGTCGGTAAAATCCTCAAACACGAATGCCGAGTCCAGTGGAAACCGTCGACTCAATCCAGGATTCACATTTTGGAACATCTCCTCCATCTGCTCCTTGTAGCCGAGAAGCAACACGCATCGGTCATCCCCAAGAGTACTCTGAACCTCCGCTACGATTGTATCCACGACGGCCGTTCTGAAAATATCACCATTCCAGCCACTGTCATTGCTCCTGCCTCCTCCATACAGTCCATATGCCTCGTCAATGACGAGAACTTTGCCTACTGTCGATGCCAAAATTCCTTTGGTATTCCTCTCAGAATGACCAATATAACTGCCGACAAAATCCGCCGGATTCTTCACGATCACTAAAAAGAAGGTCAGTTAATACTAGCCGTAGCAATACGAGCTCTGTCAAATACGCACCTTCACCGTTCGAAAGCAAGCCGATGTCTGCCAAAATCTGGCCGTACAACTTTGCGACCGTTGTTTTGCCAGTCCCAGGCGAGCCGAGGAATACACGGTTCAAAGTGAATTCCATCAGAGGTTTCTCTTCCAGTTCGCGCTGGTAATTATATTGGATGCTATCCAGCAAAGCCCGAACATTCTTCTTCACCGCACTCAGGCCAATCATGGTCTGCATCTTTCTCCAGGAGGGACAGGTCTCGAGAACTTGTTTTGGTTCTGGCCCGATCAAGTCTTCTCGGGTCAATAGCATGTCATTTACTGACTTTTTCTCCCGTCTCTCCTTCGCAATCCGTTTGGACTGTCGCTCACAGATACGTGAGAAGGTATTCTCGACGGCTCTCGCATTTCCAAAGCCCTCCTTCCCACGTCCGTATCCAATCCTCCGGGCAACAATACGACAGTAGAGACCGCCAAGACCGCCCTCAACTTGCATCTCTCCTTTGTATTTTTTGGTGATCTTATATTCCAGGATTTGCCTCAACTCGTGGTCTTCATAGTCATCGAACTTATACTCATGTGGAAACCGACTGGGCAGGCCCGGGTTATGTGCGAAAATTTTCTCCATATGGCTCCTGTACCCTGCTAGAATCACGACAACCTTACCCGTCAAGTTTTCGACTTCGGCGAGAAGAAAGTCCAGTACTTGGGCGCGGGGGGAATTCTCTCCAGTTAGCTGGTACGCTTCATCGATAAAGAGCGCACCACCGCCGCTGTTTAATAGATTCTCAAGCTGCTTTTGACATCCGGAGACGCCTTCGTTTGCCAGTCTTGAGCCTGTTGTCTCGACGAAACAGCTTCCCGGAAGAACACCAACAGAGGCAAGAAACTTGGCATAGAGACGAGCTACGGTTGTTTTGCCTGTATTCACTGGTTAGATAGTGTCACCAAGAAGGATATTTGGAAACCTTGCCTGTTCCCGGATTTCCAACAAGCACGGAACCAAATCGTTCATCTTTCAAGTCGATTTTCTGTCGAATTGCAGTGTCCACCCGGTCTTTGATGTCGAGGAATTTCTTTTTCACGTCTTCAAGCCCAATCATCTCCATCAATGAGTCTATTTCATCGTTTTGGGCGCCCTCGAATTTCTGTTTTTCCCACTCATCTCTAGCAGTTGAAATATGTTTGAAGCCCCTTGCATCATCTGGATTTGGTTGTTGGGCGTCAGCCCCAGGTGATCCAGTTTCTTCTGTCATATCCCCATTAAGGCTGACAGTCCGGTTAGCTGGGTCATGGCTCTTCTCCGACTTGGGATGAGATAAGTTGTCTCTTCTCTTCAGACGAGCATGATCATCCTGAAGTTGCTGTATAACCCTTTCTCTCTCCTCATTTTCGAACTGTTCCTTCCGTATACGTCTCTCATGTTCAATTTTATCCTGCAACTCAGCCAGCTTCTGCGCATGTTCTCTCTTCCGTTTTTCACGCTCCTGATCAAGTTTCAGGTCCCGTTGACGCCTAAGTTCCTTTGCTCGGTCCTCGGTGTCACATGTACGGCACAGGCCATCTACTTGAAAACAGAGCGTTGACGCTTCATGGCCCCGATTGCATATCCACTTGACGATCTTGTAGCATCGCATCTTGGAGTGATCTGACAGCTGGTGACATTTTTGTGGACATTCATGGACTCCACAGCTGAGTTTCACGCCACTGTTTTGGTCAGCAATACAGCCCGTAGAAGTCTAGAGATTGGTATTGAAAGGGAAACGACAAATGGAAATATGAAGGAAGGGGTAAAGTCCATACCAAGGCGCGGAACAACCTCCGTCGGGGCACTCCGTATCAAAATCCTCCTTGGTTTGCAGAATTGCCGTTCTATCAGGATGTTGTTCGCACTTGACAGGAAGCCCGTCATACAGGTGTCCTTTTTCTTTCAGTTGCTCGATGAAGGGAGTCCAGGCATCTTTGCCTTTGCGGCTGTTGATGAACGTTTTGGAATTACCGACCATAATCAGAACGTTGCGTGCTCTGGAAAGCAAGACATTCAGACGCTGGGGCGCTGCCATAAACCCTATGTTCCCGTCTCTATTACTTCTCGTCAGTGTTGCAATTACGATGTCGCTTTCCTCACCCTGATAATTGTCTATATTTATTCGATTAGACCAGAGAAAAGAGAGTTAGAGAAAAGAAAGTACAAAATAAGAACAACTCACCAATCGTAGATATCCGAATCTTACGGTTGGAGTGTTTCGCGCTGGCTTGTGTCAACAAGCCAGCCTTCACGAGATCGTGAGAATCCAAGTCATTGAGAACGGGGTCATTCTCCTTGCGCAAACACTCTCGAAGAAGCTGAAGCTGTCCCAGATAAGGTGTAAGGACGACTAATTTATCAGTTCCATAGCCCTGCTGACCAAGATACCGCACGATCTTTAGGACGATTTCCACTTCGAAGAGATTCTGCTTGCTTCCCTTGGCCCCTTCATCACAGCGATCAGAAATCTCCATAAAATTGTCCTCAGGGTGCTCATGGTCAATAAAGATAACACGGTCTTGTAAGCCGCGTGGGAAAGGACGGTTCATAGTCTTCGGATCATCCTGCAGATCGGGGTAGGTAAGTTTCTTGATAAGCGCTGAAATCTCAGGGCACATGCGATGCTGCTTCGACAAGGTCGTGTGTGGATAACCAGCCAGAACCAGTCTCTCGAAGAGGGAACGATTGAGGTCGTAACCATCCCCCTTTTCCACAGTCAGGGCGTAATTATCAACCTTCGGTCGGAGCTGCTTGTGGTCACCTATAAGGACCAACTTTTTTGTCTTGGAGTTCATCGCTGTAAGGACATGAGATTCGAGAATTTCACCTGCTTCCTCGAGTAATACAATACCAGGAGACACGCTGCGGAGGTTGTGAGAGTACATGGCAGCCGCTGTGGTTGTGCAGCCGATGATGCGTTTCAACTTCAGGGTTGCTGGTATCCTCTCATTCCACAGGCTTTCCAGTCTGTGCTGGCACTGGTTGTAACGCTGGGCATGTCCATAGATATTCATCACTTTTTCTTCCAGGAGGATATTCGTCCATCGACGGATATGGTCCAGTCGTGTTTCACGGTCCATATCCCACACCCTCCGGGCATCATTGGAAAGGGTCTCCACAAAGGCCTTCAGCTTTTTTCCTTTTTTCCAGTCATTTATGAGACTCTCTGATGTCATTTCCTTTCCATAACCCCCTACGAAGGCCATCCCGTTATCTTGTGAGATGTTGAAAGCGTTGTAGAAAACGGGGTCTTCGAATTCCAGGAAGTCCAAGAAGTCCCGGTTACTGACGTTGAAATCCTCATAGCTTTTGAAATCTTTCATCAAGGACTGCTCTAGGGTATACGCATCAGCTTTGTATTTGTCAATAGCATTCCAGGCGTTTCTAGAACGCGTATACAAAGCTTTCTGTTGCGAAAGAAGAAGAGGATGGGTTCGATTTGTGTATTTGGAGCCTAGCCGGACAATAGCACACTCGTCAATTCCGATATCCATTAGATCCTCCAGGAATTGATCAAGGGCATGATTGGTATAGCAAAGGACAAGGATTGTTTCTTTTGTATGATCGTAGAGAGCTTTGGCCAGTAAAGCACCGATGAAAGACTTCCCGGTTCCTGGATCGCTGTTAGTGCTACACCACACTGGCAAAGCCAGGTAGATGATTTACCTGGAGGACCCTGGATGAGACTCAACCGCTGCGTAAGCCCTGCAATCAAAGACTGCAGTTGGGAAGAATCAAGGGTGACGGGCTTGGAAGTCCCCAGTATGTCTTGGATATTACCGGAGCCATTCTCGCAGAGATCTTCTACGAGCGAAGGAGGCGCAAGATCAAACAGCGCCAGCTGCTTCCCTTGTCGATAGAAGAACAGCTCCTCTGCCAATGTGAGATCCATGGTCTCCTGGAGACATTTCAATACTGGTTCGTAAGCGAAAAAAGGCGTATCGACTAACAAGAACTCCACGTCTTTGTACATCTTCAAGTACAGAAGGGTCTTCTTGAGTGCCTCATCTGCAATCTGTAGTACAATCACGGGGGGATCCGAGGCAAGTTTGTCAATATCTCTATCAACAGTCACAAAGGAAACTATCTCCCCCTGGCGCATCAAGCAGCCATAAGAGCGATGTCTGAGATAATTCCCGTTTTGCTTCAGGAAGTCCCGCCGATCAGTCTTCTTCACGATAGACGTCAGCTTTCCCAGGCCCGACCCGCAACTGAATAACAACGAGCATTGCTTCCTTCGATTGTGGTCACCGCAATCTATGCCGTTGAGGGAGAGATTCCGTAAAATGAAGGCGCGTCGTTGGCCCTTTTTCGGGCCTTGGGCAGTCTGTATATCATTGCGGAGCTCAGAGAGCATATCTTCGCGCAACAGACGGAACTGGTTGTCCAGGTGAGCAGCAATGCGAGTTTCAGGGGCCAGATCAGACACCTCGTGGGCACGGCGATAGAACGGTTTCTCAGTCGAGACGAACTCTTCGGATGTTGGGTAAATGGCAATTTTTCGGAAGTCGACAAGGTCATTGTCGTGACGACCTCCAGGAGAAAAGTCTGGGTCGATGGAAGTATTGGATTCCTTGATCAGAAGGAGGTTTTTGATCTTGTGTCCCAGAGTACGAATCTCCAGGGAGGACGATGTGAGCAAAGAACCATCATCGACAGCATTCTGTGCATCCGCAATAATATCGATATGGTTTGAAGGAGGCAATGACAGGAGTTCCATAAGCATCCATGCAAAGGCATAGATGGCATTCTCGTCCAGGGCTCGATTCTTGAATGCTTCCACGAAAGCATTCCACAGCGTGCGCGGCTCGACAATGACCACCAGCAGGTCCTGGAGGAACTGACCATTACAGAGCAGCTTGACAGCAGGGTCAGACAGGTATCGGATAAAAGGAGCAGTTGTTTTGTTGATAAAATCGGGGCTGACATCAAATCGTAGGCCAGACTGCAGGGTGTTGAGCGCCGAAGTGCTGCCGATGATCCCTTCAACACAGGCAGAATGATCCTTTTGCTCGAGGACGGCTTCGAGAAAGAGCTTCACATCGTTTTTGTTTTTAATCGCCCTCTTCCCTCGCAGGACCGGCTGAAGAACTTGGCCAAACGCCCGGATCGAGAATTATCTGTCGACATGGTGCTTGTGACAATGAGCGAGAGGGAAATGGATAAAGTCAAGGAATCAGGATACTCCCGGGAAACCAAGATTTCTCCCACATCCCAACGGAAAATGTTTTATTTTATGCCTGGCTTCCTGGGGGCATTCACTGGCAGCATTCACTGCCATGCAAGGCTCTGTTTCAGGCAGATTCCGCTTCATCCACGGATGTTGTCGCCCAATCATCAGATCTGTCAACCTCCAGCTACTGTGCCAACGTCGCCAACTATAGGCAAATTGCAGGCGGTTAACAGGCAGAAGCAGGGATTGTATAACAGTCCTTCCCTGCACATTTCAGCGGATTGACGTGGCCACCAAAGGAAATTTTGGTCGACGCCAGAAAGCACCAGCACCAGCATCCTACCTACTTACCCCTCCAGCTCTAGCGAAGTCATTTTCTCCATCCAGAATCTATCTATTTCTTTTCAGCCTTTCGCTATGTCTAGTCCCTGGCAGAGATCAAGTGGCACCTACTACAGCCGCAGAGGAGGATACAATGCTGCGCCGTTGTGGAGAAGATGGAAAACAAAGATCCCGCGATCCCCATCTCCTGAGCTAGGGCAGGTCTTGACTAAGATCTATCGAAAAGACTTGATAGAATCGACAGCTGACATTGAAGGTCCTCTGCAAATCACGAACTGCCAGGACGTTGCATCTTACAACTGGTTGAACAGGGGGAGCCCGACAATACTAGTTCCAGGTAGGTAGACACTCCGCTTCCTAGACACGGCGAAAATGGGTGGTGGATTGACGTCTAGTAAAATTCCAGGAGCCCCCGCGGAATGGAAACCTCCTTCGCAGACTATACAGCTTCAGGAAGACAGTGGACAATACTTCCGGGACCCTAACGCGGCCCGTTATCCTTCGTACCCAATGCAGCCAGCCGTCGAAGCTGTCTTCATGGAACATCCAAATTTTCCAACAGCGAGTATTGACATCGTTGCGTGCGGGAGCACTCTGGGCAACCTACTCCGATTTGTTCGACGTACAGGGGGCAAATTCAGGTTCATCGTTGAAGTGGTCGGCTCCACTGTCTTCTTCGTCCGACGAGAAAACACGCCCACGGAGTTAATCCCGAACGTCTTTGGCTATGGACACGCATTCCCCGAAGCATATACCATGTGGACAGAGGAGACCAAGGGGTCCGGATCCCACCAGCGTATAGTGCGGTATAACTTTGCAGGGTTGGACTGTCTGGTACGATTCCAGTCGGATGGCTTTTTCCCTGATCGTATCCCCAAGGATGACAAGGAACCCGATGAGTCCAAGGGCAACAACGATTCAAACGACGACCTGAGTGCTATCTTCTCTGGACTGGATGTAAGCGAAATCAACACCACGGTTCCCGCTCAGGATAACAAACTGGACATCCTCGCCGGCGGGAAGCGAATACCGTCGAGCGCAGTGTTCGACCTTAAAACGCGAGCCATCGGTAAGAAACATATAGACACTCTTGGCCAGGAAATACAGCGGCTTTGGATAGCACAGATCCCGCATTTCGTTCTTGCGTTTCACGACCGCGGATTGTTCGATAAAAACGAAATTCACATCAAGGACGTGCGCGAGGACGTCATGGCCTGGGAAAAGGATCACCAAGAGAGCTTGCTCAAATTCGCAGTCTTGCTACAGAAAATACTTGCCCTCGTGCGGAGCTTACCCGATACCCGACTAGAAATCTACCGCGAGTCAGCGGAAGGACCCCTGGAACTGCGGCAGGCCTGCGAAGACGTTCAACCAGCGCTGCCGGAGGATCTAGCAAACCGGTGGATCCTGGGGACGCAGGCGAACGAGCACGTGAACGAGCACGAGCACCATTTCAGCCCTGAAGATGAACAGGAAATATCATTAATCGAGTGGTCGGACTCAGACGAGAGCTCGGTCAAAGATTTGACCGCTTGCTCGGCGGATTGTGGCTACTGCGGTCATTGCGGTTATTAACAGCCAAAGCCAATAGCGAACTCAAGGGTACACCGTGTGGAATACGACTTCAGGTTTCCTGACACTTCCAGGCGCCGCTATTGGCGACGTCGTATATTCTCGTAAACGCGAGGTTGGATACGCCGAAACCCCCCGCTGATCGACAGAAATATGGATCGTCCTCGGCCATAAATCAGGGGCCGATTCCAGTTCCATCCTGCTGCCGTTTTCGTGCCTTTTTCCGAGACTTGCGTGCGCCGGTACTTCTCCCGAAGAGTCGAATTCTACATTCAGTTAGACACTTTATTTAAATCTCCTCGAGTACAGACTGGGCAGATGGTGATTCATACTAGGATTTGCATGGTTTTCAATGTACCTACCCAAAGACTGAGTGACAAGTGAGACCTGAGACCCAATGATTATTTTCCGTTAGAATACAGTCCAGGGTTCTGGCTCGCAGGGGCCGACGCCACGAACAAGAGTAGAGTCCGTGAAATTCTTCAATTCTTCAGTCAGCCAGACCGTCAGCCTTATGGAATCTTCGAAGATGCTTACACCACATAAGAAATGCCCTGATCATGATCAAAGGGTTCCGGCACACTGGAAGAATGTTCGACAGTAAGCTCTATGCAGGAAGCCCAAGGAGCCTCCTCTCCGAGAAACCTGGAAGACGTTGAATTGAGGCTTACAGGTGCGGAGAACGAATCAGGCAAACACCGTCGAGGCCAAGCACGCTGTAACCACTATATTATTATTATTAATAATATTAATAGCACATGCGTCGAAAGGCATTCCTATCTGGGAACGGCTCCGCAGGCCAAGCAGACGGCGTTGCGGAGAAAGAGAACACGCCGTCGAAACGCGCTGTCCTGGTCGATGCCGACTAGACAGCGCCTGTCCACGGCCACATACGTCAGTTGAAAGGCTAAATGCGCTGTGTTCATTTCCGTTGCACGCGGTAATTGGTGCAGAGTGCGGAGGGATGCAGGCAGAAGCCATTTCAATGTGTATCCAAACGATATACGCCAATCCTAACTTCTAAGACAGGAGTAAAAGAGCGACCCCGATCTCCTTCTTGCTCCCATATTCAGCAAGCCGCCGACTCCGTCCGTTCAAGCCAGTTCGGTTAATTTCCAAAGTTAAATGCGCCCAATCTAGAACGGAACCAAAAACAAACCCTTTTCGATCGACACATAGCATACAAACGAAACATCAAATCATGCGGCCGTCAATTAATCCTAAACGGTGTGTGGGCAGAAGCGGAATGAATGGATTCAAAATCGCGGTATTATACTACTCCGTATTAAACCTTCCATGCCAGCGAAACGCCTTCTGGCGGGTACGGACTCGAACTCATCGGGAGGATGAACTCCCCGGGGTCCGAGCGTTTGTCGCCCAGATCGGCGAAAAGCGGCTGCGACGGCCACGTTAAGTCCTGTGCGTCGTAGTACCCGGACATGTACGGTGAGGGGGGTTGTTGCCAGTGTTGCGGCTCGAAGCAGAGCGTGTTGGCGTGGGGGGTACCGGCGGATGTGGAGTGCATGCCCGCACTGGAACCAGCCCTGGTTCCCGCGAGGTCAGGGTCGATGTGTTCCGACCAGGGGAAGAGGAACGAGGGTGTTGCGGGCACGGGAGGGAAGGCAGTCTCGTAACAGTCGTAGAGCGGTTGGGTGAAGATCTCCGGTTCGCCGTCGTACGCGTCGACTGACCGTCGGGGTGCGAGAATGTCGCGTTCTGAGGGGGAAACACCGATTGCTGAGGATGCCGGGCTCACACTGCCCGACAGCGGTAGGGGAGCTTGCAGGAGTCGTTGCTCTAACGCTGAGATGGACTGTGGGGAGGAGGATTCTTGAGATTCGGAACGGTGACGCTGTCTCATCTTCTCGCCTGGACAAGCAAGGGCTGTCAGTTCTCACCGAACGCAAACGAATCGAGAGGGGACTCACGGTATTTCCTTTGGGAAATGCGGTTCTGGATGCGTCGTCGCTCAGTCCGGTCTGCGACCTTGGTCCAGTCTTCGCAATCATCCTTGGTGGGTTTTGTGCGCGACGAGCGAGCAGGTCGAGAACGGTCGATGTCTGCAGGGGGCATTCCGGGGGCGATGATGTAGAGTTGATCAGAGCAATTAGATGGTGACGGTGATGGTAACGGTGATGGTGATGGTGATGGTGATGGTGATGGTGGTAGTATAGCAAGATTAATGGCTACGGGTATAGAAGACAGCGATGTGCTGGGAAACAACCACCCAGGAGAAGGATCCTGTACTTATACACAACGGCCAGACCAGGTAATTATCCAGCGTCACAAGGCAGCAGATATTTTTAATCCGATCGTCACCGTCGAACTGGATTGATGCAGAGACGGTCCCGCGCGAAGCTACCGTCTACTAGTCACCAAGGCTTGTTTCCTGTCCAGCCACGAACAGAAAGCAACCCTGCGCTACGGGGTCCACCCCCAGGGCGTCTGGGATCATGATGCTGTTGCATCCATTGAATTGCTGATTAACCCCGAGACTCAGCCCTGGCGTCGGTAAGAACGACACTGCGTGTCCACGCTATCTCCGTCCTGCAACAGAGCATGCTATCCTCCGCAGAGCCAATGACCGGCCAACACCGCAGCAACCGCGGCGACGATCAAGCACTTGGCTAAGGACACTGCAGAACGCGCAGGATCAGTTTCAGCAATGGGATCAGTGAGTCACACTGGCCCGTCCTGTCCGGGCCACGCCGTCTGGTCCATGCACGATTACGATTACCAACCAGCCGGGAGGAGGGCAGGGAGAAGCCGGTTGAAGCCTCAATGTCCATACTACGGAGACAGCTTTAATTCCGCATGCCAGCAGCATCAGGCCAAGAGGCTTGGTAAGCAAAGACCACCCTAGTTACGAACTATGTAACTAGTAGTTACATGTCCTGAAGACACGCTGGACAGGGATCGGCGCCGGCGCGAGATACTACTGTAGCAGCGTGGGCGCCATGGACCCCGCGAGCTCACTGCAATCGGATACACGCCATGCGCGTCTTGATTTCCTTCTTCTGGTAGGCCATTCGATTGGCCTGGGGTCTGGAGTTTATCTCAGAGACCCTCTTGTTCAGGTTTCCCGGGGACCGGAGACAGTGGTGGCATCATCGACGAATGTAGGGCATCCATCTCCACCCGGAGATGGGGATGGATGGAGATGGAGATGGAGATGGAGAAGGGGACTGCTACCGTAGCCCCTATCGCCCGCTGGCAGTGTACAAACAGAGCAGAGTCAAGATACAAGCTGTTCCCTTGAGGCTTTCACCGCTGCGTCAACAGTGACTCTCATCTTTCACTGGCCGCTGGCCAAAGTCTAGCGGTCTATCTGGATCTTGCGATGTGATTCAGCTCTCGCGGGGATCCCTTCACCCTGCCGTATCACGGCCCTCGCAGCCAATCTCCAGGCCCAGCATAAAAATAGAATCTTTAGTCAACTGCTTAATAAGGACGCGGAGACGTACGATCGGCATAATGGCGTTGGTGCCACCATGCAGACGTGCTTAGGATTTCCGGATTCCGTAAGGCTGAGCTCGATTAACTCGCGAAGCTTACTAGTTAAACCAACGGCCGGACTGGCATCAGTCGAATAGCCTCATATCGTGTCGTGCCATTTTGTTTCATTTTTGTTTCTGCCCATGGTTGCCTATTATTAGGGCTGTGTTGCAGTAAATAGCATGCCAAGCAGGCCGGTGAAGTGAGACCTCGTTCCCCCAGGAAATGCTACTCTAAGTTACTATTGACTTCAAGGTTATTAATATCTCTTACTATGTTTGGCTGCACGGCCGTCGCAGCTTCGATCTTGGGCTTATTGTTTACCGTTTCATCGCGGCGTTGTCATCTGAATTTCCTCGTCGCCGAAATTGGCTCCCGCGTCCATGGGTCAATCACACCCGTATTATCATTACGGCCTACCTCACTGCATGTGCTGGTTGCTGAGGAATTGTTCTGTTTTTATCATCTCCTGCTCCGTTGGTCGGTTGGAGATCATCAGGTAGAGAAGGTCCTGCCGGTGGCAGTCAGTTCGGCAATGCCTCAAACAGCCCCGGGGACGATCAATCAACTCACCTGCTCCAGGAACTCCGCTTTCAGGCGTCCCATCCGTCCTCGTTTCTCCGGCGGGACATACTTCTTCTTCTTCTTTTTCTTCGGCTCCTCCACCGTTCCCAGCATCCCGCCAGACAGCATCGTCAGCAGAGTGGATGAGTTGGCGGGATTGTTCGGATCCGCCCAGCGATTCCGGAACGTAACGCCCTGCATTGCCAGGGAAGAGCTGGGGTGCTCGGCGGCCTATGGCTGGAGTCAGCGTCATATGCGAACTGCGGGGGAGAAGACCGACATACGTATTTCGCCTGGGCACGCCGGTCAAAATAGTCCGCTGTGAAATGCGCCATGCGCTCCATCGTGCCTCCCTCTGGTTTGATATGGGGGATGTCGCGTTCGGAGAGGAAAACCAGCGGCGCCGCTTGTGGGAGAATGAATTCCTGTTCCGGGAGCTTCTTGCGGCCGAAGAATCCTGCTATGCCACCGCGACGCACGGGGGCCAGCGGAGTCGGAATGATTCTGGTCTCGCCGGACGTCGAGTCGATGGTCACCTGTGCAGAGGCCTGGTCCGGTCGCCAGACCATAACGACGGCAAAGAGCCCTCGCGGTAGGAAGAACTCGCGGTTCATGCGAGTGAGAAACGACTCCGTTCTGTCTAGATCAGCCGTCCGTCTTTTTTTTTTTTTTTTTTTTTCTTTACCGTCCCTTCCTCTTGCCGACGGGAAAACTCACTGGAAACCTCTCTGGGCCTTTTTGGCATAATGCAGAGCGATAGGAACGGCCGTCGACACGACAAATGCCGTCATGTCCGGCACGAAGCCAACACCGAATGCGGCAAGGTTAATTGCATCGAAACATCGCGACGACTGAAACGAGACGGTCAGCTTGTACCGCTACTGACACCAACGGAGTGGCCTATACACTACCTTACTGGACGCGTTGAACTCCGTCAGGAACCGTAAGAATGTATCCTGGTCAATGCCATAGTTCTGCAACACGGGGGAATAGGCCAGCATGAATCCACGCTTCATATCTTCCGGCCTGCGCTGGGGGATGATAATGGGACAGGTAAGTCGGGGAGGGTGTGGGTGAGATGGGGCCCGGCGACTGCTGCTCGCTGGGGATCGAGAGGAGGCCTTGTAGCCGTTCTGGTCACAGCGCTCCGACTCCTCGTACGTCGGTGGTGCGTCGGATGCCAGACTGCGCTGGACGGGTGCATTCCGTGCATTCTGTGGATTCTGCGCATTCTGCGCATTCTCCGGATGCGGATAGGGAGCATATCCCATTCTCGACTGCTGCACCAGGCTCGGGTTATACGTGTATCCCGTGTATCCGCGATTGCCTTGAGACGGCGGGCGTTGGTCCTCGCACTGAGCCTGGATAGCCTCGACAGCCAGGCCGATGCCCGCACTGACGAAGCTAGCGAGTTTCCCCATAGTAGATGTATTGCACTAATGTCACTGGCGTGGATTCACGATATTATCGGGTGGATTCATCCTAGTGGAAACAGGTGGATGGCTTGCGCTGCGTCGGGTTCGCTGCAACCGAGTCGATTCGCGTAAAATGCGCTCCTCCGCAATGAACAGTCGCGAATAGCGCTGTAGATTCGACAAGCGTACAGTCCAGCTTCAATAGTGGTCTGTTAGAGGATTCTTGGCTCCAGACGGGACTCCTGGCCCTTTTCACTCTGACGGTTCCGACTCTCCCGGAGGCGAGTATAAATATAGAAACGCCTCGAATTTGCCCAAAGAGGCAGTGGACCAGACTCATAATGCTGCTGCTACGATTCGCTCCTCGCTGCAGGGTAAAAGCTTGTTTCTATCGACGGTAGAATGAAAAAAAAGAATTGCTGCCTTTGACCCGCTCACTCAACGGTAGCCACGTATCACCACCAAGTCGGCAGATGGACGGAACTCTTGCCCGCGGCAACCTGGTAGTCACTTATTGGTTGTGATTCAACGCGCAGGGAAGATCCCGTATGAAATCCATCGGACATGGGAGAAAGGCGCATCGATCTCAGCCCTGCCAAGATGTCTGACAGGAGGGACTGTCTTAGCTTCGTGGATTAGCCTCGTGGATAAGCTCGTGGATGATGTTCAACTCCACCGTGAGGATCTTGGCCACTTGGCAGGTTCGTCGGTATGCTTATGGTCTTCTTCTCGGCCGTCTACGTGCAATATGTGTTATGCTGGGTCTGATGAGCTCGAGGTCACTCTATACCTGCCTTGTCATCTGCGCGAGCGCGAGAACTGGGTTGAAGGTGCAGATATATATCCGGCATTTTTGGACGGCTCCGCGGTGGCTGGAAATATATATTTGAATTTGATGCTACACATTCTACCTCCTTCATCGTGAACAATCCCATGGATTCGGCATGAATTCGCCGTGAAATCGTCCACCCCTGGCTTATCCTCGAAGCATGCACTAAGCCATGCCATGTCTTGACACTGCTCTGCATGCTCGGATGCACCCTCGACCAGATACGCCAGGACTCCGACAGAACCCAGAAGAGTCGGAATATTCCGTCTTGCATATATTCCTTGGAAACCACCAGATGGGCTTATTCCAATCGAGTCAAGTCATGCGCCACGTGGAGAGCGCGAGAGCGTAACCAGCGGTAGGACGCATTCCAAGGCTACCGGAGCAATGCACGGTCGAAATTATGCCTGGAAGGGTAGTCGGTAATACCTGCAGCATTTCTTCAATGCCACTCTGCAACATGGAAAGCATAACCCTTCGATGAGTGGCCCTTGTCCTCAGGCTATTATTGCTCATTGCCCAAACCAACCACAGCCGCAGATGGCATGCGTAGTTTACCACCACGAACGCACCAGAGTACCCCCCTTTCAACCAGAAATCGGAAGGAAACCGACAAAACGTACATTCCAGGCCGCAGAAAGGCCCGGATGCACTCTGGGCTAGATCGTATAAGGATAAATATCACAGCATTGGTGCCAGCACTGTCGCTGATGCCCAACATGCTCCCTTTGCTAGCATGGCGACGAGAGCGGGCACAGCTAGGGCCTGCGAGGTGGTGAGAGGAATGCGTCGGCGGCGAACAGGTCCATTTCCGAGCAAGCCACAATCAATGGACATACTATGATTTGCCATTTCCCAGAGACAGTGTCGGATAGTATCTGCCCTGGACATGGACTTCTGTGGGGCCATGAACGCCATGGTGGTGTCCGCGTACAGTTCGCAAGCGGCGACTTGTCCCACTCACGAGAGCGGCAATTACTCGCCGGAACGTCCACTGAAGGACCAGAGGGCCAGGAGGAGGAGTTCATCATCATCGATCCTAACTGCAATGGCACTGCAATGGCATGGGATAGCCGGACTACATGGAACGAGGAAGCACCGCAGAAGGGAGAGAAGCATGAAGTATCCCCCGACACGACAGATCAGTCGACAGGACGAAAAAGATTTGCCATTGCCGGATCCGAGATTGGGCCGGATACTGTTTCTGAGTAGGGGAAGACGGAATCACATCGAGATCATCGTGTCTGCAGACACGATGCAGCCAAGCGACGGGATCGGCAATAGGACGACCAGAGTGACCCGAGTGACAGGGTGGCTGTCGACATTAACTACATGGAATTTCATGGAATGACTCGAGCAGATCAGGAAAGAATTCCGTGCGAACGTTGTCATGGCTGCACCGTCGATGACCTGTTCCCATTCCACGTTCCACTGCGGGAGACCGTGTTTCCCCTTTGGGCCAGGATCGATGCATGCATTCATAATGCATAAGGCATAATTCATATTACATACACGGGGGGTGCTGGAGGACGCTGGAGGACGCTCGAGGACGCTCGAGGACGCCTCCGGGATTCCCCGCACCACGCACCTCTTTCTCCTCTCCAGGAAGTGGACAAGGTACTCCACGGAGGACGCCGACAGACGAGGCTGAAACCGAATCGCAGTGACTGCCGTATACCAGTCATACGATGGATGGGAGCAAAGGTACCAAGGAAGATCCGAACACGGTCATGACGTCCTGGACGACCACGGCGAGATCTAGACACGGCCAGCGTGACTCGGATGCAGAAAGCGAGCGTCACGAGTGCAGCTAGGATCAACAGGAACTGCCAACTATTGATCCTGAAGCCATCCGGGCCTGCCGACTGGCCCGTGGGCACACAGGCTTCTTCGTCAGGATTTGGCGCTGCAGATCGCCCGGGGCCATTGGCCCAGGAGCCTGGAGGCAACGGGCCGTTCTTCAAGTGGCAGCTCACGCCATGACGCTGTCTGCCCTGTCTGTCCTGTCTGGTTGTGTGATGCGCGACCTGCCCCAGGCCGGCCGCGCCGAGACAGCGGATCTGCCTCCATTATAACCACCCAGATTGCCTAAATAGGCATCTGGCCTGGCGGCAGCTCGCTTCGGCCGACGCCCGTCTGCCACTCACGACACCCCAGGCCTGCCATTCCCGTGTCCTCTGGCCTGGCTGGTTCCGGTTGTTTCCTTCTCCTCGACGACGCCATGCTTCTCACCCCGCCGTCGCGGGAAATCGATCATGGCAAGGATGCAGGGTAGTTAAAAAGGGAGCGCCCCGTCCCTGCTCCTCGTCCTGGATTCTTCCATGCACCATCGCATTGACCGGATTCTCTCATCTGAAGCACCATCATCCCATCTCCATCCAGAATGGCTCCTTCCATAGTGCCAGGACTCCTCCGGCGTAACGACGTCTTGGACATCAACCCTCCGCCCGCCGCCGCCGACATCCACATCACCGCTCGCGGTGACGACTGGCTTTGGACCGTCACCGCCGTCGACTTCTTCTCCCTCCTGTGCTTCCTCGTCCTGCTGTACATCACCCCGCGTACCGACCGAATCTTCCACTACCTCACCGTCCTCCTCATCATCGTCACGGGAGTCTGCTACTTCACCATGGCCTCGGATATCGGGTCGGCCGCCGTCCCCGTCGAATGGCAGCGGGGGGATCACGACGTCCGGGGAACCGCAAGGGAGGTCTTCTGGGTCCGCTACTTGGACTGGTATGTGCCCGCTCCTGCTCCGTCCCCCACGGGGGGGTCTCGCTGACGATAGGAAACCCCGCCAGGTTCTTCACCGGCCCCATGATCATCATGAACCTGCTCCTGACCGCGGGCGTCTACTGGCACACCATCCTGTACACCCAGCTGCTCTACATCGTCTATGTCATCCTGCTCTACGTCGGCTCCATCGTCCCCACCACCTACAAATGGGGTTACTTCACCCTGGCCATGGTCGCCCTGGCCCTCACCCTGGAGAACATCGTCTGGGCCGGCTGGCGCCACGCCTCGGCCCTGGGCGGCAACGTTGCCCGGCTGTACCGCATCCTGGCCCCGAGCCTCGTCGTTCTCTGGATCCTCTACCCCGTCGCCTGGGGTGTGAGCGAGGGCGGTAATGTCATCGCCCCCGATTCCGAACACATCTTCTACGGTATCCTCGACATCCTGGCCAAGCCGGTGTTGGGCGCCGTCCTGCTCATCGGACACATGAAGATCGACATCACCCAGCTCGATCTCCGCCTGTACGACCGGGTGCCGAACGAGGGCGAGGCGAACCGCGCCGCATACAACGAGAAGCGCGACCATCTGGCGCAGCACGACATCGAGGCCACCGCTGCTGGCGCCCCTGCTGCAGCTCCCGCTGCCAACGGGACCCAAGCATAGAGAGAATATCGATTGACCACCATAGATATCTATCTCTGGCAACTAGGACACAATTTAGGTCTGAGAGACGAATGACGGCCCTTTTTTTTTTAAATCTTTCTTTTGGGCTTCGCTGTCGACGGCCGCTGCACGACCGAATGCGTATGAAAAGGCTTTGAACGAGTGCGATGTGGAAGGGAAAAAAAACAGATGGCCGAGAAGCCTATTATTTTGACCATGTCGATCTTTAATACCCGTTGCTGTTGTCTATACCTAATCGTAATAGTCGAAGACGAAAGAAATGAGAGATATTGTGACATTCGAGCTTTGTCTTGTTTGTTGTCTTTGTTCTGTTTGCTTGTTTGAAATATTGTAATTCCATGATTCGGTATATCATTTCCCCGAGAGCCCCTCCGTGGGGGTGGGCTGAGTCAGCAGCACATCAAACCACGTGACGTCACCTGACCCCTCCCCCGCCGTTTCTTTGGCGCGGTATGTCAACAAGACAGGAAAGAAAGTTGAAGAAAGACATGAAGACCTGAAGACAGGAAGATACACACAGACGCGAAGAGAATGCCCTCAATTGGATTGCCATCCTACGACGACTCAACCCGCAGCTGGACGCAATATCCATACCGGCGCTCGTCGATCCCCATCGAATCAGGGTCCAATGGCGTGACGCAGACCCAGCAATGATGAAGCTGCCCGCCGGGGCTTTCTGGGCCGATGGAGGGGGAGCTGCTGCTTGACCCACCACCGGCTTGAAGTTGCGGTACTTATTTGTCTTGCGTCTCCTCATCCTGCTTCTCCTTTCTTCTTCCAACTACCCTTTGGATCATCTTCTATCTCACGACCTCGTTTACTGCCCACGCGTTCATCATGTCTCTCGGCAGGAAAGTTACCCTCAACACCGGCGCTACCATCCCGTAGGTCTCCTCCCCGCCCTTCTCTTCCATGGTACCTCGCTCCCTGGATCCGTCTGTTCCAGTTCCACTGATCGCTCTCTAGTCAGCTTGGGTTTGGTACCTGGCAGTCTGAGCCCGGTCAGGTCGGTGAAGCCGTCTATGAGGCCCTCAAGGCCGGATACCGTCATCTGGTATGTGCTGTTTTCCTTTGCTCGACGTCTTTTAGTGCCTGCTAACGATTCCCAGGATTTGGCTACTATGTACGTTTCTTTGGCAACAAACCCACCGTGAGTACCACAGATCGGGCCATTGACTTTCATACAGCTACCAGAACCAGAAGGAGGTCGCTGTCGGCATCCAGAGAGCCTTCAAGGATATCCCTGGTCTCAAGCGTGAGGACCTTTTCATCGTAAGTGCATTTTCGCCAGAAATGGTGGTGGAATGGCCGCTGATTACGAAAAATAGACCTCTAAGCTCTGGAACAAGTGAGCTCATGTTGTCGCCGACTGTCTACTGGAATTGTTCTGACACCCTCTTAGCCAGCACCGCCCTGAGGTCGTAGAGGCTGCCCTGGACGAATGCCTTGCCGAACTTGGTCTTGACTATCTTGACGTACGTTGGTGGTGCACGTCAATCAATCTCCGCAAATGACTAACCGGAAATCAGCTGTACCTCATCCACTGGCCTGTGGCCTTCGAGAAGGGCGACAAGCTGTTCCCTACGGCGGAATCGAGCAACGGTGTCGTCATTGACAATGATGTCTCTCTCGTTGACACTTGGAAGGGTATGCGCTGCACCATGACGGCCGATTATACATGTCCATCGCTAACGACAGACAGCCCTTCTCAAGCTCCCTAAGAGCAAGGTCCGCTCCGTCGGTGTTTCTAACTTCACCATCGAATACGTAAGATACCGGTCGAACCTGCATGTCCATGCGGACGCTAATTTTCTTGCAGCTCGAGGGCATCATCAAGGCCACGGGCGTTGTCCCCGCGGTCAACCAGATCGAGCGCCACCCTCGTCTGCAGCAGCCCGAGCTGATTGCATACGCCAAGGAGAAGGGAATTCACATCACCGCTTACTCTGTGAGTAGCATGCTCGATCCGCATGACATACAGGTTCCGCAGTTCTGTGCTAACGGCCTAGGCGTTTGGTAACAACAATGTCGGCGAGCCCCTCCTCATCAACACGCCTGAGGCGAAGAAGATCGCCGAGCAGGTTGCCAAGAGGACTGGGAAGACCGTGACTGGTGCCAACGTCATGTAAGTCCGAAATCCACGTGTCGTCGACATTACCCGATTGGTGCATGCACTGACTGTACTAGTCTCGCATGGTCTCAGGTCGGTGGCCACAGCGTCATCCCCAAGTCGGTCACTCCATCGCGTATCGCCCAGAACTTCCAGGAGGTCGAACTGACTCCTGAGGAGATCGCCGAGGTCGATGCATTGGGCAAGAACAGGAGGCGTTTCAACCGCCCCTACAACCTCTGTATGTTCTCTCTCTTTTTATGCTCAAAGTGCCTGAGCTTGCATTTCTGACTGGTCTGCAGACACGCCGAACTGGGATATCAACGTCTTCGGCGAGCCTGAAGAGCAGGGCGCTAAGTACAAGGTCAATGTGGGTGCATAAACTGTTGATTTGTAGATTCGCAGACGGTTAGCAATGTAAATAACCACCTGCCCTGGACGCTTAAAAATAAAATAACGTGTGAATGATAGTGCGTTAATATTGAATGCTATGTGTATGCACTAAAAATCCATCGGATTCTTCATAACAAACTCCTCTGAAGTCGTCCACTCCACCAACTCCTTGGACCGCGGCCCACAATACCCTCCTCTCCTCCTCCTTGCTCATCCGAGCTGGAATCTAACGGATGCGGTCGCGTGTCGAGGACCAGCTCGTCCTGATATTTCCAGATAGGCTGCGGAACTAGTCTTATTATTCTTGAAAACCCTGCTGTAAACGCCGTTATCTCCGTCAATCTTTACGAGCGGACAGATGGCATCGCTCCCCACTCCGTACCACTTACTACCTTCAATGTTTCGTGCAATTGCTGGCAAGTTGTCGATCTGACTGTCAGCAGTATGGAAATGAGCACACCAACATTCGCCATCTATGGCACGATTATCCACTCGCTCAGTCTCACTGACCTGCAGATCCAGGAGAATACCCTGGTCCTGGTCAAGTCGGGAAAAATCCACTCCCTCGACTCCCCAGTGTCGACCGACCACGTCCCGACCATCCTCAGAGACAGGGGCTACACCGATCCAGTTCCCGTCAGATACCTCGAAAGAAGCCAATTCCTGATCCCGGGATTCGTGGACACACACAATCATGCACCACAATGGGCCCAACGAGGCATCGGGCGCGGCATCTCCCTGCTGGACTGGTTGGACAAAGTCACCTTCGCCCACGAGGCTAAATTCAAGGACCCAGCTTACGCGCGACGCATGTACTCGTCCTGTGTATCGGGCTTTTTGAAGCAGGGCATCACGACAGCCAGCTACTACGGCTCGAAACACGGGGATGCATCCAAGATCCTCGCCGAGGTGTGTTTGGAGCTGGGTCAGCGCGCGTTAGTGGGCAAGTGCAACATGAATCGCCACGCGCCGGGATGGTACAGCGATGAATCGGCGGAGAGTTCGCTAAACGAAACTAGAGATTTTCTGGATCATATCTCCCGTCTTGATCCGGGTCACGACCTGGTCCAGCCGGTATTGACGCCTCGATTTGCCATTTCGTGCGAGGAGCACCTGCTCCGTAGACTGGGGGACCTCGCGGCCGAGAACCCCTGGATGCCGATCCAGACGCATTTTAATGAAGCGCGGGACGAGATGGAGTTTACCAAGTCGCTCTTCCCGGGTTTCAGGAACGAGGCGGATCTGTACGAATCCATGGGACTGTTGAATAGTCGGTCCATCCTGGCGCACTGCATTTTCCTCCAGGACGAGGAGATGACGCGTCTACGGGACCTGGGATGCGGCATTGCCCATTGCCCGATCTCAAACACATGCATGAGCGTGTACATGGTTGCTCCGATACGGGAGTATCTTCGTCGCGGCATCAAAGTCGGGCTGGGCACCGATAGCGGGGGCGGGTTCTCCTCGTCCATGCTGGAGGTCATGAAACATGCGTTTCTCGTCTCGAATGCACGGCAGACGAGCACCGACGGCAAAGATGCTTCTCTGTCGCTGGCAGAATGTTTCTTCCTTGCCACGCTGGGCGGGGCGCAGGTCTGCGGGTTGGGTGAGCGGATTGGCAATTTTACGGTGGGCAAGGAGTTCGATGCACTTGTTATTGACGGTGTCGTTGATGATGGGGTCATGGCGCCTGTTGAAGATGAGGATGGGATTGGCATTGTCTTTGAGAAGTTTCTCATGACGGGGGACGATAGGAATATTGTCGGTGTTTTTGTGGGAGGGAGGACGGTGAGGGAGCGAGCGTAGGGCATTCTACCCTGCTACCTTCCTTGATATAAGTATCTCTTCAGCCCTGGAGAATACTATCCAGATCTAAGTTCATCTTACCCAAACCGTCCTTCAAAATAGACCCTTAACCAGGGGACTAGGGCTCGGCATCCTCCACGTTGCCGGTCTGCATCAGCCCGAGTACACGTACATCCTCTGCGCAGAAACCGAAAGACTTGGGCACCACTGCCCGGGTGGACGTGATCCAGCCAGCTGGATGTCACGCAGGACGAGCAGATCGAGAATGCTGAGAAATACGTGGACAGTCTTAATCAACAACGGAGACATACTGCGCCTCCCACCCCAGAACAACCCTCAGGGCACACGAAACACGCACAACGAACTGCTACACGTAAACCTCAGCTCAGTACCGGCAATAATCGGCTGGATTGGCCGGATCCTAAGCGAGTCTCGTACGGGCCATTATCCTCTTCTCAGCAATCCTGCACCAAATGCAGGGGTGTTGGAAATGACTCGTCTCCGCGTTTAATAGTGCGTCGGGCAGCGAGGGCTAGACGACGCACTGAGCAAGGTTAAAGCGAGAATTGAGCATCGGTGAATCACTGCTGCAGGTCTATCACGCTGATCCTGTGTGATATCGCTGCATGTGCGAAGACACCGAGGCATCTCTAACCCCGGTCAGGGGCACAAGCCGAGATGATTGGGAAAAGATGACAATTGCAGTTGAGCCAAGATAAATACTCATAGAGATAAAACCAAATGTGTGCTTTCTTTCTCTTCATTCGATATTAAGTGCATCCTGGATACGTGGTACATACAACATGATTGCAATCAATTATCTCGCCATCTGGCTGATCACCAACCTCAGCGCATTTTTCACCACCGTCCATGCACAGTCAGTGCCCTCCTCCGAATGCGCCACGGGCATCCATGCAATCCTCGCGCGTGGAGAGGGCGGCGGCGATCCCTTGAACGTCCTCGTCTCCATATCCAACTTGATCCTCGAGCAGATCCCGGGCTCTACCACCCTCGGACTGCCCTATCCATACGGCAATGAAAACAAGGCTCAAGCGGTGCACGACGGTGCATTAATGTTCCAGGACTATGTTCAGCAGTACGTTGCCAGCTGTCCGAATGCGAAGATACTGCTGCTGGGGTATTCGTTGGGCGCGTGCGCCATGATGGACGCCCTCTGTGGCACTAGTTCCTTCTTCTTCGACCCTGTCTCAGCGCTGCAATCGACATATGCGAAGAATGGTAAGAAGAAGAGCAGAAGGCGCTTCTCGATATACGTTCTGACCCTGCTGCCACAACAGTGATCGTGGCCGCTGCATACGGAGATGAGACGTACGTTCCTGGTATGCCCTGGAACACAGGCAACTGCACCATCGGACTGGGAGTAAGTGCTGTGTTCGAGCTCCAGCTTGTATTCATGAGATGCAGCCTGACAGTCCGGCCTAGATTTTCCCTCGATTGAACCCGCACTCTTGCGACCCGTTCGCGGCCTCCCTCCACAGCTACTGTGATTACGGGGATAGCCAGTGTTGCGCCCTGCTCCCCTGGGATGACAATGCCGCCCACCATACCTATGTAGACAAGTACAACCAGGCTGTGGTGGACTTTGCCAAGCAGCGACTGGCAGAGGTGGATGGACCCTAATTGAGTATGGGTATAGGGCTGTTGCGTCCACGGGTGTTCAGCCGCTTAAAAGCCTGATGTTGAATTGAGCTTTACATGAATGATCACACAGTACCATATAATGAAAATCCAATATTACTATCCTCTACGCCTGTGAGATCATATCTCGCACGGCTTCTGCGAGCTCAGCCACCAGTGGCCCGCCTCTAGGGATGGTGTGGCCTCTGCCAGTGTCGAATATCTCGGCCTTGTCGGCATTGCAGACATTGTAGAGGCTCACTGCACCATCGCGATATGGATCTATGTATATGTCAGGGGATCCTATTCTCCATCTTATTGGGAGCAAGCAGGCCTACCATTGGCACCGACTACATGCAGCGTTGGGATATCGATGACCAGGTCGCTGCTATCACTCAGAACGAGTGTATTGTCGGCAGCGATGGGCGGCCATCCAGTGAAGAACAGAGCGCATTTGATCCTCTTCGGTCTTCCGGTCTTCCTGGACTGTTCCTCTTCATCGATGAGCAATGACGCCGCCACCGTGGCACCTTCACTGTAGCCCACGATCCCCTCGATGTCCGGGTTAGCATCCAGGGTGGCATGCAGATAGCGCATGACTTCCTCCCTGTTCCTCCACGATGCCGGCCCTCCGCGAGACAGAGCCCGCATGACATCCTCTGGAGACTGGCCGGCAGGGAGCTCGCGGATCCGCGTTAACAAGCCGCTCTCTGCACTTCCCCCGTCCTCCATCCACCGGTAGTGTGGGCCGATGCCGAAATAGTCCTCGAATCCTGCGCCCGAAGCATGAGTACGGGCACCGATCCATGTAGGCAGAGAATATGATTCCCGAGGCACTTACCTGGTGGCGGATCGACCACGACAGGGCCGGGAATATAGTGGAACACGGCCGCATTATCGGCCTGCAGCTCCTTCTGCAGAGGGCCTAGCTGGACGCTGATATTCTGTGTTTATTCTGTTAGCCCGAGGCTCCCGTGAGCTAGATTGGAATGGATAACAGCATAGATAGTCGCCTACATCAAGATTGCCAATGGCACCGTGTAGACAGAGGAAATGCATGGTGTTGCGCTAGGGTTACGAGGGACGCCCGATGCAGGGAATTGAGACACACCACCGGTTGATATACAGAGTGCAGATTGATGCTTTCCCGGACCTACAGCCCTGTTTTATCTCGCTTATGCATGGCTACAGGTTCTGTCACGCCAATGCCCAGTAAGCTTCAACCCACGTGTATGGACCAGCACATCCTCGGCCAGCAGAATGTCTCTATTGACTCGAGCATTCTAGTCTATGTTAGAGCTCTGCCAGCATGTGATCTGCAAAGCAGGCCCTGCCTAGACCTAGATGCGGCGCTGGCTATCAATTCAACGTCGGGAGATGTGTCGAAACGCACGGCATGCGAATACGAAACTACCAAGACTCGATAACGAGATTTAACGTGTTAGAGACATGTGCTAATTGCAGCAGACGCCGTACGATGGATAGGAACCCGCTGGATATTATCCTTTTGCAATGGATAAAAAAGGTACATTGTGACCGTCGTTGATATCACTTAGACCAATCCCCCTAGAAGCCGCTGCTATTAGGGCTTCGTTCTTCCCCATCCACCATTTCTTTTCTTCCCTTATTGATTCATTAGTCTGGTTCTTTACACGACTTTCTACTCACTCTCTACTGTGTTTCTCGTCGTCCTCATCATGGGCAGTCTTGATGACTCTCGAGCCGACTCGGATCCTGGTCCTGCGGCCCGCAGCATCTTACCGAACGGTCCCTTGCAGCCCATCGCCATCATTGGATATGCCTGTCGCCTGCCGGGGCAAGTCTCTTCCCCTGACGACCTATGGGAGATGTGTACACGCCGGAGGAGCGGCTGGTCTCCCATCCCGCCAGATCGATTCTGTGCCGAAGCATACCACCATCCGTACGCATCCAAGGTCGGGACCTTCAATCCAGCTGGAGGCTACTTCTTGCAGAATGATATATCGCGTTTTGATTCCCCCTTCTTCAATATCACCGCCCAGGAGGCCCAGTCCCTGGATCCGCAGCAGCGCCAACTCCTCGAGTGCGCCTTCGAAGCCCTGGAAAGCGCCGGCCTCTCCAGAGAGACGTGTTCCGGAAATAAGATAGGTGTCTTCGTCGGCGGCAATTTCTCCGACTATGAAGTGAACAATACGAGAGATGTCGAGACTATTCCGATGTATCAGGCTACGGGTTGCGCGCAGGCATTACAATCTAACCGCATCTCATACCACTTCAACCTGCGAGGACCGAGCATGACCGTCGACACGGCCCGTTCCTCGTCTCTCGTCGCCTTGCACTATGCAGTGCAAAGCCTGCGCAGCGGAGACGCGTCTGCTGCACTGGTGGGGGGTTGCCGATTGAATGTGCTGCCGGACCTGTTTGTGTCCATGTCCATGTCTCAGTAGGTTTCCATTCCTAGCAGTTAGGACGAGGAAATTCTGACCCACGAAAACAGGCTTTTTAACGATGAAGGGAAAACCTTCGCTTTCGATGATCGAGCGCAGTCCGGATTTGCACGAGGCGAGGGCGTGGGCATGGTCGTATTGAGGCCGCTCGACGATGCCATGCGCGATGGGGATCCAATCCGGGCAGTCATAGCCAACACCGGCGTGAACCAGGACGGTAAGACACAGGGAATCACACAGCCAAATGGGCAGGCCCAGGAAGCTCTCATCCGTGACGTCTACCGGGGCGCCGGCCTGGACACGCGGGATTGCGGATTCGTGGAGATGCATGGCACCGGGACCAAGGTGGGAGATCCCATCGAGAGCCATGCGGTATATCAAGCCCTCGCCCAGGGACGTCCGGAGCGCGACCCTCTCTTCATCGGATCTGTCAAGTCCAATGTCGGACACCTCGAAGGCGCCAGCGGCGTTGTTTCTGTGATCAAGGCTGCTATGATGCTCGAAAAGGATCTTATTCTGCCCAATGCTGACTTCCAGACGCCGAATAAAAAGATCCCCTTTGAGAAATGGAATATGAAGGTCGGTGAATCTCATTTTCCTTGTCGTGAGCCAGACAGCCGGGCTGACCGGTTCATTGCAGGTGATACCGCGCACTCGCCCCTGGCCCAGGGGGAAGAAATACGTGAGCGTGTCCAACTATGGCTTTGGAGGTACCAATGCGCATGCAGTGCTCCAAAAGGCCCCTCTTCCTACTCCGAAGCGACAGGTGGAAGAGCGAGAGACGGAGGATCCCAAGCGGAAATTGGTTCTCATCTCGGCCAGCAGCACGGAAGCCCTAAAGACTCGCATCAAGGACCTGGGAGTGTACTTTGAACAACACCCCGAGGTCTTTGAGAAACGCCTATTCGGAAACCTCGTCTACACTCTCGGCAGCCGACGGTCTCATCTCCCATATCGCCTGGCATTATCCGCTACGTCGCAGGATAATCTCGGCATCCAGTTGGCCCAAAGACAAGCCAGCCCGTCCCGAGTAACAGGGTCCCCCAGCATCGGCTTCGTGTTCACGGGGCAGGGAGCCCAGTGGGCGCAAATGGGCCTTCCATTGATGGACGTGTATCCCATCGTGGCATCCGTGATGGAGGCTGCCGATGCCTGCTTGCGCAAGCTGGGTGCGAGCTTCTCCCTCCTCGAAGAAATGCGCAAGGGCGAGGAGTCCTCCCAGATAAATGCACCGCATATCAGCCAGCCAGCATGCACGGCTTTGCAGGTTGCTCTCACTACGCTGCTCGGGTCTTGGGGCATCCATCCGGCGGCCGTCGTCGGCCACAGTTCTGGCGAGATTGCTGCTGCCTTTGCGGCGGGAGCCTTCAATCTAGAATCCACCATGGCGTTGGCGTACCATCGTGGACAGGCAACTCTTACGCTCAAGGAGAAGCATCCATCGTTGAAAGGTGCAATGCTTGCTGTGGGCATCGGTGAGGAGACTGTCCGGCCAATGCTTCAGCTGCTTCGTGCGGGATATGCTACGATAGCCTGTGTTAACAGCCCATCAAGCGTCACGGTCTCCGGAGACGAGGAGGCAGTGGTGGAGCTCGAGCAGATTCTCCAGGAGAGACAACTCTTCTGTAGAAGGCTCAAGGTCGATGTAGCATATCACTCCTCCCACATGAAACGGGTGTCCAGTGAGTACCTGCAGGCCATTCAATGCATCCACCCTTCTACTGTGCAAAGCGCAACCTTCTTTTCCTCTGTCAGTGGCTCTCGGACTGAGACCACGACGCTCAACCCGGCGTACTGGATAGCGAATCTCACCTCGACCGTACTGTTCCCACACGCTCTGGGGGAAATGTGCTCGGGTGATGAGCGGCCACAGTTGCTGATAGAAATCGGCCCTCACTCAGCGCTCAAGGGACCGGTTCTTGATACATTGAAGTCTCTAGGGCAGAGCATCCCCTACGCTTCTGCGCTAATCCGCAAGCAAGACCCAACGGAGTGCGTGTTGAACGTCGCAGCTACCGCGTACATGAGGGGATTGACTCTTAACATGAACCCAATCAACTTCCCACGGACCGGCGCTGCCTTGCAGTCCGTCCTTACTGATCTGCCTCCTTATCCCTGGCAGCATGGCACACGCTTCTGGCATGAGCCACGAATTGTGCAGAAGCACAGACTGCGCGATGGCAGGAGGCACGACGTATTGGGGCTCATCGCCAACTATTCAAACGATCTCGAGCCGACGTGGCGGAATATAGTCCATCTGGACGAGGTACCCTGGCTCCGTGATCATTGTATGCAGGGCATGCCTGTCTTCCCTATTGCCGGCTACGTAAGTCACGGATCTATCTCTATTCAACCCCTACTCGCCATGTTCACTTGCTGATAATCCTTCCAGTTATCCATGGCCCTGGAAGCGTCCAGTCGACACGCCAGACAACGTCGTCTTGCCTTCTCCCGGTTTGAGCTGCGAGAGGTGATGGTTGTGGCAGCGCTGGTCCTGAGCCATGACTCAGGCGTCGAAGTCACCACCTCCTTGCGACCGCATGCTGAAGGTCTGCGAGGATACTCGAGCACCTGGGAGGAATTTAGAATCTGCTCCTGGGAAGCACATCGTGGCTGGACTGAACACTGTCGGGGTCTCATTCGCGTTGTGGACGAGAAGGGCGGAGCTCCATGGGAGGAGTCTGAGGTCAAACTTGGTCGCCGGGAATCGCAGATCTCAGCCATAAGAACAGCTGCTACTCAAAAGATTGACTCTTCCACGCTCTACCAGGCCTTGGAGGCGCTGGGAGCCGGGTACGGACCGACATTCCGGGGAATGGAGGATTGCTTCGCAGATGCCCGCCATAGCTACGCTGGTATCTACGTGCAAGACACCAAGAGTGTAATGCCAAAGGGTATTGAGTCTGGGTTAAGCCATCACCCGGCGTTTATAGATGCTTTTATCCACCTCGTCTGGCCGATTCTGGGACCGGGACGTGTAGAGCAGGGATCCCTCTACATGCCCACTTCCATCCAGCACGCTGTCATCAGCTGCAAAATGCCTACCTCTCCTGGTGAACACATGCTGGGATACTGCACGTCCAGACAAGACCAAGTTGTCGCGGAGCCCGTCCACTTCGACCTGTTTGGGACGGCCCAGGACTCGGGCGATCTCCTTCTTGCTCTTGACAACCTGGTTATGAGCCCTGTTAACCGCTCGGAAACCGGACCAGAGCAGCAACAACGGAAGCTGTGCTACAAGGTCGAGTGGCAGCCATTCCTTATGTCGACGGTGACGACCAATGGCCATTCTGAATCCATGAATGGACATGTTGAGGCTGTAAATGGGCGCTCGGAGACGACGAATGGATACACCAAGACAAACGGCACCACTGTCGTCCATGATGCTGCTGGCAACGGCAATGCGAGCATCCTTACAAATGGATCGAGCAAGCGGCCGCTTGATCTTAACGTCGCCGTGTTTGGCAAACGTAACGAAGTGACGGATGCTCTTTGCAGGACCCTTGCAGCTGCTATAGCCCCTGATCCCTTGATATGCGATTTGGAGGATCTTGACGGCGCAGGGAAGAATGTGATTATATTGGAATCAGGCACACGATCACTCCGCCATATGGATCCTTCCTTGCTCGCCCGGCTGAAGAATGTCCTGCTGAGCGCATCTAAGATCCTATGGGTCTATCGTACCGATGTTCCGGATTCCCAGATGAGCGTTGGATTAGCACGTTCCGTGAGGTCTGAAACCGTCGCCCACGTTGCTTTGTTAGGGCTAGATCCCTTGCATCGCGAGCAGAGTACAGCCGCATTGATCGATGTGATCGGCGCCATGTACCCTAAGCCAGGGGTTCCGGCATGCGAAGAATTCGAATTCAAAATGCAGGACTCTCGCCTGATGATCCCCCGCGTAGTGGAAGACACCGTGGTCGACACGTTTGTCGGAAATGAGACCATTGAAGCAGCCATATTCCCCCAAAGATATGTCCAGCCTGGCCGGCGGCTTAAAATCCAAGTCGGCACAGTTGGCCAGCTAGACACGCTCTTCTTCGTGGATGATCTTCCGCCTGCTCTAGGCCCCGACGAGGTCGAGATTCAGGTCAAGGCCACCGGTGTGAACTTCAAAGACGTCGTCGTGGCAATGGGCCAGCTATCTCAGCCATACATCGGCATCGAATGCAGCGGAGTGGTCTCATCGGTAGGACAGAACGTCAAGCATGTCCGCGTAGGGCAACGGGTGATGGCGATGCCTGAAGGCGCGTACTCGACCTACGCACGATGCCGGGAGACCAGCGTCTACCCCATCCCAGCAGACCTCTCCTTCGAGGAAGCCGCCTCGATCCCGGTTGTTTTCTGCACTGCCTACTACGGGCTTTTCGATCTGGCTAATCTGCAGTCGGGAGAGAGAGTCCTCATCCATGCCGGAGCAGGAGGAGTCGGCCAGGCGGCCATCATGCTCGCACGGCTCGTCGGTGCAGACGTCTTCGTGACCGTTGGCAGCTCGGAGAAGAGGTCATTCCTGATGCAGCACTATTCCCTCCCCGCGAACCGCATCCTATACAGCCGGGATACCTCCTTCGCATCTGCAGTAAGAGCCTTGACCGAGGGCGAGGGCGTCGACGTCGTCCTGAACTCCCTGGCGGGTGATCTGCTACGCGAGAGCTGGAACTGTCTTGCGCCGTTCGGCCGGTTTATTGAAATTGGAAAAGCAGATATCACGAAGAATACGCGCCTGGAAATGCTGCAGTTCGAGAATAACGTCGCATTTGCATCCGTCGACCTCACCAAGGTCGCGCAGAAACGACCCAAGCTAATGCGACGGCTTCTGAGCGACGTCAGTCGCTTGATCACTGATGGATCGGTGCGCCCGATCTCCCCTGTTACGGTTTATCCGATTTCTGAAATTCAGCTGGCGTTCCGGACATTGCAAGCAGGCAAGAATACTGGTAAAATCGTGGTTGTTCCCCGTGAGGGCTGTGAAGTCAAGGTAAATTCGTTCATTCTTTTGGGCTTTCATGGTCATTTAATCCGACTAACCTTCCAAGGCCGTTGCTCCTAAGACCCCAGTCCGTCTGCTACAGGAACATGGTACCTACATCCTAATCGGGGGTACTGGAGGACTTGGTCGGGCCATTGCTAGATGGATGGCATCGCGTGGAGCCAAGCATATTGTGCTTGTCTCCAGGAGCGGAGCATCTACCGACGATGTGAAGACGACAATCCGCGACCTTGAGCTCCTGGGGACCCAGGTGATTGTCGAAGCGTGCGATGTTGGCAGCATGGAATCCGTCACTAGACTTGTTAAGGAACAATTGAAGGACCTGCCTCCAGTCAGAGGTATCATACATGGGGCCATGGTCCTCCGGGTACGATATTCTTCCTCAGCGCCTTGTGAAATACAGAGAAGTCGAGCTAATGCTTTGCAGGATGCCTTGTTTGAAAACCTGGCCGCGGACGACTTCGAGGCTGTAACCCGATGCAAAGTGGACGGTGCCTGGAACCTCCATCTCGCGCTGTCCGAATCACCCCTGGACTTTTTTATTGCTCTCTCCTCCGTCGCAGGAATTGTTGGCAACCGTGGACAATCCGCGTACGCAGCTGCGAATGCCTTCCTGGACGGCTTCATGGCCTATCGACGCTCATTGAACCTCTGTGGTGTATCGATTGACCTGGCAGCGATTGCAGATGCCGGATATCTAGCAGACAGCGACCCGGCTCGCCGACAAGAAGTGCTGAAGAACATCGGCAGCCAGGCATTGAACAGCGTGGACGTATTTGCGCTCTTGGCTGCTGCAATTTCTGGCAAGCTGGACGATTCCTGCAACGGACAATGCATCACCGGGCTGAGCGTGGAAGACACTACTGCTGAACCCTTCTGGATCCACGATCCACGATTCGCAACTCTCAGGACCGCAGCACAAGCCGGTCTGGGAGGCGTAGGGTCGGACAGCAGGCAGGCTTCCCTGCGGACATTGCTGGCGACTGCATCCTCTCGGGAGATTGCCCTGGACTGCTTGCAGGAGGCGCTTGTCGTCAAGTTGGCTGACGTGCTTACCATAACTCCGGATGATATCGGCGATGGTGTATCGATCTCATCGCTTGGTCTTGACTCCCTCGTGGCCATTGAGATCCGGAATTGGATTGCGCGGGAGACTGACGCCAATGTCCAGGTGCTTGAGCTGCTGTCTGGTAAGAATATCAAGCATCTTGCCGAGATGGTGTTGGCCAAGTCAAAGCTGGCACAGCAGTTAGGATAGAACTACGAAGTTGTATAAAGGATGAGAATGTTGATTACGACGGAACTTCTACTTGGTGTATTGCAATAGGATGGTCACAGTATAGTAATTAATGAAGCATCTCTACTTGCGTATTGCAGTGTGCATGCAGCTCTAAGAATCCTCGTAAACAGTCCCATCCTCCCTGATGAGAAAAATACCCTGGTAACAGTCTTGGGGCATCACGGCCTCCTCCGAATCCAACGGTCATTTTACCTTTGTCCGTCTTGTCATCATCGGCACTGCTCTCTGCAGAATCAGCTTGAATCTCACGACACAACGCGGCAACCATCAAGGCAACAACCCTAGGCTCGAAACGCGGAGAAGCAGGACAACGAGTCGGAGGAGCCTCAAAGGCAAGGAAAGCCTCTGTATGCTTCTTCGTCGAGGACGCCCATCGCCCTGGAAATAATTCATGCGCGTTTGGACTCCAAACGTGCTCCCGTCTCTGAGAAGCCGCGACATCGGCGACTATTCTCGATGCTATGTATGGAGGCGGTTTCATGAACGTCCACGCGCGCAGGACCTGCGGAAGAGGCGGGTGAAGACGCAGCGCTTCGCTATAAGATCTTCAATAAGGATATCTCCTTCGTACATCTCCAGGCTGAACTGCTCTGTTTTCGGGTTATGGAGGAAATCGACAAGCGCATCCTGCCACTTTGGATGCTGGGTACCAGAGACGAAACGGATCTCGAGGAAAGTTGCAAGAGCAGCGCGCCAAAAGGCTCATAGGCCGCTGGATTACGTTGAATGGTGTCTCTCGTCGCTCGCCAATTGGGGCGTTTGGGATCACGGCCCAAATGGCACGTTGGAGTTCGAGGTTTTCGGGTAATCTCTTTATCATATTAAAACCTCGCGTTGATTTCAGTGCGTTGCTGATAGCTTCGACGAGTTTTCTTAGATCCGAGTCGGAGTACGTATCCGGTTCAACGTCGCCGAATACATGGAGGATGAGCTCTAGCGTGATCGCTTGGATTGTTGCCGTTAGATTGAGATGGTTTGATTCATTGCTCTGCTGTCTTCTGGTGGGACCTTGTGAGACTGGAAGCACGCATGTATTTGATCCTGATTGAACCGAGCCAGATCCCTCCACTGCTCCATCACTGAGGTCCATCGTATCCTGCAGCTCGAGAACGCACCGATCCGCGTATTCCTGGAAATCGGTGTTGAAGGGATTCTCGATGCGAAAGGCCAGATCAGCGTGTCCGTACGGTGTGGTTCTCGTCAGGAGAGGGCTCGGGTTCCAATTCCTTCTCCCATATGCACGGTATCCGGCGAGGAATTTACGAATGGCGCATGGTTTGGTAATATGAGGCCAGAGTTGTCCAAGGGTAGGCAATGGCTTCAGGGGCTTCTTCCGGCGCTGTTTGGGCACTGGCTGGGTTCTAGGGGTTGGGGAAAGCGTAATATCAGGATAGCTATGACTAGCCACGATAGGGCTATGGTGATGATTAGTATTGGAAGCAGCATTCGATATGATTCTCTGAGATTGTCCTTAGGTTAGTGAATTGAAGGGACTGGGATTGTTATGAGGAGGTTTAGGGCATGTCGTATCAACCCTTGAATCGGGAATCAATCTGGAGCTGAGTGAGAGAGATAGAACGCTCAAGCAGGTGAATAGGTATATATAACTGAGGACGAGCATTGTAGTATATGCTCCATTGTTACGATGTCTCTGGAGGCAAAGCTGCAGAAGTCATCTTCCTTTAAGACAGAATCAAAGCACATCGGTTGATTCCGAGCAGCGAACAGTAAGGGATAAAGACAAAGCCGAAGATTGACGACATCCAGCATCTTCACGGTCTGCTGCAAATTATAATTAATTGATGCTTGCTAATCATCTGCGGGGTATGCCGTTAACCGCACTTCGTTTGATTCTGCTGTAGACACAACCAACGAAGAACATCCATCCATCAAGCACTCTCTTCACATCGGTTGTCTGAAGATGACTGGCAAGGTCAAGGTCGCCATCCTGGACGACTACCAGGGCATCGCGCTCTCTCATTTCGCCCATCTGCAGTCGCGCGTCGAAATATCCAGTTTCCCAGAGACTCTGGACCCGCGCGATCCCTCGCAGCAGAAAGAGTTAATTCTCCGGTTGCAGCCATTCGATGTCATCCTGACCATGCGTGAACGAACACCATTCTCAAGCGAGACTATCGCCGCACTGCCGAATCTGAAGCTGCTTCTGACGACGGGAACGAGAAACCTGTCACTGGATTTACCCGCATTCTCAACCCGCGGGATCCCCGTAGCCGGTACGGTGGGGAGTCCCCAGGCTGTGGGCTCTACGGTGGAACATACCTGGGCGTTGATCCTGGACCTTGCGAAACATGTCGCGCGGGACGACGCAGCCATTAAACATGGCGGCTGGCAAGGGTCCCTGGGGATCAGTGTCTCGGGCAAAACGCTGGGACTACTGGGCCTGGGCAAGCTGGGGTCACAGGTAGGCAGGATCGCAGTGCTGGCATTTCACATGAAAGTCATCGCGTGGTCGGCGAACCTGACGCAGGAGAAAGCCGACGAACAAGCTTTTGCCCAAGGCTTGCCTGCCGGTAGTTTCGTCGTTGTGCCGTCCAAGTTGGATTTCTTCCGGTGGGCTGACATTGTGAGCATACACAATGTCCTGTCTGATCGCAGTAGGGGGATCGTCGGTGTAGAGGAACTGGCTGCTCTCAAGCCAACGGCATTGCTTGTCAATACCTCTCGCGGACCGCTGATCGATGAAGCGGCACTCCTGGAGGCCCTGCGTAAGGGACGCATTCGCGGCGCGGCTCTGGATGTCTTTGACACGGAGCCTCTACCTGCAGGCAGTCCGTGGCGGACGACGGCCTGGGGGACAGAAGGCCGTAGCGAAGTGTTACTGACGCCGCATACGGGGTATGCGCAGGAAGAGGTCCTGCACAGCTGGTACGATGAAGAGGCGGAGAACCTGAGACGATGGCTAGACGGAGAGGAGCTGCAGTGGAAGATGAACTAGTGCATGGGGTGCTGGCAGGATTGCGTTTGCATGAATCAGTCAACATGCAAGTAATCCTGCAGATGCAAAGTAAATCCTGCGTGGGACAATGCATGTGGTGGACCGTCGTGTCACTGTGCTATTCGCAAACAAAAGTATAGACTGAAGTCAATTCGAGTTAGATTCGACGGCCTTTCTTTGTTTATCCGAGCTATGAAAGCTACATGGCATGAGCTGTACAGCAGTCCCTGCAGCCCTAATCTCTGTCCAACGATGTATGTATCGTAGTAACTCTTACTACATCATTGGGAAGAGAAGGCCATGGCGGAATTGATGCTAGAAATCTCCTCTGTGTATGGAGTACTCCGTAAATCCTCCCTCGTTAAGCGATGCATTTGTCCGTTCTAGGAAATATGCCATACTACATATTATTAGCCTGCATCCATCTGCCCGATCTAATGCCCGACAGCAGTTGGCTTGCATGTGCCTGGGGTCAACCAACCCCATTCGACAGCCAGCAGCAAAATCTGCAGCAAAAACGGGGCTCAATATACGTAGTGGGGACGAGCGGCCTAATCTTCATTGTCCGGAGGCAGCAATCGAGAACCGATAACCTCGGATGAGTTTTCTGGTGCCTGGATTCTTTCTTGGTCCTGGAAAACACACGATTGGCATTGCTCGTATGTTTTCATATGTATGGCCTGCTTTTGGGGCTCTCTGAATCAATCACACAATCGATTCGTAACGTGTCCATAGGCATACGGACCACGGAGGACGTTGCAGCGACAGAGCAAGAGGACCGATACCGAGGCTGGAGAGCTGCCGTCCGGTGTGGGGGAAACAGCTCACATTATTGTGCTGGACTTTGCAGCAACGAAAGAGCCAAGACGGACACTCCACAATAGCGTTTCTTCTTCCGGACCGCGGTGACGCTGCACTGGGACAACCAGGATTTCCTTGTCCCCGCGACTGAGACCTGCAGGGCCCCTCGGCACAATGGAAGGCATTGGAATATGATTGAAAGGACGAGGAACATGGTCCTGCAACACGCAATTGACTCCCGCAGGTAACCATGCGAGGCTTTCCCCACGCTGGGGGGGAATGTGGTGTATAAATAGACGCATTCTGGATGCGAGAAACGGGGAAGGATGATTCGGTTCGTGTGAATAATTCCCAAGGAACCGCGAGCTTTGCAACGTCTTCGAAGTGACTCCCATCCCAACCTTCCAATCCTTACTTCCGCAGTCCCCAACGCAGCATCAACAATATGGCCCCCGCTATCACAGAGACAGCTCCCGCTGCGCAACCCGCCTCCCTCACTACCCCTCCTCCCACCCATCCCGATAGACTGTATGTCAACTACAGCACGAAACAATTCGGCAGCGGTGCCATTTCCCTAATCGACCTGCCCGCAGGCGCCCTCTTCGCCAAGATCACCACAGCCACGCCAGCAAAGAAAGCGTACACATCGGTGCAAACAGGACCCAACTCGCACATCGAGCTGAACTCGGACCTGGTCTTCTGCAACCATTCCTGCGACCCTTCTCTCGTTTTCGACATGGGCAAGATGGAAGTGCGTGTTGTGGACAACCGGCCGTTGAAAAAAGGTGACGCCCTCACATTCTTCTACCCGAGCTCGGAATGGGAGATGGATCAGCCCTTCAACTGCAACTGCGGCGCTGGGGACAAGGTCTGCAGAGGATGGATTTCCGGTGCCAAGAACATGTCCAAGGAGGAATTGCAGGGATACTGGCTGAATGACCACATTGTGGCTTTGTTGAAGGAGCGGAAGTGAGCGGTAGATGAGACGATAAGTCAATGTTGGAACTGGATTGATTGGGAATCCTGAATTCGCCGTCCTGACTCTCCTTGAGTCTGTGAACGAGACATGCAGGAGGAGCTCGACTAGCAGACGCGTCGAAAGGGAAGGACGCGTAGAACCCTGTCCACCCCAGGGATTTTGCTTCTTCAGATATACCACTCCCGGATATTATGGGAAAAGAAAAGAAAAGAAAAGAAGAGAAAAGATGATGATTCAAAGAGGAAACAAATGAAAAACAATCTCATTTCTAGCCACTGTCCTGCTGGTTGTACTTGATGCATATGATGCAACTCATAGATGCTCTCCATTTCTCTTCCAGCGAAGTTTCATTAGATTTGATAAACTCAGTCGGAAGAACACATATCTAGTCGTATTTATCATTCCGATCTAATACCAAGATGCAGTCCATATTCTATATTGATAGACGAATAGCATCATCTTTCCCAATCCGGACTGGTGTACACGTGATATTCCAATCATTTTCTGGCTTCACCTCTTTTCTTCTTCGAACAAACTTCTGTCTCGGCACTACTCATCCTCCAGGCCTGCTCGAGGGGCCCTACAATGCCAAGCAACAAACCGCGTTTGCAGCTGGCCCTCTATGCCCGCCCCAAACACCCCGATAGTCCCCACTACGCCCTCTTGATCACCCCCAAGATAACAGGCCAGTATACTAGTACTACAACTCTGCCAGCCACAAAGTTCCACGTCAAAAACACCCTGCAGAATATCGACTGCCAGCTCTCACAACCCTGGAGATTCGAGCGGATTCCCCTGTCCGATCTCTCCCGGGATCCACGACTTCTCGCCTGTTTCGTGATCGGGAAAATTGCCCCCAGAGCCATCGAAGCGGTTGAGAATATTATCGCACAGGTTCCGGTGTACCAAATTGATGATCCGGACCAGGCGAAGGCGCAGAGCTTTAATTGCTGTACTTGGGTGGAAGACGTGTTGACTCAACTGCGCGGTTCCGGCCATGTCGCTCGGCTAATGGACATGGACTGGCAGACTGTTCAAAAGGAGGCGCTGGCATACGTGGTGAGCAAGAGAAGGGAAGGCAGATGGGACGCTGGCAGATGTGCGGATGACGTTCCTGTAATGGATCTGTTGACGGGGACAGAGCTTGTCCCTTGAGGCAAGATTTACCGTCTCCTTTGAGAGACGTCTTTAATGTTTAATTGATATACCTTTTATTGCCAGCGTTTTTTCAGAATTTCCATTTCGGGCAGTTATGAGGCTCTGCTGGGGTCCCTTGGGCAAGACCGGATTGGCCACAGAGTACGTTGTTTGCTTGATGCATCAGATGTACGTTATGCATGTCATTCCAGACTGCCGTGCCCAGAATTCAGTATATGTGGTTGGTGAGAAGGTGAGAAGGTGCCAATTTGATCACAGCTGACGTTTAGGGGACATCTGTCTTTGTCTTGACGGGATCATCTCTATGTTATGGTATTGATACCAGAGTTATTTTTGTGAAGAATGCTTCGAAATTCAGACACGCAGTAACCTAACCTTACATGAATACTTAATGAAAAGGACACATTAAAGACTTACCTCCGCATGCCATTGGATACTATCATTTACATGAACTCTTCTCTTCCCAGTTAAACGGCAGTAGTATGAGTACATACTCATTGACAATCCCATTCAAAAGCCAGGGTCGTGCAAGAATAGTAATCTCCTGGATGCGTGGCCTCTTATTCTGTCCGAAAGGATTGTTGAGGCTGCAGACAAATCTCTCGGCCTGACATCTCCGCTTAGAATCCTGTTTTGAATGGTGATTGTTCAGGGCTATGACCAGATTATTCTATATGCGTGGAACAGACTGCCTAGGCTGTACCAGAAGGGTTAAAATGTACTATATTTTTCTTCCCCTTGATACATGAATAGATACTCAGTAATGAAAATCCTACCTTGTAAAGATAAGACAAGCAACAACAGAACGCTCATCATTGAAGCCGATAAGGTGGCGGCCAAATCCCATTCGGTAGAGCATCAGAAAAGTGTCGGTTATTGATGTCATTGGCTAACTTGCGAAGGTTCTCTCTCCAGCTCAGGGCCATGTAAATACGGAAAAGTTGCCTTGTGTCAAGCGTGCGAGCAACGCTGGGGCGATATGCTTGATATCGATCTTGACAGGGTCACCAGTATCGGCTGGCTCCCACAGCCAAAGGGCCATTCGTTCGTAGGCCAGCGGGGAACTTGTCTTGAGAAGTGAACCGGCTCTTCAGCTCGCTGACTGGAGTTACATCGTCCACCCAGTATAAACCTAGTATTGATCACTTCTTTCAAAGGTGAGGCCCTGTAAGTCAACGAGTGGTGAACCGCAGTCAGGATCCGCTGCTTGTATGATTCCCACTGCACCATATCCTCATCAGCTGTTCCTCCAACCCTGTGGCCTCCTTCAATGCGAGGATATCAGGGTGGTGAATGGTTTTGTCCACCAAGCCTGACATGGCCAGCCGCACGACAAACGGCCATCCTTTTCCTCTCAAGGGTGACGGTTTGTGATTGTTCTGCATCAGTGGGGGAGACGGGGATCATTGATGGCGCGTTGATAGAGGGCCAGCATAGCTCATCGAGTGAGGCGTTCTATCTAGAAGTTCGATGGGAATAGGAAATTGGATGTCAGTAGATGGATTTCTTTTTTTGGATGAAGAGTAAGAGAAATGCAAAGACGCTGCAAGGTTGAACTGGTTGGCGTCCTCGTCATCACGTGGTCTTCTGGTTCTTTACAGGAGACCAAGTCCCGATCTCTATAAACATATATACATATACACAGACTATATTCAAAAGTGCCGTTACAAATTACCACCCCTTCCCTGGACATTCGCCCAGATGTCCACCATGGCAACCAAAGTACTAACAACCGTGGTTACTCCAATCGCCAGACTGCTCACGGGAATCCAACCGAGAAAGGAACCCGGAATGAGAAGATCGCAGCTATCAACGACAAGACGTCTTGCCTGCGGCGATACAGACCATGCAGCAGTCTTTGACTGTGTATTTGTCCCTGTTTCCATTTTACCAGTTTCATTAGACGAAGATGACTTGGATTGAGGCTTTTCTGTTTCCCCATTACTCTCGTTCTTTGTCTCCGCGGTTTCTGGGACAGTACCAGAGAGCAAGGGAGACAGAAGGATCCATAACCCGCCCATGATGGAGAGCAAGATACCGTAGAACCAGAACCGGTTCGCGTGGAGAAGGATATCCTTCGTCCAGGTCGGCGTATAGAGCTTCATCGCATGTAGCTATGCCAGGTTAGCACATCCTTCTCTCTCATGGTGAGAAAATGAAAGATAAAAGCGCAGTAATCACAATGGTAAAATCCTCCAAGAGAAAATACATCCCCAGACAAGTCCATTTCATCGAGTCGATCGTCCTCGTCACCATACCGGTAGAGGGTCCAGATCCCAGAAGCACATACACACGACTGAAACAGTCTATGAAGTTGAAGAAACGGAAGTATCTCCTTGCTGTATATTGTCAGATAAGTACAGTAAAATTCCTTAAAAAAAGAACTCACCAACAGAAACATCCCCCCTAGCCCTCCACAACCGCCCGGCCAACTCATCATCGACCCCAATTTCAATCGCGGCCCCTATCTGCAGAAAGGCCTGTAAGAGGCGCAGAGATTTCTCCAATCCAGGATTCGACTGCATGAATTTGATCCATCGCTTTAGGAGGGGTATATCCATTTCCTGCTGCTTCTGCTTCTGCTCCTGTTCTTGTTGGTGCACCTTTTGGGATGTGTCTGCCATTGATTCAATTTGCCCGATCTGTTCTTTGACAACTATTTCATCAGATATTAAAAGGTAATGGATATTAGGGCCAAAAAGACATGTGAATACATATGGCGACAGATCAATACATGAAAACAGCTGAATTGATCGAGTTCGGTAGGAGGGGCACACTCACCTGTGAAGATGTTATTCGGATTGCGAATTTCCACTGATCGTGCCATATCAGCACGGATATCAGCAATGCAGATCGATTCAACAATTCTACGCAGTGAAAATCCCATGCACAGTTGTCCGTTCGGGAGTGGAGACCAATTACATCCACTTCTTGAATCATTAGTCGCATATCATACGGACGGTCATATGGGTGATAATGTAGCTATTCAACGTGAATCGATTACCATCCTGGATTGACGCCTCTACAAACATAGCATCACCGCCCTGTCCCTCCAGAAATATCCTGGCCCAGCCTGTATCCTCCGACTTTCTCCCACTCGACCTTCTGTCGCGTAACGGGCAATTGCCTGCGCAGACCCTTGAACGCTCCCTCTGCCATGTTTACGAACGCACGGTTGAGATTCTCCTGGTAGTCTCGCTCCGCAGCAGCAATTCGGGAGATGATGGCCTCGGCGGAAATAGAGGGAATGGAGATTTCGACCGGCTTGGTCGCATTCATTGCTACATTGCCATCTTCGTAGTAGTGGACGTCAACTTTGATATTGCCAGTCACGGTGGTAGATGATGAAGAAACAGGGAATTGATAGGTAGCGCGGAATCGGCCATTCCTGCAAGTATCCCATGCCAATTAGCTACCGGCCAGAAAGAAACGATCCACAGAGCGATGTGGCAACAAACCAGAAGTTGTTTGGTGAGTATTTATTCGCAACCACCACAAGGGCCACAGCGGAATCGTTCTCGATCGAATACACACCATAGGAGGAAGAGGGGTAGTGTTCACGGACATGCGCACCGAGGGCTTTGAGAAGGGATTTGCTGAGGAAGTCAGCACCAGACGGTCAGCAGTAGGCGAGTCACTCACATCAAATCTGCATTCTGCGAGTCCAATGGATACGACTGCACAGAAGATGCTCTCTACCGAAGACTGTCAGAAGATGTCCCAGGAAATAAACAACAAAGGTTGTACGGCATACCTGCGTGACATGATCAAACACAAACGATGTATGGCTCTCAGAATCATAGTACCTCTCTTCATCCACCTTATTGTATTCGCTAACGATGACCTGAACAAGCCAAGCCACGTCAGCGACTACCTCAACCTCAACCTCAACAACCATGGAACAACCGCAGTTCAATCGATAGAACCGGGACACATTGTAAAAGCGGAACAAACCTCCTGACTACTACCGGGAAGCTTCACTGTCACCAACTGCGTCTCATTATACCGTTGAAATGCGGGCACAAGCGATGGAATGATATCGGGGCCGTCGGACGTAAGGGTCTTGACATCTGCAATTGCGGAATCGACCCGTCAGCGATGGTTCTAGAGAAATAGAGAAACCCCATGGCTGCATCATATTAAATGCACAAGAATCAATGGCAGCGCATGTGGCACAAGGCGTCCGCGTTCGAACCGATCGAACTAGAACAGGGGAAATGCGGGGGGGAGGATAAGCATACCAACAACGACCTCTTCGAGCTAAAATCACGGCAACATTAGCGTCCCCATAGAGTATCAAATATATAAAGGAAAAAATAAAATCATTGAAGCGAAAATCCAATCCGATAAGACCAGATTTCGCTCAATTGAAGTGAACGGAGCTCAAACTGGAGGAAGCATACCTCGCCGGGCGGGGCACCCTCAATAAAGGAGGATGCGATGTCGACGACTGTAGACATGGCGGAGAACAGTGTCACGCAGTCCACTGGGGTGTATAGATGGTAAACTGGAGAAATCAGTAAATAAAAACGAGCGTGAGCAATGAAGAAGAGGAGGTGATCGTGTTGGGTAGAATGCACATCCTCCACTGACGCTGTCTCTCCACTCCTCGTAAGCGCCACAAGCGCCGCATTACATACCATTACATACCATTACAGATGCTCCATCCTGTTGAATTCATTGGAAAGGCATTCGATTGAACCGAAAATGTGATCTTTATATGCTAGACAGTAGGCAAATTTCAGTCCGATTGAGAACCTATCAGAATCCTAAGAATATCCCAGCGCCTTGTATAAAGAATGTACTGAGAACAAAGCCAGCAACCAAGAACTCCGATCGCATCCTGTTCAAAAGAGAGAGAAGACAGCAGATAAGTGCTTTGTACGCCGCCCGAAACGCAGTATGCCCACTGGTTGCTATATAAATAAGGACAAAGAATGAGGAAAACACAGAATCCCAAGCAGCATCGTAGCGAGATCATGAACCCCAGCAGGGATCGGTTATTCAATACTCATATTCATAAACCCATCACTAGTCTCAGTCATTCCCTGTAGTCCAACCCGCTTCAGTGTGCCCGAATGGGGTGCACTACCCCGGCCGCCATTCTCGTGACTGCCAGGACGTTCCGGGAAAAGAGGTCCAAGGGCCGACTTGGGCGGTGGGCCCCAAATGTTATTATTATTATTGGCGTCTTTGACTACCGGTGACTGGGGAAAGATTGGACTGCTCTGGGCGCTCATGCTAGGAGACACTGCTCTCCGCTTCAAGATATTTGGGTCAAGATCATCTTCTCGACGCCGCTTCCTCGTTTGCGCCATGTTGGCAGTATACACGGAAGAAGTCTGCGAAGGGGGGCGATCCCATGGCTTTGGAACATCGATTGTCGTCGACGGCGTCATATCCATGGCGTTGTCGTCCTCTGAAACCGATGAGGGGTGAGTACTGCGTGCAGGTGGTGGGGGTGTGCGATAGCGACCATCAAAGGAGTCCCAGAAGTTCGGTCCGGCCGAGTTTCTGACAGCCTGGCTGTTGAAGCTATTTTCGGTTGGGATAGTAGCTTGAGACTGTGTCGATGCATTTTCAGCATCCTCGATTGCCGCAGAAGGGCACGAGGGCTCGATGGATGGGGAGGCATCCAGGGTTCGCGGCTCTGGAGGAACGCTCGGTTCGCTCTCACGAACCTGGCGAATGACCTCTGCTTCACGTTTTGCTTCGCTATCAATGGGGGCGGCTTCTTCGAAAAGAGCCGCTTGGATCCGTGCAAACCCTTTTGTTTTGGGCTGTGTTGAATTTTCCATCAGCTTCAACTCCATGAGATGACTTCTATCTAAGCAACGAAGTCCCACTCACCAGTAAACTGCTACGCCGAGTCACTGCCCGTCGAATAACCCCAAGCGGCCCACTACCGGGGCTCGACGTGGCCGCAGGGCTACGACCGCGCCCAAAGCGATTCTCTCCGTCATCACTTATATCCGATAAACGCAAGTCACCCGTGCCTAGACTGAGGCTCTCCCGTCGCGGCGGCTGGAAACCGCCTTTCGAAGTGAAATACCCCCCGTTCGAGCCCTCGATGCTTTTAATCACGGGTGGTGAAAGGGGCACTGGACTGGGCTTTGAACTGTTACCACTGCCGCTGCTGGAACTGTGTCTACTTCGATTTTTACCAAGGCGAGCGCGTTGGAAACTCATCAGACTTGCCGCTGTTTGAGAATAGCCACCCATCCAGTCATATCCAGGGCTAGGTACATTGCCCGCAGAGAATGGGTTCGGTCCATTTCCAAATTTGCTCGCCTGCGGTGTATTGGTGATCATCATGTCGTCGCGATCACCGATCATGAACTCATCATCATCTTCCTCACTGCTGCTAGTATCGGACTCCATCATGTTGACGCTTGACACCGAACTCGAGATTGCCGTTCGGTCAGCCGGACCCGAGGTCGAAAACGGATGTACAGAACTCGAGCCATGGGAACCACGGCGCTGCGGGATGTTCATGCCCCTACTGGCGATGACCGGGGAAGAATCCGGCGAGGACTCTGCCAGCGTAGAATGATGCAGATTTGTACATGCGCGAGAGAACTCCAGTCCACGTGAACGTCTAGGTAGCACAGATGCAGGCGAGCCGTATATATGGGATGAATCGAGCTTTGGAGAAAGCGGTGCCCGAGTAGCTATGGATGGGGAACCAGCCGTTCTAGCAGGCAGTTGGAGAGATAACGAAGACTGAAATGATGGTCTCTGCGGGGTTACTGAGCTCATGGATGATATCGAACTGTCATCTTTACTCTCTCGCCGGTCAAGGTCCCCGGAGGCAGGCTGCCTTGGAGGCGTGGGTTTCTGGGCGTCAGATAATGAACGCGTCTTTGGCCTGGTCTTTCGGGGCGTCTCGAGGTTGTTACCACTGCTCTTATCCTCCTTGGGCTCTTCTGTAAAACTGGTTTCGCTGGGATTGCCTTGTTCTATCGGTTCGTGCAAGTGCTCGCTTAACTGACTTTGGAATGGGGAGGACAGGTTGCGGGCGAACGTAGACGCAGATGTCGATGTCATATTCGGTATTGTAGTATCTGGATTGAGCACAGTCAAAGGTATCGAATGCTCTTAACGCATGGTGAAGGCGCCTTCTCGCCGGAGAGGCTAGAGTCTCTAATTGAGAATTGAGATGGAGAGGTTGAAGCCACAGTACGCGCTCGCGGGAGATAACAGCAAGAGGGGGTCGTTTACGGGAACACGGGAAGTATGACTCGTATTTCTTCAAACCAATAAACCGGGTAGAGCCCACTAGGAGATGGAATGGACGCGTCTTTCGACCGAGAAGAGTAGCAAATTGAAGCGTTCGCGACGATAGAGGAACCTGGGAGCCTCCTCAGAAATGTGACGTTCGTCCGGCAGAATAGCGCAACTAAGGCGGTGAGACAGAATATCCTCATAGAAATACTTCCAAGGTTGTCTGGCTACTCGAGAAGCTATACAGAAAACGTTCATACTGAGTGATAATTGGGCAGAAATCCTCTTCCTGCCCCAAGTGACCCAAAGAAAACTATGCAAAGATGACCTCCAGCGCCCAAATTGTAACAATTGCATCAACACATGTAACTCCTACACCCTCGAGACAGCGGTAGCCGTAACTCAACACGAAATAGAGGCAGTATGAGAATAAGAAGAGAGAGAGAGGGAGAGGGTATACATGAGCTGAATCATCCAGAGACATGATAGTATATACCTATGCTTATATCCGTTCCAATGGCACATTACGGCTCGTAAACATCAGGCACCATTCATGCCAGGCTCATCGCAGTGCTAATTGGTGCAACATACCATTCCCAGTCGTTGCAACTCGCAGGGTCACGAGAAGATCCCACAGAGGAGCCCTGGAGCATGTCAAGATCTCTAGCTTGCCATACTTTAGCGATGACAGCTCGCGTCCGCGCAACATTTGAAACAGTGGACTCTGCCATCGCTGCCAATGCACGCAAGACAAGTGGCCGTCCATGAATAACCGTCTCCTTGTTCGAATCAGACCATATCTCGTCGTTCAAAGGGTCGAGTTCCACGGCAGCAACAAAGAGCGGCCATGTTATGCCGACTACAGCTCTGCGGTCAAGGAGTTCCGATACGTGTAGCAGAATCGTCCGGACGTAGTCAGTTACCAATGTTGTGGATGGTGATGCACCGTATAGTGCACAGTGAAGATAAAGTACCGCCGCCAGTCGTTTCAGTTCTGCGGCTGTTCTGAGGGTGCTGTCTTCGCAATCATCTGGCTCTTGTACCAGGTTTTCTAGTTTATACGCCAGGGAAGCTGCACGTTGCGAGAATGCCGGTCTGGCTGCGTCGGTCATAAATTGTCTTCTCGTACGACTCATTTCGGTGATAGAAGACAGGATGGATGCTAGCTCTGGACTGCAGCCCATCCACGTGTCGATAATACGTCCGTTCTCTTGCCAGTAGTCGCTTCCAAAAAGCACTTCCTCGCCACAGGCGGTTCGTCCCATGACATCCTGGAACGCAAAGAAGGACTCTGCGAATGCGGAAACAGGGTCCTGTGTCTGGGTAATAGGTGGTAATGAGAGTGTAACGTTTTGTTGTCTCCTAAGCCGAATCAATTCTTTAGCGCCCTTTAGATGGATAGTCCAATGCTGGTCACAATTATCCACAATCTCGCAAAGACAAAGCATCAACATGACGACCAATACTTCGGGGTCCGCAGAGCATGATGGAAATCCTCGGGTAGTCAGGCGTTGGCGAAGATCACGCAAAGCCGACGACTTCAACCGGAGACTAACGGCATGATATGACGGGTTGAACCGAGACCAGTGGCATGCCCCCAAGGCCTGGATGGCCCTAAAGAGGGTTGGCGATGCGGTCAAACAGAAAGGAAGGATGACCGACGCAAATGGGGACGTCGACCTAGAGCTTGCAGTGGTGCGGGGGCATACTTGTTGAAGATAGTAGTCGAACAACTGGATCTGGGGCGACTCTGAGAGATGAGGGAATAAGGGTAACGATTTTCCGGGCCCGGGTAGCTGTAGTTGCAATGGTTGAAAGACGAATATATCATCGTCGACATCAGCAGTCTTGCCCACGAGGGACATCTGCATATCCTGCGCTGAACCAGCGTCGCTGTAGCGAACGATAGCGTTGGGGTCATCGGCCGCAACGGGCATCTGGTGCGGACGCTCGAATGTCGAGACGCTGCTATTGATGAAAACCCAACTCCGAATAGGAGGAAGAGGGCACCATTCCTGCACAGCGGATAAAGGAGCAGGTGAAGATGGAGAGAGGGATTGGCGTCGTCCCCCAGCCTGGGCTTCAGCAACAGGGGAGCGAGACTTGCTCCAGACGCCGGCCCTGCCAAAGGCCTGCCCACGACTCACAAACTCAGATTCCCATTTCAAGATGAGTGGAGACGAACAGACGAGCCCCTTTTCCCGACAGCGGGTGCAGGATGGCTTCCTCTCATCGCAGCGGACCCGACTGAGGCGGCATTCTCTGCAGCCCGTGCGAGTTCGGGTCTTGACAGGACCCACGCGGTCTGCGGCCCTTTTGCGCGGCATCCGACGGGAAAGGGAAGGAGAGAAATGTTACATGGCCCAGCAAATAATTTAAATGGTCTTAGAGATAGCCGCGAGCACCATCGACCTTTCCTGGAGGGGTCGGCGAGACGCAGCTAGTGTTGGGAAGACGACAAGCTCCGGGACGGGAAGCGGCAATAAGGCAGGTCAAAGCGAGGTTTTAGATAGTACTAGCAGCGGGCTGCAGGAGAGAGGTAAGGAAGATATGCAGATGCACCGAGATCAGCGAGGATATCATGACTCCTTTCGCTCTGCCTGTAGCGAAGCCGATGCTTATCAGGTCGTGGAGGAGGAGAGGCGCTCTTGGCGTGGAATCCTTCCAATCAGCGCCGCTGGTTTTCGGGCGGAGAGCCCCAAGATCATGTGATGTCATGTGACAGTGAATTACCATACGGTTACAGAACAACTAACTAGTTATCGTATTTATGCCTGAGTCATACAATCCATGAATCCATGGCGTCATCATTTCATAGGGCAACGACAGCAACAACAACTCATCCTGACTCCTCCACTATTCCCATGTGCTCGGTCCAAAGGTCTGGTTCACCCCCAGCTCCTTCCACGGTGTCCCCAACCCGTCAACCGTCTTGCTGTTGATAGTATTACCCCACCAGGTGAATGTCGCTCCCGGTAACACCAGGCAAAAGAAGATCACAATCGCCGATACTGCCACCCCGGAATCTAGAGCAGCAGACAGCACGTAGTTGTATTTGGCCCACCAATGCGGTCTTCGATCTTTGATGAACTATTTGGCGTTAGCGTCTTGCCAATACATTGTGGCATCCGGGTGGATTCTTCTGCTCACCTTGTTGAAGATCAAACTGACCACAAAAGCTGTCGAGTAGTTGATTCCGGTCTGTGTGATATTGTTAGTCCACGGAGGCACCACAGAAAACAAACAGGTTATCACGTACCGCTGGTGGGATATTGCCCGTGCCTGCAAAGAAAATCGGCCAATGGATGGCATTGAGGAGCCTGTTATTGGGGAATTTCTTCCGCGCAAAGAACGTGATAATCGGTAACAGAGCCCCAATCCAGAACATATGCAGAAGACCGGAATACATCTTGCCGATATTGTACAGTCTCTTCGGTCCAATTGCTCCCCAGAAGATCGAGCTGTTGTAGTTGACTCGTCCTTGGGGGCAGGTGAAGTTGTCCGACTGGTGACTCGAACAGACATCCTTCACATGGCCCAACATCCACAGTACAACGCCATCTTAGACGGTCACCGTTGTCAGTAAACGTACACAGCATGGAAAAGGGTTTCGGAAGAAGAACATACTCTGAGTTAGGGCACCGAGAACGCAGGCTACAAGCTGTGCAGTAAACAGAGTTCGACGTGGAATCTTCATGTAGAGTCCCAACTAAAGAAACGGTCAGAGCAGAGTCGAATAGTAAGACTAGCATCTGGATCATACCTTCATATCTGCACTGTAGATCATTGCTTGACTTAGGCCAGTATACGCGTAGAATTTGAAGATCAGCATGACCAGCGGTTTCCCCTCAAGTACATAGCCGGAAATAATCTCTCCCAGCACTGTCAAGACATTACTGTTCAGGTTCGCCATGGCATAGACAGTGCCAACAGGGATGACATAGAGAGCCGCCAGAGCAAGGGTAAGGAAAAGCCCCCACCAGGGAAGCTGCGTATGCCACACATACTGAGTGACAATTGCGATAACGACTACTATGATCTTGAGATTCAGTTAGCAGAGGGAGTAACTTGACGGGTTCCTTAGAGCTTACCGTCATGATTCCATACCACCACCACGGAGCATCTGGATAGCGGGAGACCAATCTGGCATGGATATCCTTCTTGCCACCACCCTTAAGTGTATTCCAGATATCCTTGCTGTGGTATAGTGCAACATGGACTAATACGCAGCTAAGCACTGCAAAGCCAGTGCCATAAGCTATGGCAAAGGTTACGGGAAGAAAGATAGGGCTATACGCGCGGTATTTTGCCTCATCGAAATTTCCAGTGCCATCTAGGATCTTGGATGAATTGTAGATATTGCCAGTATTGTCGTAGGCATCAGACCCAGTTAACGGGAGATATGCGCTGTAGAAGGTGTTTGTGTAGTACAGAATAGGCGCTGCTACTGCAAAGATGCAGAACCAGCCAGCAAATACATTTGCCTGGGCCCAGAACGGAACAACCAGGGGAGATCCATTGTAGGCAATTTGACTCCAGTCAAATGTAGTAGGCATGTAGCCTAGACCTGTTGACATGCCGAAGAGGTTGTTGACCACCTTGCTATCTGTTTGAATGTCAGCGACGGTGTCTTTTCGCTTGAAATGAACAAACGTAGGACTTACGCGGAGCCGCCCAGCAGATAAATGCGAAAGTGCTCAATCCGGTAAAGATGAATCCAGGGAACCAGTACCAGACGAAACCAGTAATAAAGACGATCAAGAAGAACTTGTACCTGGTGACCTTCCATCCATCAGCAATGGGGTTTGCACCACTGTGAAGCGTTTCAAACAATGCCGCGTTCGCAAGGGTGGACGGCCAGATCATCTGAGGAGGCTCCACGATGTATTTGTAGGCCAGCCCTGCAAGTCCTAGACCAAACAGCTGCATTGTCAAAGATAGTAGGATCTGATAGCCGACCGGAGTGGGCATTTTGAGAAATGCCTTTTGTCCTTGGATGATGGCCATGGCCTGTCATCTTGTCAGTACGTCTGAAGGATGGTTCAACCCGGCAAAGTATAGCTCACCCAGGACTGTCCAAAACTCAGGTTGGACATGATCGTGATCACAGCATGTTCCTTGATGTTGAACTTGTGATCCGGGTTGATGACAAGGTCCCACCGTCCAAATAGACGAAACGTCTTCACCGGCAGTACTTGCGCCAGCAAGCATCCGAAGGGGAAGCTGATCAACTGTGCTACCAACGAAGTGATAGTGACGCTGGGATATCGCATCGAGAAGAACTGGTTGACACCTGTACCGACCTGTACGGAGTAGTTGATACGCATGGTCAGTTGGCAGCTCACCACAATAGCAGAGCGATATTGCATACCAATGTAAAAACGACCCCGAGAAACCACATTCGCAAGGTGTTCACAGGCAAGGTAGGGTCGTCGGTATTGGGGACGTTTGCTCGCACTTCCAGGTAGGGAGAGTTATCCGAGTCGATGGTGTACTCGACATTTTCACTTTCGCCTATGGCAATCTCCATTGCCTCGTCCGCGGTGATATTCACGTCGTCCTTTTTGGGAACATCTTGACTGTGATAGTCATATGTTTCCTGAACGTATTGTTCCACATCGTCCTGCTGTTGAGGATGCATGGCTGCTGGGGAAGTGAGCGGCCAAACGAATCAACCCTTGTAGAATAGGACCTCTGGCAATGAGAATATTCAGGTTCAGGGCCATGGCTTCTTATATCTCTGCATCCAAGCGTCCAATCCTCCATCAAGCCATCCATGCCTCCTTGGCTTCGGGGCTAACTGGCTCAAGGGAAGCCCCTATCTATCACAAGCAAGTCCGTGCATATCTGTCATCGAGATAATGCCGGTATATTCTATTACCAGATAAGAATACAGATTGAGGCGAACATGAAGCCTCACGGCGCGATGCAGCAGATGCCCAGAAGTGCAAATGGCCGTGCGGGACGGTGGAGGTAAGGTCCAAGCGAGGAGTTGGCTGACGGCGATAACAACCCCGGAGATGGTCCGAGGTTATCTGCTTTACTCTTATTCTTATTCTTATTCTTATTCTTCTTGTTAACGGCATACCTGAGGCTTCTTGTTCGAAGGAAGCTCCAAGCTGACTTTGAGCTAGCCTTACGGCATGGCTTGCTCCAAAAACGCCACAGAAAGCGATATGGTTCTGAGAACAATCTAGGGGATTCTTATCTGCTCTTCTGCTTTCTGCATTTTTTCAAGATCCTTGGATAACACTGAACACCACAGATGCTATCCCGGACCCCTTCTGATGAATGCGAACAGAACGATGCTTTTCGCAAATTAGGCTTTATGCTAGCTGTCTCCGTAGATTTGAGCCCTACATAATAAGAATAAATAAATGAACGGTGAACAGTGGCAAGATCGTACTCCACAAGCGCATTTTCCCCGATGCTATCCGCATATCTCAATGTTAAACTTTGGAGTCAAGTTGCTAAGCAACTTGCAAGATAGCTATACGAGGAAGCAGGAGAGTTGGCATATCATTATCCCTTTTGTTCATGCTCTTGCGACCAACACGGCTTCCCCAGGAGTGACTGTTGTGATACGCTGAGCGGATAGTCCCTTTGAAGATATATCAGAGAGGGAAAAGGTGATATTGCCGAAGAGAAGCTAGATCTATGGCTGTTATTGACCCGAGTCACATAAGAACCCTCAGATACATCATCCTAGTTCAAACGGCCGTATATTAGTATTGGTTTATAAAACTGAAGCTCAACCGCCTCCGGATGTTGTTCGGATCTGCTCCGACGGCATCGTTGCCGAGAGGATAACCGCATCTTCATGGGAACAAACCAGTTAAAATAATGATAATAACATTCTATGCATGCTTCCCCCGCTGTGGGGGATTGATAAGTTCATTGTAGCCCAATAATGGAGGAGCTTCATGCATCGCTTGGACCTTCCTGCCCGGCCTCCTCTCAGTGTAGCTGATCCGGCTGCTCACCGTCCCGCTGCATGCTAAAGCATCGGTGTAGCTGCATATAAAGGGTCGATACTGACTGAAAGTGGCTCTTTCAGTTTCGGTTTCGGTTTCTTCTTCCTCAATAGCATTAGGGCTTCTCTTACTTTGTCCCGAATCTCCCTTCCCTTCATCGGCCCAACATGGCAGTTACAAAATCCTCTTCCATTCTAGTCATCGGCGCAGGAACATGGGGTACATCTACAGCTCTCCATCTCGCCCGCAGAGGATACACCAATGTGACCGTGCTAGATCCTTACCCAGTACCCTCTGCCATTTCCGCAGGCAATGACGTGAACAAGGTCATCTCCAAGGGCCAGTACAGCAGTGACCCGAACCGAATGGACGTAAACGAGATCCTGGGCAAGCAGGCCATGGACGCATGGTTCAACGACCCCCTATTCAAACCATTCTACCATGACACGGGCCTGTTGATGTCCGCCTGCACCGAGACAGGAATGAAGAGACTTGGAGTACGCGTACGACCGGGCGACAAGGACGAGAACATGGTCGAGATGTCCACGCCGGAAGAATTCCGCAAACTCGCGCCTTCAGGCGTCCTCAGGGGCAATTTCCCCGGTTGGAAGGGATACTTCACCCGCTCTGGAGCCGGGTGGGCGCATGCTCGCGATGCCCTGGTGGCTGCTGCGCGAGAGGCGCAGAGACTAGGCGTCAAGTTCGTTGCTGGCTCGCCTCACGGCAAGGTCATTACGCTCATCTTCGAGAACAACGACGTCAAGGGCGCCGTGACGGCTGATGGGAAGATCTGGCGTGCGGATCGCACCATTCTTTGCGCTGGTGCCAGCGCAGGCCAGTTCCTGGACTTCAAGCAGCAGCTGCGTCCGACAGCTTGGACGTTGGCTCATATCCGTCTTGAGCCGCACGAGCGGCCTTTGTACAAGAATATCCCTATTATTTTCAACATCGAGAAGGGATTCTTCTTCGAGCCCGACGAGGAGCGCGGAGAGATCAAGATGTGCGACGAGCACCCCGGATACACGAATATGGAGCCCACCCCTGACGGCTCGTCACTTGCCAGCATTCCCTTCGAAAGGACCCAAATTCCCAAGGAATGTGAGACAAGAATGCGAGCTCTCCTCAGGGAGACCATGCCTCAACTGGCAGATCGTCCTTTCAGCTTTGCCAGAGTCTGCTGGTGTGCCGATACGCCAAACAGGGAATTCATTATCGACCAACATCCTCAGCATCCATCTCTGATCCTGGGCTGCGGTGCATCCGGACGAGGTAAGTTATTCCATCTAAGCATAAGACTTAGTATGATCTGACTAACAGTCTATAAGGCTACAAATACCTACCCTCAATCGGCAGTCTTATCGTCGACACCCTGGAGGGCAAGGTCTCGTCCCGTATTCGCGAGGTCGTAAAATGGAATCCTGAGGGTGCCGTGAACAGAAACTGGAAGGACACGCTCGGGAGATTTGGCGGCCCTAATGAGGTCATGGACTTCCATAATGTCAAGGAGTGGACTCATTTGAAGGAGAGGAACATATCCAAGCTTTAATTAATTGCACGGGCCGGGGCGTATTTTGCTAAATCTGTTTTGTCATCTAATGAAAGAATTGGATAGGAAATAAAAGCGTCTGCTTTCTATATTACAGAGTGGAACAAACTTGACGGGGTACCATGCGCCAGTTCCGCCACCGAGAAGATACCCAGAAACCAGATCGAAAGAAACCAATAAAGTATTTCATGAGAGGAATGAATCGTGATAGTCAAAGTGATGTTCCTGAATCCGGTCCAAGGTCCATTTAAACCAAACGTAAAAGAAAAAGAGAACGAAGACTTGAACTAAACTACACTACACCCCACGAAGAGTCTCCCCGAAATAGGAACCTTCCTCACGGGACACAGCTTGTTCCTCATCGCCCGGAAGTTTCCCCGGTCCGTCAGGCCCAGATGCCTCTGTCTTATTGTACGGCGTGTTACACCACGCAGACCGCAAAGGGGGATAGTAACGGCGATATGAGAAGTATGCTATCAGAATACCCAAAATGGAACCACAAGAAACATCATAGACGTCGTGCCTGTAATCCTGAAGACGAGACGTGGCGATCATCACCGCACAGAAAAGGGGTAGGAGAGCTAGCAGGCACCGAAATAGATCAGTATGGGGTCGCAATGCGTGCGTTTGGCCCGAGAAGAAGCTGCATTGCGCGTGTTAGGAATAGTCTTGAAGGATCTCTCTCTCTCTCTGAAGATACTCAAACGTACAGAGACAAGTATCCAAATCCAGCGAATGCAAAACTACTGTGGCCACTGGGAAAGCTCCTCCATCCTTCCTCAAGGATGTGGTTATTGTCCTGGGTGCAAACTGTGTATCCCACCAACACATCCTTGGGGGTGTCTTTCGTAGGCTTACAGCGAGAAATCAAGTCCGGACGAGGCATTCCAACCGCATTCTTAATCACATCCGTGACAAAGGTAGTCAACAATATTGCCGCTAGGAAGCCCAGGATAGTGGCTTGTGTTTTATGAGCACCGGAACGCCCTAGGACGGTCCAGGTGAGGATGATAAAGAGCGGAATAACACCAGCATATATAATGCACCAGACTGGGACAGGATGAGTGTCAACGGATGGTTTCTAAAGGAGAAAAAAGGAGATATGTCCTTACATACGCTGACCCTCTCCACCACTGCGAACGGATACTGTAGATTGCGATCATCGAGGGAGAACAGCTGGTAAAAGGGCGTCACGAATATTTGTATCTGAGGACGATAAATTTGTTAGTTTCTCGGTAAGCATATAATTACTCGAAAATAACAGCCCATAGAGTTTTAGTGACCTACAAGAACCCATGCTGTAAGAAGGGAAATGAGTGCGATGTAGTCCACCGCATAAGAACGTCTGGAGAACCGAACAAGAGCACTCCCAAGTCCGACACTGTTTGAAATGGAAATGGCCGACCCCGGGGACAGGGGATTATAAGGCATATTGATAGATCAGTCGACGAAGCAGGCCATTGGAAAGATGCGGTTGGATGATCGTTGGAAGTAAGCTGAAGACAGCTGCCAAAAAGGTACGGAAGTAGGCGCTTCCAAGTGGAGAAAGATGATCACGGAGCGCGGCCCGATCTGTACCTTCTCACCTCCTGCTTCCCAGCTCCATGCAGCTTTCACCAGCACTGTTGCAGAGCAATATTCAGATGAAATATCCACATCCTTTTGTCAGGTGCATAGATTGCTGACTGCAAAAATCATGGCTGAAATCGGACAGCCTAGAGCAGTCACAGCTGCCTTCGCGCCGCCTCCCCCGTTGTGGAAGCATTTCACACCAGAAAACCTCAACAAGCTCGAGGAATTCAAAAAGGAGGCTTCAAAGGGTGAAGATGGGAAACCGCAGCGAAAGAAGTGGACTCCGGCCGAATTGCGCGCTCTGGTTCTCCCACCAGAGCTAAGGTTTCTTGTCCCTCCCGAGATTCCTACATCTGGACATTACAGTGTCTTTGGGGAACTGCAAAGCGTTTGTCTCCTATAAATTTCATTCGAAGCATCTTTCTGGTTATTTGCCTGACTGAGATTGTTCTGCAGCTTTCAACCGCTCTACCTTCTTTAGAAGAACAAGGCATCGAACAGCTTTATCCCTCCCCTCCCACTACCGACGGTCGCGAATCTCCGCAGAAGCCCTCTCGACCTTTAAACCACGCTTATTATCTTCTCAAGATCAGCAAGTCTTTACTTCTGAACTTTCTTGAATTTGTTGGCATCTTGTCGATCGCTCCCGAGCAGTTCCAGTCGAAGGTGGAGGACCTACGCAACCTGTTTATCAACGCGCATCATCTTTTGAATCTGTACCGGCCGCACCAAGCACGAGAATCATTGATTATGATGATGGAGGAACAACTTGACCGAGCAAGAGAGGACATCCGACAAATGGACAAGGTGAAGGCTGAGATTGAAGGGGTTCTAGAACAGCTAAGGGCCGAAGGTCTCGACGCCGACGCTGCTGGCCAGGCCGTATTCAAGGAGGCATCTGAACATGCAAGTCGAGGCGAAGATGCTATAGAAGAATCTCGATTGGTATGGGATCTCATAGAGGAGAGCAATTGAGCTTAGACAGATCTGGGGATATCGCATTTTCGAGATTGCATTTCTACGCATATGAGATTGATCGCAAAGCTCTCCTATGCATCGGTTCAGGTCTACGGAGTCAGCCTCGAGCAGTGGAATCAGCGAGTCTCGCCAAGCATATCGCTCCTGGGGGGAGACAGCTATGTTGGTCGAGTTGATCTAATACCGAAAACGGCAACGGAATATGTATCCATCCGTCCCATCACGTGTTGCGCTAGTGACTCGCTTAAAACCGCTGGAATTTTTTTTTCGATCTCGAAAACATTCTCATTCTCCTGCGCTACTGAACTTGGCTCCTTGCGCTTCATATGGATTAATGAGACATTCCATATCCAATGGCCTTGTTCTGAGACAAGCAGATCTCTGTCCACTGACGATTTGTTTGTGGGCAACCTCGTCGGACATCATCGCCTTCAATGCTATATAAGGCCAACACCATCGTCGGACGGCTCTGCCGTAGTTAATTGGTAAGTTCTACCCCGTTGCAATTGTGTATTATGATGATTGATGCTTTTTTTATGTTTCAACCCCATATGAAACCACAATATGTGGTTCTTGATTCTATTGCGCATCTACTATCTGAATACAAACCCACACATTACTTTATTGACTCGCTGTCTGATGAAGAATGTGGCTAACTCGTTCATTCTTTTAGGTATCGTTGGTAGATATGGCTTGTGATTCTCCTTGCCATCGAGAAATGCATCTTACCCAAGGAATTTCTTGCATAGAAGCTTCTAGTGGTTACTCTTCAATAGCCGATATTCATAGTATTCAATGAAAGATTGTGTGCCACCTAGCATTCAGTCGAAGGAGCCATCTGCCTCTAGATAAAATTATCTCATCGTAGCAAATGTTTCAGGGAGCCATTACTGTTTGCCTTTCGTTTTACTATCCAACCCAACCAGTTCCTCGATGGAGCGTAGCGCTCTCCATAGACGAGAAAGATCTAGTATCGTTCCGTATGTTAGGCCTGAACATAGAAGAAACGAAATCATCATAATGCGGTCGTCACGGTCGTTTTCGTGCGCAGCTCCTCGCGGCCAGAGGGCGATAACGCTACTCCATACTCCATACTGGGACTGCCGTCGCTCGAATTGTGATCGCTCGATGGATATCCCGGCTCCTCGGTAACTTGGAATTGCTTGTGCTCCCAGATCTCCAGATGACCAGGCGAACGTTCCACGTCGTTCTCACTGCTCGTGCGAGAGAGGATGCTGCGCATCGCAGTCGATCTGTTGGAATTGTTTGCACGCATAGTTGATAATGGCATGCTACTTCCACCACGCTGGCTGGTATGGGTTTTGCGCGTCCGTGAGAAGGAACCGTTGGAAAGGAAGTCGCGGGCGTTCAGCAGGCGTCGGACCAATGGCCAAATGTGGGGGATGTTTGCCACGATAACCGCTGTGCCGGCCTCACGAACGTACCAATCGACCCATTCTTGTCCGTATGGTTGCGACAGACTGTAGTATTTGGAGAGGATGCAACAAATGATGACGAAGGCTCCTAGTGAGAATAGGGCGCAGAGCGTGAGTTTCTTGATCAGGGTCAATCTGGCCCTGATGAGAATCGGTAGGGGAATGAACAGCATGAGAAAGTCGGATGAGACGTTCAACGCGAGAACGAGGATGAGATGGTTCCGGTAGACGGAGCACTGTAAGTTCGCCGGTGGAACGGACCAGTAATTGGAGAAGGGACGGCACCATAAGGCGAAGAAGAGGATTTCGATCACGATGTAACTGAGAGCACAGAAGCCGCCCATCAGGATGACTATGCGATGTTGGCTCAAGCCCATGCTGTTGTGCACGAGAGAAGAACAGTCAGCTTCGCTCACAGAGAACAAAGTATGGGGGTTCGACAGCATACGTCATAGTCGAATATAACAGCAACAAACAGCCCTTGCATCCCCAGATCGTCGCTAACCACATCTGTTCGGTAACTATGACCAGCTTGCTGCCATAGATGCGGTCCGGGATAGATTCCGGGTCGATTTGACCAAACTGCGACGGAGGGATCTCGTTTGTACCATGTTCGGATACGAGGATGAGAATAGCTGTGAGAATGACATAGCATGCCTAGTCACCAAGGCGACTGTCAGTGGACGTGCTAGAGCTTTCGGAGGGAAAAAGATCCAAAACGGAATTCTGAAAGGGCCGGACATACCACGGTGAACAGCATCAGACCATCCTCCATTTGCAGATTCTTAATAGACTTGTGCATGACCCGGGAGACGTATCGCAGGAGAACTATGGCTTGGGATTAGCTGGTTGTTCCTGCGACCCCAGATGTGTTGGACAAGCAGAAGCATACCGATAGCCAGAACAACACCAAGCCATGCCCACGTATTTGCGTTGGCAGTCATTGTAAGAGCAGGATAATCCACGAGACGTCAGCATCTATACACATCCCAGGCCGGTAGATAGCAGTCCAACTGCCGTTCGTGCAGGTGCTTGTGATGGTGGGTAAGCTGGATATCTATATCTATTAAAGGTGACAGGCATGGTGAACCATCCGAATAAGAACCGACAGCTGGCGCAATACGCGCGACCCCGAAGGTTACCGTAGGGGTCGGTTATAGAGTTTGCTAGGGATCCCGGGCTCCATGTATACATTTCTCTCCCACTGTGCACTCCACCCTCGATGGCCCATACGTACGCCTATACGAGACGGTCGAAGCCTTGACAGCATCCCTGACACTTCTAATGGCCCGTGGAGCATTTCTAGAAGACAATACTTAGAGATCATATCATCTCGCTTTGAAATATGTTGCTCTCCTCGCTTGCCGCGCGTACCCGGAGATTGAGAATCTAGGTTCCCTCACACGGATCAATAAAGCCCTTCGTACCCACAGAAACAAGCGAATATTTGGCAGTGCGAACATACCCACGTCCAAGAAGCAGGTGGAGCCCGTAAGAGCGTCCACAAAAATCGCCTCATCGGATTACCGATTATCGGATCAGCAGAAGAGCCAGGCAGATCATCTGCATCTTCCAGTTTCCACAGGGGTACCTCGATGATCGCCATCCAACTACACAACTGTTGACTCTATGGATGAACTGCGGTGCTGAATCAGCTGATATGTCTCTCCGCCCTCCAGGAAATATTCTCCGATTATGATCATCATTAGCGTTCTTCGTTGAGATAATCGATATGGCGTACCTCGTATAATAAATTAAAGGGCGATGGAAGATCCCTGTATCCCTCCCTGTCAAGATCTTCCGTGTGTTCTTCGAAGGAAACGCGCAAGCCACGGTGGAGCTTGGTGGACTCCACCTCCAAGTGCTGCGAATCCTTCTAGTAACATATTTGCTGTACTCCGTACGGAGTACTTCTTCCCTAAATGAGAATGTGCACTCTTCCGGGCATATCCTCGCTTCTTCCAAAAATGGACTAGCTTTGTACTGCTTATATAATACACACACTGTCTTCCTCTACAGTGTACGGAGACAGCGTATTTCTCACCGAGGAACAATGCTGCACCGTCCAAGACCTGGTGGTCTGACTCGTCTGCAACCTGCGCAATTCGACTCGCTAACAGCTGAAGTCCCGGTTTCATGGTTCAGCTTTAACTCTCAACGAAGTTAAAGGGACCTTGCTGTACGAGGTGGGGCAGAATACGTAGCGATGCGTTCCTGAAATTGGGGCGTGAACCCTGAACTTAAGGTAGGCACTGCAACCTCAGGCCCACTTATCGCAACCTGCGCAATTCGACTCGCTAACAGCTGAAGTCCCGGTTTCATGGTTCAGCTTTAACTCTCAACGAAGTTAAAGGGACCTTGCTGTACGAGGTGGGGCAGAATACGTAGCGATGCGTTCCTGAAATTGGGGCGTGAACCCTGAACTTAAGGTAGGCACTGCAACCTCAGGCCCACTTATCGCAACCTGCGCAATTCGACTCGCTAACAGCTGAAGTCCCGGTTTCATGGTTCAGCTTTAACTCTCAACGAAGTTAAAGGGACCTTGCTGTACGAGGTGGGGCAGAATACGTAGCGATGCGTTCCTGAAATTGGGGCGTGAACCCTGAACTTAAGGTAGGCACTGCAACCTCAGGCCCACTTATCGCAACCTGCGCAATTCGACTCGCTAACAGCTGAAGTCCCGGTTTCATGGTTCAGCTTTAACTCTCAACGAAGTTAAAGGGACCTTGCTGTACGAGGTGGGGCAGAATACGTAGCGATGCGTTCCTGAAATTGGGGCGTGAACCCTGAACTTAAGGTAGGCACTGCAACCTCAGGCCCACTTATCCCGTGTAATGGTTCACGTACACGTGACTATATCTCAAGTTAGTCATCGGGTTTGGTCACACAATAATAATGACACATTCCTGTTCCCACTTCATTATTATTATTGTTGTTGCTGTTCTTGTTGTTGCTGCTGCACCCAGTCTATTTTTATCATGGGTGCCCCTTCAGCTGTCATCGAACTGCAGCCTCAACCCAGCTCCTCGGGTAATAATAGTTGCCATAGTAGTAACCAGGCTTCAATCATCGAACACTGCCACTTATCTGTTGATGCGGACATTCCTCCAACTGCGGTTGCGGCCTTGGAAAAATGGAATAGCCCGCGCTTAAATGTCTACCGCACTTTCGCGACCTTCTGGAGCTTCTTTGTGATGGGAGCCAATGATGCTGCCTATGGCGTGAGTAGACTTTTGACTTGATTCTCCATCGAGAATAACCAACAGTAGCTGAGCATCAAGGGGAATGAATCCAAAATATTAGTCTTTAATTCCCTATGTGAGTAGAGCATATACTGTCTCGTGCAGCGTTCTAAGGCAACACCATCTCACAATGCAATGATACTCAGCTAGAGTCGTACTACCATCTGTCCTACACCGTCGTGTCGCTGGTCTTTCTTTCTCCCCTGGTGGGATACATGTTGGCTGCCATCGTCAACAATAAGATCCACGTGACACTCGGCCAGCGAGGAGTCGCTGCCATCGGCCCTGCTTGCCATGTCATTGCCTACGTGATGAATTGTCTCCATCCTCCCTATCCCGTGCTGGTGGTGAGCTTCGTCTTCGCCGGGTTCGGGAATGGACTGCAGGATTCGGCCTGGAATGCCTGGGTTGGCAATATGGCCAATGCCAACGAATTCCTCGGCCTGCTGCATGGGCTTTACGGTGCAGGTGCCGTGCTGAGTCCATTAGCTGCTACATCTATCATTACCAGGGCCCGTCTGGGCTGGTACTACTTCTATTATATCATGGTAACATAGCCCAGATAGATACCAGGAACTTCCGTGTATGCGTAGTGCTGACTGCGCCGTGATCATTCCAGTTAGGATGCGCTGTGGTCGAACTTGCTGCCTGTCTAGCTTGTTTCTGGACTGCTACCGGCGCCGCCTTCAAGCAAGCTACCGCTCGATCTCATGGCGACAGCGAGAGAGGGGGTCTCAAGACGGCCCTTTTCAAACGTCCCTCGGCCAGGGTAACATGGATCTGCTCCATCTTCCTCCTGGGGTATGTCGGTATCGAAGTGGCTCTGGGTGGGTGGATCGTCACTTTCATGATCAAGGTCCGTCACGGCGGCGCCTTTGCCAGCGGCATGACGGCCACTGGTTTCTGGCTGGGCATTACAGTGGGACGGGTAACTTTAGGCTTCGTGACGCCCCGCATTGGAGAAAAGGTGGCCATTGCGGTAAGGCTGATCTAACATCCCTTGCAAAAACCGCGGAATGTGCAGAGACGCTGACACAGAATTTGCTGTTGTCATCCAGGCTTATATCCTATGTGCGATGGCCTTCGGCCTGGTCCTGTGGCTTGTACCTCAGTTCTACGCGTCCGCGATTGCCGTGTCCCTGCAAGGCTTCTTCTTGGGTCCGTTATTTCCCGCAGCGGTAGTCATGACAACGAAACTCCTTCCGCGACATCTCCACGTGAGCTCCATCGGGTTCGCGGCCGCATTTGGAGGAGCGGGTGCTGCGGTTCTTCCCTTCCTCGTGGGCGCAATTGCACAGGCTAGGGGCGTGGAGGTTCTACAGCCATTTATTCTGGGATTGTCCGGTGCTATTTTCTTGCTTTGGTTGGGTTTGCCGCGGGTGTCCAAGCGGAATCTACTGGACTGATTAGCGAACAATTTTAAAAGGAAACCACTTCAAGATCGCATTGCGCTGATCATGAATGCGTGTTTACAAACCATGGCTGGGAGTCTCCTTGGCTTTTTTCTATGGCCCTCTTGGTCTGTAGAAAGAAAGCCATGTTAAGCAATGCACCACTTCTTTGATTTACCCTGTTCCCTATTACTCCAGTATCGGCCACATGGGCTTGCCATGATCAAGGCATTTCGACAGTCGGACAGAATGCGTAGATCGGCATGGTGGCGACTGGGCAGATTATCTGATAGCCATTAGAATCCGGAGCCTGCTAATAACTGTCACTAATCCTCATGGGCCCTCCGTATTTGCCCGTCTTGATTCTAGAGAGAGATTTTGAGGGAAAAGCCGAGGTTGACCGGGTAATGTCACATGACATTGTGAACTGGACGCGGTGATAAAGGCGGTGGAGGTAGAACTGGCAGTATCATGTGACAGTGACAACATGCAGCGGGTTTTCCGGGTTTTCCTTCACATTTTCTTTGCCCGGTCCGACTTGCATCGGGAAGTCTGTAGGATGCAGGCCGTGCCCCGCGACCAGTTTACCCGACTCACCACAGCTGTGATGCTGTGAGTTCTGGCATCTGGGACAAAGGTAACAAGATCACCCCAGGAAATCGTTTAGATACGAGAACATGACATGTGATGCGGAGAAGACTTCCCACAGCGGCGACGCCCAAACAGGAAACTGGTCTCGGCCGAGCCGGTTCCTGGTTTCGGAGTCCCATTGAGCCGAGGCATTCGCCGTGTTAGGAAATCCACCTCTCGGCTTCTTTGAAGCTGACGGTTCACTGCCTTGGGTATTCATTTCTATTTTATTACAGGCCTGTTCCCTTCTCATCACTTTCTCTGTTCAACAAAGGAAACAGGCAAGATCCTTGTCTTCATCTTCGTCCCCTCTCCACTCTTCCGAATTTCAACCATGTCTCCGCCACCGGCCTGGGTCAAGGCCTTGAAGCCTGCCAGCCCCCAGGGGTCTGAGCTGCTGGAGCAGGAACGCGCTCAGTCCAACGTCGCTGTTGATAAGCTCGCCGAATTGCTACATACCAAGGATGTGTTAGACCGACAGGACCGACTCGTGGCTATTCTCTCGTCAGAGAAGGTTTTTGACAAGTCCCAGACACACTCCCTGGGACGGGTAGAGCGTCTCCAGCGTGCACTGGCCAAGGGTAAGCGTCTGCAGCAGCTCGCAGTACAGAATAAATGGTCACAGGAGGAGTTCTATGCGGCCGCCGATTTGATCGGGGAGCCCACTCCTTATGGTCTTCATTCGACGATGTTTCTGGTATGTCTTTTTGCCTTGGTCGTTCTATGTCAGGGCACCATCAGCTAATGGCTTTATTTTTGATACTTAGGTTACCCTGCGGGAACAAGGTACACCAGAACAGCACAAGCTTTTCCTCGAGCCGGCGACGAACTACAAAATTATCGGATGCTATGCGCAGACCGAACTCGGTCATGGATCCAACGTGCGCGGACTGGAGACTACCGCCACGTGGAATCCTGATGATAAGACGTTTACCATCAACTCTCCGAGCTTGACGGCGTCAAAATGGTGGATTGGGTCTCTGGGAAAGGTTGCAAACCATGCTGTGGTGATGGCCCAGTTGTATGTCGGTGGCAAGAACTACGGGCCACATCCGTTCGTGGTCCAGATCCGGGATATGGAGACACATGAGCCACTGGAGAACGTCTACGTCGGTGACATTGGTCCTAAGTTTGGATACAAGTGAGTACTGCAGCAGCAGAATGATATAGATCTTATAAAACTGACCAGCTTCCAGTACGATGGACAATGGCTTCCTTCTCTTCAACAATGTCAAAGTGCCTCATATCAGCATGCTGGGTCGCTTTGCCCAGGTTGACAAGGCCACTAATAAATATGTTCGACCATCAATGCCGACGCTCATCTACGGAACTATGACATGGGTGCGCTCCAACATCGTCTTCCAGGCCGGTTCAGTTTTGGCTCGCGGTGTGACTATTGCCACCCGTTACTGCGCTGTCCGGAGACAGTTCCAAGATCGCGATGCTACTGACCAAGCCAGCGAAACCCAGGTTCTCAACTATAAGATGGTGCAAATCCGGCTGCTACCTTTGCTAGCAGCAATGTATGCTCTGCACTTCACGGGCCGGGGTATGATGAGACTGTACCAAGAGAACCAGAGCAGAATGAAGGCTGCCGCGCAGGCTGATCAGGAGAAGCGTGGTGCTGGTCCTGAGGAGCTCCGAGCAGGCGCCGACCTATTGGCGGATCTCCATGCCACTTCGTGCGGTCTGAAAGCATTAGCCAGTACCACAGCAGGAGAAGGTCTTGAGGTCTGCCGTCGGGCCTGTGGTGGACATGGATATAGCAGCTACAGCGGTATTGGACCCTGGTATGCGGACTACTTGCCCACACTGACCTGGGAGGGCGACAACTACATGTTGACCCAGCAGGTCGCCAGATATGTAAGTCACGAGAAATCCCAGGCCATTATTATTGCTCAAGGCAATTTAAGCTAATATTAGCCGTTTGAATTTAGCTGCTTAAGGCCGCCCGCGCAGTTCTGGCTGGCAAGGGTACCAACAGTGACACGAGCAAAATCCTGCAGTTCTACCTATCCCGTCGGGAGAAGGGTGGCTCTTTCGACATCCTTGATACCGACAGCGACATCGTGGCCGCCTTTGCCTGGCGCACGGCACACCTCACATTTGAGGCCCTGAAGCACCGGGACGTTGGCAAGCGGTCATGGAACAGCCTCCTTGTGAACTTCTGGCGCTTGTCCACGGCGCACTCGCAGTACTTGGTGGTCAAGAACTTCTACGAAGCCGTAAACTCGCCTGAAATAACCGGCGCGTTGGACAAGGAGACAACAACAACTCTCCACAACCTCTTCCGCCTGTATGCGCTCCACACCCTGGAGCAAGAAGCAGCGGAATTCTTCTCCTCAGGTGCAGTGACGACCCACCAGATCTCCCTGGTGCAGACCAAGGCTGTGATGAAGCTCCTCGACAATATCCGTCCCCACGCTGTCCGACTCGTGGACGCGTGGAAGTTCCCGGACTGGCAGCTGGATAGCAGTCTGGGCCGATACGATGGCAAGGTGTACGAGGATCTTTTCAGACGGGCCAGCGAAGAGAACCCAGTGAACGACCTAGTATTCGATCCTTATCCGTGGAACGCGAATGTTCTGAAAAACCAAGCACCAAAGAGCAAGCTCTGATTTTTTGTTTCTTTTCTGTTCTTAATAGTATATAGTGGATGTTCGATACCTTCGCTTGTTCTTTTCTTTCTGTTGATATGTCTTGGCTATATGTGTTCTTTTTAACTATTGTCATTTTGAATTTAGGGCAAAACATAAAGGCTAATGGACTAGACGAGCGATGAAGAACTAGATACCTAGGGGAAATACAACTGCTCTGTCCTGAACGAAGTGGGTTCTTCTTTTATTTAAGATATGTATATATCAACGACGCATCCTACCCATTCCAGATGTTAAAGCAGGCCACTCCAAAACCCTCTCTCGGTCATGCACCATGCCCGTATTAGCAGTAGAAAGACACACCTCTCCTCCAGCAGCCCGGGATATCATTTTCTGTTCATACTCTCTATCCTCGAGTGGAAGGATATGTAGAAGAAGAAAACCCATGTCTTCGGTTCCAAGAGCATGATGCATACCGAAGAACCCGAACATCCACCCCCTCAGAAGCTTACGCAGCTCCTGCCGACGAAGCCGGTGAAGAACGAGGCCGGGATGGAAGTCATCAGCTCGCCGGATTGCGCATTCAGGAAGTTCGGCACGTCTTTCTCGGTCGTGGGCTTGCTGGGGTCAACCTGGATGGATTGAATGCGCGACCAGAGGCACTCTGAGATGAGAGATTGGAGACACAGTGCTCCCAAGTGTAGTCCCATGTTCCAGTCTCGGGGGGTGGGCGTCGAGTCTGTCGTGTTTCTCGACGACTCTATGCATGGAATTGCCTGTCTGGTTTGTCAGTGAAGTATTCCTAAAATGGATTAGTCACGACTCCTAGTTACGTACCCTTTTAATCCCTGTGCCAGTGCAAGACCGGTGCATCCTGGATAAGCTGGTTAATGTACTTTGCTATAGGGTGGCATACTCGCCTGCGCCGACAATCAGTACTGTCGTAGATTGCATATTTCAACAGTAGATGTTAGATAAGCGACAGACTCTTCAGAGATGATTAGAAACAGGGAACTGACAGTATAAGCTGGTGGGGTCATAGGCTGTAGAGCATGTACATCATCAAGATCATCGGTCATGCATCAACGCATCCCAACAAGGATAGATATCCTGTTCCCCTCCATCTTATTTTAGAAGACCTGAAAAAAGAAAATGGAAAATCCCCGATCTGCCCCGCTGATCCTGCAGAATCCTGCCGCTAATGATTATCCTGCGAGGAAGATTCGTTATTTGTCTTTCATTGCCGAGTAGATACTGCATGTCGGTTAACCGTATTACAGTAATAGGCTTGGTCTTGCATATCTAAGGTTAGTATTAAATTGCTTCCCCGTTTCTCGCAATCTACGGGGTAATAAGGTTACTCCCCAGGCCCTGTGGGATCCAGACGGGGCGGGCTACAGCCTAACGATAATAAAAACGTCGAGGCATTCCATAACAAAGTCTATCAAGGGGAACTGGTGGTTATAACTATTTTAGGAAACATAAACAGTACCCGAAATCCAAATTTTCAGTCAAGATATCCGATTCCAATCATCCAGTCCGTCTAAGAAAAACACCAGAGTCCGAAGGGATTAAAAATTAGAATCGCTGGCAGGGGAGCAGCAGTCAAAAGGATTGTAAAAGTGAAAAGATCGGAGATGCCAGTCAGTCAACGACTATGCGGACTGCTCTGAAGCGGGTATAGGTTTCTCGGCCAGCGATGCTAAGCGGAAAATATGTCTCAATTGTGCGTCATTGTCTTCATCGATGTAATCCACAATGGCGGAGTCTTTGCCAATGTTAGAACAGAAAAAACACATCTTCATGCACCAAAACGGCGAATAATAACTTACGAATGGTAGATCGATTGTCAAACATTACAATTGTTCGCGGCTGCCACCGCACCCGAGCCTGGAAATCATGGCCCGTAATAATATGCTGAAGGAGGAAGTCAAGCAGCCATCGCATCTCCGGTTCCTTGAGGCCGTTGATCTTGGTGATGAATTCGCCGTTGAGGAAGAGACACTTCTCACCCGTCACTGGATGTACACGCACCAGCGGGTGTACGGTATCGACAGGATCTTTCCGGACCAATCCACCCGTCAGGCGGGCATGAGCGATCATTTTCGACGATGTGTGGACAGCCTCGAGATTGTCCAGGAATGAACGGAAGGTTGGAGAAAGTCGTCTGGTTATTCATGTCAACAAACAATGAAGGTAATTCCAGAGACAAAAGAAACATACTTGTATGCAAGATCAGTGGCGGCAAAGACAGTATCCCCACCAACTTCCGGGCCTTGCAGGAGGCCCAACATGACATAACCGGGAGGCTGGATTTCATAGCTGACATCCTGATGCCACAATGTCGTGGTCGTGCGCTGTTCAAGGAACCGCGAGATTTCCTGGCGATTGCCGTCACGGTGGATGACATGAAACCCGGGGTGGCCTCGAACTGTGCCCGACACGGGCTGGTAATTGGGTTTACCAAAGTAACGCATGAACTCGGCCTGGCGTGCAGGACCAGCATCGATTAGATCCTGATTGGGAAAGGCCACAACTTTACGCTCAGAGACAAGGAGGGCAAGCTCATCCTTGGCTGCGTTAGACAGCTGGCTCAGTTGGACCCCTTCGACAACGCTGCCAAGTCTGGGTTGGATATGTGAGACTTTGACTCCGGGGGTGAGCAAGTTGGGCTTTGTTTTGTCCTTGACTCGCAATGCGGGGTCCTCGTAGGAGAAATGGGGTAGAGGATCGAACCATACTGGGTCCCAGCTTGGTAGATACTCTGGGTAATGGGTGTTCGCGCGAGATTCCTTAGTGACGGAAAGATATGGAATGTTGATATCGTAACTTATTGGCTCTTCTGTCTCCTTGGAGTCGACCCCCTGCGGCCCAGCTGGCCGACGGGCAATTGCAGTAGGAGCCATGACGATTCTGCAAGCTTGTGTGGGAGTCCTCTACTAGCGCGGTTGGCGTGGAGATGAAAGGATGAAGAAGGATGAAGGCAGAGAAATGATGTGGGAAGGAAAAGTAGCGATTGAAGATGAAAGAGATGATGGCCTTCTTGGGGAAGGCAGTAACTTTTATAATGGCATAAGGCAATCCATGCCTCATCGCATCACACGTACACGAACATCATCGTTCCTTTACCGGACCTGACCTGATATCTGATATAGGCGCCGATGATCCCATAATAGTTAAATCCTATCCATAGAGCCGGCAGATGATACGGCCCGCTCCACAAAACCAATCGGCGGAGGGATTACCCTGGCCGCTGGAATAATCGCATCCCTTTCATCTCCTTGCTTCCGATTCGCAAGAGGGGCCTGATAGGAATCCAGATTCATCATTCCAATGTGGGTGAGCGCCATCATCCTTTTCCGTTGGGACGGGGGGGACGGACGAAATCAGTCCGCTGCGATAAGCGAAGGGGGTGTGTAGCACGGAAGAGACGAGCAGAATAGTCTAGCACAAAGGGGATGGACATTCCGGAGGGTCGAGACATGTTTGAAACGCCCATCTAATACGACATCCGTATTATGGGAGAAGGTTCAAACGGCGCATGCGGGCTGCAGCAGGTTGATGCACCTGGATGCAGCCTACATAGACTATCGTCATATTGCAAGCCCCAAAGCAGATCCATGTGGGTAGTGAGTGATTGGACCCGGCTCCCCAGCAGTCTTGCAAATATCAATAGCTGCTGCCAAGTCTCCACGCCAGCTAAGCAATGGCCACTCCTTGGTCCCGGCGTCTTCCGGAGCTCTGGCTCTTGTTATACCAAGGATCTGCCTTCTCATTTTCCAATTCTTCATTTAATTTTCACCGCTCAATCGTAGAGAGAATATGGTGCGAATTGTGATGGGCTATGCGAGCTGCACCATCCTTTGCGTTGTTGCCGGGGTGTGAATGCCTCCGAATTGCTCTTAATCCCTTGAGGCGACGTCGGCCGGCTCGCTCGCTCGCATGCATAGGTATCTCGCATTCAATTCGTATAATGAATCATCTTCTCGATGCAGTATTATGCAGTGTTCGAGGTCATGCAGCTAGTCCCTCTGCCCGTCCATCGGTGGACCCGATGATGATAAGGCCGTGAGCAAAGAATGGGCCAAAAAAAAGCCATGTCCTTCATCGGCAGTGTGGCGCGACTTTTGGGCTTCTTACTGTTCGCTGACATATGTTTCTTTTCCTGAGATGGCTTTGTTGGCGGCAGTTCCAGACCACCAGGCCTTCAGCTTCAGGGCGATGCCAATATGGACAAGTTCCTCATGCACCGCACATGCCACGGCTTCCTCGGCATAAATTGCAGATCATATTTCTTACTATCATCAGCACAAAGCGGCGTCTCTGTTCGTCCGGACACCAATTGCCAGTCAAAGCGAAGAGGCGTGATATCGAGATACCAACTATACACAGTGCATGGCCCATGAAAAATTGCTACACCAAGCGTATGGCCATGACTGGCATGCACCGGTGCAGCTTCGATGCAGCTCTCCTGGACAGAACTTGGCATTTACGACAGGATCATTGAGTTTGGTTCTCCGAGGCAGCAAAGTTTGCGCCATCTGTCCCGAGAGCTACGTAATCAATCAATCTTGTGCTGGAAATGGCATATTCCACGGTTCAGCCAGGCTGGATATGCTTCATGCCAGCCGTTTTCTGAATCGGGGGTACTCATCGGCTCCGATTCTGGGACGCTAGAGGCGAAAATCATTAGAGGTGAGTTGGCGCTAAAAGCCCATGTTTTCCCGACTCATGCGGGTTCATCAAATCAATCAAATTATACGGGCCCAATCCTGCGTCCGGAAGCTAGTCTATTGGGCCCATGGCACCGAGTCCCTCGGTTGTACTCCGTATACCGCAGATCAGAAATTGTCGCCCAAGATCCCAACGGAGTTATACCTAATATGTCCTTCGTAGTCCGTATTTGGAACTCCCGTCAAGCCAGAATCCCGGCCACTGGATAATGACTATCCCATAGCGAACACTGTACCCTGTACACAGTGTGCAGGGGTTGTACATGGTTGCCAGAGGCCATCGTCGTCTGGATCCATTGACTATTTTCTTACCGTCGATAGTTGTACCTAGCAGAGCATGGATTTTTCATCGGAGAGTCAATGGGCAAGGGCCAAGCTGATAAGCATATCCGAAGTCGGCCAATTTCTCAGAATTCTCCCATGAGTCTCCTTGGCTTTGTGAGCTGTTATCTGTCGGATTTGTCATATTCATTTCTTCCCTCACTTTCAGCTTCGCTGCCGAATTCCCGAAAGACATGCTGGCTCGTCCAGCCAGAAGAGGAGTCGTCAAGTCTGTAGTCTCCCAGCAGTAATAATCACATCAGTCATGCCCTTTTGAACAATGAGCAGAAGAGGAGAGTCTCAGCAGGCGTAGATGCGGACAGAGTGCTAAAATTAATCACATCTGTTGCATGGTCCACACGACTAAGCTTAAAGTTTGTTCCTTGCAAGTTATGGTGAGGAAAAAGCAAACATCCTCTTAGTCGAACGCGGACGGATGCTTCTTTTGACTGTCACTCTTGGATTGGATCGAGATCCACGTCGTGTCAACAACGTGGGGTGTTTTTCTTTTGGTTCGCGCTCTTCGTTCGCGGTCACCTGACATTTCCCTTCTGGGAAAGTCTCCTCTTCTGCGGAGTGAGCATCTGCTCCGCCTAGCTTACCAGACGGTATTGATCAGATAAAACTGGCCATTGCCTTTTAATATTGCCCAACAGGTAAGATACGTTGACAACTTCCATGGCGATCTTGCCCAATGTGCTAAGTTCTCAAGGTCAGTGATCTCCGACCGAATCGACGGCAGCAGCGCAATGGCAACGACGCAGGTATCTCTGTGGTCGCGCAAGACAGATCTATTATATTTTATCTTCTTCTTAACTCATGTGCCGATAATTTTCTGTGCGTGCATCCTTATACCTACGTGTATGCCTTGTCTCTGACCGAGCATGCCAGTGATCGATACTGTTTCCCTCTTCCCTCCGTCTCTCCGAACCAACCTCTCCATCAAGCTCCGCGAATTCTACGTGGACAGTTTCCATGACAAATTTTTTGAGGAACCGCAGCCTGTCTGGTTTACCGTATTCATATGGATGGAGCTGTTGTACCATGCACCGCTGAGCGTTTGGGCTGTTTTGGGCCTCTGGCGAGGTGCGTAGTTCCGTACTCACTCTGCTGACTTGCTGCTCCCATCGCTAACATATGGACAAACGACGAACCAGACGACCCACTTGTCCCTGTGCATTTACTCCCTTGGGCCGTACAGGCATTCGTTACCTCGTTGACTTGTCTGGTAGATGTCTGGAACTGGGAAGATCGTACCGTGGATGAGAAGACGAATATCACGATGCTCTACGCACCCTATGTCGCTCTTGGTATGTCTCATGTTTCTTCGTTTTCAATGCTTCCATGTCCCAGCTCTTTCTCTCGGCCTTTACTAAAACAGGGCCGATAGGCGCATGGATGGCACTGGACATGTTCTACAGGCTGCGTGGCCGAGTTGTCCAAAAGAGCAAGCGGGAATAGGGGCCGAAATCGAACCTAAAGAAGGTGAACTACTCCTTGGAGGTAGCGTCCCCTGCGATTGCGTAGCCATATATTTCCCTTGTCATAGTACCCCCACGACTGACCTGAAACACCAGATAATGTCGCTGCATATGTCATGGCAGTTTGGAGGGCTTCAATGTATAGAATACCCGTGGTTAATGGGTGTCTAGTAACTATGGTGGTACGGTAGTGGCATGGTTTCCCAGAGTTGCCTGATGTTGGGCTGAGATCGAGCATAGATTATGTGAGCGAACCAGAGCGAACCAGAGCGAACCAGAGCAAACCAGATGCTCATAACATCTGATACCAGGGACCGCGCAACGCTTCTTTCCACGGTACGGCGATGTGCGCAACATGAAAATCTCTGAATCTTTCCCAATCCACGGGACACTGTCCCTGAGCAGAATAGTTATGAACAACAAAAAAATACTTGTACATGGATCCATTTTAACCAGCGGGGCGATAAGGGGTCGTCCGTCGTCGTCGTGGAGAGAAACACCTGAGAAATACCGATGACCTCATGCAGTGGGACCACTGATAGTTACCGGTGAGGCTGCACGTGCTGCAAATTTCATGTAACGCATACTTATGCGCCACGGCCCCTGGTCCCTCGTTGCAGAGAATTCCTCCCGCAGAACATCACAGAAAAAGACACACAGCCAAAATGGTCTACACGATTGTCGTCCGTACGTCAATCCCGCTCTCCTTCCATGTCGGCTCAGAACGTCTTCGCTAACCAGGAACCACAACCATAATTCAGACCTCCGGGCAAAGCCCGACCAGGAGAGCATTTCTAAGCTCCACGCCAAACTCCTCGAAGCCTCCGCCGTCTACTCCAAGGACAAGGAAACCCTCTCTTGGTTCGTCATGCAATCGGTCCACGACCCGCAGGACTTCACCATCGTCGAGCGCTACCTGAACGAGGGGTCCCAGAAGTACCACCTGTCCAACCCCTACTGGAAGACCTTCGACCCATACGTGATCCCGCTGTTGGAGAAGGATATGGATCTGAGGAGATTTGAGGAACTTGTTCCTGCCAGTGAGCATTAGTGTCGCATCACCTTTGCCAACTTTATGCGGGTCTAAATGAAGTGAAATGCCATCTATGAATAGGATTATAAATAGCAAGCAAGCAGCATTCACATATTGCATGCGTCGAGAATGCCTAGCGGCAGCGGGATAGTTCTTGCAAGGCTATGGCAATCAATAACAGCAATTTTCCTCTCTTGAGAATGAAGGCCTTGGCGTTGAATGGATCTGAGACAGCAAACCAGTCTGGACTCGCTTTTAGAACAGTAATAGATGAATTCCATGGTATTGCATCCACCACAGCCTTAATCATATGAACATGGATCGTTGTGCAGTGCTCTGGCATCTTGACATTAGTCCACGGTTCCTCTCTATATTTATCCTCGCCATAGCAAGATTCAAGCAATGCAATGACGTCGTCTCATCTTTCATATTAATTACCCCGCCATTCCCTACAAGTACCGACAGTTTTGCCGGCAGATATCTCCTTCCTCGAACCGTTGCAGGTGAGATGATACTAGCTACAGGATCCGGCTGGATATCTTTTGACAAGCACGCAGTGACTTCTAGCCTCCGGGCTGGATTTACACCGCAACCCACAGCAACAATCTGATGTAACTTGCTACCTCGACTGACAAGATTGGCATATCTCCGTGCTGTTCATGCTCTTTTTATCAGTCTCCGCACAGCAGATCGTTTCTCCAATTGCTCAACGGCACGGAAAGTGGTTCTGCTGCTATGCGACGATGTCACTGTGCCATTGGGCTATCTACGACGCAGAGGCGGATGCGAGCTTCGTCAATTGCCAATGCTACTGTATCTCTAGCAGACCTGTCAGTGCAAAAACTTCATGATGCCGTGAAGAGAGCGCCACGGAAACCACTGTCAGCAGTCATGCTCTGCCCAGCTCGTACAGAATGAAGAACATACTCTCCTTGGCGGCCCTTGGATGGCAATTGACGGCCGCTTTTCAAGGCGTGGAGGCTAGCAAGCTGTCGACGGCTGCCTCCTTGAAGCCGTATTTCAACAACAAGGCATTTGGCTCGTATCCCGGTGCAGCTGCCTTTGATCCGTTGAACCAGTCCTACCCAAACCCTGCCATCGTCTCCATCAATGGCACGTACACCTCCACGCAAACCGGAATCGTCTACAAGTCCCCCGGGAACACAGCTCCTTGATGCCCGATAATTCATCTGCGAAGGTCAGACCATCTTGGTGCCCGCCGACCGGTACTTTTCTGCTTCCATGCCGGTGTCGTCAGACGTCGAACTCTCCACCGTCTCTGGAAATGTGACATATACATATGCGGACAACTCGACGCTCGTCTCGGAACTGCGCAGCTTGCCTTGGTTTGCCTTTCTGACTATCAACCGGGGCGAGATTATCTTCCCTTGCCGGTACACTGCCAATGGTACTAATTTCAACACCTCTCACATCTTCGAATACACTGCAGCCTTGGATCCAAGCAAGCCGCTTCGCTCCATCACGCTCCCAGTCACGACCAACATTACTACGGGTCGGCTACATGTGTGTTCCCTGTCTTTGTGGAAGGCCTCAATGCCATCTGTGCAGGTTCAGTTCGTGCGGCCGACACGGAAATGGACCGAGAAGGGGAATCAGGTGATTGAAATAACGATCAACAATTCAGGTTGGGAATGAATACCCGCCCCGGGATTGACTATCTCTCTTGCCATGGATGGTGTTGAATCAGTGGAACCCGGTCACATCAAGCGACTATGTCCTGGAGACCGGAAACGGATTGACGTGGGCGTGAACGGTGTATCGAACGGGACAGCAACGGTTCTGACGGCTGGCGGTCGTTCTGTGTACCAGCAGTCATTTTCCAACACCTCCGTTGGATTGACCGAATGGGCATCCGACCTGGCTAGTCTCTCGCAGCATGAGAGCCCGCAATGTTTGACGATGCCAAGTTCGGCATCTTCATCCACTGGGGTCCATACTCGGTTCCCGGATGGGGCAATTCGACTCCGTGGGAAAGTTATGCAGAGTGGTTCTGGTTGGTTATTTTCTTGTCTTCAGTTTTACGAGAACCGTTGGAACTAATTGACTCTTCCAACTATGCAGGTGGTACACTACCCATCGAGCAGCAGACAAACCAGATAGCTACGAGTACCGATTGAGAGAATTCGGCCCGGACTGGAACTACGATGACTCCTTCACCAATTTCACCGCAGCGAACTTCAATCCCAAAGAATGGGTTGATCTTATCCATGCAACTGGGGCCAAGTACTTCGTCCTGACTACCAAGCACCACGATTGTTTCGCCCTATTCAACGCCTCCAACACGACAGACCGCAACTCCCTCTCCACGGCCCACACCGTGACATTCTCCATGAGCTCCTCACCGCCGCAGAAACCTACCAGCCGACTCTGCGACGCGGTACCTACTTCTCCCTGCCGGAATGGTTCAACCCCGGACTTCGAGCCGTACGGGTATGCCCAGCTGCCGGGCAATACCTCCACCAACTGGCCTGGGATCATCGCACGGAATCCCTACACGGGGCTTAACGAGCCCTACACAGGCCACATCCCCGTGGTTGACTTTATAGCTGACCTCATGGTCCTGCAAATGGAGATCCTAGCCTACCAGTACTCCACAGACATCATGTGGTGCAACTGTGGTGCCGCAAACGGGACCGCCCCTTTCGCCGCAACCTGGCGGAATCACGCCCGCGCCCAAAATCGACAGGTGACGATCAACTCTCGCTGCGGCATCGCGGAGGTCGCCGACTTCGACACGCCCGAGTACACAGCGTTCTCTTCCGTGCAGCGCCGCGAGTGGGAGTCCAACCAGGGCATGGATCCATACAGCTACGGCTACAACCGCGCGACGGCAAGAGACTCGTACATGAACGCGACGATCATCGTACACGACCTCGTAGACATGGTGAGCAAGAATGGGAATTTCCTACTCGACATCGGGCCACGAGCGAATGGGAGCATCGTCGATGTGGAGGCGAGGAATCTTCGGCTTGCTGGGGAGTGGATTCATGCGCATGCTGAGGCCATTTTCAACACGACGTATTGGTTTGTGATGTCTGAGATAGCGGACGAAGGTGTGCGGTTTACGCAGACGGATGATGCGTTCTATATTTTGTTTCTGAAGAAGCCCGGGCCGGTGTTGTATATCGATGCGCTGTTGCCTCTGCTGGAGGGGGGCATGGTGACGGTCATCGGAGGGAAAATTGATGTGCCTGTATTATGGGAGAAAGGACAAGCAGGCTCCCCTGCTTCTGGATTCACCTTCTACGTCCCCGAGGCATTATGGGAGACAGCAGTATTGCTGGGTTCTGAAGATTCTGTACCTGGCTAACCCTGTTTAAATAAATAGGCCCGGACCAGCAGGACACTAAAGCATAGTCAAAGCCCTTACCAATAACGAATCTCTGGCGAGCAATTTACGAGCATTGCGGATTAGGCCTAGGGCTAGATGCAGAAATGAGTAGAATCCTCCCCCTTCTCTCGCAGGACCAGCAGCAGCTTTTCTGTCTCGTCAGGGCCATGGTCAGGGAAGAATACACTACACCAATAGTAGTAATCTTCTTTATGAGGCGACAAGCAGTGTTTATAATGAGACGGTATACCATTATTACTGCTGCGCATCGGATTGAGAGTATTAGTATTATGGACTAGGGTGTGGTTGTGCTTGATCGGGGGTGTTTGGCGGAAATGGACAGTCCTGGGGAACTCTTGTCGAGACCGTCTGTTTCTCAGGAATTGCAGCGTAAAGGATACGGCTATTTTTTGTCATTTTGTTTCATTGCCTTAAAGATGTCTAAGTCTACATCATGCAAGAGATGTTCAATGTATGTATAACTGGCCTAATGCGACATATAGTGCCTGTGTACATATCCAGGAATGCCACGAACAGATCACGGCGAGCCTCATGACGCTACAGTATATGGCGCTAGAAATCCGGGGCAATAATTTCCCTTGCTCAAGTGTCCTGTCTAGGGCCGGTATGGTTTTCATATGGAGTATAGAAACGGCTGTCCAGAAAAACAACGCCTCTAGAGCCGATTGACGTAGAGATGGCAAGTTACTCTATCCTTAAACCCATCCTCGAAATATTACCGCTGCAGCAACGCAGACCGATGCTTCGTTTTAAGGATGCGAAACAAAAAAAAAAAAAAAAAAAAAAAGAAATGGAAGTCTTCTACTCCCATTGCTTCATGGTTCGCCGTCACCGGACTATACCGGCCAAGAACCAGGAATCCCGGGACTCGTAATGGTTGCGACAATACCGGGCGTCATTTGCGACGAAATATAGGTATAACTTGGAATTCACATGTCTCAAATCAGAAACCCAATGGCACCATCTAGGTCGCCCTCGGCAGCATCCAAAGCGCGAACCGCCTCCTCCTCTGTAAATCCCAGTTCAGTTATCTTCCCAATCGACGACTGCGGCCAACGTGGTGAACGTGCAGCGCCAATACTCGTCCCCGGCGCAACTGAAGATGTTGGTGCGCTAGCCTGGCTGCCTGCTTGGTGGGTCACCGCGCCTGTCCGCGCCCCGACTTCAGCACCATCAGATCCCTTCACTATGGGTTCATCTTCCCACTCCTCCATGAGATGTTTAGGGATATCCGCTTCTCCGAGGAAAGGAACGGCCTGATCTTGGATGATGAGGGCATTCTTCTTCAGATCAATACATGCCTGGTGTCGCCTCAGCATATCTAATCCCAGTAGAAGGTCGATGTGTTTCCCTTCCATAACGGTGAAGGAGCACGGTAGGAACAGATTCCCAATCTTTATCTGGGCAGAGTGCACCCGGCCAATTATGGCAGCTGTGCCCACACCTTTGGCAATACCCCCATAACGTCTATCTACTAGACGCATAATGTTACACGCCGTAGCGCATTGTGGTGACATGATGGTGACTTGGGCACCTGAGTCGACAAAAGCATTGAGCTTGTGGCCGTTGACTTCGACAGGTATGTAAAGCATCGTTACGTGGCCGAAAGCTACCGTAGATGTAAGCAAAACTAGAAGCTATAGGGAGGCAAGGAGATAAAATAACAGAAAGCATGACCTACATTCCGGATGATGTTCCATAGCATTGTGCAAGTTCTCCGTCACGGCATTCTGACGAATGATCTCCTCAATCTCTCGTTGATTCTCAGGATTGAACGGATCTGCATTTAACATGGCAATACGTGCCTCCTTCTCGGCCTCCAACTGAGCTTCCCGCCGTTGTTGTGCGAGGAGGACCTCACGAAAGCGCTGGGCACCATCGGCCGCATCAGCGAGCTCTGGATTCTGCCTCCGCACAGCCTCCCGCACGCGCGGGTCGCCCAGAATGTGCAATCGAATCGTCTCTGGATCCGGAGTCATGGCTGCTTGTCTGCGCTGCATATTCTGCTGTGCTGCCGTGGTAGCGCTGGAACCACCAATGCTTCGAGACGGGGGCGGTGCACCACGCAAGGCAATGTGGACACCTAGCATATCTCCTTCCCCGATTCCGATCTGCTCAAGTGTGCGCGAGTTATCGGCAAGAAGTTGATTGTTGAACACTAGGCTCTGCGACTGTGGTGGAATCTGCGTTTCACTCTCCACGATGGCCTTCAGGAGCTCGACAGTCATATCCCCGCCAACTTCGAGAGAGATGATATCGGAGTCGGCCTGGTCGGATTGAATCACGCTCACTGTTATACGCCTATAAAAGATCCACCAGCAGTCAGCAGAGATCCAAAGCAGCTGGAATAGAATAGTATCTCTGGCGAATGGCAATTGCCCCCTTGCACTTACATGATGCGGGGATAGCTGGAATCCAACAAAGTACGGACTACACGAGTTGGCGCTTGTTATGGTGTACCGCGTAGAGATATAGACAAAATTCAAGATATCACAAAGTGGTCACCAGTACCAGAGGAGGATAAAAGAAACGGAAATTGTGAATGGAAGAAAGAGAGAAGCCGTGAAGTTGTTTCGTTTACTTGGAGTGGAGGGCTGCTGAGGGCGAAAGGAGGGGGCAGTGGCGGAGGATGGAGAGAGACAAAGGAGAAAAGTACGAAGATGCAGGCAACAAAAAGCCAGAGGAAGAAGAAGATGATGATGATGATGGAAGACAGACGGAGAGAAGAGAAAGGAAGGGAAACGAGATCGGGATGTCGCGGTGGCCAGGGAAGAAAGAGACGGTGACGGCATGCAAGGCGGAGAGACACGCTGCCAGAACTGGCATCCCGCGTCCTTCTCTCCAACACTCCTCCATACTCCTCTTCTCTCTCCTTCACGCGTCCGCGCGCGCCCTTCCCTATTCCTGGGTCCTGGCATCGGGTATGCCCGTCGCTGGCCGGCGAACGTCTCCCCGAGACCGTGTTTGTGGCGAGCCTACTGATCCCGGTATATACAGACAGAAGAGAAAGGAACCTCTCAGTATTGAGGCTGCAGGGAGGTGATGCATATGACATCACGCGCGTTCATGGCTGACAGGGAATCAATGAAACATAAGAGTCTGCAAGCAGACAAATCCGGTAATCCTGGGAGAGACACCAAAGCGCCTCCTGGCTCCCTGGCTAAACGCAATCTTATCGTCGTTGCACAGCGGGCATATACAACGTGGCCGCTACGCTTGGTCAAATACAAGAACATGGAGCTTGCTGGGACGGACATGAGGATCATATCGCTCATCTATCAGGTCGATATCTAGTAGAAAGCAGGCCCCAAACCAGACATGATCAGGAGGGAATCAAAAGTCATAGCTACTTGGAATCATGGTCTACCTCTTTGCTTCATGCATCATACAGGCCCTCGGAAGAAAACATGTTCGCCCCCTTTTCTAGCAAAATAAACAAAAAGAAACGCCATCTTTGTACATAGATCAAATGGAAATCTTAACAAGTCAGACATATGTCATTCGCTCGTTCGACAGATTCAAAACCCTGGCTCATACGGTAACAACCCACCCGTCTTCCGCTACTGCAGTATCTGTGCGATTCTCGTCCGCAACATTTGTACGGCTTCCAGCTGCTCCGGGGGGAGCCCACCTTGTTGCAAAAGAAGCAACATTTCAGAGACACGTTCGGCCACTGCATCACTGCCAAAAACAACCCCGCCAGGACGGGAAGACTCGTAAAACCACCGATTAACCAGATAGAGAAGATCCGCGGCGACATATTTCCGATTGGATCCCTGGAACGGCACCTCGTCCGTATAGTACATAGACTCAAGAACGGCATAGATCGTTTCGTGGGTAACTCCAAGGTCCAGGAAAAGATCCACGACCCAATTCGGCGGCGCAACGCCACGCTGGTACTCCAACGAGTACCGTTCCAGCATCGGTATGAGCATCGGGATTGAAAAGACGGTCTCCGACATGCGCAGACGACCTCCTAGACTGCGGACCTTGTCAATTACGGCTTCATAGGGTTGCGGTGTCCCGGCTTTCACGGTCTTGTCATGCAGGTCTTGTAGCAGATGCTGCCAGGTGGCCCTGATATCTGCCGCATTGCGATAATCTGCGACATGGAAAACCTGCAGACAAACATCATAATAGCTTCCGGAGTCGGCATAAGTATTAAAGAGCTAAAAACAGCATCAGCATTGTGGATATTTGGGCGGAAGATGCATTTAATACTTACTATAGTCATGGGCAGGATAGGCCCATCCACCTGTTTGAGGACATTAGGTTTTTCATTATCGGGAATGCGAGCATCATCCTTGATACGTTCAAGAATATCGTCCTGAATGTTCGCCACATCAATTAGATTGGTGATGTCCTGTAGAAGTCGTTGCCGATTTTGCCGGCTAATGCCTTCAGTGAAGGTGGAGGCATTGGCTCTAGCACGGCCGAGATACTCGATTCTACGAGCAAGGGGGAGCGCGAAGGCACTCTGGGCCAGCTGATACTGTACATCTGCAGCTTCAAAGAACCGCTGAGATTGAGCATAGTACCGCCACAGAAGGTCCGCATGCGAAACGTCGTCGGCAGACTTGCGCTGCAGATAGGTGACCACGAACGGTGACGATGTCTGAAGCAAGCGATCGCTCCAGCCCTGTTCTAGATACCAGTCGTAAAGGCTTGTCAAGAAAAGCTCGTCGGTAGAATCCGAAATGACCGCATATGCTTCATTCTTGCGTTTTGCAATGGTAGTAAGATGACCATCAATAACTCCTGGGTCGTTAGCTGCAAGGCTGTCGACCGCAAGGATGACCTTAGAAACAAGGTCGTAGCATTGCTTGCGAAATTCATAGTACTCTTTGCCAGTATCCTTCAAGATATCGCCGTTAGCAACCTTGACAAAAACAAAGTCAACAACAGATCATGCTTACGTCTGCACGACGCCCTCCCATAAACCATGCAAGCCCCAGGTTCGCCCTGTCCGAATGTGCTGCGACGGTCAAAGCAAGTTGAATTGCCCCTGTTGAGAAACCTTTAGCTTTTGCATTTAGGGAATTGCTCACAAAACCACCTACCGGCGAAGAACTGATTTTCTATATAGCTTTGCACGGCCGAGACCAAGTAGTCCATCGATAGGCCGTCAGAAACCCGCTGGAAGAGCTGAAGGCTTTCATTGAGTAGGTTACGACCGAGTTCAGAGTTAGCACCGGCCTCAGAGGCTCTTTTTAGGAGCTCCTGAGCTTTGAAAATAACGACATCCTCGGCACTGCAGAAACTGCCACACCGTCGCCTAAGCGCGTCGGCGACGGTTTCAACATTTGAACCTTTGGCAATGTTTCTATTTACGATTCCTTTGATCAACTCCTTTGCAATATCATATCCCTTATTGGTACTGAAGAGCTCTTCGAATGTGAGTTTCAAGAACCGCTGTTTTGCTTCGTCCGGGAGGGTCGACACGATCTCATCAACTCTCTCGTCAAAGAGAACTAATACGAAGGAAATCCCCTCAATCGTATGAGAAACCAACTGAACAAGAGAGTGAAGAGCGCGATGCTCCGCTTGCAATGCAACCTCTTCTTGTTTGGTCCATACGCGAGCGAGAGCTTCAGGCCCGCTCAATCCTTCAATAAAGTTTCGGTTCGACTTGAAGAAATCCTGTAGTGCAGAAAGGTCTCGTTGGACGCTCTGGAGTTTTTCGGGTTTGATAGACGGCGAAACTGAAAGCGCTCCGTTTGGCCCCTTTCCAACCTGGGCAATCTCTTTCTTCCAGATTGAGCGTAACAGCCTCGAAATGTACAGGGCGATTCCAGCATGCCTTGGGGAAGGAACAATGGTATCGATGGCAAGAGTCGCATTATCAGCAACCGCGTTTTCATTTAACATGGGCTTTCCGCCATACTCAATGAAGACTTTGCGAGCAAATTCAAGGACATGCGGATCATTGATCTGGGAGAGACGCGAGTCCGAGGAAATATCCACTCCCTGGCCACATGCAACGGCTAAAGCAGTTGCAAGAGTCTCACTGCGGCCATAAGTGCGGATGAAGTTTTTAACTTCGCCCTCAAGCCCCTCATCACCACCACCGCGGCGTACCAACGTAGCAAACATGTCCACGAGGCGTCGTCGACGAATGACATGAATGCCAGAGTTAGTCAGGATGGCAATCTCGGTGGTTGGGTTATCAAATTGGACAGCGAGTTCATTGCCGAATCCACTGGGGGTATTGGCAGCTAATACAGGAGCAGAGCAGAGACCGATATCTTCAGCTTTGCTATCCAAGGAAAGCCAGATGGCAGACTCGCTAGCTTTCCCAGGAATTACTGTTTCCTGAGACCGTGCAATGCGACCCGAATCGGGTGAAGAAATGAAAAGGTCATCAGCTTTTCGAGTAGGGTCCTTGGAAACGAAACAGAAGAAATACCCCGGAGGGAAACGAGCTGCAAATCGTGTTGGCTCCAAGGAACGGATGGGTACTTTAGAAGTGAGGGATGGCTGGAATCTGCTCTGGAACCCCTGATTGACAGGGTTGGCAGCGGCATTCCCATGTGGAGGAGTTTTAACATGGTGAGCTTGCATGCTCGTCGGCGCGCTGGTCCCATTCGGCATTGATGACCAGCTGAATGATCCAGTCGCACTTAGATAAATGCGATATCCCGTGGCCGTTGTCGCCACAAGATGATACCTTGAGGCTTCCGCGGCAGAAATAGGACTGATGGAAATGATTTTGATCTTCGGGTTGAGTGTCTCATTTGAAGTGATTATATGCCCGATGTTTGCGTAAATGTCTGCAGCTGGTTTGGTAATAGCGAGGACGAGAGAACCATCGGGTTTCATGAGAAACACTCTGATAGTCGATAGAGAGGAGAGTGTATAGAGGAGTTTCCTGCTGTCATCAACCACCATTTGCTCCACGCACTCGAAAGGTTTCGTGGTAAAGCTCAAATTAGGTGTAAATGACGCCAGACGGGGCCTCGTATGGTTTACCTTGTAGCACCTGCCCTTAAACCATCTCTCTTCCTGGTGATAAACGAGCTCGTAAACATCATTGTCAGAACTGCCACCGAAGAAGAGACGGCCAGTAGAGTCAGAGGAAGCAAAAACGTGAATATCCAAACCCCGAATCAGTGTCGCCATCCCCGTCTGATACAATGTGACTTTGGATCCACCTGAAGCTGTTTTCTGAAAGCCCATCCCTAATAATAGGACCTCCGCCGTTGTTGATACGACGAGCAAATGCGTGACCGCGGGAAGGAACACTCCCGCACGAGGTTTGGCAAGTTTCACTGCATTGATGCTGTTAGGCTGTTCCTCAAATCCAACCAACTGAGGGTTCGGGTTTGTATAGTCCCAGAGATACAGGGCGTTGTCAATGGCTACCCACGCATGCTGCAACTCAGCAAACAGGCCCATGACCGTCGAAACTTGAGCCCGGTTATACTGGTCGAAGATGGGATCGGGGATATTGTACATCTTTACTTTCTGGAAAGGCGCCCATGATGGCGAGGCCGGAATGTCGTAATCTGAAGAAAAACCTTCTGCACAGAGTTGTCAGCCGAGTCCTGCTAAAACAGCTGCACGATGATCATCGTCTTACGGGACAAATAGTTATCGAGGTCAGGATACCGCGATTCCTGGATTAGCGTATCATTGATCGTCCGAGCGGCGCGCTGTTCTGTGCTCAAAGTCTGAATCTTGTCCTTCGAAGCAGCTGGGGGAAGCTTGGGAAGAGGAGCTGGGGAAGCTGGTTGCTCGCCAGTCCCCAGGGTTGCCCTCGGGCTGAAGAATGGCCCATCTTGAGCAGCAGCTGGAGGAGCTGGCGTCTGCTGATAAGTCCCTGGTAAAGGTCTCTGCGGCGTGGCAGGTGTAGCAGGCGTGGGAAGGATTGGATAGGACATGATTCTATCTGGAGCTCGCGTAAAGCTTGGGGATCGTCGCACTCCCCTGCTAGATGGAGGCCGTCAGCGTGGAGATGAAGAAACTGAGCAACAATTAAGCGGAAGATGAAAGACGTCTGCTAAAAGGAAGACTAATTAAGATTAACAGGCATAAGGATTCGAGTGTAATTGACAGGTACCTGTCTCTTGAGAGCAGGAGGCAGCAGACGAGTTTGGTAGGAGAAACAAAATTGTGCACAGGCCATGGCGGAAGTGCCTCTGCTGCAGCATTCCGCCCTCAGTGAATCTGCCCGGACGGAGGACATTGATTTCTATTGAACCCCCAGAAGTTCCAATTGTTCTAGCATTCACCCTGCCGCTGTAACTGTCTATTCGAAATAATGTCCCTATTTCTGTCCCTTAGAGGAGTCCCAACCCGTCTCAACTTCCGCTCACTGTCCGGACGATGGACTTCGACCGCCGCAAGTCCGACTACGCCTCCATTGCTGGGCAAAATAAGGGCAGATCTCAAAACCGCAATGAGGGCGAAGGATAAGACAAGGTACGGAACTGTCTACATATTTCCGGTCTTTGGTCCGCTGTTGTCTTGTGGATCCCGTTACTGAACGCTTAGGGCTGTTTTAGATTGGATGTCCTTCGAGCCCTGATATCGGAAGTCAACAATGCTTCGAAAACACCCTCTCCGGTTCAAACTGACTTGCAGCTATTGTCGTTGATCCGCAAACGAACGGCAGCTGCGAAAGATGCGGCACAACAGTTTGCAGCGGCTGATCGGCTGGACCTGAAGGAGAAAGAGGACGCGCAAGTCGTGGTGCTGGATGAATATGCTGCTCAAGTAGATACTATGAGCCACGAGGATATCAAGATTGTCGTTGTGCAAGAGATTTCCCAATTGAAAGAGGCAGGTAAGAAGGTTGACATCGGATCGGTGTTGAAGTCACTTTTTGCTCCCGGAGGAGCTTTGGATGGCAAACCAGCCGAGAGAGCAGAAGTGGCCAAGATTGCAAAGGAGGCTGTCTCCGCAGCATAAACACAAGAGAAATCAGCTTCAAACATTGTATATTAGGTTCTAGGATGTTTCAATCTATATTCCCAAAATTTCCGCAATGTAGTTGGGCGTCTATTAGCTCTCTCATGGCAATGAAAAGTGTTCGGATGCATTATTATATCCAGGAAATATCAATCCACAATGACGCGAGAAGCTGGATTTTCTCAGGCGCCCGATGAATGCAAACAAAGTCGTTGAATCATATATAGTACATGTCTCTCAAAAACGCCAAACACATTGAACAATATCCCACGTCTATACGCCATTCCCAGTGTTATTTAACTCGCAAAGTGTCACACTTAAAAGAGGAGCAGCCCGAGAGCACCGACAGAAGTCACGACGAGGCCAATCCACCAAAATCGGTCCGGATCCATGATATTCTCGAGCGTTCCAAACGTGTTCGCATCCTTTGGCGGCTCAACTCCATGAATGAAGCTTCTCTTTGCCTTTGCGGTCTCGGTAACCACTGGATTCAAGGTAGAGGTGGGCAGCATCTGCGGCGGGTTGTAGACGAGGTACATCGGATGCAGAGGAGATCCATCAACAGATTTAAGGTCCAGGCGCTGGACTCCGTGGTAGGGGTCTTTGTAGACGTCGAACGACTAGGCGCAACACAGCATTGTTAGCACAGGCATCCCGACATGGCTATCACGATCATGTACCATAAAACTCTCGGTCTGGTTGTATCTTGTGTAGGTTGCCTCGTCTTGATTACCGCATGGATCCGACAAGAGCTGTCGGCCGTCAACGGCAATCGGCTTTAACGTCAGTGTGCCATCGCTGTTCACGGAATAAGTGCCATGCTGCCACTGTATGATACCCCTGGGACAATCAGGGCTCGTCGCTAGCCATCCCCAACAAGAGTCAGAACGCGAGTACACGGAGAAGATCGGCCATGCAGAGAATACTAACGATTAGCAAGAGCGCGATAGTATGCCTCTTCAAAGTGTCCGTCGGAAGTGAAGGAATACGAGAAACCAGTATGCTTCGGTTCGAAGAACGAATCATTGACAGGGTTATAGAATCCCTAGGGGGGGGGGAAGCATCCGAAATCAGCAATCAAGAGTTTTGCACGCGGTTTGAGCGCGAAGAGAAAGAAACAGCATACCGGACCTGTGATGACGCCGCGGGATTTGGTGGACCATGTCCCTACAAGATCAGACGCTGACTGGGCGCTGACAGCTGTGAAGCAAAGAGCGAAAAGAATGCAATGCGCGATCATCTTCAGCGTGTCTGTGTATGGCATGGAATTTTGTGGTAGAAAGTCTGTGAGAGATGCAGATCATAGGTGTCAAGATGGTTGATCGCTGCTCTTTTAAATATATGGCGGAGAGAGAGGGAGTTGCGTGCAACCAGAAAATGAAAGCTCCGCCAGAGATCCTTGCCGAGCGTTTCACGAAACGATCATCTCGGGAGCATATCCGCATACGAGAGATGCCGACATTCATTCCAGACTCTAGTACTCCCACAGTAACAATGGCTGGTGTTCAGACAGCGAAGAAAGAGCTTCGCAGAAAGATGCGCGAGGCGCTTCGGAGCATACCTAAGGACTCCATCGTCAGTCAATGTCAGAACCCTGTCCCTATTTCTATCCTGATGTCTGCTACGAGGTTCTGACTTGCTACAGCTGGAGTCGCTACGAATAAGCTGCTATCGCTCCCCGAATACCGAAATGCCAAACGGATAGGCATATATCTCTCTATGCCTTCTGGGGAATTATCCACAACTGGCATAGTCCAGAGTGCTCTCAAAGAAGGCAAAGATGTCTACATTCCTTACATCCACAGCGCGGTGTCCTCGTTGGCGCAGCAGAAAAATTCCATAATGGACATGCTCGCGTTACGATCTCTCGAAGAGTTTGAATCGCTCGAGCCAGATAACTGGGGGATTCCGTCGCTCAAGCAATCTCAGGTGTCCAGCAGGAAGAACTGCTTCGGAGGATACGGAGTTTCGCCTCAGGAAGATGGTAAAACCATGAATGAGAATCATGGCTTGGATCTAGTTATCATGCCAGGAATGGCTTTCGATCGTGGATTTAGACGATTAGGCCATGGCAAGGGATACTATGATCATTTTTTGACGAGGTACTCGAAAAAAGAAGTGAACAGCAAGACAAACACGCCAAAATTGCCCTTCCTAGGTGAGAGACCCTCGTATTCGAGAACAAACAAGGAAGAAACGTCCCTTAACAAAATCCACCTAGTCGCCCTCTCTCTTAAGGAGCAACTGCTTCCTCCAGCAGAGGAAATACCGGTTTTGGAGCACGATTGGTTAGTAGATGCCGTTATTGTCGGTGACGGCCAGTTTCTCGTCCACGAATGCCGATAGACCATCAAATAGATTCCCTCCCACAAAACATAACCATTCTCTATTTAATGGATGTATAAAGCAGCCGCTCAATGGTAAATCGTAAGATATCACCCGGGAAGAGTCTTTTTTTTGTTCTTTTTCCTTCATTGTAAATGGTCGTTTTCTTCAAGACGATTGGACAGCCTGGATCAACGACACGTTGTCACCCTTCAGCAGTATTTGCCCTGTGACGGAAACGTTTAGCCCAGATAACATGCGATGTTCGAGAGGTAAATACTTCCATACCTAGCGATCTCCGTTTCTCTTCTTCGGTTTTTGTGGGTAGCCGGACCTCAACCGCGTCGTCAATAACCAGGTTCATGAACTCGTCGAATCCCTGTTGCGGTGGTCAGTCAGAGGTTCGACACAGGGCAGTAAGCGCGTTTCAGACATACTCTGATCTTCCCTTCTATCCGAAAAGCAAGCTGCTCGTAGAGCCAAATGGAAACAGTCGTCCTTTGCTGTAGAAGCCTGAAGATAAAATGGATCGGTGCAAGCAGTGTCTTGCGACCAGCTCCAGCTCCTCCACGGCTGGCCATGACGGGTGTGCGGCACGCGTAACGATCAGAAATTAGACAAGGTGTATGTGAAACGCGCAATAAGTTGTTGAAACGGCAGATTCAAGGAGGAAGACCGATAGGTAGACGTGCAATGGTCGTTGAAGGGAACCAAATTGGCCGGGAGAAGCTCCTGCGGACTTGCTTGTTAGGAAGAAATTACTTAGCGGCTCGGACTGCCAACGGGGTCACTAGGTACCTCATCCCGCCCTGTCATTTTCCTCTTTGGTGCCCACGGAATCGCCACTTCTTGATGCTCTCCTCTTCCTAATGTCCCTCTCACTCTCCTCATTCACGCTCCTTTAATGAGATTTCATGACTGCAGGAATTGATAGGTGTTGTCTTTCGCAGCCCGGCTGACCCCTCTTATCTCCGCTTTCCTGTTACTACAATTCGCACCAAAAATTGAACCATCCCACTTCAACGACCATGGCCAGTAAAGATGGAGGCGCAGGACAGGCCTTTGGTCCTGTCTTGGCTGCCGTTGCTACGATGCAGGGAAATGTTTCACGATCTGAGAAGACGCAGGCCCATGAGTTTCTTGAGAAGTTCCAAAAATCAGTATGGCTTCCTGCCCCTCCTTCCTCTTCCAGATATTCTTTGGACTTCCAGGAGCAAGATTGGATTTCCGAAGAAGAATAATAATAAGGATAAGAAGCAATCTGGCTAGGAATCAAGCAGCTGACATTGCCTATGTTTCCTAGATCGAAGCCTGGACGACTACCCATCAACTGCTGCAATCCCCCGATGTCGATGTGGCAGCAAAGCTCTTTGCTGCAACAACCCTGAAAGGAAAGGTAAATTGGTATTTTTATTAGTCGTCTGTATGATACGGAAAGAGCTGATATCCGTAGATCATATTTGACCTGGATCAATTGCCTGCGGAATCGCTACTGGCGTTGAGAGACTCGGTTCTGGGCTTACTCGTGGCCTATGCCTCTGGTCCCAGACCCATTCAGACACAACTCTGTGTTTGCTTAGCCAGCCTTGCGATTCAGATGACAGGATGGAAAGACGTTCTGACTGTTGTCGGTTCAGCACTAGGTGGCGGATCCATGGATTGCCTCCTGGAATTCCTCAAGATCCTCCCTGAAGAAGTGATGGAAGGCCGCAAGATCAACTTGAGCGTATGTTAGGTCGACCTGAAAATCACCTCCATATTGTCGTCTTACGATCAATTGAGACGATGGTATTTAGCATGTTTTCATCAGTGTTCCGGAATCTAATTCGTCATCATCACCTAGGAAGAAGAGCTTACGCTACGGACAACGGAGCTCTTAGACGATAATGCGGAACAAGTTATGAACCTCTTGATTCAGTATTCTCAGTCATCACGTATGTCATACCTCCCTGGAGTGCTTGATCGCCCGTACGCCCACTGATTTTCTGCAGCCTCTGCCTCAACAAATCCCCATCTACTCGATTGCATTACCTCGTGGATGCGTGAAATTCCTGCTTCGACTATTGTTGGATCTCCCTTATTGGATGTCATTCTAAAGGGCTTGGATAATGATGTGTCTTTCGAATCTTCTGTGGATTCCATCTGTACGCTCTACAGGGATACACGAGAAGTAGATGACTCGCTCTCGGTCATCCAAACATTGTATCCACGAATAATGTCGCTCCGTCCGAAGATCGCGGAATTTGCCGAATCTGAAGACATAGACGCTTTCAAAGGCATTACGCGACTTTTTGCGGAGGCGGGCGAGGCCTGGGTGATTCTAATCGCACGTCTTCCCTCTGAATTTCGGGGCCTTGTTGAAGCAGTTTTGGAATGCTGCGCTTGTGACTGGGAGCGCGATGCGATTTCCCTTACTTTCATCTTCTGGTATGAACTGAAGCAGTACGTGACTTTGGAACGATATGCGGAGGCACGAGTACTTTTCTCAGACATCTTTTCCAAGCTGGTTGATATCATGGTTAAGCACATCCAATATCCTAGCCCTGAGGATGGTGAAACCGATTTGTTTGACGGTGACCGCGAACAGGAGGAGAAATTCCGTCAGTTCCGACACTCTATGGGTGATGTCCTTAAGGACTGCTGTGCTGTAATTGGGGTCACCGAATGTTTAGCGAAGGCATATAATATGATTCAGCAATGGGTGTCAAAATATGCGTCGCAGGCTACCCATGAACATGTCCCCCATTGGCAGGAGCTTGAAGCGCCGTTGTTTAGTTTGAGAGCGATGGGCCGTATGGTTGACCCCGAGGAGAGCAGTGTTCTAGGGCAGGTGATTCCCTTGATTGTGCAAATACCGGACCAGGAGAAGGTACGGTTCCAGGCCATCATGGCTCTTGCTAGGTATACGGAATGGACGGCGCAACATCCAGAGACGCTCGAAGCGCAACTGAATTATGTCATTTCTGGTTTCCAGCATAGTTCTCAGGAAGTGGTCCAGGCCGCTGCATTGGCCTTCAAGTTCCTTGGTACAGACTGCCAAAAACTGCTTGGAGGTCATATCACTCAGTTACATTCGTTCTTTGAGTCTGTGCTGGACAAGCTTAAGCCTGTCAGCCAGGAGGAAGTTACGGAAGGCGTGGCGGCTGTGGTTTCAGTGCAGCCCCTTGATAAGATTTATTCTACTATGAAAATGTTCTGTGATCCCATCATGGCCCGAATCATGAACCTGGCAAATAATGCAAAGGATGAAGAGGGCCGCAGGGCTGTCGCCGGTATGTGAAGAATCACCATTGACGCTCTGGGGAGAGACAAGCTAACCTATCCTAGATCATCTCCAGTTAATCACCATTTTCGTCCAGGTAGTGTCACCTTATGTTGGTCCTAACGTGGAGAACCCTGCAGTCAAATACTGCGGAGAGATTCTTCCTATTATGACTACCATTGTTATGAATTTTACCACATCGAACCCCATTCTTGAGCGCGTTTGCCGTTGTTGGCGATCTATGATCATATCATACCGGACGGCCATGATTTCTTTACTGCCGACTCTGGCTCAAAGCATTGCAGGTGGTTTTGAAGTGTCCAGAGAAGGCTGCTTTTTGTGGGCCACAGATGCTGTTGTTCGTGAATTCTCCAATGGAGCTGTCAACGTCGACCAGAACACTAGCCAGGCCGTGTATCAGTTTTATGAGCAGCAGGCTATTGCATTCTTGCGTATCCTGAACGATCTACCCCCGGAAAACTTGCCAGATGGTTAGTTCTTCGGTCTCCCTTGTCTGGAAAACGCCTTGTCACTGACTGTTTTCGATTTAGTGATTGAGGACTTTTTCCGCCTTTCATCCGATGCTGTTCGATACTACCCCAAAGAATCTATTTCTTCGTCGCTCGCGGTGCCGATTTTCTCTGCAGCCTTGAGCGCCCTCACTTTGCAACAGCGTGAGCCTGTTATGGCAGCGCTTCATTACTATCATGACCTCCTAAGCTTTGCCTTCGACATGCCAGCTGTGTCCGACTTCCCTACTACGGAGGGGGAAGTGTATTCTAATCCCGCAGAAGTCCAACAAGCCGTGAAGCAACTTGTTCTGTCGCGGGGACAGTTGCTCGCGCAACAACTCCTTACGGGGATGATGTTTACTTTCCCCGTCGACTGTGTCCCAGATGCGTCTGGTATTTTGATGACAATGTTCGACCTCATCCCACAGGAAACGGGAGTCTGGCTTCAAACAACACTTCAGATGGTCCCAGCTGGGTCCCTTAAACCTGGCGAGGCAGAGCGACTATTGAAAGGCATCTCGGACAAAGTCGCGTCCGGCGAGGTTGGAAAGATCCGGGCTCTGCTGCGAGGTCTGCTTCCTTTTTTTTTTCACCCTTTTTGCGCTTGTGACATGCTAACCTTAACGTGCGGTCAGACTTCACGAATTCGTACCGAAGACGAAACGTGGCTCCAAGAGAAGGTTTAGGCCGGTTGGAAGCTACCCGGTTCCGGTTTAGCGGATAGCTGGCCCGGCCGCTTGACGAAGGACCGAGTTGTTCAGGAACGGCTGGGGATCCCTCAATAAAATAATCGCGTGTTGTGGATGTCTCTTTCGGTCGGTTATGCAGATCCCGTACTCCTTCGACCCGAAAACTTGCGCTCCTTGGGATCTGCTGATATTCGAAGCGTCAGGAGACCCGACAGAGATCGGAGGGGGGCAGTTCGAACAGGTCTTCTTCGCTGCATGGCAGCATCATGTCTACGAAGCGCAGCGAGATTCCATTTATCTTTTTGCAGCGGATGGCAGGGTCTATGATACGAGAGCAGCTGCGGCCAAACTAGTAGCGGCACGTGATGTCGCCTGAATGTAACAACATAGTGTTTATTTAGAAATCGAAACGAAGGAGATGAACCATACATGGGCAATGCGTTGATTCTGAGTCTGCTAGTGGTTGGGCTAGGGTAGTCGAGAATAGAGTATGCGATGCTGCAATGTATGGAGACCTTACGACGCCCTGGTATGGGAACCGGAGTAAAAGCATGCCACTTCACTATGCGGACCGCACTGCTCCATGCTTATTATTATTATTATTATTATTAACGACGTGAAGATGATTATGATTTACAGCGTACGTGTCAAGGAATAATCCTTTCTTTCACCGGACTCCAGCCGTAACGAATGGTGGACTCAACAGGGCAGCCAGGAAGAAACATGAGACTCGGCCGACTTGGCTGCGGCTGGGAATTGCCTTGACCCTGAGTCTTTACTTTTTCTTTTTACCTAAGTCATTCCTGCAAGGGCCACTGGCATGATTATCTTGAGTCTTGGGCTATAAATGTAATATCAATCAATATCGGCGGAGGCAAATTTTATAAATAGGCCGGGCCTTAAGGCAGCGATCATCGACAGCATCGTAGGGTACAGTGCAGGTACCGGTGCGCGCCGGCATATCTGGCAAGCTGCAAGTGATACTCTATAGATCTAGATAATATCTATTATCATCTCGAATTCTATACGTCTTACGGCAGTCGACTCCGCGGGGAAAGAAGAGGTGGCGTAGTCGGAGAGCGCCAGGGGCCGAATGACGCTCCCTGGGATCTGCTCCTTTTCCTTCTCCCGTCCGGCGAGAGTCATAGTATAGTCATGCTAGAAACCCGGGAGAGGCGTGCATCACGATCCAGATCCCAATGGCGTGGCCGATCGGTGCAGCGTAGTATGCAGTATGTAAGTAGTAGAGGGCCTAGTGGCTGGGCGAGCTCACTGACACCGTTCCAGAAAAGCCTTGCAATTAATCTGAAAGCACCCCTTAGGTCGTCAGGGCCACCGTCAGCGCCTAGGAGGCCGGGAAATGACACTGGAGGCCCAAGAACGACGATGGAAGCATTCGATTTTTTTCCATCTCCACAGCCGAAACTAGCTTCGCTGGGCCGGCGCATCTCCCGAGTGTCCAACAGGCAAAGCTTTCCCTCGCTAGGCATGCAGGATGAAATCTTTGGCTTCCGCGGCTGCCGCTGCTGGACCTGAGCGCTGCGCGCTGTACGTCAGCTGTACGCTTGTCCACTGACACTGTTCCAGCATACTCTCGGCTGCAGACAGACACGATAATACTTACCGGATCCAGCAGGTGCTAGGTCGCAGGACACGAGGTTGCGATATTTTATTGCGCATTGCAGCGCCCGAGGAGAAGGATCGAGCAGGCGTGGACATGGATGCCCTGGGAAGCAGTTCGTCGGATGCAGACCCGAACTGCCGCATTCTGACTGTAGACTGCGATAATCATATAGGATCAGCTTTGCATTACTACACCAGTATTCTAGTGCGTATGCATGGTTGCAGTATCTAAGTCTGAGCAACCGGGGTTGTATGCAGGAACCTTGGCCGGCCGTCTTGGGATCTCACCTGCGAAGTCACCATTTGTGCTTCATGCTGTACATGACACTGTCCTCGAGTCAAACCGTCGACACGAAAGGGAGGAAAAGAAGGTTCAATGGAACGGACGCTGTAATTCCAGACGCATGCACGGATCTCTGGCAGAGTACAGGAAGGACAGGACATGCCTCACTGTTGCAGACACGATCATCCGATGCTCCCCAAGCAGAACAGCCTCAGAAAGCGCAGGGGAGACGCTCATTGATCAGAAGATTTTCTGCTCTTCGCGGATCATTTTAGAGGGAATCTTATTTGATGGTATTATTATTGCCTCGTCTCCGACGCACACGCCCTCAACAAGCAAAGTCAATCTGCTGCCTCCGTCGCCTAAAAAACGTCACGGCCTCCAGACCCCGCCAGCCGTCCTTGTCCTTTTATTTAATCGCGCTTCCTGGCGCTTTTCCATCGATCCTGTCTTTGCTGCCTGTCTTTTCTGGTCTGTTCTTGTTTCTGACTGACGACGGACGCCGCCTGTGCTGTCCTGTCCCTTGCGTTGGCAACCCTTCGCCCTTCTCCGTCGGACTTCTCCACCTCCACTCGCATCGTCATCATCGTCAGTGTCGACATCCTCAGCATCCATCTGTTGCTTGGATTGACCCTTGCTTGCTGAGATCGATCTACCTGGCAGGAAAGAGAAAGAAGAATATCCATCTTCAGATCTCTCCGTTCCTATGGCTCTCCGCGCTAGATCGAGTTCATCGTCGTGACCCCCTACATAATATATATAGCCCACTATTGCGTTTGCTCGTCCTTCTCCAGCACCTGGATACGAGCTGATGGGCTCGCTGAACGGAAGTGGATTCTTTGCGGGCAATCTTCTTCAAGGCATTGGGTAGAAATTCGTCGCCAGCGACTGCGGTCTACATACATGCATTCCACCATCCCCACCAGCCAGCCAACCGACGATCCAGTCAAGATGGCACTTGCTGTCAGTGCGATGGCTGAATTGAGTCAAGTGTCCAAATCCTACCGGAGGCAACGAGAGGAGGATGGAACGGCAGTGGACATTGACGTGCCCAATTCCAATTTGGCCCTCGACACCCCCACCAAGAAACGGAAACGCCCCCGCAAGATCGGTCCGGAAAAGAAGTTTGAGTGCAAGTACGAAGGATGCGGGAAGAGCTACTCTCGGGCAGAGCACCTATACCGCCATCAATTGAATCGTATGTCCCATAAATGCCTTTCTCCTCTGCCCCGATGGCGACGTCGTGATTGCTGGCTAACACGCTCTTTGATTTACTATTCTAGACACGCCCAAACAAATATATCGATGCGACTTTCCAGACTGCTACCGATCCTTCGTGCGACAAGATCTCTGTGTTCGACACCGAGAGAGGCATACCACCAAGGGCTCCCAGCTTCAAAAGCGTGACCACTTCGCTTTCGGGGCCGCCGCCGCAGCAATTGACAAGTCTTCGGTACCCCGGAGCCATGCTGCTCTGGATCGTGGAGCACAGGCAAATGGCCTCAACGATAACTCATCTCCCGCTGTTTCGTCCTCCACTAACGGGATGTCACCGCCGCCGCCGGTGGCCCCGATCTTACAACCTGCTAAGAAGAATGGGGAACGGGTTAACACTAGTCACCCCCCAGACTATGCGAATCGGCAGTCTGCCGCAATATCCCCAACATCTATGCCATCACCTATGACGGCTTACAACTATCAAGCCGTTGCCGCTCATCCTCATGCCGAAACGGCCGATTCAATTGTCACCCGGTCAACCAGCGTGAGCAACAACACGGTAGGGAACTCCCCTCCGACTCAGTCAAATACCACGTACAGCCCATCGGATATCCAGGCACCATATGGCAAAGTCGGTAGCCGTCACTCTGCAAAACTCTCCATCAGCTCCGTCGACTCCGGACGAGAGTCTCGTCCGTATCAGCCGTTATCGGGACCCGATCCATTATCGGCGACATCTACTCGAAATCCCAGCATCCCCTACCCCATGACCACAGGGATGGATGGGTCTTCGATGCTTAGTCCCACTGTATACGCATCTCAGCAACCAAGTCTGCAAATGCCATCGCTTCCCATTAATCGGTACCAGGAGCTCTCACTGCCCGGGCCTACTCCCTCGACGACCAGCCTCGGTGGGCTGGATTCGGTCCCAGGAATGATAGCACCTGGGGCTGGCATAACTGACGCCGGGTTCGATTCCCTATCATCCTATGCCTACCCGCTCTTTGGAGGCGAGACCTATAATCGATCACCCTTTGCAATGGTTGATGACTTTGCTGCGTGGCTTTTCAACGAGTCCGGGCCTGGCTCTTCCCCTTTGAATTATCCCCCCACCGCTGGCATAATGCCAGATTACTTGGACCCCGCACACATCCAGAACCCGTTCTATGCCAATGATCCTGCATATATGAATTCTTTTGGAAATGTAGTCCCCTTACAACATCCCATGAGCATGACCAGCATCTTGGACCCTGGATCTCCACAGGCTGTCATGTCGGAGGAGAAGCGACAGGAGCTTCTGGATCTCATCTCCACGCGCTTTAACGAGGCTGCGTACTCGGCAGTGGCCAAACGCAAGGATGCCTTTTTGGAAGGGAACATCGATGATGATAATCATATTCTGAGCTTGCGAATGATGCAAACGTATATCGGCTCGTATTGGTTTCACTTTCACCCCCAGCTACCGATTCTACACAGACCCACGTTCTCCGCAGACAAGACCCACAATTTACTCCTCCTTGCAATCATCACCATCGGGGCATCGACATTGGACAATGCATACGGCCGTGAAGTCTCTGAGACTGCTTCGGCGTTGGCCAATTTCATCTCATGGCACCTCAGGTGGGAAATATTCATGGACGCCGATTTCCGACCGCCCGCCAAACTCTGGGTATTCCAGGCGCTTCTCCTGCTGGAAGTCCACGAGAAGATGTACGCCACACGGGCACTGCACGAACGGGCACACATTCACCATGACACTACACTGACCCTGATGCGGCGTGGCAGTTCGTTGATTGACCGTTCCGCGTTCGAATCCCCAGCGAGCATGAAAGAAGACCGACGCTCCGCCTCGGGCTCGATATCCGTTTCTGAGACGACAGCGGAAGAATCCTGGATCCACTGGATCAAAGCGGAAGCGACCAGACGTGTCGCGTTCGCAGCATTTGTTCTTGATTCGACACACTCGACAATGTTCGGACATTCTGCGAAGATGGTGGCTCATGAGCTGCGTCTCCCGTTGCCGTGTGATGAGGTACTGTGGTCGGCGACCAGCGCGGGCGAAGTGGCCAGGGTACAGGCTAGTCTTCACGCGAATGGTGTCAAACCTGTTATGTTTCTGGAGGCGCTCAAGCAGACCCTCAATGGACAACCCGTGCGGACGAATGCCTTTGGACGTACAATCCTCATGGCCGGTTTGCTTAGTGTGAGCTGGCACATGAACCAAAGAGACCTCCAAGTCAGCACACTTGGCGTCGCGCAGGCTCTGGGTGGCCGAGATAAGTGGCGATCCGCGCTCCTTCGGGCGTTTGACAATTGGCGGCGGGATGTCGACGAGGCACTGGGACACACTGTTCATACACCGTATTCGAATCGGTATCCGCCCCGAAGGGTACTGGACGAAGATAACATCGTGGAGTCTCGGGATGCGCTGCACCGGCTGGCACATATGGCTTTACATGTAGACATCATGGACTGCCAGATCTTTGCGGGAGCACGACGACTGCTGGGCCGGTCGATCACGCCCAAGGACTACAAGATTGCAAAGGAGAAGATGACGCAACGGTGGGCGGCCAAGGCCTCCGCGCGGGACGCGGTCTTTTACGCGCTGAAATTTCTATCCGAGTGTCTCCTGGGTAATGAGAGTGATGTATCACCGCTGACTCCGGAATACTGTGCACGCGATGACTACCTAGTCAATCGGCCGTGGGTGCTATATTTCGCGGCGTTGGTGGTATGGTGCTACGGATACGCGTTGGAAGGCCCGATCAATCCGCCCATGGAGCTGCCGACACCGGTGGACCAGCGACGTGATATGCAGGAGTTCTTGCGGCGCGTTGGCGGCGTGCGCGAACCGAACGAGTTAGAGACGTTGACCGGTCGAAACCGATGTATGGGCCTTCTGATGGTGCTGCGGGATGACTTTATGCAAGCGCGATGGGAATTGCTGGCCGAAGGGGCTACGTTACTTGGGAGTTGCATTGAGAAGCTGGGTTCGGGCAAAATCAACTGAGGGTTCTGACATTATTATGTTTCATGTCTGATATCCGCCGCCTACGTTTCTATGTGTATATATTTGCCTTTCTTTTTTCTTTTGTTCATGCGCTCTTTGGGTCTTGGAGTGGATGGATTGATATCCCATGGTTGATTGATTTATGACTTTTGATACATACTTGGCAGAACTATGGACCATCGAGGAATATCCATACATTCGTAAGCCGTCGTAGTAAGAACTGAATCTGCTTAAGCCAGATAGCTTGCAGTCCCTCTGCAACGCGTGGCTCTGAGATCGTGCCAATATCGTCGGTAGTTGTACTGAGAAGGGTATCCCTGGGCTGTCAACACAAGGGATGCACCTTCACTATGGCATCCTCGAAACCTATCACTTCCTATTAAATCTGTTCTCTACTAAGTACTGCGTCTCTAGCCTTGCAATGCATATCAAGGTTCCAGTTATCGGCGTCCCGCAGTGAGTCGGCCCACCAGTTACCATAACAACGGCTGAGCACAGTCCAGACAAGGACAGTCAGACATTATTATCGTCTCTTGACTGCATCCATTCAACTTAATTCAATCCAATTCCATCCAATCCAGCTGCTGTCGTTTCTTGCTTTGAGCAGCCATAGCATTGCGTGTCGCTACTCTGTACTGAACTCTGAACGCTGATTGATCTCGAACCGCGAACTACATCAACCCCTGAGTTTTTCCTGTACGGTTTGCAACCATGGTACGTCCCTGCTTATTTCATTCTCACGTCGCAAGACTGGACGGAGAGAGCAGGAAAGGCAAGGGAAGGAAAGACCTCTTCCAGTACACGGGAGGCAAGAGAAACAACCAATTGCCATGGATGGCTGGGGTTGAATCCAAGCCGTCATTATCCGTGCCTTGAGCTGCGTTACGGTTCAGCTCAGCCTTTCCCTGTTTTCCTGTTGACGTCGAGCCGTTTCCCCCTCCCTTTTCTTTCTTATTGCTTTGTTTTCCCCTCCTTCGCATTACCTTGCCTCCACACTGCTTCTGTTTACCTTTCACTCTCCCTCAACCAACCTGACTCTGCATTTCAAAATGTCCAACTCACATCTCGATCAGTCCTCCACAAACTACAAGGAAGCCTTCTCGCTCTTCGACAAGCGCGGAAACGGCAAGGTAGCCCTCGAGTCGCTCGGGGACCTCCTGCGCGCATGCGGGCAGAATCCCACCCTCGCTGAGATAGCGGATCTGGAAAAAACCGTCGGTGGTGACTGTACGTGTTCTGTTGGATATATTCGATATATCCGCGATAACAACTAACGTCTATGTCCGACAGTCGACTACGAATCCTTCATCAAAGTCCTCAACCGTCCGGGGGGTTTCCGGGAACCGGATGAAGTGGAGGAATACTGCCGCGGGTTTCAGGTGTTCGACAAGGACCTGACAGGGTTCATTGGGGTAGGCCAGCTGCGATACAGTATGTTATTTGCTTCCGGTTGATTTGCGCGCTGTCGCATCGCTGACTGCAACAGTCCTGACGAACCTGGGCGAGAAAATGTCCGATGAGGAGGTCGACGAGCTTCTCAAGGCTGTCGATACTAGTTCCGGCGAGATCAACTATACTGGTATGTCAAGTTGGAGCTTTGTGGGTATTGCTTAGAGTGCTGACTGAAGAGACAGACCTCGTCCGCACTATCCTGGCTAACTGATGAGCTACGACTGTCCTTACGTTCTCGATTCTGTCTTTCTGTCTGACGTGTTCACGACGATTGTGGTGTCTCTAGGAGTATAACCTTTTACGATGTATTAATCAATGGAATTCTCTATCATGTCTATTCGCGCTTTCGTCGGGGTATCGTAAACATAAACGATTCATCTGGGAGGGTCCCATAAACCATTTATTTCAATCGTAGATCTATCGAATCCACATCCTCCACTCTTTATCTCGAGCGCTCAGTCTCCCCTCGTCCCCATCAGCCAGAGCATCCGTCTCCACCAAAGACCCGGGAAGGATATACACCACTTTGGGTTCACCTGGAGAAGCGCTCGCATCGTCTCCGTCCTCTCCACTCCCGGTAGTACCCGTTTCATTCTTCTTAACCGTCTCGGGGAAATGGATATGATCCAGGAAATACCCCATAGCAACACCACACCGCCCACAGCGCAGGAAAAGCCGTTTCTCAAACCCATCAGACCGCCGAATGAGGGTTCGGGAGGGATTAGGAAGGATGGTCGATAGAAGGATCGTTGTATGGTCGATTGCGCCTTTGGTGTCGGTGTCTTCTCCAGCACGTTCGACCTCGTCATCGACGTCGTCTTGTGCGTTTTCATTTCCATCATGATCCTCGAGCGTCCTCGTCTTCTTCTTCGTCTTCTTGGGTTTGGATTTAACGGGTAAAGGTAGGATGAGTGCCCTATCGATCCCTCCTACTCCCGTCCCGTCTCCTTCTTCATTCCCTGTTCTTATATTTGCATTTGCATTTGTACTGTGGGCGGTGTTTTCATTCTCATCCGCTTGATTGCTTTTTCGTCGTGGGAGCTTCGACAGGTCTCTTGTCGTTGCGAGGAGGAGGTGGCTGCAGAAGCGGCAGTGGTAGGTTCGGATGGGGAGGCGGTTTGTTTCTATTTCGTTTACGTCTGTATTGTCTGGTTGAGGGGAATTAGGCTGAGACATTTTATGTTGTGTGTCTCTTTTCATCTGTTTTCTGTTGCTGGTGGGTTGAACTTTGAAGCTATCGACGATGCTTCTGCTGTGGGGAAGATCTAGCTGCTTGGCGTTACAGCAGATCCGCCACCACTATCTCAGGCTCTCAGCACGCTTCAGGCTTACTGAACGATGGCTAGATATAAAATCACCTGCTTGATATTGCATGAAAATACCCGGAGTTTAAACCTTGTCTATTGCGAGTGAAGAACTCGTAAACCAGTGCTTAGCATCATATCAGCACCCATCACAAGCAGCAATTCATCCATTATATATCCCTCTCTCTTTTGCGTTGGAGATGATCTGATTGTCTGATATATTTCTCTTTGCTTACTTCCGACTTCGCAATCAGACAGAAATGTTAAACCTAAATAACTTGCCCGTTACATATGTTATGCTTACTACCCGGTAGATGATGAAGGCTATTCCACCCCAAGGTAGTATGTCTCATTGGACGGTTCGTTTATGGCGTTGCTGGATGCACACGCTCACTGTCACTCAGGCTTATGAATGACAGATGTTGCATTCAGTGGGATGAGAAAGTATAAATACTTGTCGTCAGCTCTAGTTGTACTGTCTCATGTTACTCAGTCATTAGTGTTTGTACAGTCCTGCTCAATTTGCATGATATTATCAGAATTGTGACTTGATTCCCACACTTACGTACCAATATAGCTGCTCCTCTTGACTTCACTGTAAGATTTATCCAGTTATTTATGGAGGTGGATATTTATCTAACACCTAAAGACATTCCACAATGTCATTAGTAACGAGTTGACATCTACGCCTCAAACCCGCCACGGCCTGAACCCAGCAAACAAACAGCCAAATGCCGAGGTGCCTGTATCGACACAGGAAGATCTCGATCACGCCGTTGCCGCAGCCCCGACGGGATTCAAGAAATGGTCCAAGGTCCCCCTGGAAGCGCGTCGTGCGGCTCTACTCGCCTATGCCGATGCGCTGGACGCACATAAAGACCAATTCACCCAGCTTCTGACTCAAGAGCAAGGGAAGCCACTCAGCCAGGCATCGACTGAAATAGATTTCTCTGTGGTGTGGATTAAGGGTGCCGTTGAAGTGAAACTCACCGATACTGTCATCGAGGATAGCAAGGAGCAGACGATCATCCAGAGATACACGCCGCTGGGTGTTGCGGCTGGTATCGTTCCATGGAATTACCCCATCATTCTTGCAATTCAGAAGGTTATTTCCGCGGTTTACGCGGGGAACTGCATCATCATCAAGCCTTCGCCATACACACCGTACTATGATCTGAAGCTCGCCGAGTTGGCGACGCAGTTCTTCCCGCCGGGTGTCATTCAGGCGTTGAGTGGTGATGATGATCTGGGTCCGATGATTACTGCGCATCCCGGGATTGACAAAATCTCCTTTACCAGATCAACAGTGACTGGAAGAAAAGTCATGGCGAGCTGTGCGCAGACACTTAAACGGGTGACGCTGGAGTTGGGAGGGAATGACCCGGCTATTGTTTGCGAGGATGTTGATATCGATGCTGTATTGCCCAAGGTATATCCTTTTCAAACCAGAACAACCATTGCAGTGGCTGACCAAATACCCTGCAGATCGGAATCTTCACCTTCCTCACCTCGGGTCAGATCTGCGTCAGCATAAAGCGCATCTACGTGCACGAAAGGATATATGACGAATTCTGCGACAAACTAGTCGCCTTCGCTAAATCACTGAAAATCGGCGCGGGGACGGACCCAGATACCTTCTTCGGACCTATTCAGAATGCCATGCAGTACGAGAAAGCAAAGGACCTGATCGGATCCATCGCGAGCGAAAACCTCACCATCGCGCTGGATGGCAAGATAGAGGGACCGGAGGGATATTTCATCCACCCCGTGATTGTCGATAATCCGCCGGAGACGTCTCGCGTGGTTGTCGAGGAGCCATTTGCGCCAATCATTCCCTTAATGAAATGGTCTGAGGAAGACGATATGATCGCGCGTGCCAATGATACGGGTATGGGACTGGGCGCGTCTGTCTGGGGTAAGGATGCGGAGAATTGCTGAACAGATCCAGGCGGGCATCGTCTGGATCAACACTCATTTTGAACTGCGGCCGCATGTTCCAGTCGCGGCGCAGAAGGGGAGCGGCATTGGTAGTAAGTTTGGGGTGGACTGGATGAAGTCATTCTGCAACTCGCAAACAATTTGGATAAAGAAGGATCTTTGATGCCGTAGAAGCAAAGAATGTACGTGGTTGAAGCGAAATGTTGCGGTGATGGATCTCCACGCCCTACGGTTGACATCAATAATTATTACTTCGAAATCGCTATCTTGGTCCCGCCATGATAAGCGTCTGGTATTAAAGCCAATTCCTCTGTACCTAGTCCCCGTATCCAGCTCTACAGATTACTTCGTGATACTTCTAGGCATAATGGCCGCCCGCACGTTCCTCGCATTCCAGCACAACGCAAAGCTGCACACCCTGCAGACGATTGTGACGGCCGTCCGCCCCTTCACAGCCCTCGAAGAAGCCAACCAGCAGCTGTTCAAGCAAGGGAGCGAGAACGACCATGTCGTGGTCACCGAACAGACCATTTTCCATCCGCAAGGGGGAGGTCAGCCCTCGGACGTGGGCGCGATGACAGGATCGTCAGGCACATTATTTACAGTGACGGCGGTGCGCATGGACAGCGTCCGCAGCGGACAAGTGCTGCACCTGGGCTATTTCAGTGGCAGTGACACATCCCGTCTATTCAGCAAAGGGGAAACGGTTCAGCAAAGCATCGACGTGGAAAAGCGCCTACTATACTCCCGACTGCACACGGCAGGCCATGTCCTCGGCGCAGCAGTCCGACACCTCCTGGAGAAAGAAATCGCGGATTTCGACGAACTGAAGGCGTCACATTTCCCAGACTCAGCGTCGTGTGAGTTCCAGGGCGTGATCGAGGGGAAGTGGAAGGATCCGATTCAGCAGAAGGTGGATAGCTATGTGGCTGCCCGGATGCCGGTGGAGGTAGAGTGGTGGGATGAAGAGGACTTTCGGACACGCGGGCTGGAGAGGTTGATTCCTGATCGCGAGGCAATGGGATTGACGGCAGAGGAGAAGTTTCGGGTGGTCAATATCGTGGGCGCGGAGGTGTATCCGTGCGGAGGGACGCATATGGATTCGACGGATCAGTGCGGTGCGGTGGGCGTGAGGAAGATTTCGAGGAGCAAGGGGAAGTCGAGGGTTAGTTATGTGGTGGATTAGTATGTACTTTTTACTCTCTAAAGTCGCCCGTAACGGCCTCATAGATCGACGATGCGCTGCTCATGATGGCCACTCTCTCGAGGTACAGGACCTAATCCAGCTATCTCGGGCACGCAAGTGCTCAAAGGATGGTTCGAAATCCACGCATTGCCCGGCGGTAGAATATTCATCAATTGTAACAGCTTTACCAGCATCCGCGTTATAAGTCGTAGTTTATATAGTAGACTTTGTGGACTGGAATGTGTGTATTGAGCTAGGCCTAGCCAAGCGTGTTGGATCACGTGGGGTTCTGCCGCATAGGTTAGGCCTATCTAGCTAGTAACCAACAATATATAGTTACCTCCATTAAAGCGACGATCAAGTCACGTGATCTCCAACTAACGACGTGGTGGAAAAGGTCAGCGAGGGCGGACCTATGCGGCAGAACCCCACGTGATCCAATACTAACTGGTAAAGTCAACATATCCGGTTCAACATTTCTACATTACAATAGAATTGGACGCTTGCAAATACATGTCCCGCGTCCTTTTCTATAGCTATGAAGTGCTAGGAGCCTATATTCTACACCATGGAGTCCACAATATTTCAAGGTACAGTCCGTTGACATAAATGAACAGCTTAAAATAAGCCCTGCTGGCCCAATGTCCACCGTCGAAGCCTTGGAGTATTTAGATTCCCTTCTCACTAGGGAGATCTCATCAATCTGAACCTATCCTTCGAAGCACTAGCAATTTCCTAGCAACCCCTTTTGTATGGTGGTGTCCGGAAGAGGAGGACACAGTGGCCATAGAAAATCAAGGCTTGGTGATTCCTTGATACAGCATGACAATACCAAAGTATCGATCTCAATTATGACTACAACCCTAACCCTGTGCCCTAATTGCCCTAGTCACATGGCAGGAAAATGTTGGGAGGGATTGCAGACTTCAGAGTCGAGAAAGCAACTGACACGCCACGCGGATCTTATCATGTTCGACATCGCCATCCGGAGCATGAAGCCGTCATCAAGTTACTGTTTATTATTATTTTACCTCAGCCCAGCCATCAATCAGTCAATACAAATCTAACAGTACTAATAATGACAAGGCTGAGCGGACGACCGGATGGCTCACCGCCCACGAAAGCGTTGGGGACCCAACAAGCAGATGGATAGGCTCGGCTCAACGAGAATGCTCTTGACTATACGAAGAAATAGCAGACAGCTTCATCTCATGCTTCTAACCTCTCCCTGCTTCTCCCTGCCGCTGATTGCTGCTGGAATCCTCTCTGCATCGCCGGAACTGGCCCTTCGCCGTGGCTGATTTCTCACACCACTGTACCCTGCGCCGCCTGGCCTCATCATAGCATCATCCATCTCCACTGTACCGAGCCATTCACTCCTCTCCCTTGCCCCAACCGCCGGCCTGTGGGACCTTGGCTGGGGTTAGCTTTTTTTCCCTCCTGCAGAGTATATATTATCTTTATATAATCCTCCGTCCTTGTGTTTCTGCTGAGCTCTCCTCTCCATCCCCCTCCCTCAACTACCTCACTCCTACACCCTTCCCAGAGTGTGTCGAAGCCGGAGGGCAGTCCCGCCATGTCTGCCAAATCCACAGATGCTGCCCGTCCTCGGGTTGGTGACTCCAAGAAAGTCCATATCGCTGATACCGCCATCACCCGTTCCAACTGGTACAAGCATGTCAACTGGTTGAACGTCACCCTCATCCTCGGTATCCCCTTGACTGGTTTGATCCAGGCCATCTGGGTCCCCTTGCAGCTGAAGACCGCCATCTGGGCCGTCATCTACTACTTCTGGACCGGTCTGGGCATCACAGCAGGTTCGTGCTCTCTCTACCTCTCTCCTGTGGCTCTATTTGGTCAGTACTGATTTGTGTGTTCACTCCAGGTTACCACCGGCTATGGTCTCATACCTCCTACTCCGCTACTCTTCCTCTTAAGATCTGGCTCGCTCTGACCGGCGGTGGTGCTGTTGAAGGCTCCATTCGCTGGTGGTCCCGCGACCACCGTGCCCATCATCGCTACACCGACACCGACAAGGACCCTTACTCTGTCCGCAAGGGCTTGATCTACTCGCACATCGGCTGGATGGTCATGAAGCAGAACCCCAAGCGCATTGGCCGCACCGACATCTCCGATCTCAACGAGGACCCCATTGTTGTCTGGCAGCACCGCAACTACCTCAAGGTTGCTCTTAGCATGGGCCTTGCCGTACCAATGCTCGTTGCCGGCCTGGGCTGGGGTGACTGGTGGGGTGGTTTCGTCTACGCTGGTATCCTGCGTATCTTCTTCGTTCAACAAGCTACCTTCTGCATCAACTCGTTGGCTCACTGGATCGGAGAGCAGCCCTTTGACGACCGCAACTCTCCTCGAGACCATGCCATCACTGCTCTTGCCACTCTGGGTGAGGGCTACCACAACTTCCACCACGAGTTCCCCTCAGATTACCGTAACGCCATCGAGTGGTACCAGTACGACCCGACCAAGTGGTTCATCTGGCTGTGGAAGCAGGTTGGTCTGGCCTATAACTTGAAACAGTTCCGCGCCAATGAGATCGAGAAGGGTCGTGTCCAGCAGCTGCAGAAGAAGCTGGATCAGAGACGTTCCAAGCTCGACTGGGGTACTCCCCTCGACCAGCTGCCCGTCATGGAATGGGAAGACTATGTCGAACAGGCCAAGAACGGCCGTGGCCTCATTGCGATTGCTGGTGTGGTCCACGACGTGACCGATTTCATCAAGGACCACCCCGGTGGCAAGGCTATGATCAACTCGGGCATTGGCAAGGATGCCACTGCCATGTTCAACGGAGGAGTCTACTACCACTCCAATGCCGCCCACAACCTGCTGTCGACCATGCGTGTGGGTGTCATCCGTGGTGGCTGCGAGGTTGAGGTCTGGAAACGTGCTCAGAAGGAAGGAACGGAATACGTCCGGGATGACACTGGCCAGCGCATTGTCCGTGCTGGTGAGCAGGTCACGAAGATCCCGGAGCCCATTCCTACTGCCGATGCGGCATAGGCGATCAAGCTGAAGCAAACTTTTCCTTGTTTCAGTCATGTGAATTTCCTCTTCTTCCCCCCCTGCCCCTTTATTCTGTTTTTATTTTCGTCCTCGCTGAGGGTTCCCCTTCGAAAGGGCATGACGATTACGTGGAATCTGTTCATATTTTTCACATCTCCCTTCCCACCTCGCTGGTCGCATGTTGTATCGCTGTGTAGCGTCCTTTTTTTTTACCTGGCGTATTCCGGAGTTTCTGGCTTCTCTTGAGATATGTTGTGCCGTGCCGAAATGGCCGGCCAGTACTGGACTGATTCGTGGCTGGAGATGCCACCAAAAAGAAAGAAACGGTATCAGAATCACTAGGAATGAATAGATGACATTGATGGATGCCCATGAGTGTTTCCGTAGACCAATGTAGTAAACCTGTAGAAATTTCCGGTCAATAGCACGGAATGCTGTGCCCAGGATTAACCTTGCAACTGACCTAACCTCGTGGCGTTTCTGCGGGAGTAGGTGTGACAAAGTTCGGGGAGTTTAACAGCATGGAATCAATAGATGAATAATAAATCAAAGACGAGTTCGCATTATTTATTTATAAGAGTTCTCTGAACGGAGACTGTCCGAAGACAACAAAAACCGTCCACCGCCTGTTCATCGATCGGGGTCGGAGTTGACTGAGACCTACGTCTGCATCGTTAATTCTCTCTCCACCTGCATGAAGTTCCCTGTTCCTCGCAGAACCACCCAGTTTTGTCCGTTCACGTCCTTGTTCCTGTTGTCTGTCCTACCTCTCGTCCTCCTCGTCATCGTGGCGCCCTCTCTCCGCTTCTCGTCTTCCCCCGCCTTCAGACTCTCCTCGGTTCTGGGCCACTTCCGTCATACACGGCTCACGACCTCTCCCTCATTGCAGCCGCTGACAGACCTCCGAAGACTGTTGACAACAGCCAGCATGGCGCCCGATCATCTGCGTAAGCCTCCCCAGGCTCCTCCTCTCTTCACGGCCACCGCCCAGTCGATCCTCGACGACACCAAACGCCTCATCGACACATCGCGCAAGGTGCAGGATGACGTGGTCAAACATGTGCAGCCCGAGTCGGCCATGTTTGCCAACGTGGTCCTCCCAATGGCTCGTGATCAGAACGAATCCGCTCTAGAGACTCATATTCTGTGCTTCTACCAGGCCGTCTCGACCGATGAGAAGCTGCGCGATGCCTCCTCCGAAGCGGAGAAGCAGCTGGATGATTTCTGGATCGAGGCGTCTATGCGCGAGGACCTCTTCAAGCTCGTTGACGCCGTGCTGAAACGGGGCGAAACACTCGATCCGGAGTCCAAGCGACTCCTGGAGAAGGAACACAAGGACTATGTCCGCAGCGGTCTTGGTATCCCCGCTGGTCCCCAACGGGATCGGTTCAAGGAGATCAAGAAGCGACTAAGCCAGCTGGCGATTGAATTTTCGCGGAATCTAAATGAGGAGAAGGGTGGTATCTGGTTCACCCGTGAGGAACTGGACGGGGTACCTGAGGACGTTCTCTCGGGCCTGAAACAGGGCGAGGGTGAGAATGAGGGCAAGCTCTGGCTGACCTTCAAGTATCCCGACCTGTTCCCAACGATGAAGTACGCGAAGAATGGCGAAACACGGAAACGCATGGCCATTGCCAATGAGAATAAGTGCAACCAGAACGTGCCCCTGTTCCGTGAGGCGATGATCCTGCGTGACGAGGCGGCTCGCATCATGGGATATCCCAACCATGCCTCGTTCCGTATTGAGGACGGGATGGCCAAGTCGCCAGACTGGGTGAACCAGTTCCTTGGAGGCCTGCGGACCCGTCTTACGGATGGAGGGAAGAAGGAGCTCGAGGTCCTGCTCAATCTGAAAAAGACGGATCTCGAATCCCGTGGCGAGCCCTTCGATGGCCGCTTTTATATCTGGGATCACCGCTTTTACGACCGGCTCATGCAGGAGAGGGACTATGCTCTGGACCAGCAGCTGGTGTCAGAGTATTTCCCTCTCCAGACCACTATTGAAGGCATGCTGAAGATCTTCGAGGAGCTATTCGGACTTGTATTCGTGGAAGTCACTGGTGAAGACCGGGACACGCTCGCCACGACGGGCAAAGGTAACGATATTGTCTGGCACGATGATGTCCAGATATTCAGTGTTTGGGATGACGAGGGCGAGGGTAGCGGTTTCGTAGGGTATCTGTATTTGGACCTGTTCTCGCGCGACGGCAAATACGGCCATGCAGCGAATTTCAATCTGCAGCCTGTGAGTTGTTCTCCTTATTCTCATGAAAGTTGAAAGCCGAACTGACAATATGACAGGGCTTCGTCGACGCCAACGGCAAGCGTCACTACCCAGCCACGGCACTGGTGTGCAACTTCACCAAGCCTACAGCCAAAAAGCCCAGTCTCCTCAAGCACCACGAAGTAACGACTCTCTTCCACGAATTGGGCCACGGAATCCACGACCTCGTCTCCCGAACGACCTACTCACGCTTCCACGGCACCAACACAGCTCGCGACTTCGTCGAAGCGCCCAGCCAAATGCTGGAGAACTGGTGCTGGACCCCCTCCCAACTCAAATCACTGAGCAAGCACTACTCCTACCTATCCCCGAAATACTTGGAGGCCTGGAAGGACCAAGTGGAAGGCAAACCACAACCTCCTGAGCAGATCCCACAGGAGGTAATCGACAAGATCATCCGGACGAAACACGTCAACGATGCCCTTCTCAACCTACGCCAACTGCATTTCGGCATCTTCGATCTCACCGTGCACCAGCCGCGTAACCACGAGGAGATTGAAAAGCTGCCCATCTCAGAGACGTATAATTCTCTCCGCAAGCAGATCACCGGCATCGACGGACCGGAGGTTCTGGGATTTGGAAATGACTGGGGTAATGGACAGGCTACCTTTGGTCATTTGATGGGCGGGTACGATGCTGGTTATTATGGGTATATGAGGTTTGTTCCCCCGGTAATATTTCTATATGTGTGTACGTATGTATGTATGCTAATCATGAACAGCTCCCAAGTCTACTCGGCAGACATGTTCTATACCATCTTCCACTCGAACCCTATGAATGGCTCCGAAGGCCGTCGCTACCGCCACCAGGTCCTGGAGAAGGGAGGCAGCCAGGACGAGATGAAGACGCTCACCGACTTCCTGGGCCGCGAGCCAAGATCGGATGCGTTCTATCGGGAACTTGGGCTGTCTGCCACCGATGAGGGATCGCAAGGTGGGCCTGTTTGAGCCTCTGCTTTCTGAGGCTCACTTATTATCTATCATAGGGCTTGATCTAGAAAAAAAAAACAAAATTATAAGTTCTATTCGGAATGTATGCATCTGTGGATTTATATTTGAAGTAATTACACGCCCTCCATCCTCTCCCCCGGCGCAAGCATCTTAATATCATAATGCTCCCCCCTCTCCAGGACGAAGACAGGATCACCGACACGCAGCGTGAACTCTACCTACCTATTGGCAGATTGCTTGAAAGGGATAGACAAAGAATATAGAGAAGAAAATAGACCGGGGAGAAATAAACCGGGAGAATAGGAGAGTGAATACACACTAACAGCCGGAACAAGCTGCATCCCCAAACACGCATTCGTCAGGTCCCCTCTATCGATGCATCGGTAGGATTTCATCGTTCTATCCGGTTCACGCGGGCGTCGTATGCCCGTGTCCGGGTCGACGTTGGGGAGACGGCAGCGGATTGTGCGGCAGACTGTATATTTCTGTCGATGCATCATCTACAGATGAGGATGAAGAGTGCTTTGATATGGCATGGGGGATTTCCATTTTCAGTCCTTGCTTCTTTGACGGGTTTGTTGTGGTATTTAGGATCGTATTCGTCGTGGATGTTGATTGTGCCTCGGGGGAGGCCGAGTTTGCGGCATCCTTTTGGGTTTCTCTGATAGTATGGTGCATTTATATTATGAACGAAGATAAAGAGGATTATTGGGAGGAGAAGTCCGTAGATGTAGATGGTTTGGACTGAAAGGACAGTGTTCAATATCTGGTGCATGCCATTATTGTCCATTGAACCTTTTCAGATTCCCATAAGCAATTTGATCAGTACCACTTCCTGATGCCCTGTTGAAATAAAAGATATCAGAGGATTCAGTCTGATACATTCATTAATATGAACATGGAGTAATGATCAAGAGGTATAGTATAAAAGCACTCCATCACAACCCTAATCACCCGCTAAACCACATACGAAAATGGCACGTGTATTTTGCCATCTCCCACCGCTTTTTGTCGCGTACAACAAGCAGGAACTGAATTACTCGCTCACTACGTCCCTGATGCAGCTGCTGTATTGTTAGAGGGGTATTGAAAGAAAATGAATGGATCATAATAGCATACTGGAATGAATCCCTTACACGGCTGCCTCCATACCCATGGACTCGCATCATCATCGCCATCATCATTTTATCCTACGCAGACGCCATGAATGACCAGGATATCCTGGGTCTCTCCAATTGTGAACCCAGTAAGCATCACATCTGTCTGGTTATATAGTTTTATTTTCTAACACCTGCAGACCGTGTGGTTTCCATCCCTGCGTCTCAATCCTTGCACGCGTCAACCGCGTCTCCAAGCAGTCCCAGTGCCATCTCAACGGGATTATCCCGTTTAGACGAGGCGCTCTGTCCGACCTCCCGGGATGCTCTGTCTGGTCTCGGTCTTGGTCTTGGTCTGAAAAATGGCCCGCAGCGACGAGGCATTCCGTGTGGACATGTTACTGAGATTTTCGGACCGCCTGGTGTGGGAAAGACATCATTAGCGTGCGTTCATTTTTGCATTTGAATAATATCCATGAAGCTAAGCAATTGGATAGTTTAGAAATTGCAGTCAATGCACTCTGTGATGGAGGGAAAGCAGTCTGGATAGGTATGTGCATTTCTTATGTCCTACCCTGCTGGGGGTCTATTTGTGTATTTATTGACGACAGAACAGACACTGGCTCCCCACTACCAAAACCCCGTCTCGAGAAAATGCTTCGTAAGAAATTAGCGGAGTCAACAAGAAACACATCATCTCAGTCTACCGCTCCTACTACTGTAGACGAGATGATACAGAAACTAACCTACTTTCGCTCCCAATCCCTCCCACATCTCCTAGCACTCATCCTCCACCCACCCCAATCCTTCCCAGGCGAAGGAACAACCCTCCTCATAATCGACTCGATATCGGGCCCATTCCCGTCATACTTCCCCAATCCCTTGGAGCTGCGATCCCGCCTCTTCTCCTCCCAGGATGGGGGCAAAAATCTCGATAAATCCCAGATCCAGTGGCTCATGAACCGTAAATGGAATGTCACGGGTGATCTAGCGAATCAGTTGACGAAGCTAGCTGTTACATTTCGTCTGGCGGTCGTGGTGGTTAATCAAACGCAAACGAGGATAAAGGGGTTGCCGCGGGCGATTCTTTCGCCGGCTCTCGCTGGGAGTGTTTGGGAGAGTGATGTTTATGCACGAGTAGGACTGTATCGGGATTTGACCCTCCCTGTATCTCTGTCGGTTGCAGCAAATGCCAATGAGGATAATGATAAATGCGTGGTCGATCTTGATCTCTCTACGAATAAGATTCGATTCGCAGAGGTGATGAAGAGGGGTGGAAAGCCTCTTACCTCGCGATTAGAGGAGAATATCGTCCCTTTCATTATTAAGATGGTACGTTATATTTATTTATACACGGATTGATTATACTGAGCGTTTATGGATATAATATCCGCTAACTATGAAAAGGACGGTCTACAGGAAGTGAGAAATAAGACTCAGACTCAGTCGAACCCTGTCGTTGCATCTGCGTCTCCGCCTCTATCTTCTGGGCTTTCGCAGAATCCTCCTGCGTCACGCCGGTCTACCCATCGGAAACGAAAGCTTGATGAAATTGCAGATAGTCAGGATGAAGACGAAGATGAAGATGAAGGGGGATTCGAGGAAGTGGGTGATTCAGACGAGGAATATGGGTGGATAGACGAGGATACCTGTGATGTTCCTGATGTGTGAACATTGTCCTTACAAGGCCAAGCTTCCTAAGTGTATATAGATGAAGGAATACAGAGCAGAGTTGATTTCAAAATCTTTATTCTATCTACTCTGAATTATCTGTTCCCTAGGCCTAACATGCCAAACTCCAACCAAGAGGAAAGATCCATACGTATCTTTCATGGAAATATGCCAGAACAGTTAACAAGAAAACAAGCGCAAGGAGTCCCATGCCGAGAACCGCGACGCCAACCCTAATCCAACGGAACCAACCAACCGAAAAAAAAAAAAAAGAAGCAGCGGAATTGGGTATCACAGCAGAAGAGAAAAAGAAAATAATCAACAAGTCAACCCACACCGGAAGCTGTCGACTTGACCACCCGAAGAGAGCAGCGTGATCACGTCAGAGAAGCGGGGAAGCAAGATGCTAAATGCCGATTAACCCCGCCATTGCAGCAGCGGCAGCAATAACAGCAAAAAAGGTCGAAGAAATGTAGAAATTCCGTCTTGAAAATGAAAAGATGATGTCACCCACTTAGAAAGAGAAATCAAATCAAGGCTGAAACCGAAGACGGAACTGTCGTCCTCTCCCCTCCTCTCGGACTTTATACAGGAACCGCGCAACGGCCTCCTGTTCCACCAGACCGGCACTGTTGAAATGTTTGCGAACAGCCAAAGAAAGCTGGTCCTTGCTGACTCGCCCCTGACCGATGATATGATTGAGTCGGTCCTTCTGACCATGCACGCCGGTGGTGTGTTGTCTGCTCTCTGACGAATATACGGTCTCGGAGGGGCCCTTCCCAGGTAAGGCAGGGTGGGGATGACTGTTCACATCCTGCTCGTGGTCACGGGATAGCTGAGCACGTCGTGCGGCGATAGATGTTGGAGAGCGAAGGCCAATGCCTTGCGAAAGGAGGATTCGTGAGTACTCCCTGGAGAAGGCGGAGGGGGTAGGTAATTTGTAGGCGTGGCGGTAGTAGTGGAGGATTTCAACGGGCATCTCGGACCAGTCGACCTGGAAAAACAATATGTTAGGAATTAATCCATATCTCATGACTTTATTTGTATCAAAGTATTTCGTCTTGGGTGAAAAATCCATGCAGTCCACCAGGCAACGTACTTTGGGTAGATCTTGAGTCTGTTCGGCAGCCTGAACAACAGGTACACCGGTCATATTAGGAGTGATTGTAGCAGACCTGGGTCCAGAGGCATTTATCCCCTTCCGACTCTTAGAGGAGGTTCCCTTGAGCTCCCTTGTGCCACTGGACGCTTCTGAACGGGAGTCATCGACAACGGAAGTAGCTCCCTTCCGCGGGGGAGCCATGGCAGAGACGCGAGTATGAATAGAAAAAAGAGTAAATCAAATTAACTGGGATAATAATCAAACCAACAGTCTAATCTAGTACTGAATATCTCGTGTGGCCAGTATTCAATGACTACCGGTGCCTGGAAACTCCCACTGCCATGAAGATCCGGCGGCGGAGAGCGGCAAGACGCGGCAGAATCCAACGGCGCGCGATGGCCCTGACGAAAGCGGCATAGCGAGGTAGGGTTTCAGCCCTAACAATGATTCCGTTTCTGGTTAGACCAGAGAAGGGCTGCCCGAGCCCTAAGTCCTAACCTGGTGAGTTGCGGTGAGCCGGAGAGGTCCCCGCCCGGCCGGAACCGCAATTAAGCGGAACGGCTTCTTGTATCTCTTACCGGAAAATAAACCGGGAGTCGAGAGAGTCGGCAATCCCGAAGTTGACATCTGGCACCATACGCCGTGAATGAACCTGACTTATCTATCTTGGTCATTATCAGTCCAGTCTGAGATGAATCATACTACGGTCCGGACTGGCTTGGGTTATTTAGCGATGAAAGTCACTGTGAGGTAGTAATCGAGACTAATAGATACCGTTAACTACTGGCAATCGTGGTTATGGGGTAAAATAAATTGCTTCACTATGATCCGGGGAACGGAGCAACGAACTAAGAGTACGGAGGCCCGGAGAGTCTGCCATTGCGGCACGAGATGATAGAGAAATGCTCGGCTCCACGCCTCAGACCATATGGAGACTCCATACAAACACGTCTCGGCGTAAGCTCGGGGCAAAGGAAGGCGCCGCACACTGCATAGCTGCCCCTGGTCCGGAGTAATTTGGGGTGAAAAAGTTGAAAGAAAAAAGAAAAAAAAAAAGCTTTCAGGTGGGGACATCGAATTACAGGGTAGCATCTAGCATCAGCCTCAGAAATCAGGCAAGACGGTCTGCCGAGGCAGGAGGCAAATCTCCAGATAGGGAGAGGCAGGTAATCACCGAGGCACATTTTTGGTAGGTGAAGAGTCGACAAGGGGTCAGGACAAAGAGCAGAGACACATCGACACATCTAGGCCTAGGTCCAAGGCTACTACTGCAGAGGTCGCATAGTATGTATGCCGTGTTTTGAAGGGATGAATAACGATCACACACCGGCGCACGCAAGATCTTCCTTCTTCGCCATCATTTTTATTTTTATTTTTTTATGATACTAGTCCCGCCAGGCAAGAAGGCGCTGCTCCGAGAACACCCGAGGTCATCCATAGTCTGGATTCGCTTGGCAGGTTAACTGAACAGCGAAAAGCACAACCTCTACGCATGGCATCTACATACATCTACCGTACTCTGTACAGTACTATTCCAACTACAAGTAATTAGCTGACTCATTGTGGCGAGAACTTACCATGAGAACGGAAGAGGTCTCTAATAGGATAATCACGCCTGCCTAGAACGGGAGATTGGCATCTAGCGTACTGATAATCCGGCACTAAGAAGAAATAAGGAGATCGCCGCACATCATTTGGGTTATGGATACAGCGCCATTCCATCAGATGACGCAATAACAGTCCGGAGAAGTATACCCCGGATAGTGGATACAGATATGGAACCTCCGTAATTCAGCAGAAGAAAGAAAAAAGAAAGTCGTGGCAGTACGACGTCCCAACAAAGGACAGATAGATATGTCGAACTTTGTGTGTTCGTTCTAAACTTCAAAGATAGACAAGATAGACATAAAATTCATGCTCTACGGCGCCACATTCGCTAGAAGCCTTATCTGCAGTGTATCTAGTATCAAGGCGTCTACCTACTTCTGGTATGTGTAAGGAGTTCTGGGCTCGCGCAGGGGTGACATGATGGTGGCATGTGAATATCATGATGCCAAGCAAATTTTCCCCTGATGCCTGAGGCATGAATATTATTGATAAGCGGATCGCATACGCACACGGCCATATCCATACGTACTCCGTGGAGAGCAACCAGAAAAGAATAGATAGAAATAATGATTTGGATTGACTTCTCCAAACAAACTGATGATCATTCTGGAGATAATTACCACGGTATCCAATTCCAGCGGGTCTGGGACTCTGGTGTTGTGCCCAGGGTACCCGTTCCAAAAATCGCCAAAACCGGATTATCTGCGCTTATCAGCTCTCGTGTTCACTATTATCATGAAGGAACCCGATTTCCGGAGTAAGAAAAGAGTAAGCCTAGCTTGCACGTTATCTAGCGTAGCATAGCGCAGATTCAGAATGCTGGTGCTCCGTGCACGTCAAAAAGAGGAATTATGTTCGAATTACGATATTGGGTAAGTTGCCCTCTCGTGTAGCATTTTTACTTTCTGATGATAGTAGTAATCAGGTTTTGACTCGTGCGGATAAAATATGATCTATGAACCATGGTTGAATGCGAGGAACGGTTCTTTGCTCATACCCCATGTTCGGCCGCGCTTTTAGAAAAGACAAAAAAGTTAACAAAAAGCAGGAGAAAGAGTAGGAAATGGAATCAAAATAAAATTACCAAAGAAGGAAACCAAAGAGAAAAGAAAGGAAGGCTTACCAATTGGTGAAAAGTTTTCGCATTTTCCTAATGCGACCTCCCCGGGAAGCGCGGCTCCGCATTATCCCTGGTGGAGTAAGTAAAAGAGATAATAGAATTAGAGAGAGAGATAGATAGATGTAACTACTAACGAGGCGCTCTCAATCTCCGCTGCGTGTCGTGTGTCGAGTCGACGTCTGGTTCAGCGCAATCGTATTGGAGGGTTGATTGGCTGATAATCCCCGTTCCAGAATATGTCGATACCCAGTAGTAATTATCAATATGGCCGATCGTGTTTATTTCTTGCTGCTGTCATATTGCGAGACTGGAATTGGAATTGATTCGGTTGCAGTGCAGCGCGCGGTTATCCCCGCAATAGATCTATACACCGCATCAAGCAGGATGATATTGTGCGTACGGAGTAAGTACAGCATACTCTGCAGCTATTGATTATCACTTCTTCTTTTAAAAAAAATATATTATCGAGTCTAGAAGCCTAGAGTTGTTACGCAACAGGGATTATTCTGCAGTGCTCCGCCACATCATACAGTTTCCCCGGATTCCCCGCACTGACGCCAAGCTGGAGGTTGCACCAAGATAGTACGACTATGTACTATGGGCAGCGTAGCAGCCTTGCACTCCGTACTTTTACTCCATTATTTCCCGCAAGCCGCTGATTATATCTCCGTGTAATGTTTTCAAAAATTAAATAAACATATTAAAAATAAAAACAATGAAAAGTTTAACCGCATGCTGAATCTGCGGTGTTCCCATTATTTAGAGTAGGATTGCACGTAAAACCTCGACGTCGACGAACAGCAGAAAACTCACCTTCAACCGTGAAACCTACTATGATAAATAATAGATAATAGATACCGGCAGTCGCTACGATTTTTCGCCTTGTACATACATCATGACTGCCCAAGGTGAAAGGAAAAGGCGTGAGATGTTGCAATCTCTCAATCTCTTACCTCAGAGAATGGTAAGCGACCCTCCTCTGGGCCACGTAGCGTCCGGGGTTCCGTACGATGGCGACCAGTGTCGCATGGACTGGCAGTCTACAGGGAGGGGAAAAAAGAAAAAACCATACCGTCGACAGATACCAGTTCTGGCGGTGACACTTGCTTAGTATTCTAGCAGGGCGTCATGGGTGATCTACTATGACACATCAAACAAACCCTTGTTGGCGCGGGAGGGATGACCCTGCCAATTACAACTGCAGGCATATCTTTTGCGTAGCCGCGATAGGATCTCTGTTCATCTTTTCCCAGGGATGATGATGTGACAGGATGACTGACTTGTGGAACGATCAGCTGCCCAGGCTAGGCTGCATGGCCAAGCGAAAAAGGTAAAAAAGATAATTATAGATGACTCCCTGTGGTGAGGAAGAATGATAATAATAAATAATAATGTGGATGGGAGATTATTCGAACGCAACTGCCGCTGTAAATAAACCGATTCTCTCTCCACGGGGTCTACCTCGAAGAGATAAAAGTACCCCACACTTGGCAAAATCACGCCACGCTGTTGTTAAATTGATGTCGGACTCGACCAATATGATGTAGAGCATCGGTGTTTTCAAGCCATCCAGCGCGCATGGACTGATCAAGACTTGTTCCGTCGGGTGAAACCCGAAATGCAGCAGTTGCAGGATTTCTTTGTTCAAGTGACCGGTGTGGTGATATGTATATATTAATATTAAGCGCTGAGGGAAAGTGGTGGTCAGTGTTATCTTGTCTTTCTGCAAGATAGATAAATAGTTAGAAATAAACCCGAATAATGAGACCGGGGTCATGCGATGTAGGTCTCTCTGCGGTTTGCAGTGTGGTGTACCGATGTGCTCGATAATTGGACTCCCTGGAGCAGGTGGACGGAATGCTTGAAGAGTATTTTACTTTGGCAAAATGGCCATTGCGGTCAACGTGCCTGCAGATCATCTTCATGAACAAGAACAGGGATGAGAAAAAAAAAGGCGAAGGGCCGAGGAGCCTGGGGTTCTCGGGCTGTAGATACTCCGTGTTTTCTTAGTACTGAGTACCTGCACGGAGCATCTCCGCTGCACGCATATTTGAGTGGATTCTTATGCAGGGGTGTCTTGCCTGCGGCGGATTCCGTTTATTTCCGATCTTCGCTTCGTTATGGGGTTATTTCTGTCCTCCATCGCAAGTGCCCATTCTTTCCTTTCCGGGAAACCTCTTTGACGCCTCCTTATCCAAAAACGGAAGGGAAGGCGGGCCTCGGTTGACTCCTTTTCCCAGGCGTTCATATAGCGTCTTATCAAGCTAAGCGGGGCAGAAGCACGACATTTCGCACTGATCGTCCTAATAGTCGTTGCATACCAATATAGGAGCATTTATCCCCTTATCTCTTCATGGAGGCAGAGGAATCCCATGCACCGGACTCGTATTGCTTACCGTCGCTGCCTTATCTCCCAGGTAAATATCCACAGTACCAGTACTCCAGGGTTGACTTTGAGATTTAAATTCAAATTCAAAGCTTTTCCTATGGAGTATCTGGTCCAGAGTTCAGACCCTTGAGGGCGATCCTCCACTAACGAGCTGAGCAGCGCGGCTTCCTGCATATCTTCCAGCTCGCCGGATCTGCTCTGAGATGGTGTGATAGGCATATCAGCACAGCTTCCGTGAGACGAGGACAAGAATAGGACGCGCGGCCACGAATCATGGGAGGTAATCCTTATGTAGAGATTACGGAGTGCCTCGTGCCAGCAAAGCTGAGCTGGTGATGGTGATGTTTTCGTCACGGCTGCTGCGGACCGCAGGACTAGGAAGTTGAGCCGTGTTTTTTTAATTATTATTATTATCATTATTATTATTCCTTGTCTTGGGGGCACGGAGGAATGTGGATCTCAAGATTTCTCCCCGGACCTCCGTGATCAGAAACTGCCTAGGCAGTGCTTAATTACCACTCCTGTCGTAGAATAATACTACGGACAGCTGAAGACCCTCGGCTGGACAGTAAGAAATGAGTATTAAGTACTAAGTATGGTGGTACTCGGTAAAATGCATGGGAAGCCGTCCGTAATCTGGGGATAATCATTAGGTATTGCGGAGAGTCGGGGGTGCCGTTTATTCCGGAGTGGTAGCAGCAGTCGGATTGACTCTGTCTAAAGTGCCACCAACCAAAGTCTACTCCAGATACAGTGTAGATATCGACGCGATGTTAGCCAGGGGCAATGATAGTTGTTCTATTGCTGAGTTGTAACTGACTCGGCGTTCCACCTTTATCGCTATTTTATCTTCTGAAACGTGCACACGACAGTTCTACAGCTCATCACCGTGATGAAGCATGGATAATAAATAGCGAGTCAGCGATAAATGTGACTCCCAGGCTGGATGATGTGCTGGAAGAACGGTGAGGTGGACAAATAGGAGGCTCATCCTAGGCCGCCTCGTCTCATCCATTCATCTCTTGATGGTTTGGTCGACTTCATTCATTCGATGCCCTACGCAGCCTCATTGCAGTGAAACTACCGAGGCAGGTATCGAGGGCCAGTTCTCCGATGGGCCGCGCCAGGCCACCGCATACCCGTTCCTTGCCGTGAGCATGGGGAAGTCGATACATCAGCGTCGACCATGACAGTGAAGCCAGATCGATGATATCTTATTAATACATGGATTATACATCCGCGGACATCATCATGGCGAACTTCCTTCTCCACAATCCTTGCGGGAGAAAGCAGTCATTTTACCCGCACTGGCGAGTTTCCGGTTAATTTTCGTGTTTCCCAGTAGAGGTTTGCTGAAGCGTTTAAAACATTACGGCAATAGCAAAGGGTTTGCTGCAGAACCTCCATCCTCTCTGCCGGACCAAGGTTCTCATCGTATGACCTACCAAAGTGGACAATCCCGTACAGACTCATCCTATGACCGCAGAGATCGTCCAGATTCAAAGAGTCATCCAGGCCGCGCGTAGTCTAGTTCGGGATGCTGTTCCCCAGGTCATGCTGGGTCGTCAGGATGGATCATCTGGATGCGTCTGGCAGGTCTGGACTGAAGTTACATTTGGGTTTGGGGCCTTCCCCGGTTAATGCCCCAGACGATCATTTCGGGGAGAACTAGTAGTACTATGTAGTGAGAAAAAGCTATGTGTCCGTTCGTCAGCGCATCAACTCATGTCATCATCGTTGTCATCATCATTGTCGTGGTCGTCGTCACGATTATCGGTGTATTGTCGCCACTTTAGGTCGAGTCGACCTTATTCTTACGCTGTGTGTTGTACTATGTGTCCGGAGTCCAGACAGGGCTAATTATTAACGTACTGCTTTGTTTGATCTTTGGGGGATCTGACAGTGACGGAGGGCTGATATGATTATGATACAACAGTCTGGGGTGAAGTTTCATTGACATCTGTACGCATCCCTTAGGGAATAATAATCATAATGCCTAAGAAACAGAATAATAATGATAATGATAATATAACCCTTGTCACTCAGAACACCCGCGATAGCCGGGCAAAAGGGCAGCACCGAGAATCTGGCAGAATTCTCGGTCTTTCTCCTGTGCCAATGGCGGCACGTGGTATTATCGGCAGCGCCACGCATGTCTACCATATTTCCACGGCCGATTCATCCGTTTTTCGGATGATGGGTAATTACATAATCCGCCCCAGGCATCGGTGTATCGATCAGGCATTCTCAGTGTGGGATGACGTGTCTTGTATTCTGTGTATTGAATATTCTGAATATTCTGCTGAATCCATATTCTGGAGATTATAATTTATGATAGAGATGAATATTGTCTACTCGAGGAGCATTAATAGGAACCAGGCGGAGGAATCTCCGAGAAGGCACGTTGTCTTTTTCTTTTTCTTTTTTTTTTTTTTTTTTTTTTTCCTTATAAAAAAATTTATATTAAAAATTATAATAGTAAAATATAATATAAAAAATGAAAACCAATGTGGGGATAATGGGGCAAAAAAGCCAGAGCAAAAAGCAAATAAAAAAAGGGAAGCCGGTGGGCGCCTCTTCTCCGAGCCATTGGCTTCCCCTCATGCTCCCCTCCCCCGAGTTCTCTCCGGCGCCCTTTTTCTCCCCCTCCATTCCTTCTTCCCGGCCTCTCGCTGCTGCCTCCCTTCTTATTTCTTCCTCTCTTCCCCTCTCCCCAGATCTTCTCCGTCTCCAGATTTTGTCTGCCTCCCTCCATCCAACACTCACCTACCACGCGTACACTCACTCTCACCAACCTCCACATCTCCACGCCCTTATCCTTGCCTGCTATTACTCGCACATGCCGCCGCCTGCTTCAGCAGTGGATTTCTCCAACCTGCTGAATCCCGACGGCGCTGCCAATTCATCCCAATCCGCCCCGTCCAATCCCACCACCACTGCGCAATCCAACGCCCCCATGGCTTCTTCTGTCAGTCTACTACCTCCCCTGCTAAAGGGTGCCCGTCCGGCCACCGAAGAGGTTCGCCAGGACCTCCCCCGACCTTACAAATGTCCTCTCTGTGATCGTGCCTTCCACCGGCTGGAGCACCAGACTCGTCACATTCGCACGCATACAGGCGAAAAGCCCCATGCCTGCCAGTTCCCGGGATGCACTAAGCGTTTCAGCCGTTCCGACGAGTTGACTCGTCACTCAAGGATCCACAACAATCCCAACTCGAGACGCAGCAATAAGGCCCAGCACCTCGCAGTTGCGGCTGCAGCTGCAGCTGGCCAGGATAATGTGATGATGAACAATACCGGTTCTATGATGCCTCCGCCAAGCAAGCCAATCACTCGATCTGCGCCAGTGTCCCATGTCGGTTCGCCAGACGTCTCGCCTCCTCACTCCTTCACCAGCTACGCCAGTCACATGCGTGCAGCTCCAGGGCACTTTGGACGCGGCGGCGTACAGAGTTTGTCGGGAATGGATATCAATCTTCTTGCGACTGCTGCTTCGCAGGTCGAGCACGACGATCACATTGGATTCCATGGCAGCTACCGCAACCATCCTCTCTATTCCTCTCGCCAGCACTCCAGCAGTCGTCTCCCGTCGCTCTCTGCCTACGCTATTTCACAGAATATGTCGCGCTCGCATTCGCATGAGGAGGAGGATGCCTATGGACACCGTATCAAGCGTTCAAGGCCGAACTCGCCAAACTCGACTGCACCATCTTCCCCTACCTTCTCTCACGACTCTCTATCTCCGACTCCTGATCACACCCCTCTGGCTACTCCCGCACATTCGCCTCGTTTGAGGCCTCTAGGTGCGAGCGATCTACATCTGCCATCAATCCGACACCTGTCGCTTCATCACACTCCCGCATTGGCTCCTATGGAGCCTCAGCCAGAAGGACCTAACTACTACAACACCAGCCAATCGGCGGTCGGCTCCAGCATTAGGGACATCATGGCAAAATCAGACGGTACGCAGCGAAAACTGCCAGTGCCTCAAGTGCCGAAAGTCGCCGTACAAGACATCCTGCACGCCCCCAGTGGGTATTCGTCTTTAACATCGTCCGCGGCGAACTCGTTAGCCGGGAACGATCTAGCTGATCGTTTCTAAACGGTCACCTTTCAATCCATTCTCGTCTCCCATGTTTTAACGTCTGCCATGAATGACATAGACCTGTTTGAAATGCGAATTGAGTGGCATCAACGGTGTCAGCAGGGTCGATTCCCCCCCCTTTCTTTCTATTCCTTTTTCTTACTGTTCTTTTTGCGAGGCGTTTAGTCCAATAGACGGTTGGGTTATTCTTTTTTTTTTCAATTCTGATTTTTTGTGCCCCTCTTGTTCTCTTAATTTCTATGTACTCTCTTCGAATACTGAAAATCTCACGGTTGTATCCGCTGTTGCCACCTTCCTCTTATTCAACCCCAATCTCCTCTCCGGGACCAGCAATGGTCCACCAAACAAATGCACCTATCTGACCACATTCATCTCGTCTGTTCGATCTTTCACCGTGAAGCTTGAAGAAGAGAAAGACAAGAGAGACACTTGCTCTTTGGCAAGACCAAACAACCAATTCCAAAACCGTTGACTTGATGACTTATAGACTGGGCTGGACTGGTCTTCATGTATTGGGCCTGGAAGCTGACTGGCATGGGTGGCTTTCGTCGTTCGGTCGTTGGCGGAGCATCTCCACGATAGACCTGTTTTTCATTTCGTCCCATTCTTAATTGCCTAATTACCACCATTTCAAATGCCTGTTGCTACAAAATGACGCTAGTCGGCCATGTACTTCTTGACTGTTTTAATAGATGAATACCTAGCTGGTAGCTCTATTCCATCTATGGGGTACTGTGTGCACTGTAGCTAGTAGCTACTTTCACATGACACATATAGATGAAGTACCTTCATAGACGCAAAGTACCATGCAGAAATAGAAAGTACCATCCGTGAAGAATGAAATGGAGATGTCTGATTAGAATAGCATAGCACAGCACAGCCAGGAAGGAGTATCGGCCATTCCCCGGTCCTCCTCCGTACCTACCGACTTTCACATGCAAAACAGGGACGAACAATAGAAATAAAAACAACTGCATACGTCAGAGACGAAAAGCATGTGAATATATGGGGTGATAGGTGGATTGGTCTAGGCCTTTTTTTTAAAAAAAAAAAAAAGAAAATAAACAGTAGATGATGGATGTACTTGCTGCGGTGTACAACACAACATACATACACACTGCAGGATTGATTGATTCATATTCTTCTACGGAGTACATGTTGTATTCTTTCTCTTGAAAGAATTGCCCGTGGTTATTTTAGGTAGTATAGCTTCTCCGTAGGTCTCGGTTTATATGTGTATGGTCCACTCTGTTGGATCTTCATATGATTCTACCTGTCAGCCCTGACAGCCTACACATTACATAGTATCTACTATTTAGACAGGTAAAGGACAAATCATCTCATTTCATGCATGAACCCTGAAAGTCTCAAAACAGGTCCTCGTCCTGCTCGATACTGTCAAGTTCACGTTCAACGGGTATATACAACTATACTATATATAAAAAGGCCAATAAGAGTCGGTTGTCTGGTCTCAACCTTCGATTTCAACTTAACCTTTTTTGCCATTGTCATCACAAAGTCAAACCTAGCTTCGTTCCTCTCCACCGATGCCGAATTCATTTCCATGCACTTAATCCAGCCCACGGATCGTTGGTCTGTGCTTGCGATTGCCCTTGCGGTTGCGGTGGGGACTGCCACTGTAACTGCTGTGCTTGCGGTTGACCCTGGTACTGCTGACTCGTCCCGTACGGCCTACCTGGTGCGTAGCTACCCGGTCCTGAAGGATAGGGTCCCGTAGCCGCCGGATATCCGGGTTGTTGGGGTCGGGGAGGAGGTGGAGGAGGGACGTAACCTGGAGGAATGAAGGAGGCTGTCGGTCCTGGTGCGATATTGGGCGGGCTCGAGTACCCACCGTAAGGGTTCGGAGGTTGCGAGAAGAATTGCTGATTTGGAGGAGGAGAAATAGGGGCGCTGTACGGGTAGGTCATTGGGTTGTACGCTTCCGATAATGGAGTCGCCGCGCCCTGCTGGAACGGCTGGCCTGGTATGTAGGAGACACCACCGGCCGGGCCCATGTACTGTCCATACGGAGCTGGAGAGTTGGAGACGGGGGCTGAGTGTTGCGCTGGCGCAGCGGGGTTATAATGCGGCGACGACAACGGCGGTGATCTCGTCGCCCCCGGATACGGGGACGTCTTGGCTGGGCCAGGTGGTGGAGATTTGGCCGTTGACGGTCCAGTGGATGGGGGCTTTTGTTCGGTCGACAGACGCTCCATCATTAGTCTCAGTTTCTCACGTTCCCGATCTTCCTGTTCCGCTGCTCCGTTTGCTCTTTCGCGCTCAATGTCACCCAGGAGTTTTGCCCCTTCTGCCCGTCGGTTGTTGATGAACGACTCGACATTCTTGTTCAGACTCTCCACGGTTTCGGCCATCTCCGTGTAAAACGTCTGCGCCTGATCAATCCCAGAAATGAGGTCGTTGAATGCAACATGAACCTTCTTGTATCGGGCCATGACCGTACTGTGTTGTCGGGCAACGGTTTCGTACTTCGACTGTTCAGCGCGTACTCGCTTGTCCTGCAGCAAGTCGCCATACGTCTTCGTAAGTTCTTTCATTAAAGAGGCTTGTTTATGACTCGCCTGCAGTAGGCGGTTCTGGTGCGGCCTGAACTTCTCCAGTTCGGCTTCAAAGAGCTGACTTTCCTGTCCGGCGATCGACTTTTTATTTAAAATCAAAACATTGGAGATATCATCTTCGCGAACCTATGCAACACGTTGTGAGCATATTCCATAAAACTTGACCGCGAGAGACCTACCTTTTCCTTCAAATCCTTCAATACCTGTGTCCTTTCCCGCTTGATCAGGTTCAATTTTTTCAGTATCTCCTCCACTTTAGCGATCTGCTGTGTCACCGACAACTTGCCCTCATCGTACACATCGTCAAGCAGCGTGCCCTCCGGTCCAAGAGGGAAACTCTTCTTGCCTTGCTTTGAACCAGCTTTGATCATTGCCTGCTGGAAGAGGACATCCGCCTCGTCGCTCTCACCGGCAATACGCATCTCATCGAAATCGGACTGGTACTGTCGGATGGTACTGAGAAGTTGGGAGTCACTTGCGCTCGCCTCATTGATTGTATCCCGATAGTTTCGGATATCACTGCGAAGGGTCGTGTTTAACCTTGCGCTGGGCTGCTGACTCCAATCGGCCCCATACTTAGAGCGCATCTTTTCGCACACGCTCTCTTCCAGGTCCAACTGCTTAGTGCATTGGTCTAGTTGAGATAATACACCAGCTTTACGTTCTTGTAGTTCATCAAGCGCCTTGAAGAATGGTTCATGTCCTGCCATGTCCTGGCACCAGCCTCGAAACTCCTCGTCAACGGTCACCTCTTGATCAATCCCACCCTTCAGGATATTAAGGCTGCCAGGGAGTTTCAGATAATCAAGACTAGCTGCCATTTCGCTATTGGCCACCTCGACCTTCTCTGTCTCTGCGCGGACTAGTTTAGCCTTTTCCTCATCGTACAGACTTGCCGCCTCGGTGACAGACATAGGAACAAGTTTCTGGAAGATATCGGGCCCGATAATCCGCTGGATGTCCTGTCCCTGATAGAGTTCACTGACAGGGATGGCCTTTGCTGCAGGGAGCTTCGCAACGACAGGCAACCCAACTTCATTCGGTACGGCTTGATGATAGATGAAATCGTTGTCCTTGGTCAAGCTGGACAGACGGGCCTGTACATTCACGAGATGGTGTTTCACAATGTCTGTTAGACTCGTCCCTGCTTCAGAACTGAGATTGGAACACGCTGGAGGCGAAGAGGGAAAAGCTTTGGCCCATCCAAGCGCGGTTGTAGACTGCTTCTCAGCAAGCGTAAGCCTGGAGACAGCCATCCCATACGACCCACTCTCCTCTTCTGCAATCGCTTGATAGTAGGATGCTAGAGATCCCATGTGTGCTGCCTTGGCTTGAACGAGGATCGACCACGCCTTCTCAAAGACACCCTTGGAGACAAAGTCTTGCATCGCGTCTCCCGCCTGAGTGTACAGATACGCCGCTTGGCTCGCCAGTTTAGCCAACAATCCAGGTTTTTTGTTATCAGCCATCTGTTTCTCTAGGAAAACCTCCTGCCCCTGTGCCAGTGTGATGTTGATCAAGGTCTTGATGGTGTCCCGACTGAGATCCGTGGACGGCGCATGCAGGAAATTTTCGTTGATGTAAGTGAACATGCCCGCGGATGCTTGGAAGGAGTGGTATGCAGTTTTGAGCCCGACGTCTTCGGCACGGTTCTGGTTCGCGGCATGGCAGGATAAGACGGCGGAGATGTTAAAGATGATGGATGCCTTCTCATATGCGAGGGAGAATTGGGAAGTGGGCTTGTGAGTGAAGGCGTCATACCTGTAGAACAATCAAGGTCAGTCTCCTAGTGACACAGACAGAAGAAGGAAGACGGATAAAGCTCAGCATCCATACCAAGTAAATGAGATTTTGATATGGTTCTCGTCAACTGGGAATCTCAGATCCAACAGCTCCAGCTGTCCGTAATATCGGTAGAGCAAATCGCGCCCGGTCGCACTGTCCTTGCCAGCTCCCCTCATGTCCTGCCGCAATCGGTTTAGAGTAGCGCATTCTTGACTGTATCGTTCGGGATCTTCACCATAGCTCTGCCTAATGTAATCCTTGAGGGGTTGCACCCAATCGATCTCGTTGGTCTGCTTGAGCGGGCAGCAAATCATGGGCGACTGCATCGTTTAACAATCGAAAGGAGCAAGGCGCTCCCATCCAAGAGAAACTGAAGGACAGTGGGAGCCGATCAGAGTAGAAGCCTGCTGGGATGCTTAGGTAGTAAGGCGGGAGTCGATCGGCCACTTGTGTGGGGTATCCGTGGCAGTAAGACTAAAGTCAAGGAGAGCCGATGAGGTGAGGAAATGAGGAAGTGAGAATAACTAGAACAGACAAAGCCCCCTGTCACAGTCATATAACTATCTGAATGTCCACCAAAGAATATTCAAGGTATTGAAGGACAGGAAGCGATTCCTGGGATGGCTGGAAGGTAAAGGGGTGGTTGGTGTGGATTAGGCTGGAGGATGGCAGTGATAGAAGGCTGTGTCACAGCTTTACCTCCAGCAGTGACCGGCATCCCTTGGGCCTTCTACAATGTAAACTGACATACATGATTGCGCTTTCTGAGAGAGGTGTGTCATATTTGTACAACATATGGCTCTGTGTGGAATATCCACTATATCTACAAGAGCATACAGAGAGCAGAGATGTTTCCGGGTGCTATAGTACAGTACATACATTCCAAATCATCATCCCAGTCCATCTATTAATGCACAGATACTATCCAGAAGAGACCCCAAAATATATAGATACAAAGATGTCAGAGAACCCTCCACACAACACAGGGAAACGCCAAACTCGCCGGCGCTGTAGTATTATTGACAATATGATAGCGGAACCAGAGAAATCGGAGTCAGGACGAACCAGTTTGAGCCTGATTATTTCCTTTGATCATCCTTCTCTTTGTCGCTGCTCGCATCTGATTCCTGCTTCCCTTCCTCGCTCGTCGAGGCCTTGTGAGCGGCGTTCGTCAACCTATGCCAAGCAGACTTGAGGAAGCCTTCACCCTTGTGGGAGTCAGAGGGCGCTTCAGTGGCGCTGTTCGTTTAATCCCATCAGCGTTTGACAATGGCCAAGGGAACAGAATTATGAATGACTACCTACCTGTCCTTGCCAATGTTCATAGTCCGCTTGGCCGTCTTGTCGCCCATTTCGTCCGCAAGAACCTCGAGGATGGTCCTCTGGTTCGAGGTTAGATACTTGGGCATAGCAACCTTGAATTCAACCTTCAAGTCGCCCATAGGGTTGAATCCCCTTCCTCGGGAACCAAGCTTCTTCATTCCCATTCCCGACAACGTGATTTTATCACCGGTGTTCGTACCAGTGGCCACCCTGACTTTAACCTGACCGTCCAGTGTTGGCACTGTCGCTTCGCCTCCCAGGATAGCAGTCGTAAGAGGAATGGAAGCTGTGTAAAGGATATCCGACCCAGAGCGGCTGAATCGATGGTCGGGGGACACGCGAATAGAAACATAGAGGTCACCAGGCTTGGTACGGGTTCCAGCAGGTGCAGCAGTTCCAGAAGGAGGCGCATCGCCCTCTCCCACCACTCTCAGCCGCATCCCATCCTCAACACCTCCGGGGATGTCCACCTGGACAGTCTTGCGGTCTCTGATAACACCATTACCATGGCATGTACCACATTCAAACCCTCGAGGAACTGTAAGGCCCGTCCCTCCACAAGCATCGCACGTGGCGGCGACTTGGAAACCTCCTTGGATGAAATGAACGCGTGTCCCAGAACCATTGCATTGTCGGCATTGAGAGCGTTTCGCACCCTTCTTCAGCCCGTCACCATGACAGCTACCACATTGTACTAACGGTGATATTGTGACAGTTTTTGTTGTACCCTTAGCAGCTTCCATGAACGAGATGCTAGTCTGGACCTCGATATCCTCACCAACCAAAATCGATTCTTGGAACGGGCCGCGAGCTCCTCTACCCGCCCGGCGAGCGCCGCCAGTGAAGGCCCCAAACAGATCCTCAAAGTTGATATCCGCTGCAAAACCACCAGGAAAGCCACTGCCGAAGCCATGGAACCCTCCGGCACCGGAGAATGGATTCCCACCGGCTGCGCTGGGATCAAAGCCGCCATTCGAATCAAAGGCAGCGGAACCGAATCGATCGTAGTTCTCTCGCTTCTTCGTATCGGAAAGCAGCTCATATGCTGACTGAGCTTCCGCGAATTTTTCCTTAGCATTGGGGTCCTTGTTGGTATCCGGGTGATATTTCTTAGCCATGCCATAATAAGCCTTCTTTATGTCTCCTGCAGACGCATTCTTATCCACCCCTAGAACCTTGTAAGGATCGGGAATAGCTGCCAGTGGGCGAGTGGTATGGAAAGTCTGGTAATGGGCAAGAGAATAGAGTCAGTCTCAAGCATCGACATCCGGGAGCCGAAAATACATTGTACAGTCCGGTAACTACTTACCCTTGAGACAACGCTTTCACATTTTTTATTATTCAGGCCATCACGCAGGCGTCTGCCGTCATTAGACGAAAGCGTCGAGAAGTAATAGGACCGTGATCTGTTTGGATGTCGAACCGAATTCGAGCCTTGGTTCGCAGAGCATTGTAGAGAAGTCCGAAAAAGGCGTGCGGGAATAGCGGCCGCCTTGGGTAATGCTGCGGCGGCGGGAACGGCGTTCATGGTGAAGGAGAGCGTGCGGTGTGCGTTTCTGTGGCTCCAGCACGGATTCCGGATGGAAGATTGATGGAGATGCAGGACTGGGAAGAGCAGGTCCAAGCAATTTTCGCTCTAACTTAGCCTCTCAATGCCGTCGAACTTTCGAGTCTGCATCGAAAAGTCTCCCGAGGGTCGGAGGAACGTTGTGCCGGCGTGATGATGATGATGAAAGCAGCTCTTCTCCCGCCGGCTTCGGTTATCCTCGAACGAACGACTCATCCCTTCTTCCTTTTCTCCCCTATTTTGCCGCTGAAAGCTACGGAGTGGACTATTATCGTCGCTTCCCCATATTCCACCTTATACCCTCTCTCTTTAATCCTGCTCCGTGTGCCTCCGGGTCGACGTTTTACATAGCTCGCACGTTCCTTACCACACCTTCATTACTGCCAGCATCGCGCATACTGTAGCATGCTCCGAGGCCCGCGTCTTCCTTGGAGAGTTGCGCTCCAGCAAACGAACCGTTCCTTAATCCATCGACCATTCTTCGGTTCCTCCCGGTATAATGCCAACCTCAGCTCAACTTTGATCTCTGCCCGTCTCTCCCGACCTCTCCCTTCTTCTTCAAGACCATTTTCCTTGAGTTCAATACGGCAAAGAGAGAAGGATAATTCTGGGAAGGAGGATACAGAGACGAAAGAACAGGAAGAGAACCAGGAACAGAAGGAAATCGACGGAGAAAATGATGGCCCCGAACCTCGGCGGAAAGGCATAGAGCCTAATCCTCCTACACGACGAAAAGAGAAACTGACTACGGACAAAGATGAACGTGGTGTAGATGAGGATGCAAAGAAGGACACAAGCTCTACTGATGGGAAGGGAAAATCTAACGACACACCATCACCGATTCCGCCCAGCGGTTCCGATTCGAAATCGAGCGGCGCCAGCAACGGAGGTAATGAAGACAATGGGAAGAAAGGCAGGAAAGGATCAGGGGATAAGGCTTTACAGAAGCCGTCTGTCCCGGAGGTCTATCCTCAGGTCATGGCCATACCCATTGCCAAACGGCCCTTGTTCCCTGGCTTCTACAAGGCGATTACTATCCGAGACCCGAATGTCGCCTTGGCTATTCAGGAGATGATGAAGCGTGGACAGCCATACGTTGGAGCTTTTCTATTTAAGGATGAGAATGCCGACGGTGATGTTATCGAGAACTTGGATGATGTATACGATGTCGGTGTGTTTGCCCAAATCACGGCTTCATATCCGCTTCGAGGAGAAGCAGGCGGCGTGACAGCGGTCCTCTACCCGCATCGTCGCATCAAGATTTCCTCGATGTTGCCACCTAGCGATGTTACTAAAGTCGGCGCCACGGATAAGCAAGGCGATGTCGTTGCTAGCTTCGAAGAAGGTGGCCCAGAACTGGTGCCCAAAGATCACTATGAGCCCACATCCTTCCTGCGGAAATATCCTGTCAGCGTTGTTAACGTGGAAAACCTTGCGGAGGAGCCGGTAGACAAGAAGAACGCGGTTATCCGGGCAGTAACTAGCGAAATCGTCAACGTTTGCAAAGAGATTGCGACCCTCAACCCCCTATTTCGAGACCAAATATCTGCCTTCTACACGGATCAGTTCCCTGGAAACCTGAGTGACGAGCCCGCCAAATTGGCTGATTTTGCAGCTGCAGTGTCTGCAGGCGAGCTGAGTGAGATGCAGGAGGTACTTGAGGCAATGAACATCGAAGAACGTCTTCCTAAGGCGCTCGTCGTGTTAAAGAAGGAGTTGATGAACGCACAGCTTCAGTCAAAGATCTCAAAGGACGTTGAAGCCAAGATCCAGAAGCGACAACGCGAATATTGGCTGATGGAACAGATGAAGGGCATCAAGAGGGAACTGGGTATTGAGAGCGACGGAAAGGACAAGCTGGTGGAGAAGTTCAAGGAGAAGGCCGAGAAATTGGCCATGCCAGAAGCAGTCAAGAAGGTGTTCGATGAGGAGATCAACAAACTGGCTCACTTAGAGCCTGCCGCATCTGAATTCAACGTCACTCGCAATTACCTCGACTGGCTTACTCAGATTCCATGGGGTCAGAAGAGCGTGGAAAATTTCGGGATCCAACATGCCACTGCCGTCCTGGAGGAGGATCACTACGGTCTCAAGGATGTCAAGGACCGCATTCTTGAGTTTATTGCTGTCGGTAAGCTCAGGGGAACGGTCGAAGGGAAGATCCTCTGTTTGGTTGGCCCTCCCGGTGTGGGAAAGACCAGTATTGGGAAGTCTATCGCTCGTGCGCTCAATAGGCAATACTATCGATTCTCTGTTGGCGGTCTGACAGACGTTGCGGAAATCAAGGGACATCGGAGAACCTATGTTGGTGCCCTTCCTGGTCGTATCATCCAGGCTCTCAAGAAGTGCCAAACGGAAAATCCCTTGATTCTGATTGATGAGGTGGATAAGATTGGCCGCGGTCACCAGGGAGACCCGTCTTCTGCGCTCCTCGAACTTCTGGACCCGGAACAGAATTCTTCCTTTTTGGATCATTACATGGATGTCCCAGTTGATCTTTCCAAGGTCCTCTTTGTCTGCACAGCCAATGTAACAGATACAATTCCTAGGCCGCTGCTCGATCGAATGGAGATCATCGAGCTCTCTGGATATGTTGCAGATGAGAAGATGGCCATCGCTGAGAAGTACTTGGCACCAGCTGCGAAGGAATTGACGGGGTTGAAGAATGTGGATGTGACTCTGCAGCCTGGTGCTATTGAGGAGCTCATCAAGTCCTACTGCCGTGAGAGCGGGGTTCGGAACTTGAAGAAACAAATCGAGAAGGTGTACCGAAAGGCAGCTTTCAAGATTGTTCAGGATCTTGGTGAAGACGTCATGGGAGAAGACAAGGCTCTTACGGACGAAGGCAAGGCCGCCCAGGAAGAATCATCAAAGGAGCAGGAATCCTCTGACCCTGCCACGCCCCCTGTCCACCCGGAGAAGTCGACCACGGAAACGCCTAGGCATGCACTGAAGGTTCCAGAATCAGTACATCTCAGCATAGGAAGGGATAGTTTGAAAGACTATGTCGGACCCCCAGTTTTCACATCTGACCGGCTGTACGAAACCTTCCCTCCTGGCGTGACAATGGGACTTGCCTGGACCAGCATGGGAGGCGCGGCGCTCTACGTCGAGTCCATTCTGGAGACAGCATTGTCGCCTCACTCACGGCCAGGAATTGAAACCACCGGAAACCTGAAAAATGTCATGAAAGAATCCACACAAATTGCCTATTCATTCGCGAAGTCTGTACTGGCTAAACAATTCCCTGACAACCGATTTTTCGAGAAAGCTAAAGTGCATTTGCACTGTCCTGAAGGAGCTGTCCAAAAGGATGGTGAGTCATGACCCTGTGGCTCTGTTCTTTTGTGTATTTTCTCTGACGTGACTAGGTCCATCCGCCGGTATCACAATGGCGACTTCCTTGCTGTCGCTGGCCTTAAACCACCCTCTCGATCCAACGATTGCCATGACCGGAGAATTGACGGTGACGGGTAAAGTGCTACGCATCGGTGGCTTGCGGGAGAAGACTGTCGCGGCTCGTCGTGCTGGTGCAACCAGGATAATTTTCCCAGCGGATAACATGTCGGACTGGCTCGAACTACCTGAGGTTTGTGTATATACAGATTCTGCATGGGGCTTTGGGCTAACAACATGTAATAACCACAGACGATTAAACACGAGATCGAAGGCTACCCCGTCAGCTGGTACTCAGACGTGTTCGACATCGTCTTTGCCAACCTGGACAGGGAAGCGGCCAACAATCTTTGGAAGAAGGAGCTCAGCGAGCCGTCGTCGAAGAAGCACGATGGAGCCAATGAGGATGAGAATTGAAGCGAATACACTTATCGGTAATATTCTATTGTCTATTTTGGGTATACGCCATGGTATATACTTGCCTGCAAGAGCTTCTTTTCTTTACTTTTTCTTTCCCCTTCTGTTTTCTTGCAAGGCGCTTTGCATACAGGCGTGCCGAATATTCCTTTTCTTGTTCGTATCATGTCAGAAAACGCATGGATCTGGAGTTCCTTTTTCTTTACTTGGGAATTGGCTAGAATTTGGAGCTTGTACTCTTTTCGAGTTTCCCCGATGCAACGGGATAACAAGATCCGGGAAACCGGTGTTGTGAAAGGCAAGAAGAGGTCCTAGGAAGAAGACAGCCAGCTGTCCGTCCTGCCGATAAGTTTGGGGTTGGTCCGGAACGAGCAAAAATCTCCACTCTATCAAAAGCAAGATAAAGGGTTTCATGCCAGTCTTACTGGTTTACTGTGCGCGCACACACGCGGGAGAAGCATACAGAAAATACATATGGGCAGATTGCATCGCTCCATTGCTGTATGATGAAACAGCACGATTAATTCGATCAAGTATCAGCATCCATATGTACAGTCGTGTCTGTATCTAATGATTGTTGCCATGAATGCCGAAGATGATGTTATCATCCACTACCATATGCCTACTGCATGCATCTTGCCGAAGGACAGATGGAGGGATAGGACAAGCTGATGAACTGTCCCCGGTGTTAAGGACAGCTGGATCGGCTGCACTGGCCACTGCCTCTGGATGGGAAGCATCACTTTGTAGCTTGACATTATTGGAGAGTCGCCCATGAGGTTATAAGTATGGTTCTTTTGCTCGCAGCGTAGCCCCTGCAACGCGTGTCTGCAACCTACTGCGATGCAGCACCCTGTTGATATCTCACGGTGGGCGAGGCCAACAGAGATCTAATATTGTCGCTAGGTCTCTCGGAATTCGTCTCTGGATTCATCGTCGTACATGCATGTATATGCATGCGAGTCTACTGAGCAGGAGCTATGATTGTCTGGGTTTAATGCCGCTACGTATAAAACAGGAGCAGCAGAGGCACATGGTCTGATAGTGATAGCGCAAGGAATTACGTAGACAAAGGCACCGAGACGTTCTCAGCAATAGAGGATAATGGCATATTTTTATGGAGCCAGCGCATGACAGATGTAGATGCGTTGTATGTAATATTCTACGGGTGAATTATGAGGTGCTTTTCTAGGACGATACAGAAATGAGGCCATGATTACATCTGGTAGCAATCAATAAACCCGTACATGAATGATATGATAACAGGATGTCGCGATGAGATCCAGAGGGTTGTTGAATTGCATTTTTAGCATTGCATTGCATTGCATGTTGATGGGGTATGGGTGCCAGAAGTGAAGCTCGACTCTAGCTTTGCTCTGAACCATGGAACGTGTCCCCAAGCGTCTCCATAAGCCCAGATCTATCCTCTCATCTCAGCCCAGAAGATCCTTCGATGGTGTTTCTTTTCCACCGCGGTTCTTCCCGTCGATCAGGCAGCGAAACAAGCCTGTCAGGCCGCATTGCGTTTGTGTAGAAAAAAAAAGGTTTTCAGCTTAATGGAAATAACAGACCCGGCAGACTGGGTTTTCTTTTTCCAGTCCTATTATTATTTTTGAATTTGAATTTTTTTTTCTCCTGCCCCTTTTCCCTTGAATCCTCTGCTCCATGCATCGTGTTTGGGCTCGCTTCCCCATTTGTGGGCGGTGAAACACTCGGTTCGCAGCGAGTCTCGACGGAGAGAAGAATAATCAGGCTTCCTCTTCATCAATCATCATCCTTCTCATTTCCAATTAATCCTCGAGTTCCAGTCAGGCTCCTCCAGTCGTCCTCTCTTCCCTCGTCTGCCTCTCGCACCCTCCCGGTCATATCTTCCCTCATGCCCATGCCCATGCCCATGCATCTCCCTCCAATCAATGTCGTGCAACCTACTGATCTGAGACGAGACCGAAAAGACCAGTCGAAGCATCCCGATCCTCGTCAAGAAGAAACGGCCACTCCCGGGATCCCCAGTTTCGCTGCGTGTATGTAAGGACAGGAGCAAATTCTACCCCGTGGCAAACAGACAAACAATCGATATCAATCAAAAGAGACCATCAATAATACAGCAAACGGCTCTTTTCCAAATTTTCACTTTTTCTTATGGACATCGGCGTCTCATACAGCGGGGTACTCTCCATCTCGTTTCCTGAACGGCAGTCGGGCTCGACATTGAGCAAAAACTCTGCCGCATGGCCATCTCCATTGCCGATAGTTCTACCAGCCCATCAAGGTGGCCTTTGGGCATGTCTGCTGTCTCGGAGAAGCACGATCATCCCCACAAACAGAGCATGTGGCATCGGTGGGGTCTTCGGAGGTTGCTAGGCCGCGATGATCGAGGTCACGATCGAAGCCGACATGCTCGCCGTTCCTCCCCAAACCGCAAGCTTAATAGCACCCCTGGTAGCAGCGGTGCCAGCAAGGCCAGCAATGATGGCATTAATAGCGACAGCCGCAGCGAGAACATCACCCGGAGACTCTCCCGCAAGGTGGCTGGCGTTGGTCTTCCCCGGCCTACGACCTTCAAGAGACAGGTTTCGGAACGTCGCGATCGCTTGTCTCCCGCTGACCCAGAACCCCGCCGAGCGGTCTCCGCTGACCGTCAGAGGCCGGGATCCCCACAGCCAACCATGGATCCCAGATTGTCCGCTCCCGAGGTTCAGTGGCTTGGTGAGTTTGAACAGACGGCGGAACAACCGTCAGATGAGAAGAATGAGGTCGATGATTTCACTCTAGAGCCTGAGCCAGAGCCAGAGCCAGAGCCAGAGCCGTTACGTGAGCATCAACTGGAAGATGCGACTGACGGATTTGAGGAGGAGGATGCCACGATTGAGATAGAGCTGGAAAGAAAATGGATCCTGAACCTTAGCATGCACTTCAGGGATCGGTCTGAACGGGAAAAATTTTTCGTCACCTTCGCCGAGACGCCCAATCGATGGCGCAGGGTCACCATCTCGTGCGACTACCGCAATGCAGCTCTTGATTCGCTCGAGGAGGACCTGAAGGGGCTGCGGTACCAGCGGGATAAATGCGCTCGCATTTACGAGTCAATCCGGGAATCCCTGTCAGAGATCCAGTTCTACGACACTGTTACGAATCTGAAACTGGAGACGAGAGACGGCCGTCTACATGTTCATGTGACGGAAGACGTGAATGAGATCATCCCTTATCCTCCCGTCTCCTGTGTTAGACACCTGGGAGGGGCTCTGTTTGTCCCAGAAGACCAGCTCTATTTCGACTCGCACTTGTCGGGATTTGTCTACAAGGTGCAATTGGATGGCAAGGACTTTATCAAGAAGGAAATTCCTGGCCCAGACACGGTGGATGAGTTCCTTTATGAAATAAACGCCCTTCACGCTCTCAGCCACTCATCCAATGTCATCCGGTTTGAAGCAATCGTGGTCGATGACCGACGGGAGCTGGTCAAGGGATTGCTGATTAGTTACGCTGACCAGGGTGCCCTGGTGGATATCCTGTACGAACACAGAGGTGAGATCTCGTGGGAACGACGAGAGCGCTGGGCCAAGCAGATCGTCCACGGCCTATGCGAAATCCATGAAGCGGGCTACGTTCAGGGTGACTTCACCCTCTCGAACATTGTCGTAGACAAATACGACAATGCTAAAATAATCGATATCAACCGAAGGGGCTGCCCGGTCGGCTGGGAACCGCCGGAAATTGCGGCCAAAATCGAAAGCAACCAGCGAATCTCCATGTACATCGGGGTGAAAACGGACCTTTACCAATTGGGCATGACGTTGTGGGCCTTGGCTATGGAGGAGGACGAGCCTGAACGGCAGGAACATCTCTTGACTTTGGACAAAGATGCCAAGGTCCCAGGATATTATCGGAGAATGGTTGCTATTTGCTTGAGTCCGAACCCTCGAAATAGGCTCTCCGCCAAAGAGCTCCTGACTTTCTTCCCCTGAGAGCTCTTTTATGAGCCACATCTGCCCCCGATACAATCTCAAGACCCCAACGTGGCCGTATTAGCAGGGAATCACCCTGGTGACCCCAAGGAATTCTCATATCGTGTTCCGTCACCCGGTCTTCTCAGTCCCCCATACCGGTCAGCCCCAGATTCCCTGGATGACGGGTACAGCTCAAGCCAATGCGGTTCGACCAGGGATTTAACGCCTCCATACACTGAGACAAACGGACACCTTCTTCGTAATCCCGATGAGCCACTGGGGAGCGTTGCGGATACACTAGAGGACCCCAGCATTGAAGATCCTCAGCTAGACTATCCTCCGGCAGGAATTAGTTTTCAGGAAGACTACGGAATCATTGACGATAGTATGGATCGTCCGGAACTTGCACATGACGATTCTATTCAATATTCCGAAGACGGCGGTATCAACCTGCGCTCCACTGCTGATTCGTTACATCGGGAACCTAAGATGGACCAAGTCAAACCCCTGCAGTCATTTAGTGTTCGCACCCATCCTGAAGAACTTGTTGGAGTTGGGGAACACTCTGCTTTTACGAACGATCCACCCGATGAACCGGTAACTGAAAACACACCCAAAGACGAAGAGTCCTCGTTACCTACGCCGACGACTCAATGTGCCAACTCGCTTTCTAAACCAACAGCCTACTCTGGACATTCGTATGACCGGGGAATCAAGAAAGAACGCACGGCTTCAGTGTCTGGCTCTCTTTTTCGTTCCATTTTGCCAATAAATCCTGCTATAAAGTCGTTGACACAGGAGCCCAAACTGGACAGTCCTATTCGATCTAGCTCGGGTGTGGCATATTCTCCTATGTCGAATCGTCTAAATCAGGGCGAGGAGATCCCGACGCAGACATTCTATCTGATTAATTCTCAACTGCCTATCAATCCAGCCATTACCACGCGAGATATTTGATCTCTCCCATCGCGATTCTCTGTATATCAAAATTCGACCAGCAGACAAAGCGAAACAAATTATGAAAGAAAAAAGGGAGAGGCAATTTCTAGCAAAACGTAAATCACGCATGGATCTACTGCCACATTTTTTGCCATTTTAACGCGAAACAATGATTATCAACTCAACCGTCCCTTTTCTCGATACCCCCCTTTTGCTTGCAGTCTTTTTTGTCTTCTATCCCAAGGTGTATATTTACTTTCATTCATTTGTTTGTCTCGCAGAGAGTTCCGATGGGAAGAGCATGAAAATCCATTTGCTTGCTGCGAGGTAATTAATGACCGAAGGTCACGGCGAACTTGGAGTTGGAGTTGTGAACAAAAATTGGGTTCTTGGTGGATAGTACATATTTAAGTGTTTCCTTTGTACATCTCCTTTGTTTATATGCCATTTCCTAGGTTTTATTGTCTTACTTTTTTTGACTCTTTGATTGACCATTGTATATGGTTGCTGTATATTTGATCATTTGTGAAGCATTTACGCGGCTTTGGGAAAGTCCAGTACATGAACATCAATTTCCTTTTACTATTCTCTGTCTTATCCTCTCTTATCTATTTTTTCTACTGATTTTATTGATGAATCGCATACATATAGACCCTTCCACGGACATTACATCAAAACTAGCATACTCTGGATGCATATATATCTCTGCATTATACTAGCCATACAATCCAGAAGTACATACATAAATTGGAAGGGAAATGAATGAATGAATGAGTTTAGATGGGTTGCTGCTCTGATACTGACATACCAGAACATTCCATCCAAACAATAAATATCCTATTTACAACTGAACCGAACGCATCCATTCCACCTTCATTCCTGTTCCAAGAACGTATCAAAACTCCTCTGCCATGGCGTCGCACTCTGCCCGAGACCACGCCCAATCAAAGCAATCTTACACTCATCCATAAGCTGAGCCTTGGATGCGTCGGATTCGGTCCTCTCCATGTCTCGTATCTCAAATATGTCCCTGACAGCCTGGATGATTTTGGTTGTTCCGTCGTCAAGGAACAGGATCCCCTTTAGACGGTGTATCTCGAAGTCAAGAGCTTGAGCTTTCGAGTCTGTGCCGTTCTTGCCATCTCCCGTAGATGGCAGGGTGTATTCCCAGAGTAGAGAACGGAGCCAGGCGTCTATCCTTGGCACTTTCTGGTGTGTGATTGGAGGGTGTGTTATTTTGATTGTTGAGATGGCCTTTTTTTTGTTATTAGCATGGCTAGTATGAGTAGTTTACATAAAAGGGAGGGGGGATCTAACCGGATCAATATGACTATGTCCCTTCCTCCCAAAATCCACATCCCCTAGATGATCATATGCATGCAAGTCCAACACAATCCCCTCAATCTGTGGCGTCTTGCCATGATCCGTAACATGAAGCTTAGCCGCACTGTTAATAGCCGTGACCCGATCCTTGACCGTTTCCAGCTCGGCAGGAGAGACTAAATCGGCCTTGTTAAGAATTATGACGTCGGCATGGGAAATCTGCATATGCGCCATTGAGAGCGCGGGGCCCTTATGCTCATGTTCATCGGCATGGTGCTGGTCCTGCTCCGGCACGATCTCTTCCGGCGCAGGCTCATCCAAAAGATGAAGGATATTCTTCGCATCGACAAGCGTCACGATGCCGTCTAGATAGATGGAGCTGCCGAGGTTATCGTCTACCCAGAACAAGGGGGCGATGTTGCCTGGGTCTGCTAGGCCAGTTGTTTCTAGGAGGATGTAGTCGAAGTTGCCGCGGCGTTCCATGAGGGATTCGATGGCCATCACGCCGGAGTCTCTGTGTTTTGTTAGTTCTTTTCTTAAAGGTTTCTAAGTCGGGGGAACGAGGGAAAATACTTGACGGAGCAGCAGATACAGCCGTTGCCGACTTCCATCCACTCGGTGACTTCCTGGCCGCCCTGGTTTACGGTCAGGGGCTTCTCTATGTCGGTTGCTAGGTAAGATAAAAAAGGAATAATTAGCTATTTGGTCGGTTTCTTTCTTTCTCTTCTGCGCTATCGCTCTTTTTATTTATTTGATCCACATGTCCTCTCTGCTCTAGGATATCCGACTTACTGTCTCCAAATTCTGTAAATCACTTAGAATCATAGCAATATATATTACGGGCACCAAAGGGACTGACCATTCATAATCACAGCGATCTTCTTGCCGTGCTTTTCAGTAAGAATGTAGTTGAGCAGAGTAGTCTTGCCCGCACCCAGATACCCTTGTCATGGCTTGGCTGTCAGCTCTATGTAAACAGAATATCGCATAGAGAAGCATATTATTCTCAAGGCGTCACTCCCATGGGCATACCAGTCACAAGTGTAATAGGAACGCGGCCCCTGTGCTCTGGTCCTTCTGTACATTTTGATAACGGCGGGTCCGCCGTCGTTGGGAGCGTGGACACGTCGATTAGATCGGGAGGGGCCTCATCGTCTTCTATATTTGGATTCATTTTGTATGCTCTTTTTCTGCCTTCTTAAATCAAATATAGAATGGTTGAATCGACGTTGAGGTCTGTTCGGAGAATAAACGCCTGACAGCCAAAGAAATGACGTTGCTAAAGCGGGCAGATTATAGATAGGGCTTAGGGCTTATCCGGAGTGGAGCACCGATTGTCTTGTCTCTCCTGGAATCGACTATCTTACTACCTCCAACTCGCCTTGCTTGACCTCGTCTGTCCTTTCCTCCCCCCAGGCAACGGCGATCCTTCATCTGTGCTTTGTCATGACTGCGGCGGGCATCTCCCAGGCAAGCTCACCTCGCTTGCCCAGTCCTCCTCCCTTTACGGAGGTCCAGATTGGTCCTAAGTCGCCTTCTTTCGCCAAAGACGCGGAGAAGGTGCTTGGCGCGTCCCTTGAGCAGGACGATGGCTCGACGCGGAGAATTCGACCGGGCACAAAGGCTGCAGATATGGCTTCTGGGCCTCCCTTAATTCCCCTTCATCAAGTGAGTTTTGACAACATTGCCTGTGGACTTCGACTTCTTCTCCGCTGACACAATTGGCGCGAAATAGGTCGATTCGCCCTTTCAACTGCAGGAACATTTGAAAGCACTATATAACAGCTATACCAAACCAAAAGGGTCCGATACGGTTATTCCGATTACGCGCGAAATTGCTATACAGATAGCGCAGCCGCCGGAAGGTATCGAGCGAGCGCTCTGGCTTTACGAACTCTGCCGTTTCCTTACGATGAAAGTCAATAATCTCATCATCGCTTTCTTCGCCGAAGATCCTCCATGTTCGTCCCACCTCTGCCCGGAGATGCGCGCCGCCGACTGGCAGTATCTCTGTGCTGTCCATGATCCTCCCAAGTCTTGCTGTGCCATTGATTACTGTTGCCACACGCTGGATTGGGCTACGAACGTTCTAACGTCGCCAAAGTTCTTTCCAAGTCGTCTTGTTTTGGGATCGGAAATAGGAGGCGGAGCACAAGCGAGCATAAGACATCTCACCAATATTTTCCGTCGTTTATACCGCATTTTCGCACATGCCTGGTTCCAGCACCGCAATGTCTTCTGGCAGGTGGAAGGTAATGAGGGGCTTTACATCTTGTTCAAAACCGTTTGCGATATGTATACCCTCATACCAGAAGAAAATTACACGGTCCCCGCCGAGGCTGAAGGTGTTGATGCGCCTAAACCAGCTACTCCCGAACAACCGCAAGGACGTCCAATGGTGATATTGCGAAAAGACAGCGAAAGTTCGACGGCTCCTGTTTCGAATAATGTGGAGGCTCCCGCTCTTGCAACAGACACCAATACGCGACGCCATAAGCACAGCCCATCCACTGGCTCCCGTGTTACGACCATCACAGAGTATAATGAGGATCGCCACAAACTTTCTGAGCTAGACGAGACGTCGGAACTGGGGGAACTCCCGTCGCAGACTCCAGAGACTGGAGACGAACCTACTAATGAACCGTCGGAGAACGGTACCTCGTCCGAGACCAGTGTTCAAGTGACGGAAACAGAGTTAGAACCTTCAGAGCTGGAGCAATCTGGCGCGGAGCAACAAGAGGAGTCGGTTGAAACCGTGGAGACAGAACCGGCTGACGCGCCAAACCCAGAACCCGAGACGGCCAAATCGGAGGTGGAGGAGGCGATTCCATCTACGGAGCATGCTTTGACAGAAACATCCGAGTCTGAGTCAAAGGGAGAACCGGAGATGAAGCCGGAGTCAGAAGAACAGAGGGCGGAACCCGAATCCAGCACAGAGTTAGAATCTAAAACGGAGTCTGAGGAGGCCGAGAAGGCACCTGAAGTGGATTCAACGTCCAAGGCCCAGGACCCCTCGGATTCAACCGCAGAGTCAGAACAAGAACCGGAGCCAACGAGAGAGGAATCCTCTGCTTGCAAGATGGAGTCGGCTCCTGAACCAGCCGCAGAATCGTGAGCGTCATAAGCGGAGACACCGATTATCCTCTTTCTTTTGATTCATACACTTCTTCACTTACATCACTTCATTTTCATGTGCATGCGGAGGATACTTCCTTGCGCTGTCTATACTTTCCATTTATTTCTTACCCGATTATGTTTGTAATACACACACCCCTGTACCAGTGACGAGACGCCGTTTTATGTGTTTAATGCATGTTTAAACTTCTGAGGGATGACGGGATTGATACAGAAGACTGAGAGGGCAGCGGATTAATTTGTAACATAAGCAGGCCGAGAACTCAGTTGTATTTGAGACAATGAGATACCCATCCGTCTATTTTCATTCCTGTTCAGGACTCTACAGAGTTAATCATTGCAGTAATCCAGCTAAATATGTAAATATATCGTTCAAAAATCTACGAGGGCACTTTTCTTTATTCTTTCGGCCATTGCCGCTTTAAGAGAGTGAGCCGGGTGAGTCAGGTGATTCGCTCACCTCTTCAACACCAACACTCACCCTTGACCCCTATCCTCACTTCGTGCCCACGCCGTGTTTCTAGCTGCTTCACTTAGGCATAAATGATGCGTCGACTAGGAGACAGGCAGCGTGGCTCTGAGGGGACAGGGCCCCCACGGCCCCCCCGACAAAAGGCGCAAAGTATTCCTGCCCTCCTTGATTTCTCTTACACTCTTTCCAGACATTGTGGGCAGACGTACGGGAAGAGTGGCCTGGTGGATGGCACGGATTCCGAGCGGAAATATAGTTGTAGAAATATAGGTTCTTGACGTGTGAAAGAGGACTGGGTATATAATCAGACTGGGAATGGAGTGCAGTTAGGAGCCGCGAGTGAGAGGAAGAGGAATACACAAGGAACCCAGCTCCTATTTATGCCAAATCAGAAGGCCTGTGAAATTTGCACGACAATATCTATGGCCATGCACCTCAACACCTTGGATAACACTCTATTCCTGAGACTCAATGTAGTAGCCGGCTGTCGTTTCTACGAAAAGAAGATTCCTCACTCTAGTCGCGATTGGAATAGGGTGATCATTGGATATAGCAAGGACATGGAGGCGTAAGGATGCAAATCGTGGCCGGTGCAGCCAACCGGAACCATCTACCAGCTCCGGGTGAGGCGCTGAAAATCTCAAGGGTTTCAGTTCCAACCAGATCAAAGATAATTACTGGAAACCGTGCCTTTTGCTGACTCGAAGGCTCGCGATATGAGCATCGAACCGCCAGCCTCGTCTGGGTGAGCTGGGAGTAGAAGTCGAGGGTGAGTCTCCTATTGGCCAGCCTCTCGTGATCAGGGTACTTTCATATAATGGAGGTATATATCGTTGGTTACTACCTCAGGACTGAATTCATCGTGCAGCAGCGAGGACGAGTCAGTTTTTACAGAGACTTCTATGCCTAGAGGCCCTTCATCCGTCTCATCAGCGGACATTGTGCCGTCATCAAACGACCGACCTCGCCCACTTAGAAGAACTCAGCAAAGGGACTTGCGACCGCAACGACTTCCCACCGCCATGGAGAGCAGAATATTTGATATGAAGAAACTTTTGAAGACCGAAGCAGAAAAAGTTATTGAGAGGGTCTTGATCTCCTTCATCGATGAAGACGGTCGACTTAGCGATGTGACTCGCATTATCGGCAAGAAGAACGCTGGAGATGAAGAAAGAAAGACTCATCCAATGTCTGGCACAGCGAGCTTTGGCGCTTGAATACACAGAGTGGGAATTAAACGTACGTGGGCTTAAGAAATCGAGGGTGCAGGAGCTGGCTGAAAGGCTCTCAAATGCGAATTCTCAGAATGGGGCACATTGCGCAATATGTGAGGGAGTGCCGCAATTTCAACAGCGAAGAAGATGCGGTCAGGTCAATCCGTTACGGGATCAAACAACTACTTCAGGAAAAACTATTGTCAGATAAACTCTCCGAAGGCATAGAGTGCGAAGGTATAGAATTGGGGATCGCCTTTGCTTACCCAGACTTCTTCACTCTGACGTTCGATCAACAAGAGCTCCCAAATAATATAGAGCAATGAAACTCTGCTGGCTCTAATTTGGTTACTCGTTATATTCGATAAGACGTGATGCTGCGAATCTGGAGGTCGTTTCTCATAGTAATGGATACCGGAGCAATCCGAGTCTGGGTATTGAGGAGCTGACAATATTGTTTTACTCGAATTCAATCATGGATTCCAAGCACAGCTGGGTCCTTGGATGCAATGTGAAGAATATCTCTCATCTGACTGTAGAGTCCCCTGTCTCCACTCTTTCTTCTCGCGCCTCCAGGAAAGATGACCCGTCGTAGCTTATTCACATATGGCGTTAAAGGCCGATAGTAGGGCGTAAAATACCTGTCCATGATGTTATCGAAGTCCACCTCGTCGGCGACTATTCCTCGTTTTGAATTGGCTAGTTTCTGGTCCTCGTCATAATTCCAGCAGTCAAAGTCTGTAGGTCCGATGAATTTGCCAGGACCATCGTAATGGATGCAAATCCAGAACAATACCCAGAAGAATGACTCCAGATCATGCCAGAATGAGTGCTTCTCTCCCAGCAAAAGTCCTATGGCCATGAATGCTCTAGTTCCCGTCTTACCTCTCGCGCCAGAAGCCCGTTCCCTATCTTCTTTGATGGCAAGGTCCAAATCGATAAGAAACGCTGGCCAGGAATGATTGTCCTCGTCCTCATTGATCAACAAGTTCCCAGTTGATATATCTGCTTGGAGAATCCCTGCTTTAGTGTGAAGGGACTCATAACCTTGGAAAAGAAAAGTCAAAAACCTTGTATCCAGAATAACAGTCATTCAGCACTGATGTCTCACCTTCGACGCACGCTTCCAGAGCATTCAAAAGGGCCGCACGAGAACTGGCCTTATATATTGATTTGCCGTAATCACGTACACAAACGCGACGGTGGACGCGATTCTGGAGCGAGAGATCATTGCGACGGACCGGGGAGCTTGAGCAACTTCTCTTGCTCGGCGGTAAGTATTGATCTGTACAGCTTGAAGACCTCTTCTGACCAAGATTGCTAGTCCTTCTCATACCGCCTCGTTTCGCGAGGTCCCTGTGATCGGTCGCTTGCGAGCGCGCCTGGCGCCAATTGGATGCCTTCGTCACGTCAAGGCCTTTGCGGACATTATTCCGGACATCATCGACTTTGCCCTGTACATGGACGGTTTGATGATGATAGTACCTTGCAACGTTCACAACCTCCTGTTTTCCAATGTCTTGCAATATCTCGCCTTCTTCTTCGCGCTCCGGATATTGCCACGAGTCCTTTATAACAATAGGAGTCTTGACAATGTCGTCTACATGGGCTTTCCAGCACGTAGTCGCCCTTCCAGCCACGCAGGATGATGGTTTCATAAGTTTGTCAAGGATCAAACGCTCCGGCCGGTCGTTGCGAAGGATTTGAATGAACTTCTCTCCGTCTGGCGACCACATAATGCTTGGGTCAAAGCCCAGTTGCTCATCGTTCATCATGAGGAATCCCAGAAGCGTCGAAATAAGCTGCCGTGGGTCCTTATTGATATCGAACTGGGGAGAGGCTATTGCTCCTATGCGGTCAAATTCCCAGATTCTCATGATAGGACCACATAACGTAAAACCCAGCACAAAGCGGCGCGTATCTTGGGCGCTGAAAACCTCTCTCACATATCTACCCAGGTCACGCCACGTATTTGAGACAGTGTCGAGTTCTGGGCTGCTCTTCAGCTCACCTGGGACGAGGACATGTGACCAATGAGACAATGTCCTATCTGTGCCCCCGTCGTCCTTTGCAATAGCGACATCTAACTTCCGTTTAGCGACTGATCCTTGCAGTGGCTGTGAAGGCTGGGCTAGGACGGTCCGAGGCTTCATGTCAGGCATGCAATCAGATGCAAGCTTCTGCACCTGACTGAACATCCTAATAAACCACTTCAAAACATCCTTCTCCTGGGCGTTCTTGGGCCAATCTCGCCAGCCAGTCTTGTCATTGTATAACGCATCATCTCCATGTTTACATCTCTGCAAAATGATTCCCGCTGTTTCCTCCAGTCCATCAACATTATGAAAAAAGGCGTCAAAAAAACCAGGGACGCCAATATATATGGACCCCAGTTCTTGCCTCAGTACAGCATCAGTGTACTTTCGTTGTTCCGACGAATTAACAAAACTGCCGGTTGTATGCGAGTGTGGTGTCTGATCGGGAATAGGTGCGGGCTTTGGAGGAGGCGTTGCTTCGATAAGGACTGTGTATACTCTATCCCAGACGATTTCGTCTGTTTCTTTGTTCCATATCGCTTTCAGCAACGGGATAAAATTATCGATATCGAACGCGTCCGAGCTGATGACATAATTGAGGCTTGAGAGATCATCTAGTAGATTTCTTCGACCATTTGGGGACGGAAGTTTTCGCATGTCTGGAAATGCTCGCAACGCCGATATGAGATCCAGGGCCACGTTTCGAAGGTCTATGTCGATTAGTATGGCGTGCAGTGCTTTAATCACCGATTACCACTTCACCTTGATCTTCAAATTTGCTTAGCGAATCTAATGTTCGCGCCAATCCCAAGTCATCGCAGGTCGCTTCGAAGCTCTGTCGAAAAGACTCCAATCTTCGTCCAATTGGTTCCGCCATACTGGTATCAGGCCTCGTGAAGCGAACCATTTTGCGAGCTATTGACACTCCATGGGCGGCGCAAGTATGGTCTTGACAGTGACCGAAGTCCTCTCATTTCAAGGAGATTCAAAGCATCCTTTTGGAAGAACGTAAGAGTTTCGTGTTGGCCGCGTTTGGGCTACGGCAACCCAAGACACGTTATCACGTGATTTATGGTTCCAGTATCACATGACCTTGGTGACCTATTAAAATAGCAAGGCGGATATATACAGAACGTTCCTTACCATGTATTATGTAGAATATGTACTGTATAGATAACTTATCGTAGCCGCGATTTCCGGTTTCATTCTCAAGGAGTTCAACATGGCATTACGATCAAGACATGGCCTTCATTGTGGAGCTTCTGTGCGATCCCTCCTTGGTGTAACCTAATCTCTACTGGCGAGTCTATGTCAGACATTATTCTGTCTCATACTCCTGTAACAGCGTGAGTACTTCATTTTTATTATTGACGGGGCATTGAAGGACGGCATTCCCCTGCGTTGTTATCTACAGTCGGGTCAGCGCCCCTATTAAGGAAGTCCCACGAAGGCGTGAAAATGGAGGGAGGGCTGTGGAAAGAAATGGAAAATATGTCATGCTCCTGAGGGTATGTATGTAGTTCTACCAGCCTGATAATCTATAGAGGCTCGATCAGCGACCTTAGCAGACATAATGGCCTCTTAAAGTGGCAAGGGGATAAAGGACGACCGGTAAGATGATTTTCTTTCGAGTCCAATCAGCATAGTGAGACCGAAGTCTGGGAAGTAAGGTGGAGCAGCCAAGGGCCGAAGGATGTAGGTAACCAGACCAGGGCTTAGGGCTTAGGTCTGGGGTTCGAAGCGTCCAGGTTAATTAGCACATAGCGTCATCGCCTGCTACTATTATTATCTAATTACCCCGCCAAAGCAGCATCTCTTGCTATCTCCAAGTTCCTCAACACCTACAACTACCTTGCCAACGGAGTCATTCGAATCCCCAAACCTCAACACCATCACAATGACCACTCTCAAACCCGGAGATAAGTTCCCTGACGATGTTGTCTTCCAGTAAGTCCACGATGACATACCAATCCATCACCGAAAGCCTTTATTTATTGTCCCCGTGCATGAACAAAGGTACATCCCATGGTCGGAAGATAAGGGCGAGATCACCTCCTGCGGCATACCGATCAACTACAATGCCTCGAAAGAATGGGCGAACAAGAAGGTCGTCCTGTTCTCTGTGCCTGGTTAGTTCACCTGCCACTTGCGGAGTTTCCTGGTTGATCTCTTTCCAGAATTGTCTCGCTGATTGTTATTATTTATTGTATTGTATTAGGTGCATTCACGCCAACTTGCTCTGTAAACCACCTCCCGGGCTATATCGAGAAACTGCCCAAGCTCAAGGAGAAGGGTGTTGACGTTGTTGCCGTTATCGCTTCCAACGATGCCTTCGTGATGAGCGCATGGGGTAAAGCGAACAGTGTCAAGGGAGACGACATTGTAAGTCATGCCATGTTTTTTATCCGAGGTTTTTTTAAAAAACCCTGGATGATACTGATAATATGGTTGTCATAGTTGTTTCTCTCGGACCCGGACGCCAAGTTCTCTAAGAGCATTGGCTGGGCCGATGCAGCTTCTGGTCGGACGAAGCGATTTGCTATCGCTATCAACCATGGAAAGGTTGTCTACGCTGACATCGAGACGGAGAAGGGTGTTGTCAAGGTGAGTTACTCTTGCGGTTTTCAATGTGCTTTATCACGGGCGTGCTGACGATTCTTCGACCAACAGGCTTCGGGAGCTGATACTGTCCTCGCCTCTCTGTAAAATGGTGCAATGACATAAATAGCATATAGAAATGTATAGGGATTTATATACCAAGATATCATGACATGAATTATATATTAAATTTTCCATATACTGATATGACGGTTAGCAGGCAGCTGAAAACAGCAGCACTTGACGCCGTTTTTGGCGTCCCTCTAACCAGCATGCGTGCGTTAATGCCCACAGCAGACCCGGATTAATGCTCCCTCGAGTTGGCCGTGCCTGGTGCCTGGCCCCTTCTCGCCCACTCGTAGTGCAGTCGCTGTGAGGTCACCATCCTTCTACAGAAGTAGTTTCTGTAGGGGGTTAGGGCCCCTTAGCTATCAGTGGCACACTACGATGTGTACTGTATTGGCCCTGGGCATATCGGCCTCGATGTAGTGGTCTTTTAGCCCAGTGAATAGTCAGTTATACGACCGTGGATGATCTATTACAGTAACGATGTAAATTACATCATAGTTAACCACTGCTCATCGTTCTTCCAACAAAACCACCTATTTCTTTCTTCCATACTTCTCACATATTCTCTACAAAGTGATGGTTGCAAGCTATGGGGGCCTGTTTAGACAGTGTCATTGATGGTGGCATCAGTTCATGGTTGTCTAAGGCTTCTTCGGCTGGAGAGAGTCGACCTTCCTTCCCATTTCACCTACCTGCTCATTCTCGCACCTTAACAAGGCTCTTCCCTTTTATCTCCTCCCTTCACCATGTCAGACGCCCCAATTCCCACCACTACCTCCAAGTCGGGCGCATTCATGACCGTGACTTCTGCGACTCAGTTCGACGAGCAGGCTGTTTTTGAAGGTTACATCCTCTCCTCCCTGTGTCAAGTCAAGGAGTATCATGAGTTTGTGTATATCAACGTATCTCGCTCCTGGGGAGAGGTCGCGTTACGGCTTATCGACGAGAAGATCCCGTCTTGGTAAGTCAAAACCTTTGTCTGATCTCCCCTGAAGGTCTTACTCATTCTGGCAGAAAACCCTACAACACTAATAGCCGCACTTTGCGAATCAGAGTCATGCCGGCATAGATCGATGACTGTATCCAAGAATGGCTCACAAAGTAGATGATTGACTGGCTCCTGAATCGGGACATAACCCGAGAAGAAGAGACACTTTTGCATGGCGAAGTCGGCACAAGTCAGTTATGTTATAATTCACTTATTTGAACAGGAACTCTGAGCTAGCTTATGTAGCCCTTGAGTTCAAATGTGGCCCATATAGCGGTTCCAGGAAGGAACCTGACTTCTTTTTCCAAGTTAATGATCATATCCTCCCAACTCTTGCAATAGAGTCCGGCTGGAGTGAGTCAAAGGAACAACTTCGCAACGATATGAACCTGTTGCTAATGGGCGGCAATGGCTCTGTTAAGATTTTCATCATTGTCAAATGGACAAAGTTGCAAGGAGCTCGCGTCTCAGGGACTGTCGAACTCTTTATGAGATATCAGAATGGAATGCCCAGACTGGAGCAAAGTGAGGTATATTTGAGACATTTAATTAATGGTTCACATACTTACTGCCTGGTCTTCGTGCAGATTGTCTTCCCTCGGCCTACCACTGCAAGAGGCCAACGAATAGGGAACCGACGAAATGATCTTTTTGAGGCCGCGCTGTTGGCTGGTCGCAACGGGAATGATATCCTTTACCTGGATGTTGAACGATTGCGTGATCATGCTACCAGAGCCCTCTGCTTCATGAACCTTACTTCTGCCTAGACATGTTCTTAAAAGTTTTTATCCGGTTGGCTGATTCCCGTCGCTCTTATATCTACTATGATTAAGTACTTATTCCTTACACCTATCCTTCCTCCTCCTCCTCCTCCTCGACGTCTATTGTAAATAGTTGCTTGTCGATCAGTCGCCGGACTAAGGAGTAATATTCCCATGATCAGAAGGATGACAATATTGGAGCGTAGTGAATTTCTATAGGTGGCGAGTATCGTCGGCTGTTAGTCTTTAGCTATTCTGAGGCACAACCAATGTTCTACTCCCGCAATGAATGCCATATATTGCATTTTGCGCACCAAGGAACAGTTTCATCGGCCTTCAAGCCTCCAATTGTGTATTCCTTGTTAGACGCGAATGCGGTGGTTCGAGACACATCCATGAAGAGCAAAGCGATTCGGGGAGGCTAATAATAGCAATAATCGCATATGAATGTTAATAAGCAAGTAACCAGATATAGATCAAAGCTGGGGGCTATGCAATACAACCCCCAGTGGAGCTGAGGGGTGCGAGGACGTATAGATTCGAGGGTCAGGCTTATATAGATGCAGTGGATGAGTTGAGGCAGCAGGAGAAGCTGGTGAAAGCAGTGAGAGGGCCATGTTATACCCAAAGTGGTGAATGCTATACTGCAAGAGGCAATGGGATAGCCAGTGAGGGCAGGTGGTGGTGGGTGGCAGACAGAGGTTCAATGAGGGCCGTTTCCAGCGCCCCGCTAACCGTCACAACTAATACTTAGTTATAATTAGTTTAAGAGTTTACTATAGGCATAGACAGCATTTGGTACTTGGAAGCTCCCAGACTAGCCCTATCAGGAAACCCCAGGAAGATAACTCCGCAACTTCCAGAAACCAAGCAAGCCACTCTCCTCTACCCAACTCACCAATGCATCCTACATAGCCACTTATCAACCCATGACCATAACAAGCGAACAAGAAGAGCCCAAAATGTCCACCTCCCTCGCAAGAGGAGCAGGCGCGATCTATTTCGGCCCCTTCCTCGTCACCCCCCAGGTCAGTCAAACGTAGACATCCACACAGACAGAGCCCCATCATCACTACCCAGTCATGAAAAAAGAGGAAAAGAGAAAGGCAAACTAAGAAAATAACCAAAATCGCATGACGAAAAAAACAAAACAGGTCTTCCACCTAACACCCCTCTCATTTGCCCTTGTCAACCTCAAACCAATTCTACCAGGCCACGTCCTCGTATCGCCGCGGCGGGTCGTCGCGCGAGTCCGAGACCTCACACCGGCGGAAACGGCGGATCTCTTCCTGACGACGCGACAGGTTGCAAGTATGGTCGAGCGCGTGTACGGGGCTACATCGTTGAATATTGCAATCCAAGATGGGAAGGATGCGGGGCAGAGCGTGCCTCATGTGCATACGCATATTATTCCTAGGAAAAGGGCAGATTTGGATCATATGGGGGGTACTGATGCGGTTTATGAGTTGATGGATGGGGAGGAGGGAGATATTGGGAGGTTTCAGTCGATGAGGCAGGCGGGAAGGAGCTATAGGTTTTCTGCTATTGAGAGTGAGGGGCGGAAGCCTAGGAGTGATGAGGAGATGAGAGTGGAGGCGGAGACTTTGGCTAAGGAGATGGAGAAGGAGGTGGATTGAATGCTTATTTTTGTCATTGTATGGATTACTTATGAGGGCACAATACGTTATACATTGTTCCTGCTGTTGCGGGGGAACAAGGTTAGAAAATAGAATCGATCTTATATCATCATGTCTATGAGACACTGTAAACAGCTCGGGAAACCACTATTTAGACCGGTATGAAATCGACAAAACCGAACGCCGCACCCATCTTTGCCAATCAGTACCGATGCCACATGAACGCCGTGTACGACAGGCCTCTATCCACAATGTATTAAGAGAACCCCCCTTTATGTGTCATATCAACCTTGTGTGGCCGTCTCCGCAGCCTTTTTGCTCTTCCAGAAATCATCGCGCTCTTTGAGCACGGCCGCCGCCCACTCCTGAACCTCCGGCAATTGAATGCGCTTCGCAACGTGACAGAACTCCGTCAGATCGACCCCATGAGCCCGTTCGTACTCCACCATCTGAAGTAGCAATTCCATCTTGTCGACATCGTGAACAAACTTAGCCTCCAGAGTCTCATTGTCTTCGTACTCTTGGAACACCTTAAAGATTTCGGCTCCAGAGAATGCGCCTCCGGGTACACTCCCCAGCAGATTCCTAGTCAAAAAGTCCATCACAGCTGCTTCCCGACGTGCCTTCTCTGATTTAGCCACATTATCAACAGGAGTGATATCACCAACGAGCAACTCCGCCATGTCGTGGACCAGAGCCATTTTGGTGCAATGGGAAACGTTCAGTCGTGCGGACAGCGATGGAGGTGCTAGCATCGTCATGATTGACATGCGATACATGTGATCGGAAATAGACTCCCCATGGTTAATGCCAAAACGCCGCCAGCCTTCACGTTTTGTCGTCTTGAGGCGTTCAAGGAGATGGAAAAAGGGTACCGGCGATGCAGAGTTCTCCTCTGGTGGATGATGAAGGGTAGATAGAACTGCAAGAGGATTGCGGTCAGCAAACCGGATAATATTAGCAAATGTGGCTGGGCTCTTACCGGACTCTGGGGTCCATATGGCTGCAGATGGTACCTCGGAGCCCATGGTTGGGATGTGGAGATGCGGGTGGTCCAGCTGGACAGGAGAGCGAGGTGTGTAGCTGTAACACGACAACCAAGGAGCTTCCAGAAGCGAAGTATGAGGAGGAAAAAAGAAGATGAAATAGAAAGAGTGGAGAGGGCAATGGAGGGAGGGCACTGCTGGGGAACACAAAGAGAGAGAAGTGAAACCTGATAAAAGGCCGTGGCTGCAAACAGTGCAAACATGGATCGACGGGCATTGCGGCGATCAGTTGGGAAAGGAGCAAAGCATCAGCTACTCCAGTCATTATCCATGCGGAATGTGTCGCTATTGGTAATGAATAGGTAATCTCAGTCTTGTTCCAGCATGCAGTCTTCCAGGCCCGCATCCAGGCCCAAGCCGTTGAATTGGGCTCCCCCTCCTCATGTCGCTCTGTTTATCCGCAACCTGAAGCTGCTGCAGCTGGACCAATACAAAGACTGGCCGGAAATCAACAGCCGTACTTTGTCTCCATCCCCGCAGAACCAGCGCCAGCGGATAAAAGCTGTGGAATGGGCGCTGTATCATCTGTTTGCCATCTGGGACCCTGAGGGCACCCAAAATGTCAGTTTCCTGCACCCACCAGTTACGCAGCTTCCATTCGGCTAAATCCTCCACCAGAAACTACGCCCATTCTTCCCTCCTTTGGAACCACTGCAGTCTGTGAATCTCCGCGCAGCTTTGTTTCGTGGCTTGTCCGAACTCAAGAAAAATGGGGACTTGGGAAGGGAAACTATCCTGCGGAAGACCATGCTGGATGATTGCAAAGGAGAGAAGTTCGATGAAGTACTCGCTGTATTTTCTACTGCCGTCGTCCGTAAGGTCTTGGATGCTACGGAAGAATGGGCCTCGAATCCTGCGTTGAGATTGTCTACTTCCAGAGGGATCACTCTGGAAGAGCACCAGATGATGATACCCCTTATCCTCGCCCATCAAGTGTCCCTCGGCGCTATGGGAGAGCGACGTGCTCGCGTGCGGAGTACTCATGACCAGTTCTCGCAACTGCTGGATAAGAAGAAGGCCGAGCTTGCCAGTCGGAAAGCGAACAAATCCAGTCCTTCCATACCAGACGAACCCACCAATTATGGCCTTATCTCTCGGGAAGTCAAAGAAAACTGGCTTGGCAGCGAGGAGTGGGCTGATACTTTGCTTTACGGAGGAGCGCGGAGTAGCACTGACGGCTTTCTGGAGCTGTCATTTCCAAAAGCATGGACACATGCGAATGAGTCTACAGTCGAGGAGCTCAGTAATGCCCCAATCCAAGATCTGCTGATCGACCTGGAGTCCCGTGTATCACACCAAAGGAGTCGACTGCACAGATGGCACGAATTCAGTGACTCGATTCAGAAGCGAGACGGTCCACCTCGCCAGGCCCAAGTGAATGTCGTGAAGGACTCCCCGCTTGTATTCAGGGATCATCAGTCGCTCACTGTAGCAAGCGTCTCCAAGACAGTCCGAAATCAGGCGGGACATGTTGACATGACGGACGAGGACAAAGTTCTTTTAGCATCAATACGGGAGGCTTTGGCAAAGATCGACAGAAAGCCTCTTTCATCCGACAATGCTAAACCTCCAATACGTTCAACCAAATTGACAAGCGATACGGTTGAACATTCAGATCCGTTATTGTCCCATACGAAATTGGACAAAGTCGGATCAATTTCACCAGCCGACACCAATATAGGACATACCACACCTACTGGGGGCACTGGACTCTCACACTCCAACAGCGAGGAATATAGGGAACGTCGATCTCCCATTGTTCGTATTACCTCAGAATATCCTACAGACCCGGAACCCAATATCGACAATTTCGACTCAGAACCCGCACTACCCGAACCAGGCGCGCGACCTTATAAATTCAGCCTTGTCGAACGCACTCGAAAATCCATGTCCTTGGTCCCTCCACCTAGCGGTAGAGTGCGGGAGAATTATCTGTCACGGAGAGCCCGGCAATCATTCCCCGTGAACCAATTCGAGACTCCACGGAAGGAGGACTCTCCACACCATTCAGGCGCATCTACACCCAAAGACGATTTATTTAGTGAGAATGCTGACTACGCCAGCGTCTTCAAGTCCAGACCACGGATTGCTCAAAGTCCCATTTCTTCACCGGCTGTGCATGTTAGTCCTCTTGATGAATTCGATCTGGATGATAACGGGTCTCCATGGAGCGCGAACCAGGATCGCTACGAACAACAGGATTATCAGGACTCACCTTTAGCTTCTAGGAAAAGGGCATGGTGATGGTTTGGGAACTGCTTCTTTTTTCTAATGAATTCATGGACATTTTTGCTCCACTTTGCTCCTTACGCATGGCATGATTTTGGAGTACTGAGTTTTCATGGGCTATGTTTATAGCGTATACCTTGCATGGTTATATTCGATGGACATACTCTGTACGTATTTGATGGTTCTACGTTGCTGGTTAGTCTCGAGTAGCCCTACATGGTAGTTAATTGACTGCTATAGAGTAGCGTGTAACTATATACTACGATGCTTTAGTAATGACAACAGAAACGGTTAAGGGAACTGAATCATTTTTATACCCCGTAACCTTATTGGTATCATATCTCATTAGCAGCATACAGAAGGTTTCATCAATTAATATATGAATTCCTAACCCACCCCATCAACGCCTCTGACTGCCAGGTCCAATGTATCCACGTCCAAAATCCAAACCAAACAACCCGAAGGAACAATATAAACGTAACGTATTCGTCATATATAAATCACTTGCGTGAGAAATACTTCGACCTCGTCCTTGTACTATTTCTCGTTCGTCTGCGTGTAGCAGGGACATGTTCAGGCTCAGACTCGGATTCGGGTTCGGGCTCAGGCTCAGAAGCAGGGTTGGACCCCGTTGGATTACCCTCGCCATCTCCTGGGTATGATGGGGGAGGGGCAGATAATTCTTGAATGGAATCTGATTTGGAGTCATCATCTGTGTCGTCGATTGAGATGACGTTGTGCTGAGTACCAGATTGATGTTGAGGTTGAGGTTCGTCATCATGTCTCTCCACGATCAAACCTGCATCGTCCCCGTCATCTTCACCGGGTAAGAGGAATCCACCGCCCTGATCTTCGGTGTAATCGTGATCGTGATCTTCTAGTTCAGCATGTTCTTCATGGATATGTCTGTTATTCCGTGCGCTCGCAAATGGATTATGCATATCCCTTTCCTTATCCTTAGAATCGTCGCCGCCGCCATATTCCTCCCTCACACGTTCTGCAATGCGCAAGCCAAAGAGAAACTTGCGCCATGTTTCCAAGATGCGTTTTTCAGCCTTAAGCTGTTCCCGTTTTCTCTTCTCCGCCTCATCAGCGCGCCAGGCGTCCTTGACGAGGTCCTCATTTTCAGCCGCGACAACCACACCCTCGATGATGGGAACGGCCATTTTAGACCCAAACTCAAATCCAGTCACGGCTTCCGCGTAGTCGATTCCTAGCTTCTTGCAGACGCGGACAGTACCTGACCAAGGAATGTGAACAGCCCCTTGGGGCACCATGCGAGGCACGAAGCAGTCGATATTTCCGTATTCATTCTTGGGGATAATACCATTTTTGATCGGATCCGGAATGATGTATTCCGTCTGGTGCTTTGCATAGAGACCTTGTTTGGGCTTTTCACCCGTTTCCCGCTCCATTTCATCTACCTCCCGTTTTCGGAGGAGGGTGACGGCGCGGATTGGGACCAGCTTCAGCGGTGCTTCGCCGGCTTTGACACGGCGGCCTTCCTTATGCCAGCTTTCGGCTGAAAAGCATTTCAAGACGTCACTTCGTTTGAAAATCTTTTCCTCCTTTGCTTTGTCGCCTTTGCCGGTAGTGAAGGTACGGACGTGTTTCGCGCCGGGCCGGATGGCTTCTTCACGGCGGAGGAAACGCTCTAGGACAAATTCCGTCGAGGCTCGTAGGCTCTGGAGAGTATCGCCTTCTTTGGCTGCTTTCTTCTTTTCTGCTTTGGTGGGGACGAGATCCCTGACGTCTTCGATATCATCCACCGTCGTTCTCTTGCTTTCCGGCCGCATGTAGCCCCTCATAGTCGCTCGGAACCAGTCGTATTCATAAAACTTGCCCCTTCGCCCCGGGATAGGGATCTTCTCAACCGGAAGCCGATACCCCTTCGTCTTGCTGGGCCATGTGCGGCGGCGGAGATACCGAGTGGTGACATCCTTGGCCGTGCCATCTGGAGCGTGGGCAACAATGTAACATACGACTTGTTTTGCTCTCTCTGCTTTGGCACCTCGGGGTTCGAAAGCGGCCTGTAGCTCGGGAGTTGTGGCCACGGCGTTTGGAAGAACTAGGGGGTCCACAGGGATGATCTCATGGGTAATGGGCGAAGCAACTTCAGTCCAGTAGATAGGAAATGGGAGATCCCTATCGTAGGTCTTTTTGTTTTTAGTAGGCAGAGGCATTTCACCAATGTCACTGCTTTCTGAGTTCGACCCAGAAGTCTCCGTTTCGGCAGATGCGTGTGCACTTGCAACAGCCTCCACTTCCGTTTCCGCGTTGGGTTTTGCAGTGTATGTTTCAGCCTTGGTCCATCCAAATCCGAGTGGTTGTAGGCTGCCTACGAGTCTTGCCTCCAGGCCTAAAGCGCGAAGGAGTGCCGTAAATAGCTGTGCCCCAACATCCCTGGATCCCTCCATGCGTTCTGCCACAGAGCATAATTCCCCTAGATCGCGGATCCGCTCACCGTGCCGTTCAGGGTCATGGTCATCTTTGTGGAAAGAGGATATTTCAGCTTCTAACTGAGATATTGGACGGTAGCCATGCTTGCGCAGCCCGGGAGCGGCGATCTTGAACTGCTTTTTCCAGTAGGCTGCCAATATCTTGAGTAGCGAGATGAGTGGATCACCACGGCTCATATCAGGCTGCCCGGGTTCTAGAGGAGTGGACTCCCCAGCCCAGTCCCGTTCCTGTTTTCGGGTCTTCTTCGCCTTCTTTTTATCCTTTCCCTCGGGCTTCGGATTCTCTGGAGCCTCCAGACCAGATGCTATCCTCCACTTCCGAACTTCCTTTTTAATGGCTACCGGCAGCTTCTGTCGGAGAATATCGTGGACTTTCGTGTCATTTACCCAGGCGTTGCGCAGAGCGTTGTGGAATAGCAGACACTGGACATGCATGCAGTGAGTCTGGATGCGAATCTGACGTTCTATCTTTGTTGGGCCCTTTTTCCCATCTAGAAGGTCGGAAATATGCGCTTCATTCTTGTTCAGGGTCAACTCGAGATCCTGGGGTTCGTTGGCAGGTGTCAAAAAGGCCGTTGGGGTTGCTGTCGTTGTTTCCATCGCGTCTTCCCAATCAATGTCATCAATCTCGTCTCCATCATCCTGTCCGCCTTTGTTTCCTCCATTGGCTTCGTCTGAGCTGGGAGCATCACTCAGTGATGAATCGGAGTCGGAATCGGGGCCAAAACCGGGGATTTCGACAATAGGCTTGGAGGCAGCATTGACGGGAGATGGCGCCTGGCGTTTGGCGCTGGGAGGGTCCTCCGAGGAGAAACGCTTCCGGGGAACGAAGGGCGGCATGTGAAGGGACACTGCTGGACAGGAAGATGGATGGAAAGGAGAAGGGACTGGATGACGGAGAGATCTGGAGATTTTGATATCTTATCTAATCGGCATCTTGTCTGTGTTGGGGTGGAGCAGGCAAAACACAAGAGACAAAGACTAGACTACTCCGTACAGTGCACAGAGATGAAATGATAATTCACTAGTGGTGATATTATAATATACTTCAGGATATCCTGGCTGTCTCTGACATGGAAAAGACTGGCTAGGATCTGTCTGAAGCCACAGTCTTCTATCCTTGAGTGTGCTGGATGTGACAGAACAATTCGTAATCCCCAGCTGCAATGATATAAATCACCTTGGCATTAATTATTGTCTAATGTTTCTCTTCTTATCCCTCTTCCATTACTGTGTCTGTGTCAACCATCTGTCTTCAGTCAATATACTCATCGACATACTCCCTGAATAGAAAGAACCTGGTACTTGGCCATGGATGCCGCCGTCAAGCGTTTCTTTTCTTCTCCCCGCTTTGCGGTTGCCGGGGCCAGCAATGATCCCAGGAAATTCGGGTATAAGAGTAAGCAGACCATTCTCTGTCTCTGATCATCTCCTCTTCTAACATTCACCACAGTCCTGGCTTGGTATCACCAGCATTCTCTGCCCGTGACCCCCATCAATCCCCGGGGCGTGCAGATATCCTTCACGTCGAAAACCTACGACTCCGTTCCCTCTCCCAAGTCGCTCCCCTCACCATCACAGACATCGCTGTCCCTGGTGACGCCGCCAGCGGTGTCGCTGCAGATCCTCGAAGAGGCTCACGTGCTCGGCGTCCCCGCAGTGTGGCTGCAACCGGGAACCTTCGATGATGCAGTGCTTGATTATGCTCGGAAGAATTTTGACAGCGTGATTGCAGGGGATGGGGGGCGAGGCAGTGAAGGCTGGTGCGTGCTGGTCGATGGCGAAGAAGGTTTGCAGGCGGCGGGGGTGGAATGGACGAGCCAGAGACTGTAGTTGCAACTCGTAGATAGATGACTGGTCAGTGAGGAAATGAGGATATACGGAAGCCTTTGCCGCAGTGGATATGGATAATTTGGATAATATTAAATAGCCTCCTTCCATTCACTCTCAAGACGAATGACGACAGCTACTCAACATGTCATGCTGATGACGAGTTGGTGGTTGCAGAAACCAGCTTGCGCCTCCCGCTCCACTCTCATTGCAGCATTTAATCATGGAGACTTCCATCTCTGACGATCAGAAGAAAATAACCAAGTTATTTCCTCTATTCTATCCATCCTGCCACCAGATTTCTCCCTCTCGCTTACAGAAAGGGCAGTCGGGGAGAAGGAAGTCCATCCATCATCAACCCTCTCAAAGATGCCAGGATCCTTCTTCCTTGACTCGCCTGTTCCTCCCAAGCTTGACCTCGCAGATGCACGAGGACAGCTCTTCCAATCGCCTAAGACTCCCTCGCCTTCATCGTCGCTCTCTCACTCTCTTTTAAGTGGCTGTCGTAAACGCTCTCGTTGCGACGATTCATCGCTATTCGACTCGCAGTCCGAACTAGCCAGCCCCCCGTTGCTGGCGAACACCGACTATCGACTGGCTTTCGGTAGCGACATCCGTCCAGCCCGCTTCGAAAGGCAGGGGACACTCGCAGAACTCGACTACCGTCCCAGCCGCTATCGCGATCACACCATGACCTCCCCGATTGACACAAGCGTCGATTCGCTCTCCTCGACGGAGGCGGTGATTCCCAGTAAGAGTCTCAAGCGCAACCATGGGGACTCGCCGTCTTCCATTCCTCGCAGTGCAAATGGGGGAGACAAAGCACAGGTATCAGCGGCCAGCTTGGGTCGGGCTGTCATGAATATGGTGGGCAGGATGTGGAATTTCTGCTGCTCCGGCCCCTTTCGAGGCTTCCATGCTGGTGGAGGTCGGGGTTATGATTTGACAAACATCATCCCACCAGACCGCATCGATGAGAACGCATTGGGTCATTCACCAACTACGAGGAACGGGGGTGTCTATACGGCAGACATAGCCAACCAGCATGGGAAGACGTATACTCCCGGCAATTACCCAGAAGATGAGATCCAAAAGAATTGGGTCGTTATCCCGAGTCACAGAGAGCGAGGTTCGTTCAACGACCTCAGCCCAGCCACGGCTATGACGGCACGAACCTACCATAGTAGTCCAGGTTCACTATACCGACAACGGCGACCTGGGATGTCGCGCATGGGGAAGAGGACGGTTGTGTCTTCTGGCCCACCCGCTACGCCAAACAAGGGTCAGGCTCCACTATCTACCGCAAAGAGTTCTCTGGCAATCGAAGCTCAACGACATGTCGCCAAGGTACGACGCATAGAGAGGGAAAACGACGCCAGTATACGGCGTCTTAATAGGCAACTTCGTGATATGATCAGGCAGGGGAAAGAAGCCCTCGGGACTCGGGTTGAAATAGAGGAAATGGAGGACTGCGATTGACGGCATGAAAGCCCACCGCAGTACCTCTATTTTCCATTCTTTCTCTCTTCCGTGTACGCCGACGTTCGACTACCTGACTGGTCTAATAATTCTTGATACCCCAGAACACACTCATTTATCTCATACGACTTATTTCTATTAAACGACTACCTCTGATCTTCTTTTCTTTTTTGGTTATGCCTTATGGCCGGACAACAGCGCAGATGTTTTGGAGTACTCATTCTGTTGCAACCTTGTTCTCATGCGCTTTTTTGGTTTTTTTGGGAGAAGCATGGAGTAATGGATGCTGGAAAATCACAAATTGTTTCGAATTCGGACTTACCGTTGACCGATCTTATTTTGGCATGGAATAACAGCAGTTATGTCTTTTTTCTTTCTTGATCTGCAGAATGGACGTACCTTCCTTGGTCCTCGAATAAGTATGGCTGGCTGCTAACACTAGGTTGCTCGCAACGATCACCTAGGCTTCATTCGCGGTCCCAGTTCTCGAAGTTCTCCTACCTTCCAGCTGTCGTAAGGCATAATTCGCCAGTATGGTTCGTTTCTCTCATGCATCCCTAAAATCACAATTATATTCCCGCAGTAATGACTTGCTTCTCCCTTATTCCATGAGGACAGTGCTTGCAAGGAACGTAACCCGATGCGATTCCAGAATGATTATAGGCAACAGACTGATTCAGGCTGTGTGTCACCCGGAGAGTTTCAGGTAAATTCCGTCCTTTGAACGGCGTTCTAATTCTACACGGTACATGGCTGCCTCGGTATTTTAACTAATTGCATTTTCAAATAACATCCAAGAATCTTGTCTGGTATCTCTTGAGACCGTTGTTCTGAAATTATCCTAGAGATCACCTTGGCATTTTTATTTCTTTTCTGACACCTTCCAGATGCTAGATATTATGACCTGGAGTGATCTCAAGAGTCAGAAATGTCAGGCAAGGGCTTGGGCACGACTGCGCGTCACCGTTGATGTTGATCATCGAATACGCCGTCTATGACCCCCGCAGCCCACTAACTGCATCATCCGAGTCCGATCGGGCCATCTCTAATGATCTCTGAGAGAAGAATGTAATTCTGACTACTACAAGATCTATGGTCTCCGCGGCACTCTCTTTCTCTCCGAGGAACCGATCCTCTGGGAACATTGGCATGGCCATTCATTAACCATGTAAATGCTCCCCTTGTTGCACACGACCGCCATATGGCTTTTTGGCGTCTGGAAGACCTGCATCATGGCCTCCTTTCGCATTTATATTTATCTGGCATCCTGCGCAGCTCTTCGCCCCGTGGGTCAGTTTGTCCTGGCCTCCGTGGTGAGGGATACGATACGTCTTCAGGGTTTAGCAGGTCCTCAGGGACGTATGGTCAAGGAGGCCTATCGGCCAGCTGTGTCCAAAAACGCAGCCCGATCTTATATTCAGGTTCTGGTCTGACGCGTGATGCCCGGGAGGTCAGAAGTGTTACGCACCAGAGAATAATGGACAAAATATTCGGGCTGGTCACCAACTTCGTCTGTGACTCTCCATACATACAGGCTTTCCCCCTTAGCCCCTACAAACAACAGTTTGCCCGCATTGTCAAATTTTGCCTGCGCAAACGTCTGGTTCTCGGGCGGGGTCAGAAGTATGCCTCCACACCCGGGATAATGAGCACCTATCATTCTCCCTTTCTTGGCCTTGCAGAACTCCCATACTGCAAAATGCTGTCCTTCAATAGCAACTCTAACGTGCTTCAACTTCCCGGGCAGCGAAAACGCCTGCGGCTCTCGGACCGTGCTCTCCAAATTCAGGCCAAGTCCAACTATGTCAACCTTACGCTCCCCATGGAATTCTCATCTTCCTTGATGAGAATGTTTTGGTAGTTCTCCTATGTCAGCTTCTTCCTAGTTAGCATAGAATATATAGTTCCGTCCGAACCGGGCCTCCCTAGCTAGTCGACCAACTCAGCGAGTTCACCCCCATCAACATGTATTCCGGCTTGAAATCCATCTAGGCACACATGACCTTGTTCGTCTCAACGATCATCCCAGTATGCAGCCAATTCAGGGCGGATACCGGAGTCAATAAAACAGGACTTCACAGTAATGTCAGGTCAGGCTCAACTCAACAGCATCAACGACAGGACTTCCGACTGACAGTGAGTGTGTGTTCAGCAGCAGGCGCCAGCAATATCATTATCGGACATGAAGCCACGTCGCAGGCTTCTAACTAGACGCTTCAACAATGCTGGAACTCTTGGAGCGTACTGAGATAGCTAGAGTCTTTGTGGCATGAGTTCCTACAGCTCTTCGTTTACTTAACTATACATGCCACAGGCTATTAAAGGTATGAAGCCAACCTTTCTTGGCTCAATACTATTTCGCTATACCTTATGAAGCTAAACTTTCAACTGGTACAGTCGTCCCTCAAAGGGTCTCAACAAGAGCATGTCATCCGTTGAGGTCTCCTCAGCCGTGAGATAATTCGAAATGAGCAACTTGGACCCGGTCAGGTTGATCCCATGCTCCGGATACATCCAAGAACTGGCATTGGGCGAGAAGTTCAGCACGACAAGATAGCAGGTCTGTTTCGATCGTCTTTTGTAGGCCCAGATGCGGGTGTTTTCGATATCCAGACATTCGTATCGTCCGTAGTACTACCACAGTGAGTACGTAACCCTTGAAGATAGTATTATTCGGAAGGCTTACCAGTGTAGGATAGTTCTTGCGCATTTTTATCATGGCCCGGTAGAAGGACCAAACTGACTCGGGGGATTTCTGCTGGCTCGCTTGGCACCACTGGTGGCCGTGATCACAGGGTGGAAGCCAGGGTTTGGCGCCGGGGGTGGTGAAGCCACCGTGAGGGTCGGCGGTCCACTATCACCGACATATATTAGCTCTGCTCTGGGAAGAGTCCAGATGAGCTGAGTTGAGTAGAACTTACGGGAATCGGAACGCGTGTGTTGTCTCTTCCTTTCTGGATGATTGCTTTTTTGGCCAGTTCAAGCCTTTCAGCCTGTCCTGATCCTGCAGCTTCACACGCTCTGGATTTAAGACTACTGTTAGCATAAACAAAAACGGCATGAAGAAAGAAAGAAACCTACTCTTGCCAGAACTGAACCGTCTCAATATCCTGATTCATCTCCTCCGAAAACAGTCCCGGGTTCACCATCCCCAGCTCCTGTCCCTGGAACACGAGATTCGTACCCTGCAATGTAAACTGCCACAGAGCAAGCAGCTTCGCACATAGTGCTCGAAACCGTGGACTATTCGTGGTAAACCGGGAGATACCACGTGGCTGATCATGATTCTCCATCCATAGCGTATTCCACCCGCCATTGTTAGCCAGGGTCTCCTGCCATTCGGTTATGATGTATTTCAGTTCTGGAAGCTCCCACTCTCGCAGGAGCCATTTGTCACCATCGCGGGAGTCCACTTCCACATGCTGAAATTGAATGACGAGGCATAGTTCTGGACGGGTCTTGTGGCGGGACGTGTACTCAACCGCTTGGGCTGGGGTGACACCACAGGACATCTCTGCTAGGGTCATGGCGTCGTAGTGGGCGAATACTTCCTGGTACATTTCTTGGAGGTACTCGTGGATATGGGGGCTGTAGACCTACAGCATCAGTCATCTATTTTATCGTTTTGGAAGGTGTTTCATCTCACCCGTTCGCGAAGAGGAAATTCGCAGGTTGCCATTCAGAACCCGGTTTGGAGATTGGAGCATCTGGAAAGTCAGAAGTCTTTGAGACGAGATTCATGGTATCCAACTGTGCCCAGGGTCAGCTGTGATAGATCGTGAGAAGGATATCGCTTACACGAAATCCATCTACCCCCTTGTCCAGCCAGAATCTTAGCACATCATACAGTGCGTTTCGGACATCTTCGCAATCCCAGTTGAGGTCCGGTTGGCCTTTCCCGAAGATGTGCAAGTCTTTCTAGTCAGATTTGTGCTTGTCGAATGCGAGTGGAGGCTGCACTTACAGAACTCATCTGCCAACTCATCGAATTCCCAAACGGACCCTACGAGATTGATAACGACGGGTTAGCTATACTGAGCCAAGGATGAAACATCTCAACTGGACCGATCTACCAGTAAAGGTACTCTCCCAATTATTGGGAGGCACTCGATTCCCATGCTCATCTCGTTTCCCCGGACTCCAGAAATACCAGTCTCTCTTCCCTAGACTGGGATCCTTTCGGGCTCGGCGTGATGTTTGAAACCATTCATGCTGCAAGACAGTCTGTCAACACGCCCAGTTCCCCTTTAATATTTATGATTTGGTCAATCCTCTGCAACCGGTCGAGACTAACTTCGGAAGAGGTATGATTCAGCGCAATATCAAGGATGATCTTCATATCTCTTTTATGTGTTTCTCGGATTAAGAGCTCCAATTCCTCCATCGTGCCGAAGATTGGGTTAACCTTTCGATAGTTGCTGATGTCGTATCTGCGATGATTCGCATTATTCAGTACGGGTTCTCTCTTTCTCGTTGCAATGGGACTTGAATTGACCTATTCCTAGGTACCTACCCCATGTCACACATGGGCGACTCGAAAATGGGAGACACCCAGACGACGTCGATGCCCAATGTCACAAAGTAGTCGAGTTTCTCGACTATCCCGCGTATATCCCCTTTGCCGTCTCCATCAGTGTCTTGGAAGCTCTGGATCAGCACTTGGTAGATGGTTGCCTTTTGCCACCATTTCATTTTGTCCAGGCTATCTATCTCTCCGCAGTCATCTGTGGTGTCGATGTCGTCGCATTTTGTTTTACTGTCCATTGGCACTGAGATATAGTCGAGTGAGATGACGGACACATGCACGCACGCACCGGGAGAGAGAGAGAGAGAGAGGGAATGTATAGAAACTCGTTGATATGCTTTCACACTACGACAGAAGAGATGTGGCCTGCATTCGTTGAATGCATAAACCTTCGTGAACCATATATTTCCAACCCGATGGAAGGTGAGGTAATAAGAAGGTAATATCCAGCTGATGCCGTGGTATGGCGGAAATCCGGTCCCGCCAATTCTCAACCTTCATATTTGACTCAGCCGACGATGGAGGCAACGGTAGATTTGCCTGTATTATAGATCTAATCAATGTGATAATCATCTCCGGCAACTTATCCAGCGCGATATAGAGTTCTGTCCTTTAGCTGTCTATAAAGCGAAAAAGGGGACAGCAGTGAGCTACGTCTGAAGGTATCTGGAACACTATAACTATGTGGTCTTGGGGGATTATCCAACTGATGCATTCCTGGGTAAACAAACATAGCTAAGAAGACAGCAAAAAACAGTATCATTTTCATTAGGAATGCTTTTCTCTATCACGTCATGAGTCATGCATGCATATTGAAAGTTTCTCAAACAACAACCGCTAGACATTAAATCCCAGCCATGGTAGGCTTCATCCATGCAGATATCACTAGGTCCAATCCGATACAAATCCATGAAGACTCCCGATAACGAGCACCATTACACCCAAGAGAAGAAGTAAGAAAAGAGTGGTTAATCAATCAGCCTCTAAAGGCAACGGGAGTCCGACTCGGCACCGCCGAAGAGCTCACAGGCGTGGAACTGCTCGGTGGTACAGACGGCGACGGCGTGGGAGTCCAAAAATTATACGACGTCGGGGCAGGATCATCGGGATAACGCTTGCTCACACCGAACAAGTCGCTAGTGACGTTGGGGGGGTTCTCGAGGCCGTTGACGCCGAGCTGTTCGATTTCAAAGACGCAGCCGGACTCGTGGTAGTTCTTGCGAGTGGCATTCCAGATGTAGCTGTATGGATTCGTGATGTTTACTACGATATTATAGGTTAGCAGTTGGACTATGAAGCACATTAGAGATAATAAACCAGGAATGCATACCTTCCAATGGAATCGCCTCGGCACATGACTCGTAGAGGGATATTCTGGGTGACACGATATCCCATGTCACATTAACCAGGTCACCTTCGATGAAGATAGTGTCGCCAACGGGATAGGTGAAGCCTTCAGCCCGGACAAGGGGAGCAAGGGCAAGGAGGGGAAGACAAATAAGTGATTTGAGGGTCGACTTGAGTGCCATCGTGGTACGTAGAGGATGTATTGAATCAAAGGGAATCAAATTCAGCGGGCCGCTTTCGTCTCTCTTTTCTGGCCTGGTTATACAGGATCACGACGTGGGATTAGTATCGTATCTAGATGGTCTGAAAGAAGAGGGAGGAAAGATGAAGACAAAGAAGAAGACGGCGTAACATAACAGTTTCCGGGGGGTGATAACCTCATATTTAAGACAAAATCTCCCAGTCTCCAGATTTTGTGGTCATTTCTATTTTTAAATAGGTGATGCAACGGATGTCGATCTGGATGCGGTCCATGGTCCACTTGCAGCCGGTGATGTTTTTTTTGTTCCCATCCAACCTCCCGTAGTACGTACAAACTGCTATTTGGAGATGATCTACAGGAGGTTGGGCCATTTGCCAAAGGCCCCGGTACATCGGATACCTGGAAAAGCATCTGAGCCCCATGTTGTTGCCTTGATGGCTGATCTCGACGTGTATGCAATACTCTGCGTGTCTGGAATGCATGCTGCAAGATGCCCGTGGCTGTCAATCTTCACCGTTCGGCTGCGGGTAGTTGTTTGTAGGCACCAGTTTTCTCCATGTCTGGATGTCAGGAAAATGGCAGAATATTTAGAAGCTGCTTCTGAGCCGTCCTTTGCGTTTGTCTCCCTTCGAAAATCCTTTTCTTTGTGATATTTTAGGCCTGACCAGTTTCTTCGCTCGCTAGCTTTCGGGTTATGAAACTCAGGCTGTTGAGGCTTCTGAAAAGAAAGACATGGCCAAGGAGTGGAGAAGGAGACGACAAAGAAAAGTTTGCATCTTCAATTTCATCCGATCATGGGATTCGTACATTTTTCTGTGGCAGCTTGGAGTCTCTGTCCATGGCTTTTCGTGTAATATAAATAATGTGCAGTGTGGTTGTTATCACAGTTGGGCCTGACCAGCCACAAGAGGTGCGTTGTAATCCCCTGCTAGGCACAGAGAAGGAACCAGGAAGAACATGGCTTGAGATATACAAGTCAGAAAATATATGAGGGTTCCTGGGTAAGGGGTTCACTGAATCCCAGTGCAAGGATACTGAGGGATTACGCTGTATATCGGGGTCCATTTCTGCAAGATTTCCTTCTTTTTCCCACACTATCCCTCGAATAGTCCGACTCGATTGTTGCTATTATACTAGATAGGTAGTACTCTTTTGTCTTGATAATACCAGATCAGGGACAGTTGCCAATTGATCTTTGAAGATATCCTTTCCGATCGGGGTGGAGTTGATTGTTCTTCAAGCATATATATACATGCGCATACATTGGATCAGGCCGATCTGGATCGATACAGCTTCTCTTCACTTATCTAGCATAAACGTCTGACTCTCGTCAATCACAAGTCTCCGTGGCGCAATCGGTTAGCGCGTCTGACTGTTAATCAGGAGGTTGGAAGTTCGAGCCTTCCCGGGGACGATTTTTCTGGCCCAATTTTTTTTTACTGCGTCTGACTCAGAATTAAGTCCCTAGAAAATTTCGCGCTAAACGGCCTTCTACCTTGGAAGGCCCTGAAAAACATGATTACATTTGTCAACCACCCCACTGATTAGGGTGAATTTAGGGGAATTATGAGACAAGAGATTTTAGTGTCCTTTTTTTCCCATTGAGATATGTAGGGCTTGGGGCTACATATATGAGGGCAGGTCTTTTCCTGTTCAGGCACTGAGCCTATTTCAACTCTTTTAGCCTCAGATGGATTGTGTATTAGTCTTGGCCTACGATTTGCCAAGATCCGTCTCCGTGGCGCAATCGGCTAGCGCGTCTGACTGTTAATCAGGAGGTTGGAAGTTCGAGCCTTCCCGGGGACGATTTTTTTGGCCCATGGGTTTCCAAATAGTATGTCCAAATCCAATTAAACAAGGCTAATGATGATGGCACTTATCTAGATTGTAAGGATTACTCCAAGGAAAGAATTTCTTTCCTATACCTCCTGAAGCTCGATAGAACTACTTTCGAGGATTTGACTGAGGAGTTTCTTTTTCTTGCTTCTCTATTCGAACGGTGCCTAGAAATTCCAGAATATTGCAACAATATGGGTTGTGCCGGGGGCACTGCGAAACCCCGGATCTCCCATATTTCCTATCTTAGAACACCGTAGAGCCGCGGTCTCCGACATACTAATGTATGGTGGAGCCCGCGGCCGGAGTACTTAATGGAGGGTTCCCTCCCAGATAGTTACGAGGAATTGAGCATTCTTTTGGTTTCTAGGTTGCTTCACTAGTATCGTTATCATTGTATAGAGCGGAGCGAGGCTCCTTCGTCGTTGTGTTTCCTTTTATCGTTATATCGGTTTGCTAGATTGTTCAGTGTGTCCATTCCTGAGATCCCTCGATCACAACCCGGTTCCTGTCGCAGGGAACAACGCACGTACGCCCCCCTTTACAGGGTCAACTCTTATGGACCTCCACGGTTGTACATAGCACAGGCACTCCTGTCCTGCAGCATTCTCAAAACTTTGTACGTTAAGCTGACACATGAGGGAGTAATAGGTAACTATGTATAGTTCTAACCTAATTAAACTAGTGGGACAGCCGAGCACGCGGATACATTTGACAATGGAAGACGTCTCCGTATGTAGAGAGCTTCGAATACCGATAGCTGCGGAATATTCTAACGTCCAGTCATGGTTCAGACCAGTATCATCATTATGTTTAGAAAAATACATACGGAGCAGGACCTCTAGTACATAGTATTGAAATGGTATCTCCGTCAAGATGCGTACGTATGAGATCAGAATAACAAAACGGATCCCCTTCTCACCCTAAAAGTCAGCGCTCGTCATTTTACATTGGTGCTAAGAAGATTTATTATTGCCTTTTGCTACCACCTAAAGAGGCCTTCTGAGTCGAAAAAAAAAGATGTCAAATAGGGTTTGATTCTATAAAGAATAAGAAAAAAACGCCGTCCCCGGGAAGGCTCGAACTTCCAACCTCCTGATTAACAGTCAGACGCGCTAGCCGATTGCGCCACGGAGACTTCTTAGCATTATATGGCTCTAATAAACTATAAGACCCCGCCCAAAAACGTATTCTAGCTAACGGCTTTCCCATATGGCGTCCTATTATTTAAGGCGCAATCCTGAAAGGACTGATGAATACGTATCCCGTTTACAATATCAATCACAGCGCATACACTCTTGAACAGGTATTAGAATATCAGATCCTTACAGATGATCATATGCAGAGTTGCTAGTTTTGACTGCAGAAACATGAGCTCAGTATCAAAACTCGCATAGATGGTACCTATGCAGATAAAAAGGAGAGGAAAGGATCAGACCTTCGATCAATTTATTTTCAGACTTTACTTTAATTTGCTTTGAGGGTGTTAAAGAAATAAAAGCAAAGAAGCCCACTGAGATTGAACACTTGGCTGTGAGGTGGCTGTCTATATTACGTACCGGTATCGTGATGGCCTGTTAAATAATGGTCTCGGAAGGATATTGGTCAAGGATAGGTATATGCAGTCCTCATTGCATTTAAACGTGGAATAGGACTGATGGGAGAGAATAACTCGAGTTAACACAAGTCGGGCAATATGAAGGCTTCTGGGTAAGGGGTTCACTGAATCCCAATGTAAGGGTGCTGAAGGAGTACGCCGTACACCAAACCCCGAGTTTTAGTATTTGGTGACCGTGCAGTAGCACACCAGGATCGATAAAAGATATCGAATGCTGTACATAGAATAGTATAAGGTATCATGCATATTCCCAGAATCAGATATGTTACCGTAAATAAACCTCGCCAATCACCTCGCAACCAACGCTTCGTAGCAGCGTTGAAAGACATCAAGACAAAGACGCTGGAAGAAAAGAAGTTACAAAGCACCATCAATAGCCTCGTTCATCTTTTCCGATTGCACTCAGCGAATGTGCAAGTTTCAGCAGCACAACGCTCTCTGTAGCCGCAAAATAGTTCAGGCTGAACTTCGTGTCAGCACCTTTTATCCCAGACAAATAAAGCAGTAGATAACAACATACCTGTCCATCAATATGCGAAGGTGCCGGTTAAAATGGTCCTCATATTTTTTCAGTGTATCTTCAAGTTTCCCAATCCGCATTGGATCATAGGGCTTTGCGTCCGCAAGGGCGGCATTGCCTGTTGATAGATCTGGGTCGGCTGACGTCAAAGTTCTTCCAAGCGACGATGCTGTCCAAGACGCAAACATGTTACAGCAAGTGATCAACTTGGCGTGTATCTATAATCCGCAATCAGTGACTGCTGCATGGCATGGTGCGACATGGAGAGAAAGAATAGAGGGTGACAACCTTCAGCAGCTTCGCCTGCGTCAACATGCACTCCTTCAGGCAAGTGTCCAGGAAGTCAACATGATCCTGCATCAACTCATCTACAGTCCGGTTCGCTTGCTTGGTACCATTCACCGTCACCTCGGACCCATCCGCATCTGTGCCGTTCACCCTGTTCATAAGGTTTTGCCAGTTGGGCTCAATCACCTCGGCAGTACAAAAATAAAGATGCTGCTGAACAAATACGAGCATTTTGGAGCGCAAGTTCCACGCTCGCCGCTTCCACATCTCCACTCTCCGGTCCGAGGACTTATGCCTCCAGCTAAGAACCTTATTGTGGTCCAGCCACGAAGTAACCAGCAGCGTCTCCAGATGTCGAAGCGATAGGAGATGACGGAAGATGAGTTGATATCGAAGGACAGTTTTACGGCCAATCACCAAGGAGAGAGGGAAAGGCACCAAGTAATCCAGCTCTAGAGCGTCAAAGCCGGCAATATCTTTATCGTCGTCTGAAGATTGTGATGTAGGGGCTTGATACTTTTCAAAGGCCGCCTCAGGATTGTCCTGATCGATTCCCGATACGCTGACGACCTGCATCAGCCACTTCGTGAGGCCCACCTTATTCATGCGCACTTTCACATCTTCCTTAAACGGATCCTGCGCAGCGATACTACCTGGTTGCCGGAGTACCAAGTCTAAAAGGGACTGGAGTTTGCTCTCATTGACGAGTTTGGCCGGCTTTCGCAGCTCTGATGTCCCGAGCTCGAGGAAGTATGGGAAAAAGTCGGCACGATCCAAAAAGAAATAATGCTTGAGAGAGCAAAAGCGAGTTGTAAGTGAGTTCTTAGTTAGGAGAAGGTTTAATAGCGAAGCATTGGCATAGGTATAAGCTGCGTTGACATTCTCCAGGAATCGAGGGTCGTCGAGGGTTTTAGGGACGTCCTTGACTGCTTTGCTAACGTCGACACCACCGCATTCGCGAACCACGTTTAAGTACTTACCTGCTAAGAGTACTTTGTCTCTTACGCTATCCAACTGCGGCGGAACCTCGTTCTCGCGAATCGTGTATCGCTTCTCCCAGTATTCGTCCGTGTAATCTTCTTCAAGCTTCTCTCGTTTAATCCATTTTTGCTCCTTGACAAGGAATTCAGCATGGGGATCCTTGATGCCCCCGTGATGTAGCCACTCATTAAGCATTACCATGTATGGTCGACTAGATTCGCGCAACAGTGTCTCCAGGAGGGTTTTCGTAGTCGGGTCACCCGAATACGTTGTAAGCCGCTCAGTTAATAACCGGAGTATATTTCCTCCTTTGCAAATTTTCTTTGACATTGCACCTGGGACGAGATCTCCTCCCTCCTTGAGCTGTTCGATAATATTGTCCACGTCGTCAAAGTCGACGATCGACTCGTCCAGGTCTTGATCTAGAAGCCCGTTCCGCTTGAGAAGCTCCTGGCCGAGAGAATACAGTTGAGCTAAATATTGACTAGTCGGCATGGTGTGTAGATGTAGGACATGCAATGTGAAATTAGGATTGTTGAGTAGTTGGTTCTCGAGTTGTGCAACAAGAATCAGGTAGTCTTTCAAGATCTTCCGGATAGCGGCGCATAAAGCATGACTGACTGCTCCGCATTCTGCCCGACTCTGAACCTCGACAAAAGCTTCCATGGCACTATAGTGCGTGGCCATTTTCAACATGGATAGGGTGAGATCTTTCAGTGTCGGGTCCAACCCCGGTGCCAATTGGAATATTGGACCACTCAGACGATCCTTTTCCACCGACGGATCATAGGAACTATGGTAGTGAATATATTGGCCCTCGAAGCCCATAAACACGTAAAGCAGATCATCGAGAATCGCCGCCTCCTGCGCATCAAGGGGAAGCTCGCGGAACGGCTTAGGTTGTAGCTGCTGCGGCGCTGCGGACGCCAAAGGAGGCACTGATACGCGACAAGCCAAAGGAGCTGTAGAATGAGGAACAAGCGATGCTTGGGGATTCCACAGTGGAGCTATATTTGATAAAAAAGATTGTTATGATCAATTACTTGAAAGCGTTCGTAACAGTTGTTTAGCACTCACTCTCTACCGGCTCTTTCTGCTTTTTGCGGACACTGACGCTGTTGCTAGCCGGCAAACTGGACCTCTTTGGACGTTCTCCCCGATTTCCTGCATTGACAGACTCCTTGACTGGACTTCTCACCATATTCTCGCTTTCCATTGCGGCAGGACCGCGTGGGCTAGCTTTCTCACCGACGCGACGGGGAGCAACGCGGGGTCGCGATGCGCTCATGTAGCCGGGGTGACGTTCATCGAAGGACATAATCCCAAGAGATTGAAGGAACGAGGGTCACCCAGCATAGGAATAATGATTCAGAGCCTCTAGATGAAATAAATAGGCATTGGGGAGCAAAGAGTGCCGGCTGTTTCAGCACAGTCAATGTCTGGCACCGATTAATGAGTTAGTATACGCCGATTAATACCTGAAACGTAAGGCTGCAACACATCATCCGCTAGGCATCTCCGCTTGCGTCGACTTCGCTGGAGCTCCGCCCTGGAGCTCGTTGAAAGACAGCGCAACACTCCAGCTTACCTCGTCTCAACCTCCACACCTTCTTGATTACGCCCAACGTACGGCTTTGTTATACTCTACGCTTCCTTTTTTATTGTGCTACATAGATAGACCAACATGTTCATCGCGCGATCAGAATATGGTAAGCTCCATGACAACCTACCCTCTCCGATACGGTCAGCCTGACAGCTCTCTATAGACCGTGGAATCAAGTACGGACCCTCTCGAATTGGCCCCTTCGAACTGCAGAGTGTCTCTACTTTGTGCATCATTGCCTAATGTTAACATGCAACAGCACCTTCTCTCCGGAGGGGCGTTTATTTCAGGTCGAATACTCCCTTGAAGCCATCAAACTGGGTTCTACGGCCATCGGTGTATGTTTCATGACTGTGAAGTTTGTCCACATTTGGTTTTTGATTCTGTGGAGGGCTGCTAACGAGCATATCTGACCCCAATAACCAGGTCGCAACGTCTGAAGGTGTGATCCTTGGCGTCGAGAAGCGCGTCACCTCAACCCTCCTGGAAGCTTCGTCCGTCGAGAAAATTGTCGAAATAGACCAGCACATTGGCTGTGCCATGTCTGGGTTACAGGCTGATGCGCGATCCCTTGTCGAGCATGCCCGTGTCGAATGCCAGAATCATGCCTTTCACTACTCCGAACCCCTTCGGGTAGATAGCTGCACCCAGGCAATATGCGATTTAGCTTTGCGGTTTGGAGAAAGCGGTGATGAAGAGGAGAGCGTTATGAGCAGACCTTTTGGTGTTGCGTTGCTAATCGCTGGTTACGATGAAGATGGCCCTCAACTGTATGTGTTGATGGCTCCCAGTTGCATCTGCTTTGCTGTTTTTATTTATTTAAGGGCCGGAACTAATTGGTTTTTCGCAATACAGCTATCATGCAGAGCCCTCTGGTACGTTCTACAGGTATGACGCCAAGGCCATTGGGTCCGGAAGCGAGGGCGCGCAGGCGGAACTTCAGAACGAGTACCATCGTTCCCTGACACTATCCGAGGCGGAGACGCTAGTCCTCAAGACGTTGAAGCAAGTCATGGAGGAGAAGCTTGATGCCAAGAATGTCCAGCTTGCTAGCGTGACCAAGGAGAAGGGATTCCGGATCTACAACGAGGAGGATATGGGCAGGGCGGTTGCGCAGCTTGACGGAAATAATCAATGAATGAGCCCTTTAAAGACTCATGGGAGTGTGGAGGAAAGTATTACAGGCGAAATAATATCGGTTGTACTTTCTACTCGTCTTCCGAATGGCCTGGTATTTTAATCTAGGTACGATAGAAAAAGAAATAGTTTTCAGAGTTTGTCTATTGCCCCAAGGGTCGATTCATTTTTTGAACATGAGATGTCTGGCCTATACACATAGAGTAGCGTTTCAACAAAATTGAGTCCCCTTCTCCAATTTACCGGATTTTATATACACAAGGTTTGAGAACCTTGGCCTCCTCCTCGGGCAATAAATTGTGACGAGATTCATCGGTCTTCTCGATGAACTTCTTCTTTCCAGGTCCAACCCCACTGCCAGCAACGGTAGCATATTTACCTCTCGTCGGCGGTCCGCCCTGTTTCACAAACTCCATGGTCACAAACATTTTATTAGACTTATCAACAGACTCTGGCTTGAGAATGAATCCACGCGCTCTGAAGACGTCCACGAACGCCGAAATATCTGTTTCGTCATTATCCGATGGACGGGCATCTTCAGCGTAGACCTCCGCATCGTCAACGTCAGAGCCATCATCGTCGTCATCTCCGCGCTTGTTTTTCTTCTTCAGCTTCTTTTTCTCTGCTCTACTGAGCGGTTTCTTTGCGCCAATCTGGGCCTTTTTGCGGATGACTTTTCCGAAACGGCTCTTGACCTCGCTGACCCAACATTCGCCCTTGCCGTCACTGCGGAGAACCCGCCATGCCTCTTCCACGAAGGAGACCCAGTTCGTACCCATCAGACTAAGACAGAATATGGCTATATCCACGCTACCATCTGGAACGGGGAGGTTGGAGACATCAGCTTTTGTGATAAGTGGATCAGGGGCCTGAAGGTCGTAGCTAAGGAGATTGAGATTCAGTTTCTTCGCCGAGGGTGTCAGGGTACGGGCCAGTCGGGCATCACCACAGCCAAGATCGGCAATAGTGCAAAGCCCATTGGGACGGCGCGGAAGAGGGCGAGTCTGGAGACGCTTCTCATTATTAGACTTCTTGGGGGCCGGGGGGACCTTTCCGCGAGACTGAATAGAACGGATATAGCCGTCGACAGGGTTTGAGGGCCAGGACTCTTTCACCTGGAGGGAAAATCCTGCGTGGTATTCGTTGAAGAGTTCAGGATTTGACCCGAATAATTCCATTGCTTTTTTGGAGTCCGTAGTATAGAGGGTTTCGTTTAAATGGCGGAATCGCGCAGAGATGAGCTTCTGACGCATAGCCTGTTGCAGTGGAGTGAGCCCTGGCGGTTCCGGGGGTATTGGTACAGCTTCAGAAGCAGGAGTGCCGGTTGACGTAGGATTTGGTTTGGCATTGTTTTCATTCTGTTGTTCATCCTTTCCTTGCTCTTGTTTCTTCTTATCTTCCTTGTTCTTCTTCTGTCTCTTATTCCTCTTGTATTCATTCGCATCTTCCCCTTCCAATGGCTTTGCGTTTAATGCACTATTGTCCTTTCCCTGTTCTGTGCGCTCTCCCTTTGTAGAAGACTCGGCGGCATTCCCAGGACGTGGCTTCCCTTCCTTCTTTCCCTTCTTCGCTTTTACCGACTTGACTGCACCATTCTTCTCAGCATTGGGTTTGCCATTTTTAGCTTCAATAACATGCTGGTACATCTGCTCGACGTTGGCAGTCGTGACATTGTCATTTATGCGCTTGCGTTTTTTGGATTTGGCCGCTTCCTTTGCAGGTTGGGAATCATTCTGAGGCGGCAATGGTGCAGGCTCAGCCTGCTTCTTCAATGCAGAGCTGGGGACGGACCATCCTGGAACGGCGAACATGATGGCACACCTGCATAGAGGAAGGGAGGGACAGTCGTACTCCGTCGAGACTTGAGGCTCTTCCCTGCAGAAAAAAAGTCTCCGAAAACAGCACGGGACTCCGCATCTATCACGTGCAGTCTGCAGTTCATAGTGCACGGGCCCGATCTTATGCTTTGCATTAAGCCTTTATCCTCTACTCTGCACTCTTATGGTATCCATCACAGCAGATCATGGATCTGGAGATGAATCTGCTCCTACGAACCTAGGCTGAAGGTGGCTATAGGCTGGCTCTCAACGGAATCCCCAGAATTCAGATTTGATCAGATGTGGGAGGTAACGCGAGAATGTGCATCGATATCAGCCTAGGGCCCAGGCGTTTCCCCCCACATGGTCCCTGCAACAGTGGCTGAAATCTGCCTTGACCGGCTTCAGTCCGTGCAGTTGGACAAGCCTTGGAGGCTGAATCAAGGCCACTGTTCAGAATATTGGAGATTCGCATTGCTTTCAAGGCTGTCCCGAGCCAAGAGCTTGGCCTTGGGCAAGTCCCTAACTGTGCCGTGCCCAATCAGCACTGGCCTGCCGATACCCGCTGGAGCCTCGCCGATCACCGAGTTGTCGCAACCCCAGGATATTCCCCTTTCCTCTCTACCTTTCGTCTTCTCATCATCTTCGCATCCTTTGTTTACCATCTGAACTATGGGTTCAGATTTGCCATCGTTGCAAGCTGTTGGCTCCCCTTTGAGCATCTACACCGGTGTTACTGGTTACCATCGCAGCATTTTTGACCCCTTCCGTGTTTGCCGTAATGAAGAAGACAGAGATCAAGCCGGAATTGGGATCTGAACGGGCAACCCCTGATGAAAAGGGAAAGGCTTCTACAGCTGCAGCCGTCCCAGACCCGGCGGCTTTGTCCAAGAAAACAGCCCCCCGAAAAGGTCCCAAGAGACGTACCAAAACTGGCTGTCTAAGTATGTGCCATTCAACTGTAGTCCCGTGGAAGCTCTGCCTAGTTAACCTGTTACATTAGCATGTCGACGTCGGCGTATTAAATGTGGGGAAGAGAGACCAATTTGCAACAACTGCATCAAATCGAAGCGGATTTGCGAAGGCTATGCTCCGCGCGTCGTCTTTAAGCATCATCTGCCCGCGGGTGACTTGGGCCCTTTCAACGCCAACCGGCAAAGCCCTGCGTGGGGACTAGGTGCTGGCGGTTATGGAGTCCGTGCCCATCCATATCAGATTCGACCAGACGACCCTGGCCAACGTATTCTGACTACCAGGCACTTTTCCGCCTCGGGGCAATCCGCTTCTCCAGAGGCAGCGGGGCCTCAGATAGCGACAATACCTTCAATGGGGCCATATTATCCTTATTCTCATGAAATACTTATGACAAGTCTAGTAGATTCACGTCCACAAGCTGGTTCTCATCTCCAGTGGCAGGCAGCGACGAGCATTCTCGAGGCAAGTACCATCTATATCCACTCCGAATTGCGACATTTAGCGTCTTCAGCGCTTATTCTGACAGGATATGCACAGCAAGAGCGTCAAAATGCTAGCTTGAATATTTCGTCGATGGGATATTATCCATATGCTCCCCCGCATCTCCTCAACTATGTGGTGCCGCCTGGTCTTGGACACCAATCCCATTCGGTGTCACAGGTAACGAACGTCTTTGCTTTTCCCATATTTTGATTTCCTCCGCAATTAAGATGTAGCCAGCACGTTACATTTCCAAGCTCAGGAGCTACTGCATACTGACGCCTATTAATACTAGCGACAACCCTACTCCTACACACCCTCACCATCGCAATCCTTTACCCCCTACTTGTCATATTCCGAAGAAAACGACGATTATTACTATGATGTTGATTCCGATGATGAATTGCTTGAAGCAGACGACATAGGCTCCTTGGGTCAGATGGCTTCCGGAAACTGGAATGCGCGTCAAATTCCTACCTTTACCGCGTATACAAATGACCCGAAGATGCTTGCATCTTACTATCCGTTCTTTGGGTGCTCCTTGCTTAATAACGCAAGAGTAGTCCGGCTCTTTTTTCATTTCAGGTGCTCCCTCGGGCCATTCATGTCTGTCTTCGAGAGGTGTCCAGCTGACCCTATTGTCAATCATGGCGGTTCTGTTTCAACCCCACTGCAAGGTTTGTGGACAGACACTCTACCGCTCAAGGCGTTGGAGCACCCCGCCTTGATCAGAGCTATGCTCGCAATGAGCTGCTTGAATATTTCCATACTGCAACAATCAGCGCCATCTTTAGCAATGAAACACTACCACTACGCTCTAAGGAAGGTTCGATTTGCAATTGGACTTCCTCTACGACGAAGACAGATTTGTACTCTGGCCGCAATTTTAGTTCTGGGGTACTACGAAGTCATGGCAGCCGATCACCCTAAGTGGTGCAACCATCTTGCTGGATCAGCTCAGTTGATCCGTGAGATTGACTTTGCCAGCATGACCCGCGATCTTCGGGCTCAGCGACGCAGAGTTTTGATGCAGCGGAAGCAAATACTTCGAGCTTACGGACAGCACCAAGATGCTTGGTCGATTAGCAGTATTGCGTCTGAAGAGGATCCATTTGCGGATGAAGAAAGCGGAATCGACGAAGATATCATTGAATTGCTTCTAGGTCGGGCAGTCGATTATGACACTATTAGCTATGCCAATTATCGGCAAGCACAGGCTCCCAGGAAATTCTTCACCCCGAAAGATATCGAGGACTACAGAATTCAATGCGATTTGTATTGGTTGTTTTGCAAAAATGATGTCTTTCAGAGCATGGTCGGCGGGAACCAACTTCTGTATGATCCTTTTTACTACCTTTTCCAATTGAGCTGCTGTTTTTTTTTTTTTTTTCTTTTCTTTTTCCTAACAGGCATACAGACTACCCTATGAGCAGTGGGGCCAGTGTCCGCCTCGCGCAGGCATCGGCAAATTAGATGCCATCTATGGCTCAGCAGATCACCTGTGGCTCTTACTCGGCCGTCTGCAAGACTTCGGCTACCGGGATCGGAAGAGAAAGTTGAGGGTCGCGAAAGCCACTGGAAAGGATTGGGCACCGAGTTCGGGATTTTTTAGATTTATGGCTCGTTTTTCACGGCGCGGGCCTAGCATGCCACAGATTCCTTCCGTTGATCTTTCTGATGATGAGCAAGCGGCCTATGATAGTGCGGAGGAAGAATGGGAATCCATCCGCTCTGCTTTCGAGCTCTTCCTTAATGCTCTGGGCTCTGACTACATGCCTCTATCCCGGGATAAAGTTCTACCAATATCCACCCCATTTGGCCCGGCCCTCAGATACCTAACTGACAAGATTGCCGTTATTTGGACCTTTTATTACTGTGGCCGGATCCTCCTGAACCGACTTCATCCGTCAATGCCACCCGCCATGATGGTAGCGGCCGGGGTCTGCGCGCCTACGACAGCCGAATATGCACAGCTTGTCGGGAACATTATGGCTGGAGTATGCCACCACCCACTCCGGCATAATCTTGGACCGGGAAGTCTAGATCCAATGATGTCCGCGTGTCTTACAGAGATGACAGTTGCCTTCTTCATTGCTGCCGTACAGTACACGGATTTCTCACAGAGGAACTGGGCCGTCACGTCACTTCACGATATTGGCAGGCTTACTGGTTGGGGAACCGCCTACTCCATAGCGTCCGGTTGCGAAAAGACCTGGACCAGGGCTGCGGAAAATGGGAAAGGACCACCTTATCGCCGTTCTGAGGATCACTTTGACGAAGGTAATGATTGCTACCAGGAGGGCAAGATTCAGGGCAATACCAAACTGAATGAAAATCCCGAAAGGAGATGGATTGCTGTTGTTAAGCCTCCAACGGTCCCTTGGGCCTTGGGAGTGATGGGTTTGGAGGACGACATGTCAAAATTGGACCTTCGGGATTAGGGTTGGTAGGTATCCACGCAGTGCATATATATGTATGCTATGCAAGCAAGATATGAGGATACCATAGTACAATGTACAAACTGCAATATCTCACTTTTCTTGGACATCTTGAAGAGGAAATTACAGTTTTTTGAGCTTCTTTTCCAACCTCTTAATAAGGGCTTGTTGCTGATTGAGTTAATGCTTGGCTCTGGTTGGTCAATTTGAGTTCACTTCTGGATACTTGGAGCCCATCAGTCTTGGCTGAATATTCTCTATCTGTGCTTTCAAGAACTGGGTCTGTGGGGGTACAAGTTGGGACCAACCTTCGACGCAATGGGCCCGCGTGCGGTGATAATTGTAAGGACTATTTGCACCCTTGTTGGGATGTTCTCGCTCAGTGTCTGCACAAGTAAGGTCATATTTTATACAATGCTCCATGCATCATCTATTCCTTGCTGATACTGATGTAGAATACCATCAGATCTTTCAGACATTTTTCTATTTTAACTGGTATTGGTTCATGGAGCATCGCTATCTCGCCAGTGGTATAGAATTATAGATGGTTTCGGTGGTGTTCTCTTTCCCCTGATGATACAATCACCCCTTCCCCAAGTCGGCTGGGGATGGTCAATCCGTATTTTCACATTTGTGCTGCTTGTGCTTTGCGCTGCCGACGTGGCATTTTGCCGAAGTAGAGTTCCACCGCGCAAAGGAGCCGAAACAACGTGGCGTGATACGTTACCAGATCCTTAAATCTTCATGGATGGGATAGGCACCATGGCAGTCACCACCGTTGGCATCCTTTTGACGGATCTGGCATACTTCATACCTATCACGTACACGCCAAGTTACTACATCGATCGGCAGCATTCGCATATCGGCTTCTCGCGATTCTCAACGCTGCTTCATACATTGGTCGATGCATGGCGGGTGGCCTGGCTGATCGATTCAGCCGGTTCAATAGCATGAGTGTGTCCTTGTTACTCTGCACGGTATAAGTTCTATGCTTCTGGTTACCAGATATTGTTGTACCGAATTTGGACAACTAGCACTCCTGGTGGTTTTCATACTGCTATTTGGATTCTGCAGTGGCTTCAATGCCAGCTTGATACCAATCTATCTGGGTCGGCTTTGCGAAACTCAAGAATACGGACAATATTACGCCAATTGCTTTACAATAGTGGCTTTGGAGCGTTGGTAAACGTCCCTATTGCTGGTGGTCTTCTCTCAATGCGGTAGAGGCTACGGGTAAAGAAAGATATTAGGGCACTGCTCTTTTCGCTGGACTCAGATACTTGGCCGCTTTTTATCTTTTCTATGGGACTGGATCAGAGTAAAGGTGTAGAATTGGAGAACGAAGTGGTGGAACGTTGGTCTACAACATTGCAGCACTAGTAGAGTTTAAGATGGGTTAAGCAACCATTTTCATGAATTGCTTCACTTCAACCTTGTGTAAGATAGGTCACCTGACCACTCAGTTGTACAGAGGATTTGCTAGAGGCAGCATCTAGGAATAGACTGAATATGATGGCAGTAGTAGAGAGTAATCAGGATTGTTTCAGTTTCCAGTTTCCAGTTTCCGAGCCAGCCTGATGTACTGAGAGATGGTGGATGAGGGAGCTTACTTCAACACTGAAAGTAAGGAACAGCTATGGCTAAGAATAGCAGTAATAGACTGATCAACACGAGCTACAGATTAATCCATTAGATACTCCATTCTGCAATACTGGATGCGACGCTCTGTGCTTAGTCACCTGGATAATCAGATTTCGTAACTATTCAACGTCACATCGCTCATTCCTGTCTACAAAGCACCTCGCTCACCATGTAAACACAACCTCCAATCTCTCAATCCCGCTGGCAAACTCTCTCACACCGCAACCCCTCATCCCACTCCTCCTTCCTCGATGGCGTCAAATCCACAGCTTGCATGAAGGGCCAACGTCGTCTTCTCTACGACACGGCAGACGAAGCGCGTTGCGATGGATTCCGGCCATGCCAAAGATGTAAATCGGATGGCGCGAGCCTTGTTGGAGAGAGGGACTAGGTCGTTGCTAGAGCCATTGCTCGTTTACGAGTGGAAGAAGAAGGATGGAGTGATGGCATGACGATGAAGCGGGGTTTGAAAGGGTTGGCGAGAGAGGTTGGGGTTTCGCCAAGTTATCTTTGTCGGGTGTTTAAGAAGACGATGGGGGTTACGGTGGTTGCGTATATGATGGGGTTTGAGAGGGAGTTGGCTCCTGTCAAGGTAGCAGAGGAGATTGCGGGGGATGATGAAGAGGGTAGGAAGCTCGACTTTGATCTGGATGAATGGTTCTAGACGGAGAACTTTTTGAATGAAACGTCTATGGATTGGCTGTCGAAAGTGAAGCTGGTTCATAGCTGTCAAATGTGTCATTTCAAGTGCACTGGTATGCTGCAATGTAGCTAGCTGCATTGGTGGCAGCTTATACGTCAAAATCGGAGGAATATAGGCAGTCATGGCAAATGACTCCATTGCCTATTATTAGCAGAGTAGCTAGGGCTATGCAGCAAAGCCTGGCGCTGGATAATAGGAGACACGCTGCAAAAACCGGGATCAGCCTGAAACCGCATAAGAATTAGTGTTAGATGCTGCCTGGAGAATGCGTCACTCTTCCTCTTCCGGAGTTGCGCTTCTCTCCTCGTCTGTAGCTTCCTCCATTTCTATTTCCCTTCTCCTTTCTTCCTCCTCTGATGAAACTCGTTATTCTGCGTGTACTCAGCTTTCGTCCAGCCTTCTACTTCTCTGTCCCGAACAAGCTGAACTGAGCTTCTTTACCCGCTATCTTCCACGGAACCAAACCCCGCAGCCTGAGTTTACCCACCATCACCCACGGTTCGTTCACATGCTAAGCTCTATTCTTGACCTGTTCCTGGATTGCTCATACTTATACATTAGCAGCTCTGCCAGCGATCCGGTTAACCTTTGAACCCTTTGCTCGCATGCCTCGACACGAAGACTCTCGTTCACGTGGGCGGGGCCCTCCAGTGATCCCGCGTTACGCAGACGAAGACCGTTTTGAATTTCGTCTGCGCGAGGGAGAACGCTATGGACCACCAGCTCGGCGACCGCACTATGAGGAAGACGAATTTCTCGTCTATACCGATGATCCCCGCCGCCGCGTTGAAAGTCCACCTCCGCGTCCCCGTCTTTTGCGCCGACAATCCTCCTTGGACACCTTCGACCGCATTTCGTCCCGGAGGCGAAAGGACAGTCATTATTACGATCATCCCAAGGTTGTGGTTCCATCGCCTCCTAGGCGCCCCTCACCATCCCCGCATCGCCATGACCGCGATTACTACGAAGACATTCGCATTGCGGAACCTGATTACTACGGGGATGAAGAATATCGTGAGTTCCGCGAACGAGAACACCCAACTTCTAGGCGACGTCGTCCGAGCAGCCCCCCGCGCTTCCGTGGGCATACCTTCGAGGAAGTTGTGGAGAAGCCGTATCCACGTCGAGGCAAAACCCGTATACCTAGGCGCCTGGTGCATACCGGTGCCATCATTGAGCTTGGATATCCCTTTAAGGAGGAAGTACGTGCTGTCGCTCCACTGGACTGCTTTGTTACTGGGGGACTAACTAGCCACAGAGCGACAAAATTATTATACTGGTAGCCCTTTCCAAGGACCAGATCGACGAAGTGATTAGTCTGAGTCGAGAATTCAAACGGCTTCCGGAAGGTATCTAGATGCTGAGGAGACCTGATCTTAGAAGACGCCACTGATCACATATTCTAGCTCGTGCGTCATATCATCGGGCACCACAGTCACCCCGTCGGCCCGTTCATTCTGCCCGTTCCAGTCGTGAAACCTTGATCGTAGAGCCGTCCCCTCACCGTCGCCGGTCCGGGTCACAGCTCCTTGGGGTTTCAACTATCGCCCGGCCGCGCTCAGTATCCGTGCACAACCGCAGTCGTCGTCACTCGTCGCCTCCCCCACACATGGTAGAGCTTCGCGATGGTGACGTTGCACAGTCCGAAGACCTTCGGGTTGGACCGCTCACCGTCATTGCACGCCCTCGCGATGACTATGATGACCATGATCACCACTATGATCGCCACGGTGGGGTGGACATCAACACCAGGACGGAGACAATCGAGGATGACGGTGAATACGAGAAGATTGTCGAAACGCGTAGGGACCGCAAAGGTAGGTTGTCCATGATATGGGAATTTTTCAACCATGTTAAAATTGGGACCCTGACCATGTTGAAACTAGTTCCTCACCCTCGGCTTGTTCGCGCGATGTTGGCGACACTTACTTAGACATGCCGCTATCCTACTGCTATCGACGCAGTGATTCACCGAAGAAACTGGCAGTAACCCCTGCTATTGTGCTAGTATATTTAAGTGTCTATCTATTGCTTGATTTAGGATTCGTTTGTTTTATTCCTGGCAGATATTATGTCTATCTCTGGCCTATTCTCTATGGATTGTATAGATACCCTACGAGTTACGAGGTTTGAAGCGGATGATTTCGGGGTTTATTGCCATGTCTAGTTGTATGGAAGTATTCTGGGAGGCTTACTGTTTACAATGCATTCAAATTAAGAACTATTGAGCAATGTACTCTGCACTCTCCCGTGATGAACGACTATAGCAATATACAATGTGTGGCGGTGCGGAGAGCGTTGCATTGTGGCTTGAGGGCCTCGACGGTGGCTTGGTATCGTCGTCCAGGCCACCGCTTGTGTTGCTTTCCTATCCCCTTCCATTCTTCCCCACGCCCAGAAGAAGAATCATCACTCAGAATCACCTCATCAGTTGGACTGTATTTGTTGCAAGCATGGAGAAGTTCCAGGCATTTGGGAAAAACATCAGGTACAAGCAGTCCTCAGCAACCCCCCCTAACTGTATCGCAGTTTAGTTGCCGAGTAGCTGCCTGCTGACGTCTTTTGAGACAGCGCGAATTTCACGCCCTTTGCGGCGCGGACGCAACAGATGATCAAGGAGCAGTTTGGTCAGGTCGAGGATAAGACGCAACTGCCAGACGAATATATTGAACTTGAGAAGCGTGTGGATGCGCTGAAGCTGGTCCACCAGAAGCTTCTTCAGGTGACGTGAGTATCTTTACTTGTCTTGATTTGATAAAAGAACCCACTGGTTAACGGATGCAGCTCCCAATATTCCAACGAAGCATACGACTACCCTCCCAATATCCGCGAGTCCTTCAACGACTTGGGTCGCACCATCAGTGAGAAGGTCCAGCTGCTCTCTCATGCCTCCAACCCCTCCGAAGTCCAGGCTGCCCTGACTGCCCCTCCCTCCGCGAAGCCGCAGCCCAAGACGTTCAACCACGCTATTGCCCGCGCCGCTCTCTCAGGTTCGCACGTTCTGGTGCAGAACTCCCACGGCGAAGACCCGCTGGCCACCGCTCTGGAGAAGTACGCTTTGGCTGAAGAACAAGTGGGCGACGCCCGTCTGTCACAGGATGCTCAGATCCAGTCTCGTTTCTTGGCTGGGTGGAACACTACTCTTAACACCAATCTGATGTTCGCCGCTAAGGCACGAAAGAATGTGGAAAATGCTCGGCTCATGTTGGATTCGATCAAGGCCAGCAAGAAGGCTGCCGTGAAGGGTGACTTGGATAACCTGAGTGAGGAGGCTCGTGCCGAGATTGAGCAGGCTGAGGATGAGTTTGTTGGACAGACTGAGGAGGCTGTTAGCGTTATGAAGAATGTATGCTTTCAACCTTTTTGTGTTTCATGGGGTCTGGATTGCTGACATGGTGTTATTAGGTTCTTGATACACCCGAGCCTCTGCGGAATCTTGCGGACTTGATTGCGGCACAACTTGAATTCCACAAGAGGGCCTATGATATCCTCAGTGAGCTTGCTCCTGTCGTTGACGGACTTCAGGTTGAACAAGAGGTAAGTTTTACTTCCAATGTCTTTGGTTATGCCCATGGTCTAACTCTTCCATCAACAGGCCAGCTACCGTAAGAGCCGTGAGGGTGCATAGAGCAGCTCTTTTTGTATAACTTATTTTTACTCCTTTTTCACTCCTATGCATGCTATTGTGCTGTTTTCCCCTGCCACGTCCGAGTTTTATGATTGTGATTTACCCGTTTCTTTTCTGAATTTTACTATGTTTTGCGGGTCCTTTATTTCGTATATGCTGTGTTACGGGTTAAGTAGGCAATGGATATTATATACGGCTCGTTATGGGATTGTTAAAGCATGAAATGCCTATTCTGCTGAGATGAATCGTAGCCTACGCTCTAGATACTAGATATTCCTAAGCGGCGGGTACGGAGCAGCCGCTAAATACAGCACGTTCTTGGCATTCGGTCACCTAGCTGTGCCTCCACCAAGTTACAACGTTCATGTTATTCATTTCCCTCCAGGTGGATGCCCATCCACATTTCTCATTCAACGCATTATTCTCTTGATTTTTCTACTAGCGGAACTCCAGGGATTATCCTGTATAATCGAAAAACATCCCATCCACAACCTGAGAACGAACGATACGATACGATCGCCGTCCCTGTCCTCAGTATAACATAACCATAACCTTCTACCATTCCTGTTGATTGAGTCAATTATCTCGAGGTTATACTGGGATTTTATTAGCCGCTCGCCGATAAGGGGTTATTTGTTATAGCCGACGTTCTTTCCGAGCTTCTCTGGACATACCGATTCGGACTCAATTCCCATCCGGATTTACTCGATCTGCGTTATTATTCCTCGCACTGGAAAAGAGCGCGTGTCTTATTTATTCGAGAGCTGGGAAGCCTGTGTCTGGATCTGGTTCGGATATACCTGATTCGCATTGTAGAAAAGTACCCACACGAGACAGACAAGAGGAATTTAAGGGAAAGGGTTGAAATCAACACGAGACAACATGGCGAATGGGTATGTGGTATACCTTTTTATATGTTTATTGTTCTACGGTTTTCGTTTCGATATCCTGATTCGGTGGTATCCAACTTTACTAACTGCCTAATCCGAACCATTTCAGATGGAGTCTATTAGTCGGTCTAGTGGTCGTCGTTATCGCTTCCCTCGCTGCTTGGGTATTTAGTCCCAAGGGCGAGAATCAGACGTGAGCTCCCCTCCACCTTTGCTTCAAAGGAATGGACGATCATGGGTCGATCTCCTATTTAGACGTGAAGACCGGCTGACATGATCGATTAAACAGACTCTGGCGAAGTTCACTCATCCTAGCGTTCGCTGCTTGTTATTTGATGTGGGGTATGTCGACATTGTCTTTTACTATCCGTCTTCTTTGAACCAGGAGAGGAAAGGAGATATGGCTGACTCGATCCATTACTAACGTATGGTGATTTCGTATAGCAATCACCTTCCTCTCGCAGCTACATCCTCTCATCGTCCCGATGAGATCGGATATCAGACCTGGCCGGGTACCGCACTGATCGAGGCAGTTGACTTAATTAATTGAATAATCGATTGTGCTTGTAATGCTTACTTTCCTCCTATGTATGTTGTAACTAGTTCTTTAGAATTCGGGGGGTTAAGGTGCATTTGTCCATTTTTTGCTTTTGTTTCTATCATATCATTTTGTTCAGGATAGTTATTTAGTATCAATGAATGTATTTGATTCGGTTCGATCATGGGAATTATTTTCCTCTTCCTGTCTGGTCATGGTTGTTTCTTAAATGCAAAGATCCAAGACTACCTAGATATATATAGTTATATTTACCCGTCTGGTTGACACATCACCCAAGCTGCTTATTCAGTTGCATTATAGAAATAGAATTTGAATATACTATTACTACATACAGTTATAGGATACAGTGCATACGCATATTCTCTAATGAACGAATATTCAACTAAACCCAATCATGCTCAAAACCGCCTTCTGGACTAACCACCGCGTGAGATGGCCTGCGACCGCCAGCATTGTAGCACGCATGTATCCGCACCCCAACAAGATATACAGTGCTTCGATGTTGTTCAATAGCACGAGATGCGTATCTGCCGCCCCAAGCGACAAGAGGGACGCGATGAGCTCCTGCGAATCCCCGAGGTAGCTCGCGGACGTTCTCGTGACCCAATCGTAAAAGGATGATTGTGATGACGAACATCCGGATATGCTACTAGCTGCTGAAGACGTGGATGGTAGAGGGATGCTATAAGCAGCATTCTGGCCTAGGGCAGGAGATAGGATTGAACTAGAAACTTCATGGCTGCCTGATTTGGGTATTCTGCTGGTGCCATCTGGGCCCCAGATGACGAGGAGAAGAGGGAAGAGTTTCGGGAAACTGCTTATAAGTAGGGCGGTGGAGATGGCTGTCGGGCTTGCTGGGGCTGGAGGCGGTAAGGTCTGGAGGGCCGAAGAGCGCCGCTGGGGAGGTAGGATGGTAGGGTTTGAAATGGAAGAGGTATCGCTTCCGTGGCCAGTCTCTAGGCTCGTGTCGGGACCTGAGGAGGTTCCTCCGGGGTTGTTATTCATCTCGTGATGAGATCCATTCGGCGTGAGTCTAGGAGACCCGGATCCACTAGACTGCTGTTCCGGCACCTGAATATTCACAGAAGACGACGACAGAGAGACAAATAACGGGGAAAAGGGAGTGGATGGAACAGATAGCTCAGTGGAGCTTCCACAACCGCTGCTACCGGTGTTATTGTCGCCATTGCCGCCAATGTTGCTACCAGTGGAATTCGAGCGGTGACAGCTCGGGACAAGAATCGACGCCAATAGCCGGACTGTGATATGATGTGCGACAGTAGAAAGAGCGTTGAGACTCAGGAAGAACAAGTATTGTACGATGATAGGTGTGTCGGAGAGAAATGTGGCCGAGATGGACGGCGATCTTTCGATGCGTGCCCAAGTCAGGTAGACGTCGAAGAGAAGGAGGAGGATGCCTAGGCGAATGATTGAGCGCTATTCAACGTCAGCATGTGTGTGTAAAGAGTCAAAGGGAGCTGGAAGTTGGAACTAGGTCAGGTAGGTCACCCATACATCGTACTTGTCGTCATCTCTTCCGAGCCGATTGAAGAGAAGATGGCGATACACCTGGAAAAGAACTCAATAAGACTGTTACGTATTCCACCAAAGACAATTCATATCTCCAACATACTTGTGGTTTGATCAGGACCAGATCGATAAACACCACGACATAGTCATACTCGACATATTTGTCGGCAAACCGCTTGCAGCGCGGACATTGGGTCAATCGCACCCCTTTGCCCAGTGAACGGTCATCTGCTCGGCTATAGGTGCTGTACAGGTGGGAGACGGGGTAGGAGCATTCGATACAAATGGGCATTGTGTCATGCCATGGTTGTGAGGACTGTAGTGGTAGAGAGTGGGATTTGATATGATTATTACGGAGTATTACAGTGGCACCTTGAAGGTTGAGGCGTGGCACAGTAGGGCGGTGACGGGCGTCAGAATAGTCCCACTGCCACTATTACGGAGTACTATTATTGCCTATCTAGGTAACATTTAACCCTGGTAGAGCAGCACAGGAGCACAGTGACGTATTCTATGTCTTGTATCCTGTATAACTAGAATGCAATTTTGTGAATGTATGCCACTATTCCATTGATTCCCCGTGGAGCATGTACAAGGAGCAGCGCCTGCGCTTATGGATGCCGATGAAGGGGAAGACATTTAAGGACTGATTTGAGAGGCAAGCGGTGCAGAATCGCTCTTCTCCTGGATATGCAGAGTGCCTAAGTTAGGTTTTGATATCATTGTCCTCTTGTATGGTCTCCTCTTCCTAATACGGCCGAGCAGCACACTTGGCAGTGAGCACTCTGTAGCATCTCAGGAAATATCAAAGAGAGACCCGGAGGCCTGGAAGAAGCTCAACCAATACTGTAAAATGATTTCATGCAATCGTCCACAGCACAGATAGAGACTGATCTCTATACTTGTACTCTTGCCAGTGTCTGACTCCCGGCCACGGTTATGTGCCGGATATTAGACCTGAACCTGAAAGGGAAAGCTGGCGCGTGTCCAATGGGTTTGTGGTAGAAGATGCCCCTGTCGCACTGCAAAACATGGTACTCAGCTGCAATAACAATGAAGTATTATAAGATTGTAATCCAGGCCATCCCACTTCATCTGGCCGATGAAACATGAAGGAGGCAATTTAATACATATGTACCGGTACATGCGGCCACACGTGCCGCTAAGGGTTTAGCGGGCCTCGGCCGTGTACCGGTACTCTTAAGGTAATTACTTACCTCATGCCCCGCGCTCTTTGTCTTCACGGCTTCTCGCGGCGCTCTGGGTCCTCTCCGTTTTCTGCAACTCCCAGAACCATACTCTCCAGTACGCTCTCAAGAACTGCGTGTTTGCCTATGTGGTTGGTCTCCTTTCCCTCCTCTTCTCCTCTGCTTGCTATTTCGCTCTCTTCTTCTCTTTTCCCACTTTAATTTAAACCCGTATTCTAGACACAACTCTCTTTGCCCTGAATACCACGTCCATTGGCCGAGTCTGCGACGCACAGGATCAATCTTCCTTCCGCATCCGCCAACCAGCTGCGCCTGAGAACGGAAATATTTACAGGGCTGCCCTTGGCTACCGCGACGCTAAGCCAGACTCTTTATATCTTACGATCATTTGTCCGGCACATCCTACCGGCCGACCTGCGACGCCATGGCTGCTGAACGTACCGATCAGCCGTCGGAAGGCGTGACGCCTTCCGTATCCCACGTCTATAAACCCTTGTCTAATGCGGAGGAATATCCTTTGGCGCTAACCGGTAACGATCTGTCGCGGATGTCCAGCCATGCTGGCATCGCAACTGCCGATGGTTTTGCGCCGGCACGCGATGGTGAGGAATATAACGAGGACGAAGATTCTGAAGGAGACTATGTTGCGCTGAGTCCTGAAGAGAAGAGCGATCTTTCATATTGGTTCCGTCAGCAGCCAGCCCGCCAGCACTCGAAACTGGATGAGCTGCATCCGTTCGTGCAGACTCTGAACCTGTCCAATGTGGATGACTGCGTGAAGGTTGAAAGCGCTTTTCCGGAGAGTGAGCGCTGCTCACGAGAGAAAGTATGTTAACAAGGACAGCAGCCATTTTTGCTTCTGTACCTCACCCTGGTGGCTGACGCTTTCCCAGTTCCTATACCGCCTTACCAAATGTCCGGAACTAAGCCTGGGTCTCTTCACAATGCCAGTTCTCAAGGAAGGCCAACCAAAGCCCCAGCCAACTTTGATCGCACACGTCATCGCCACTCGGACATCGGCACCTCGCGTGACGGACAGGTCCATGCAACTACCATCGAACTGGAAGACAGAGCGCGAGTCGTTTGAGAACGGACAGCTGATCGGACACGAAGAATATGGGAGGACAGTCGCTGTCCACTCCCTAGCGGTGTTGCCCGAACAGCAGGGCAAGCATGTTGGCTCCACTTTGATGAAATCGTACATCCAGCGCATCAAGGAAGCGGGTATTGCAGACTCCATAGCCATCATTGCTCACGAGCACCTGATTCCGTTTTATGCTTCGCTTGGCTTTGAGAATAAGGGCCCCAGTGCATGCCAGTTCGCCGGTGGTGGCTGGGTCGACTTGGTGAGATCCCTGTAGTCTTCATCTCGAACTTTTCGTTCCATGAATTGACAACACGGACAGGTCTATGATCTCTCTGAGTGGTGAGGAGTATGGTCTTCTTATAATGCATTTTCATGACGCGGACATTGTCTTCAAATTCGAGTGTGTCCACTTTGGGTTTATCCCCACCTAGTTCTTCCCTTTCTCCCTGTTCCCCTTGTTATTTCAGTTCCTCTTATTTTTCTTTTAACGAAACGGACCCAAGAGATGAAAGTACAGGAGTTATGATCTGGACTACAAGGCTATTTCCGGGGTGGGCATGGAATAGCTTTTCTTTTCTATTTTTTCTCTTTGACAATCTTCCTGTATTGCACTCGGAATGTGTTGAGGTGGAAGAGCAACTCGGTCTCATCGTGCCAGAACGGCCATCTTTTGTACCATAGAGAATTATGCTCGTATAGACAGAGACCACTATCTTAAAAGATAGACAGTTCTTCTAGGTAATAATGTGATGCCATTGCTGTTTTCGGCTAGGCAGCCCACAAGGCTAAGCCTTCACCGCCCGCAAAAATTACCGTGGGACTATTTTTTTTTTCTGCACCGCCTTGAGGGTATCCAGAAAACTGCTAGGACCGTCAACAGTCTTCTGGACCACTTCAGAGTCTTCAAATATACCGACTCTCCTCCCGTGGCCCATCATGAAGACCACCTGGAAAGACGTAAGTGTTGTCATTATACCTAGATGTGGAAACGAAGCAGTCTGTCAACGTTACTGACATGCCCGCTCAATTAGATTGCGCCCGTCCCGACGAGCCAGGAGTTCCTCGACATCGTTCTCAGTCGCACTCAGAGGCAACTCCCCACGCAGATTCGAGCTGGTTTTAAGATCAGTCGAATTAGAGGTACTTACTCGTGGTTCCCGATTACTTTGTCAAGAATGCGGTAGTTGTTAGGCGGACGAGGGAGACGAGAACACCGTATTGTTTTGATAGCTAGCTGGGTCGCTAATTTTTTTTTCAACTTGCACAGGATTCTACACTCGGAAGGTCAAATATACCCAGGAGACATTTTGCGAAAAGTTTCAGGCCATTCTCGATGGATTTCCCCGGTTACAAGATGTCCATCCCTTTCGTGAGTATCTCTTTCTACTCGAAATCGCCAGGATGTGGTTAAATTTCTGACAACATCCAGACAAGGACTTGATGAACACTCTGTACGACGCCGATCATTTCAAAATCGCTCTGGGCCAGATATCCACGGCCAAACATCTTATCGAAACTGTCTCTCGCGACTATGTTCGCCTTATCAAATATGCACAGTCTCTTTTTCAATGCAAGCAGCTCAAGCGCGCCGCTCTCGGTCGCATGGCAACTATTTGCAGACGCCTGAAGGACCCTCTGATTTACCTGGAGCAGGTTCGCCAGCATTTGGGTCGTCTGCCGTCAATTGACCCCAACACTCGTACGCTCTTGATCTGTGGATATCCCAATGTCGGAAAGTCCAGCTTCCTGCGTAGCGTGACCCGTGCCGACGTCGATGTTCAGCCTTATGCGTTCACCACGAAGAGTTTGTTCGTCGGCCATTTTGATTACAAGTACCTGCGCTTCCAAGCTATCGATACTCCGGGAATTTTGGATCATCCGCTTGAGGAAATGAACACCATTGAAATGCAGTCCATCACGGCTGTTGCCCATCTCCGCTCTGCGATCTTGTACTTTATGGATTTGTCGGAGCAGTGCGGCTATTCGGTCGCCGACCAGATCAAACTTTTCCACAGCATCAAGCCGCTGTTTGCCAACAAGATTGTCTTCGTTGTGGTCAACAAAATTGATATTAAGCGTCCCGAGGATCTGGAGCCCGAGCTGCAGGAACAACTTCAGACGATGCTAAAGTCCGGCGATGTGGAGCTGCTGCAGTTGTCTTGCACAACAACTGAGGGTGTAACGGCTGTGAAGAATGCGGCTTGCGATAAGCTACTTGCAGAGCGAGTTGCCCAGAAGCTGAAGTCTGGAACTGCCAGCTCTGGCACCCCTAGCGGACGTCTCGGTGATGTTTTGGCTCGTATTCACGTTGCACAGCCTCTTGGAGGAGTCACACGCGAAACATTCATCCCTGAGGCTGTCAAGTCGCTCAAGAAATATGACAAGAATGACCCCGAGCGGAGGAGATTGGAACGTGACATCGAGGAGGAGAATGGTGGCCCTGGTGTATACAATGTTGATCTTCGGAAAGACTACACTCTGGCAGATGATGAATGGAAGTACGACAAGATTCCTGAAATCTGGAACGGCAAAAACATCTACGATTACGTTGATCCAGACATCGAGGCCAAGTTGGCTGCTCTCGAGGAGGAAGAGGAGAAACTGCAAACAGACGGCTACTATGACTCTGACGAGAGTGTCGAGGATGCTGAAGATGCCGACATTCGCATGAAGGCGGATTTGATTCGCGAGAAGCGGGTGCTGATGCGCAATGAGGCCAAGATGCGGAAGTCCCTCAAGAACCGCGCGGTCATCCCGCGTAGCGCCAAGGCCAAGAAGGTGTCCGAGATGGAGGCTGCCTTGGACTCGGCTGGATATGATGTCGATGCAGCTTCTGCCCGTGCCAGGTCTCAGAGTCACGCTCGTGGCCGCACCACAACCCGTGGTGATACCGCTATGGGTGAGGATGGTGATGCTATGGATATCGACTCGACCGATCCGCGCCAGGCTATTGCACGGGCCAAGAGCCGTGCTCGCACGCAGCCCACTACTAACCGTCTTGTTGACGGTGTTGCTGACGCGACGGCTCGTAGCAAGGCCGAGCGCCTGGCAAAACTGAGCCAGAAGAAGATGAACCGGATGGCACGGCAGGGAGAAGCGGACCGACACACAACTGCATCTCTCCCCAAGCATTTGGTATGTTGCATCCTTCTATCGCTAGTTTTTTTTCTATTTGCTGACTTTTTTTTTTTTTCAGTTCTCCGGAAAACGTACTATTGGCAAGACGCAGCGTCGTTAGCCTGCTCGCAGCTGTTTCCGTTGACGATGCGATGAGGCCCTTAATTTCCCCTTGTTGTCGGCTTTGGCACCGGTTTCTGAAAATGGCGTTTGGCGGATAATGCTTTTTATTTGATTCTTTTCCTCTACTTTGTTGCCTCTATATCAGTGTGCTTCCAACTGAACATTTACATCTGGGTTGATGAGTATAAAATACCAACGGGTGCCGTGACTGCCCATATTTGACATCTGCAGCAGAAACATGGATAGATGTTTATAAAATCAAGCAAAAGCAACACAACTGGCATGACTATTCCGTGAGAAAGAGGGAACCAGAACCCTGAGGATCTACAAGCTTGTAACGTCGAGATGCAACTTCGGGGCATTTGTCAAAGCACCCCACAACCCTGTCATGAGGTGCTTCTCCATACTTGCTATTATTTAAATTTAACCATTTAACCGTCCTCAGTCCTATTGCCACACTTTTCCCTTTTTCTAGTCCAAGAAATCCTTGTCCAAGAAATCCTTGTCCAAGAAATCCTTGTCCAAGAAATCCTTGTCCAAGAAATATACCCGAAAACGATCAACCACATCAATTGCAATGGTTCAGAGCGTTCTCGACGATATCTCCCACCGGAGGTACAATCCTCTGAGGGGCTCGTATATCTTAGTTTCTCCGCATCGGACCAAGAGACCCTGGCAGTAAGCTTGTCTTTCCCCTTTCTATATATATCTCTTGGACGAAATGGAAGATGGGACTTGAAGTTATCGGTAGAAAAAGAAGCTAATTCAATGAAAATTCAGAGGAGCCCAGGAAACCCCATCCAAGACCACTTTGCCCGCCTACGACCCCGCCTGTTATCTATGTCCGGGGAACAAGCGCGCCCAGGGCGACGTCAACCCCAAATACGAGAGCACCTTCGTGTTCGTCAATGATTATAGTGCCGTCAAGGAAGAACAGGCTGATTATTTACCGCATGATTCCGAAGGAAGTATGTTATGTGTGCTTGGTTGAGCTGCCCGTAAAAGAAAGGAAAGGGGAAAAAAGCTGACCAGCGCAAGGCCCCGAATCATTCTTCCTCAAAGCCCAACCGGTGACGGGGAAATGCTACGTCCTCACTTTCTCCTCGGCGCATAATCTGACCCTGGCCGATTTATCCCCCGTCGAGATCCTGCCAGTTATCAACGCATGGACGGAGATCTACTCTGCGCATCTGTCGCCCAAGTCGCCGCTTGCGCCGCTCGCGTCGGTGACTACGCTGCCTCCTAATTCACCGACGGTGAATCTGACAAAGCCCAAGGAGCAGTACCGGTACATGCAGATCTTCGAGAACAAGGGCGCGGCCATGGGGTGCTCTAATCCCCATCCTCACGGACAGGTGTGGACTACTAGCAACCTTCCGGAGGAGCCTTCTATAGAGCTGATGCAGATGGAGAAGTATCGACGGGAGCACGGCGGGAAACACATGCTTGAGGATTATGCGGCGCTTGAAAGCAAGAAACAGGAGCGGGTGGTGTTTGAGAACGATGCTTTTCTCGTGGTCTGTCCTTGGTGGGCGACATGGCCGTTTGAAACCATGATTATCAGCAAGAAGCATAAGCGGGCGCTTGTGGATCTGAACACGAACGAGAAGGGCCAGCTGGCTGAAGCGATTGCGGAAATTACCCGGCGTTATGACAATTTGTTTGAGACGCACTTCCCGTACAGTATGGGTATTCACCAGGCACCGCTTGAAGGGACGGATGAAGAGATTGAGGCCTCGTATCTACATTTGCACTTCTACCCTCCTCTTCTGAGGAGTGCGACTGTGCGCAAGTTCCTGGTCGGGTGAGTGAAGATTTGGCGTTTCAATTGCTTTTGTATAGCTGCTTTTTTGGCTAACAATAATTCGCAGTTATGAGATGATGGCCGAGCCTCAACGGGATATCACACCTGAGCAGGCGGCTGCTAGGTTACGCGGATGTGCAGGAGAGCTGTACAGGAAGAAACTCGATGGATGATGCTGCTGTTTGCTGAACTTCCAGATCAACTCCCAGAAAAAGATGCATGTGTAGGTATTCTTATGCTTATACACAAGCTCAGCGTAACCGTTAGCTAGTCATAGAATCCATAATAATTACATACGGGGGATGAACACAGCATACCAGTCCAACCAACAAGAAATCCTTGATTCACGCGGACAAATACGCCTCCCTCTGCGTCAACATCCACGTCAACGTCCCCGATGCCACGATCAGCGGACTGATGAACCTCCCCTTCAACTGCGCAGTCCCATGTCCCAACCACTCGCCCACGAAATGCGCCAGTGCAACCCCAAACGACCACGCAGCGAGATCGTATACGGCCGGTGTCGTTATATTGTACGCAGCGTATAACCGCACAATGCCGGTGATGAAGGTCCAGGTTCCGAAGGTGCGTGCTGAGAGGGGATTGGAGGGCGCGGCGCCCGTGGCCGTTCGACCGTTGTAGAGGTCGTTTGCGTAGTCAACTGAGCGGTAGGCTTGGAAGCTGTTGGCGATGGAGACGATGGAGACCTGTTTTGAGTCTTAGTATAGAATTATATTCCAGTAATGGATGTGTCCTGTGTTCCAGTGGGTAGGGCAGTAATATTCAGATAGCACAAGTGTGACACATACCAGGAAAAGCCACTTGGGCAAGTACCCTTCAAAGGGTGGCAAGTAGGAGAGAAACTGGGACATTGTGAGCTAAGACAGCACTGGATTGGTTTGCTTTCTTCCAGGAGACCGCAATTTGTGAAGCAATTCAAGGAAAGGGAAGTAAGTATTGTGAACTAGGAGAATCCATCGGCGGAGAAAGGGGCCGTTTCTGGCCTCGGTCCCCAACAATAATTTTGTCTCTGTGAATTGGGTTCTTTAATCGCATCAATTTCCATACCACGCCTGGCTTCATTGATACTTCAACCTATCTACAAGTTTATAGCCATGGAGTTTCTATCCAACTATACGGGCTGCTTGTCCAATTGGAGTCTCAACCTCCAGCCGGGGTTGCAGACGGTCGGAGCTCTGGTTCTCCTCACCACCGGCGGATTGTTCGTCGCCTGCAGGGCCTTTACCTTCCTCCGGGTTGTTCTTAGTCTCTTTGTATTTCCAGGGAAGCCAGTACGTTCAGGAAATTTAATTCCCCTAGGATATCTTTCTGTCGCTGACTCTTACAAGCTCCGTTCCTTCGGCCCCAAAGGCAGCTGGGCCGTGGTTACGGGTGCATCGGATGGACTAGGCAAGGAATTCTCTCTGCAGCTCGCGCGCGCCGGCTTCAACATCCTTCTTGTTTCACGGACTGCGTCGAAATTGACCGTCTTGGCGGACGAGATCGCTTCCAAGAACCCCGGCGTCCAGACCAAGACGCTGTCTATGGACTTTGCGCAGAACCTCGACGCGGACTATGCGAAGTTGAAAGAAGTCGTTGAATCCCTCGACGTGGCCGTGTTGATCAACAATGTCGGCAAAAGCCATGGCATTCCTACCCCATTCGCCCTGACATCGGAAGAGGAGATGAAGGACATCATCACGATTAACTGCCACGGAACACTGCGCGTCACGCAGCTCATCGTGCCCGGCATGATCCAACGCCGACGCGGCCTGATACTGACCATGGGCTCTTTCGGAGGCCTCCTCCCCACGCCGCTTCTGGCTACGTATTCGGGCAGCAAAGCATTCCTGCAGCAGTGGTCATCGGCTCTTGGATCGGAACTCGAGCCGTACGGAATCACCGTCGAGCTTGTCCAGGCTTACCTGATCGTCTCTGCTATGTCGAAGATTCGCAGGGCGAGCGCTGCGATTCCCGACCCGCGGTCCTTCGTGAAGGCTGTCCTTTCCAAGATTGGTCGCAACGGAGGCTCGCCTACCTATGCATACAGCTCGTCGCCGTACTGGAGCCATGGCGTCATGGCGTGGTTCTTGACCTGCATCACGGGAACGATGAACAAGTTTGTTGTTGGCCAGAATAAGGGGATGCATGAGTCTATTCGGAAGCGCGCATTGCGGAAGGCCGAGCGTGAGAGGGGGAAGAAGAGTGCATAGTGAAGTGATTGCTTCGGCAGCAGTACTCTGTTTCTATCCATGGCACCATTTTTATCGGGGTGGCTATTCCAGTAGTACCTTGTGTTTTGCTGTGGTGGTTTTACGCAGGCATGAGAAGTATCTGTACGAGATGTTCGCTTAAGGACGTTCGATGAGCTAGCTACACTTCGCTGATAGAAATGTCAATGCCCTGTTCAAGTAATCCAAGGTGGTGATCCAGAATAATACAGTGTGGTTGTGTACCATCTCTGTAGACTCCAGACTGCAGAGTGATTCCAAGAAATCCTGGCCAGAGTAGTCCTCTGCAATCCTGCACCGCACAGACAATTCGATCAACCCAAGCACTTGGTTAAACCAAATTCAGGGTCGCAGCATCGCATTGCAGACAATAATGCCCGAAACAAGCTGGGGTTATGTCCGGATTAGTACCAGGCTATGATTTCCCATTACTCCATAATACCCCATCCCGTAACTCCATCTCCAGAGTGAGCAGCGTAGTACGTAGTATCCAGTGGAGAAGAAACCATTCAGCAAATGTCACAGTAACAGCCTGGCCTGGGGCAATTACTCAATAAATCTGTAGATCTCCTGAGGCTATTACTATATATTATATTACGAGTCAGTTAATCTCTCGAAAAGTCTTGGATTACCTCATATTCTCTTTTTTTTTTGTTTTTGCCATTGCATGGATTCTCGAGGCGCCGAGTACCATACTCCCTATCCTATACCCACGGCTGTTACGGAGTGATGCTGTTACCCCGTCAAACCATCGTATCTGGCACTGTCTATATATTCTTAGTGCTCCATATGTACGGAGACATACGACATATCACGGGGTGATCGACAGAGCCGTACTATCTATGGGGATGTGGGCGTTCGGCCAAGCCCCGAGTTGGTCTAGAACCATTCAGGAAGAGGAACAGGTTCTGGTTCAATGGGAAATTTCTGTCAGCCTGAGGTCGACGAGGTTGACCTGCCCATCGACAGCGTACACTTACCTGTTGATCCTCGGTGTAGCAGTAAATACACACCAACTGTTCCAAGCTGGTAGTCCCCAGACTAGACTGGTAAGCAGGTAAAGTCAGCTGGACGATGGTTTAGATGATCAGGAACACCGACATACCGTTGGGGAAGTCCAGAGAGATTATTATCCGACCAACACACCTATCTCACAATTCCCCGTGTGCCATGGGGTTCGCGTATCCAGTTCCGGATTCCACCCTCAGTAAGTAGAAATTGACTCCGTGGACAGCGGGAACAGCTCCACCGGACGTGAAGGAACACGAGGTATAATTCCACAGCGCCAATGCGACAAACGCGGTAGAAAATAGTTGATAGCAGCAGATATACACTGTACAGCACTGTCCAGCACATTGCATGCTGAGTGCAGGAAGGTCCAACAGCAAGTCATGTGACTGTGACTCCGAGAATCAAACCGAGTCCACTCCGTACTTTGTATAGAAAACAGAACAGAAGAGAATCATGCACAAAATAAAGCCAAAAAGAATACGCAACGTCACATCACAAGTAATGACGGGTAAAACAGGGCCACTTCACACGGCCGAAGCGGCTCCCGAGCATTTCCTTTCTGTCGCTCTTCAGTCAGCAAAGCACACAAACCAAGGACAAGCACGACGTCAGTGCTTAACCTGTCGGCATGGCGATCCGCAGGAGCCTTCTAGAGGCATTGGCTGATGCTTGCGGCCTCAAAACAGGTGATGAGTAGGTCGAGCAGTACTACTGTACGGATGACATACATGGCTTCGGTCTTCTGCGCGTGCATAACGATGTCAGCGTACGTCGTGCTATGCCTACGCACATTTTGAGCACGGCGAGCAGACACACACACACATACACAGAGAGAGAGAGAGAGAGAAGAGAGAGAGGGAGAGCCATGTTCGCAGCCTCGATTCGACCATCACTGGCGGTCCAGAAACAGAAACAGACCACCCGCGTTGCACTCCAGAGTAGCATGGCGCATGTTCCATTACCCCCACCCATGCAGATTTTTTTTTTTTTTTGGTTTTTTTCAATCCAGGGGCTTCAGCGCACTGACATGGGGGGCGACCGGCACGCCGAGCCGACTTGAGCACTGGGCCATCTGTATCCTCCGTAGTTACAGACTACAGAATGCAACTGGACTCGTTGCCGAGCCAAGCCCGATCCCGAATGCATCACCTTATCTTGTTTGTGCTTCCGAATTCATGAATGAGCCAAGTGTTCTGCACCTCGACGCATTATGCAATATGCAATATGCAATAAGCAATATGGCAGCACGCCCCTGCCCGCCGTTATTGAGAAAAACACACCAAAAAAAAAAAAAAAAAAAAAAACAAAAACATCTGATGCTGGCCGACCAGATACTCGCATCATGCGCTACGCGATGATTTTCCCGTCTCCACAGCCCCGGGGATGCAGTTTTTCATTTCCTCTGCTGATCATGCGGAGGGTCCATGGCTCATGCCGATGCCCATGCGTCTGCCGTAATGAGCACGTTTCCAGTTTCTTCGTATCCACCAAGAATCATCTGACTGCCGGGATTCTCCTGGTCATGCGGTGCCTCGCTGTCGGACCGAGTTCTGTTCATAGTACTCACTATGGATTCCACGGTAATACTCTTGATCAGGGGCCCCGTCACCCCGTGATGTACCCCGATGCGGACGCTGGCCGAGTTGCCGTGCCGTGTGCTCTCGGCTTGCCCTGGTTGCACACTTCCCGATGCTACTGTTGCAATAACAATAAATACCCTGCTTCGCCTGGACTTTTGCTTCTCTTCTTGCCTATTATCTTCAGACTCCTTCTTAATAACTCAATTGACTCTTGACTCTTGTGATCGGCAAGATTTAATTAACCCTGCTCTTGACTGCCCGTCAACCACCATCTTCTCCAGTCATGGGGGCTTCTCAGATACCATCAAAGTTCCATTTATCCCATCAGGAGCATCACAAGCCTTCCCAGGCCCCGACTCCTACCAGAGCGGACTCGAATATCGAGAAGGACATCACGACCATTGACGACAGCCCCGTGCCGCTGTTGACATGGCGAACTTCCCTCCTCGGTATCGTCGCCTCCATGGGAGGTTTCATCTTCGGTTACTCAACTGGTATGCCTATGGACTCCTACCCCTTGTTCTTCATGACATCTGGTGCTGATTAACGGGTGATATCCAGCTCAAATTTCCGGTTTCACAACGATGGAGGACTTCCTGCTTCGATTCGGCCAGGTTCATCATGAGACTGGCGAGCACTACTTCAGCAATGTCCGTAACGGTTTGATCGTGGGTCTGGTAAGTCTTGTTCCTCCTCTTGGCATTGGGTGTACTACTTTTGAGCAAGGCTAACTGGTTCACAAGCTGTCCATCGGTACCATGGTTGGTTGTTTGCTTGCTGCTCCCATTTCCGAGAGAACTGGTCGGAAAATATCCATCACCTTCTGGTGTGTCATTCACATGGTCGGCATTATCGTCGAGATGTCCAGTGCCACCAAATGGTACCAAGTTGCGGTGGGCCGTTTGGTTGCTGGTCTGGGTGTTGGCGGTTTGTCCACCATTGTCCCCATGTACCAGAGTGAAGCTGCTCCGGTGAAAGTAAGAGCTGCTATTGTCAGGTAAGCTTTCTGCTTTTGGATTAATGAAAGGCCTGTTTGTCTAACCCATGCTATAGTATGTTCCAACTGTTCGTCACCTTCGGTATCTTCATCTCCTACATCGTCAACTACGGCACCGAGAGAATCCACTCCACTGCCTCCTGGCGTATCACCATGGGCATCGGTTTCGCATGGGCCTTGATTCTCGGCCTTGGTATCATGTTTGTCCCTGAATCCCCACGTTTCCTGTACCGCCAAGGCAAAATCGAGGAGGCTCGTCAGGTCATGGCCAAACTGGCCGGTGTCCCACCCAACCATCGCCAGATCGTCTTGGAGATGCAGGAGATGAAAGAGAAGCTCGACGAAGAGAAAGCCGCCGGCAAGGCGCCCTGGTACGAGGTGTTCACGGGCCCAGCCATGTTCTGGCGGACAACGCTCGGAATGGTCCTGCAGTCCCTGCAACAGCTCACTGGTGCCAACTTCATCTTCTTCTACGGTAACACTATCTTCTATGCCACCGGCCTTGAGAACAGCTATGAAACCCAGATTATTATGGGAACTGTCAATTTCGCCATGTCCATCGTCTCCCTGTGGGTCGTCCAGCGCTTCCGCCGTCGTCCCATCCTAATTATCGGTGGCATCGCCATGTTCATCTGTTTCCTGATCTTCGCCTCCGTCGGCCACTTCTCCCTTGACCATGAAAACCCCCAGAATACCCCCAAAGCAGGCACGGCACTTATTGTCTTCTCCTGCTTCTTCATCGCCGCATACGCCGTTAGCTGGGGTCCACTTATCTGGGCTATCTGCGGTGAGCTGTTCCCATCCAAATACCGTGGCGTTTGCGTCAGCTTGAGTACCGCATCCAACTGGACCTGGAACTTCCTCCTCTGCTTCTTCACGCCCTTTATCTCCAGCGCCATCGATTATCGGTACGGTTACGTCTTCGGCGCATGCTGTGCTGCCGGATCCATCATCACCTACTTCTTCGTCAACGAATCCTACGGCCGGACCCTCGAGGAAATCGACACCATGTACGTCATGCACGTCAAGCCATGGCAGAGCAAGAACTGGGTTGCTCCTCCTGCCATCCGGGACGGCGAGAACAGGGTCCCCGGCTTGGAAAGCCACGAAGCTACTCCTGCACACAGTTCGACTGAGGCCCTTTGAATAGGGTATTTGATGAGATGACCAATTAATCGAGCGATTGGATATTGCCTCTATTCTCAGCTTCTAATCTTGTTTTGATATTGGCACTCTTTTGATGAAAAGAAAAGACCAGTACGAGTTTGTTCTGATGGCATTTTGAAAAGAACGTTGATGACGGACGGCCTGTTTGACCTAACCTTGACTTGATTTTTATGAATTAGCATACGAATTGCATCAGATATTAATAGATAATAAATAAAGATATGCATTTATACAAACGAGACTCTCAAATCAGCTGGACAAGTTCCTTGAAAAAAGTTTCACTTTGAGAACAATGTCTAATATTGTTCTGTAGCAACAGCACAAGAGCAATCAATATTGGCAGTTTCCCTGTCCTCCTGCAGGAGGAAAGAAGGAGGGCTCTCTCATTAGGATTGACTGCCCTGCTGCCATTTGTTATCCTGGGACAGATTGGGGTCAAGGGCTGGATGCCCTATTGCTTGCTATGCAGCGATCAAAGAAGGAATGTGACAATCTTCCTCGAAGTTAAAGCATGGATATCGGATCCAGGAAGTATCGGTGAATATTGATCCCTCAGCACTTGTTGTTTCGTTCAAATGTTCCAAGAGAACGGTTGGGATGTGAGAAGTTCTTAATCAAGTTCAATAGACTTTGTGTGATACCATAATGTTACTCAGGCCAAATATATCAAGCAAGTATCACCCGTGTAGCAGAGAGCGCTGTATGCAAGTTTCATGTCCGGCATATTCTCAGGGTCCTTGATGCAGTCTTCCGATCCGGATCGGAGACAGAGAGGGGTCGATTGTGCTTGTGTTTCTGAAGCTATGGATGGGGAACGCAGCTGTTCAACTCGAAAGGATTGCATTGTGACATCCTAGTGTTACTCGGATCAGAAAGACAACTCTCGACACTATCTGCAAATGCTCAACCTCGTTGCCCTGAGGCAAACCAAACTGTCTCCCCAAGATCAAGCAGACAGGTAGATGGACCAGATTAAGCCTTCCAACTCCTGACGCTGGAAGGCTCAACATGTTAGCCCCAGACATCCTAGGCAACTAATGGATAGATAGGAAAAGAAGAAGAGGAGGATCTCCTCAATGAAGATAGGAGAAATAAATAGATGCTCCCCTTTCTTCCCTATACTCTGTTAACTGAAAGGAAATTCACCAACTAGGCAATTCAGTTTCATCTGGAGCGAATATTGCGTGCTTTATAAAGAAGTGAATGTCAAGTAAAAACTACAGAGGACCTGTGAAAATGATGGTTGAAAATGATTGCTACTGGGGCTAGAAACAGCTGCCTTTCCAGCTGTAACGTCAAGCAGCAAGCTGCTGCTTGACCGTCCAGCACTTGTATAGCACCATTATTCCGCACCTCCCAAGACTTTTTCAGTCACCCTCCCAAGTTGATGTAGGCACTCAATTTCACTGAGTTATTCTCCCTGTTTCCACTCACAACTGAAATAATACTGGAAAATAGCTCTCCTCTCTCTTTATGTAGCCTCATTGCTTGCATATAAAATGCCACCTTTTCTCCCATTTCCCTTGGTGCCCTCACACCCTTTGATCCTTGCATCATATCACCACAGCCCTTCCTAGCCCTCAAGTCAACCTTTCTGTGTATTCCTTAAAGAATATAACCCCCACAATCTGGATTTGGGCCATCTCAATGGCAACCCCTCCTGTGACGATCAGCTATAATAGGATGAGAAGAGGAAAGCAACTCGCTATTTGGCCGTACTGTCTAGGAATATCGTACACGAGGAGAAGAAGAAGGAAAGAGGCGAGGGCAGCTGCCTGCCCTCAGCCCTAGCCCTGTGCCCTACTTGCTCAATCTGCTGGCACCTTCTGTCAGGGCCCTTGCCATGTAGACCAGGACGAGCACGTGAGCTTCCTTACTTGGATTAGCGTGGCGCGTGGATAGGAGTACGTCGTCCAGCTTCACGTAGATCTCTTCCTTTTTCCTTCCTCTTCATGCTTGAAGTTCTCGTTGATAGCTGCCTAGATAGCTGAATAGCATCCTATTCATCGTCTGGTTGAGCTCCGTGACACCTTCTAAGACGTGCCAGGGTCACATGCTGACGGTCATACCTCAGGTACGGTCGTCACAGTATCTAGTCAAATAAGGGCTATGTCCAATATTTACTTTCAGAGGATCAAACAATTTACATAAATTTCTTTAATTGGATGTGCAAGACTTTGTGGAAGAAACTACTTCAGTCATATAATGAATACTGGCAATGTCTTTGCCAGTACTTTAGCCTATTCACTTGTCATCATGTCAATGCTGAGGCTACGTGCGCTGTTCCCTGTGACAGGAACCGGGCTATGATCGAGGGATCTCGGGGATAGATACACCAAGTGATGCCGCTATTCCACGTGGCACCGAACGATCTAGTAAGGAAACGATATAACAGAAGAAGAAACAAAACGACGATGGAGCCTCACTCCTATATGACGACGACGATACTAGTGAAGAAACTTAGAAACCAAAAGTATGCTTAATTCTCGATACTATCTAGGGAAGAGGCTCGCCTTAAGTACTCCTTCCGCCACAGGCTCCACCATACCTAAGTATGGCGGAGACCGTGGCCCAGCAGTATCTAAAATAGGAAAATAGAGGATAGGGGAGGGCCCCCGGCATACACGGGGATGTAGGCGGTGTGGGCACAATGATTTGTTTACTTTCCATCGTCCAAGTCATTGATTGCTATCTGATTTCGGAAATTTCTCTGTCATCGCGTGTCTTTGATTAGGTTTTTCTGACTTCAATCGATTCGATTCTCGTGCAAGGCTTTAGCGGAGACTCAAAAGACAATGGCGCTCGTTCGAGCCTCGCTTCGGAAAGAGGCTTGAGATGGACCTTGATCTACGGCTGAGGGGCCTGCACTCTGGGGATAAATGAACTATTGTTGTAGGCTTGAGTTCTTTTCCCTTCTTCTTTACTGCTGAGTGACGTAGCATTGACAGAGCAAAGACGGCCTTTTGCTGGCTAGGGATTTCGGGTATGGAAAAGCTATCGTTCGAGGCCCGGAGCTTTGTTCTAGTATATCGATGAGCAACCTTCTGTAATGCCAACAAATAATATGATTAGGAAATTGGAACCTCAAGACACATAAACTCTAATGCCAACACTGAGCTGCCACATGATCATTCTCTGGGTGGCCCATCACTTGACTTCCACCTGGTGCGAGTGGTGGGTGCGTTATTAGAATAACCTATACGTAGAACCCACCACAGCATGAATCCGATCGAGTACTACTCATGTCGTACTCTCCAGGGTTAGGGCTTTTATCTACGCCTGTTCATGATTAGATTTTCAGCTTTAAAAAGCTCTTAATTATACTTTTGTTATCGACTATCTGCCCCGGCTCCATCGGTGTCTAGCCACTCGTCCACCTCTGACAGAGTAAGCGCAGCACCAGCAGACCTCCCCTCAGTGCAGTTTTTCGAAATACACTTCTCTGGCCCATCATTAGATGCGGATGTTCGCTTAGTAGTACGTTGCCTCTGCTTCCGGAAGACCCGTGTAACCCAATAGAGCAACATGGCCATCACAATATTGAAGCAGACATAGATGCAGAGAATGCCGAGATTCCGCGGATAATCACTGAAATCCATATTCAGAACTTTCAAGAACTCGTCCGTTGTTCGCAACTGGCAGAATTGACAGCCAGATGTGGCGTTTGGGTTTATCAGAGTCCCACCCGCAGTGTACATGTATGGACCCAGGAATTCGCCACAAGTTTGTCCACTTGGAGGATCGAGACGGAGGAGCTCAACGGCGGAGCAGTGAACTTTGTTCCCAGATAATGCTGTTGAGAGCATGGTCGATGCGAAATATGTGAATGGAGAGACTCGATACATGGGGATCCAAGGCTTCGGTAAGGATATTTTAGGTCGGAGGATCCTACCTCGACAGTTAGCGTTTTCACGAAAAGGAAAAAAAAGAGCTCTAAAAGAGTTGCCTACCCGCAGAATACTAGACTCACCGAGAGAAGAGGCGAGGCTAGACTCCCTGCAGTCTCCAACGAGTCAAACATAGTAGTGACCATGATGCTGAACGTAGTAGCAAAAACAGTAAGGAACTGGAAGAGTAGGAGCATGATGCCACTGCGAAGAGTTACGTCGTTTGTGGCTTCGGCGTTGCGATACAGCGCGACGGGATAGTAATAGGAGAGGAACATCAGGAATGCAAGTAGCATGTTGTACGGCAGTTCGACAAGTATACTAGAAAGCATGAAAACTTTCCAAGAATAGATTCGGGACAGTGATTCGCGATTTTCGTAGACTTTGCGATGAAAAATGAATTGCGGCATGCTCTGTAGCACGAGGATGGACATTATGGACATGATCATGAAAATACTGAATGCTTGGTCACTCAAGCCTCGCATGCTTGTTTTTTCGTGCCAAAAACTAAAACCGATAAAGAGGGCCTATGAAAATTAATGAGACCGAGTCTGACAAGATATCGATAGCCTTATTATGGGAGAAGGGTGCCAGCAAAGCATTTCCCTCAACTTACCGGAAGAGTACCAAGGAGCAACTTGGTGTATATATAATTCGGGTTTCGCCAATACTCCTCGAATACACGCTCCAAACAGACTATAAGCTGGAAAATGAACGAAGTAGCAAATTCGCCGCTGCATGTTCGAGATACTTCCCGTGAACTACGGGGTAGTTTTTCCTTCATCATGGTGAGCTCTTGATGAACTGCTCGTCTTTCTGGACTATTATGCCATAGATCAGCCCAGTCAATATCAGAAGTCCCGATAGTATCCAACATCCACTCTGCCGGATTAGCAGTAGGCGGACAAGGAGGCGCCCCGTTCTTTTCAAAGTATTGAATCAGCGAGCCCATTTGGTGGCCAAGTGGTCCGAAATAGACTGTGCGACCGCCTCTGGCCAGCAGGAGTAACTTGTCAAATTCCTGCATAAGAGTTGCTGACGGTTGATGAATTGTGCAGAGAATTGCCTGTCCATGATCTGCCAGCTTCCGCATAAGCTTACAGATCGATAACGCTGACTGACTGTCCAGACCAGAAGTAGGCTCATCAAAGAAGAGAAGAAGCTCCGGCTTTGCAGCCATTTCAACACCGATGGTGAGCCGTTTCCGCTGCTCCAGGTTCAATCCTTCACCTAGTTCGCCAATAACTGCATTTGCATAATCCTCCATGTCAAGAACCTCGATAATTTCATCAACATATGCAATCTTTTCAGCACGAGGAACGCTAGTGGGTTGGCGTAAAAGCGCACTGAATATCATGGCTTCTCGAACAGTGTTCTTTGGGAAGTGTAGATCTTGCTGCTGAACATAGCCAATACTCCGCTGAAATATGGAGTCTCGAGGTCGCCCATTTACCAAAACCTCGCCCGTGACTGCTCCCACCGTCACTCTGTCGGCAAGAACATCTAGCAAAGTTGTCTTTCCCGCACCCGAGGACCCCATGAGTGCCGTCAGCGTTCCAGGTACTACCCAACCGTCCACACTGTCCAGAATGCGTCGTGTGCCATTTTTGATTTTCACATCATAACAAACGTCCTGCCAGTGGAAGATAGCTCGCGGGGACTGAAGGGGAGAACGGTCGCGAGAATGTCCATCATCTTTACGCACCAAAACACTGTCGCCATAGTGGGGCTGCTCTTCGTCCGTTTGGTCAAGCCTTTTGGCGAACGTCAAGGCCTGGCAGCGCGGGAAGACAAGGACTTGAGGTTTCAATGCGTTGAAGCTGATAAGCTCACTTGCTAGGATATACGCAACCAGCGTGATGAAGAAGAAAGCAACAAGGATGATGATATTGCGAGCCAGGGCGTCTGGTGAGTATTCGTAGGTCTTCTGAATATAAGTGTCTCCGTCGACATAGTTCTGTCCAGCCACAGCACCGTTGGCATTGCAGATGACGGACTTTGGGCCCAGATTACTGTATGCGGAGCCAAATGGAATGTACAGTGCACATGCTAAGTGGCGGTCACTAAATTCATTTATCATGAGCGCTTGGAACGTATATGCAATGGGGTTGATATAAGCAATCCATCGGAACCACGGGCGCATGTCGGGAATGGGGATCACAAAACCAGTATAGGTAAACACAGCGAGCAGCATGAGGGCCGAGAGAAGCATTGCCTGGTCGAGGGTGCGTGAAAAAGCGCTGAGACAACGGAACAGATTGGACATGGATAACATGGACAAGATGGTAATTATATAGTAGAGAAGAAAGTGACCCAACCCTTGACGCAGATCCGTCAAGAAATACAGACATAAACAAAACCCACCGCTTGTGATAAACCTCACAGGAAGATCAATAATGATATCGCTGAGGGCTTCCGCAGCCGGCCGGTACAGTGCATATCCTTTATGCTTCTCAACAATCGGCCGTTGCTCCCACACAGAAAGGACCTTCATTGCGCAGTTCAAAGTGGTCATTAAGATTGTGGCAAATAGAAGTGTACCGCGAGGGAAGAGAGTGCTCGTATTATCCGCCAAGCCGTAGAATATGCTAGCCGTGATCAACGATGTTATAATGCTGCTGAAGACTTGGATTACACTTGCGGCGAAGTCAGCTCGAAACCGAAGAGCTGCGCGCCACAAGCAAAGTCGGACCTGGTAAGGGAACGAAGCGATGAATGGGGATCTTTTACTCCCATGATGGGACTTCTCCATCTCACGGGACCGTTGGAATTGCCTCAATTGGTCTCCCCCGAGTGGAAATCTTGCTTGGTAGCTACTGATCTCCTTCAGTAAGGCCATCCGGGTCCAACTATTCTGCCAACGCTCAGCAAATTCATCTGCCGTGCGAGGGACGGATGATTCATATCCAGGTTGTACCCGCCGTTGATCAGGACAGGTCAAGGACGTCAGGAAGTCAGAGGTGGTTTGTCTCTCGGGACACTCGAATCCTATGTCGACGAAATACGATCTGGCTTCATGTGTAGGACCAAAGAAAATTTCTCGTCCCTCATATAGAAGGATCACTTTGTCGAAAAGCTGTAAGATAGAATATACAAATTAGGATCGGGATATGACGAGCTCCAGAAGAATCCCGGTAAAGTTGAGCTTACATCGTAAATGGCTTGTCCCGCCTGGTAGATGGCAACGAGAGCTGTAGAACCCGTGTAACGAGTTGATGTCTTCAGGTATTTAGCAAAGTCCAAGGCAGAGGAGCTGTCCAGGCCCTGAGTACTGTTGTCCCAGCAGCTGATGGTGCTATTGCAAAGCATCGTCTCGGCGATGCTAACCCGCTTCCTCTCACCACCAGAAACACCACGGATATACTCATTACCGACTTTGGTGTCGACAGTATGTGTTAGATTTAAGATTGCCATGACCACATCGCGCATGTGCAATGCATATTGTTCCCGACTGACCCCGGGAAGTCGATTCGCAGGGGTACGCGCGAGAGCTGCAAAGAGCAGCGTCTGACCAGCAGTTAATTCAGGAAAATGGACGTCCTTATCGGCCTGGTAATTGATCTCGCCACGAAATTCGCGTTTCATCTCATCATACGAAATCCCTTGATACTGAATGTCGGAGATCTCTTGGAGTTGTAAGCCTTCAGTTTGGCCAGCCAATGTGCGCAGAAACGTTGAGCAACCGCTGGAAGCGCTTCAGTTAGCTACCAATAATCGAGCATGACTCAACCCCTTCACGGAAGCAAACAACTGACCTTCCAGGTCGTCCCAAGACAAGCAGCATCTCCCCGCTTTCAACCAGACCTTCAAAGTCCCGCAGAATTGGTACCTTGGCTGGTTTTCTTTGACTGAGAAGTCCGCGGATATGGCTTGAAGCCTTGAGCCAGATGTTGGATAAAGTGCTCTGGTAATCCGTTGCCCCCTTGGAACCAAACACACTCAGGTGGCGGAAGGAAACGCCAGCGGTACGACGAGGGTATCGCTCCGGATCACGAGACCTGAGCTGCAAAAAGTTCCTGGCCCATGCCTCTGCGTCAAAGATGCCTGAGTTCGGATTCAATTCTGGGTTTTCATCTGAAAGCTCGAATGGGTTGGTAGGTACATCTTCATGTTCGTTATCATGTCCATAATCAGAATTGCAATATGCTGAGACGCGAAAAATATTGTAGTATCCTGAGAGGTTAGAAATGCGGCGTGCAGCGTCTGTCACTAATTTGGTCTGATTTCCGTTCAAAGTACCCCCCGACGACTCGTGCCATGGTGTTAGCGAAGTAGCATCAGGGGAGTCTAGGTGGGATACATTGCTTCGCGGCCGTTTGGTCCAGGAAAAGCTTTCTGCATGAGGAGAATACATAGGGGTAGGGGATGGATGCTCATGCGGACGCTATGCGATTGTTATCGTTGGAGTTGGATTCGTACATGCCGGAATGAAGGAACCAAGAAGCTGACGACAGCAGATCCTGATAATACCGTGAGAAACAAAGAGGCTGATTCATGAGAGAAGCAGGAAGACACGGCTAAACGCTGGAAATGAGAAAGGAAAGAAGAAGAGCGCAAGGCGAATAAAGACCGCCCTGCACCCATACGGGGGTAGATCCAGAGATATTTCATGATTATCCCCGGTACCGCAGGATTCGGGCAAAGGCAAATCCAACGGGAAAGATCTGAGCTCGAGCTGAGCTTTGCAGGCGTCAAACGAGTGGGGCAATGTGATTCAGGGGTGTCAGAATGCAGAAAAACATTGACGCGGGAGATATATGAATCGACATAGCCGGGCAAATAGAAACCAGAGGGATGAATCCTTTCTTCCGATGGATTAATTAAATAGATTAAGACGATTGCCTTGAACCGTTCTTCCCGATCTGGATTGATTCGGGCTGTGTATTAACTGCAGAGAGCCTCCGAGACAATATAGCTTTGATCGATATCTCTGTATCCGCGTCCTGCATTTTCCTTCGACAAAGGAAGATGCAATCCCTTTGGGAGAAAACAGTAGGAACCTGGCACATCAAGAGAGATCGCCGACAAGGCCAGAGAACATGCAGCACGCCATAGGGTCCCCGCAGTATTTAGGCTCGAAGCTGTTCATTTGACAGTCAGACCCCTGTTTCATCTAGATGAAGATCGGCTTGACTGGCGTGAGACTCTTCCCCCTTGCTTTGTTGCGGTCAAATATCAAGTTTCCAGCTCCCACAGCTGTAGCTTATGACCAGTTTGAAGCAGTACTCTTCTGCTGTGGAGCAGTCGTCCCGATTGACTACGAAGATGAAACAACGCTGCATTTCATAGGGGTCATCACGGATGATCTTCGGCTGAGCAGCCCACATAAACCGTTTCCGCAATAAGGCAAGCCGCGAGCAGGGAGATGAACAAGGATGAATTTTGATTGCTGTACTCCGTAGATGGAGTTGTTTATTAATAGAGGAAGGCTGGGGAGAGTGTGGAGGGGTTGTGCATGATGTAATCGAAAATAACATAATCAGCAACATCTCACGGTCTTTTCATCCTTGTTGGAATCAACCATCATCCATCCTTCTCTATCGGATTGTATCGTCTTCACAATCTCTCAATGGAAGACCGTCATTGAAAGTAAACAGTCGTTCGTAGAAATGGGCGACACGTCACCTTCAAACCTCTACTCACTCCCAAATGAGGTATCATAACACTACTATCAACCCCTCTTCTGCAATAGAACACAACAGAAACAGAAATGATAACCCGTAATCATTAATCAAATGGGATCTAGATCTTCGTCCAAATCCTCTCCCCCTTGCCCACCAGCTCCCTTCTCAGCCTAGCACCCGTATCTTGCCGATTCCACGCCTTGGTCCTCCGCATCCTGCACCACCGTCTCCGCATTGCTGCATCACTACAAGACTACCAGCTCATGCTGGAATGCTTCCATCCCAGCTCGAAACTGACTGAGCCGAACGTCTTCTGCTCCTACCTCGGGACAGAGGGGTTGAGCGACGACGATCGATACGAGGAGCCGACGCAAAAACAGAAGAGGCTTGGCTCGTTGTATTCGCGGTTTCGACCAGAGCGAACGGCGGACCAGGAAGAGGATGAGAGACGGTCAGGGCTCAGGGCAAGAAGACTGGGTAGTACGGGTATGCTTGTTTTCGACGGCGTTGCTGGGTTTCTTAATAGGACTAACCATCATACTCGTCGAGGGGGAGAAGACGAAGGGGAAGACAGTGATGAGAGGCTAGGTCGTGAGGAAAAAGATTCTTCGTTGGTTGCGAAGCGGACTGTTGATCTGGATGGACACGAGCATTTCTCGCAGTTATGCGTTATTGTGCATCTGGTCAAGGTCAGGCCGGGGAGCAGCTTGGTCTTGAGTGCGGTGACCATTAAAGATGGCACTATCAGACTGTGGAGGGATTGGTTAAGCAATTCAATACAGGCGAATACTGGTCCAGAGGGCGGTTCTAACGATCAGAGAATGCTCTGGGTCGACCAGGAGAAGAACGTGGGCCTTCAAATACGCGTCAGAGAGAAGAAATGGAATCAGGACTTCCTCCCTATCCTTATTCACCGTGAGGAGGAGCCTGTCAGCTACGAGGTGGAACTAGAAGGTACGCAGTGACTCCGTCCTCGACTGTGAATTGCAGCTAATACGATGTCTATCCAGAATTACACATCCGGACAACTCATCTATTGCTGGCTGTTGAAAAGTCAGTTGAGGAACAGCATAATCCCTCCCAAGCAGTGATTTTCGGGGCTTATTATAGATGATATGATGTAAATATAGATAAATCTACACTGCCGGGCTACTATATAGTTCCAAAGCCGTTAGACCTGGCCTTCCAATTCCATGGTCCATCAGACGTATGCGATAGAGATCAACAATATCTGTTTTCCGGCAATGGCCAAGTTCTCGTATACAGTAGCATCGTAGGACCCCGGATGAACCAGTCAGCTGCCAAACGGACATGTCAAAGCTGATGCCAAGCAACGTCTTGACATCATATTGTATTTATATTCTGACTTCAGTCGACAATCAAAGAGAATACAATTAATCCAGAGAAACCGTGTTGGCGCTATATCCTTACATTTAGTGAACACCAACATCAGCCAAGATGACAACAACAGCACCAACCCTCCTGTCCAAAACCGCAGCAGCATACCTCCCCTTCAATAAGCACACCTTTACCCCCCTCTCAGCAATAGCCGGAACCCTGTTGGCCCTAACGGCAATCACTCTCCCAGTTGCTTATCGAGACTACAGAAAATTCCTCTCCTACGGACCAGGAGGCGTTCCCCATAACGTCTTCGGGTGGGTGGTCGTGAACCTCATGCGACCACTAACGCGGGAGACACTCAGCACGACTGTGTACGAGGAGAAGATGCAGCAGGGGAAAACAGAGAGTTTCCTGGCCAACTTGCCGGCTCGCGAGGGCGAGAGGCCCGAGATGGGCAGTCATGCTGTTCCACAGAGACAGATGAACCAAATTCCTGATTTGGAAGTTAAAGAAGTATGCATACACTCTACTCCTAATGAGATATTTGAATCATATTCCACGTTAAGCTCTAACATGATGCTAGAAACTCACCCAGAGATACACGGAGTTCGTCTCGAAAAATCCCCATCTCATCAAAACCAATGAATCGCAACTTGAGCGTCATTCCCCTGCAATATTCGTAGCCGATAATGTCCCGCAATCGGATATTGCGAGGAGCATAAATGGCGAGATTGCCCATATTCACTGTACCGGCGAGTTTTCGGTGCATGTTACCTTGTCCCCTGCTGATTGTAAGCTTTCCTCCCATTCCCCATGGATATACATCTGAGATACTCACGAAGAACAGGCAAAAAAGTCATCGATGCAGGCTGGGCCCAGCGCCATCCTTTTTCTGGCTCCCCGATTCTTAAACCTGCTAGTGGTAGTGGAAAACCATTTTTGTCCTCGGAGTATGTATTTATCTACGCGCCACGGAATGATGAAGAGGTTGGGGTTGTGATGAAGATTATCATGGCTAGTATAAAATACATGACTGGTGCAAAGGAGGTTAATTATTAGGTCCATGGGACTATACTTGGGCTATGACAGCTGTTTAAATGGCTTGTGGTGTATTGCTAGTGATTGGATGAATCTGCTCCTTTGTTGCTTGAAAGAACATAATGAGATATATAGTAGTAAGAATAAGTACCTATATGCCTTGAAGTAGTTTCCTTTTACTTTTTTGACTTATACTCCCTCTCGGGCTATTGTTGCAGACTTTGCGGACAGGGGGGCAACAGCAACCTGGACAGCAGAGCAGAAGCACTGATTAGCAGGTGTGAAATTCTGCTCCCCAGTTCCAACAGGATAGGGTGGACATATAAAGAATCTCTGAAGGATCAGAGTACTGGATTTCAATGGGGGTCCTGCTTCCAAACGCCAAGTGTAAAGGTCAATTACAATCGATATTTTGGTCCACTCTAGGTAATTCCTTAGGAAGCAATGATGGTGTGAAAAAACAGCCTCAAACCATGTTATATACGAATATAGTCAATTCTGCAAAGGAAAAGAAAAAAAAAGGTCAAGAGAATGGTGAAGGGAGCAAAGACCGAGCCATCAAACACGCATGCGCCAGACAGGAATATAAAGTGGTTAGCGGATTCAAATGATTGCAAATCAATGTTACTTAGGTAACAGTCCAACTCTTCCTGTGGCTGTAAATCACGTTGCCAATGTTCTTGCTTCTTTCCATTGCATTTAGGATGCTGGCAATAGCTGCATGAGGACAGAAACAAGTCACTGATCATGGCTGGAGAAAGACATAGTTCAATCTGCAGCCAGGATTGTAGGACCCAAATGTTCTGCCATGTCTATCAGATTGAGTGCCATATCAAACCATCCCAGATCAGTGTAGCGCAAGAACCATCCGAATGCCGCAGATTGTTTTTCTGGTGAGATTCGCATCGATGCTGTCTGCAACCTGTCATATTTCATCTGAGATATAGTGGACTGAAAGATTGCGATATAACGCCTCCTCGCGAGTCCTCACTAAGCTGCCCAACTAACTGGGACATCATCAATGAGATTTTCCCTCAAGGGAAACTTTTGGATGTCCCGAGTACAATTGTCACTGAGTCATCTTTGTCGCCAGCAGGCCTGTACTGTACTGATCAAGACTACCATTCAATGCGACTTGAGTTTTGATGTAAAGAGAGAAGCCAAATGTTGATTCGAGCCCGGATCTCTTTGTCTCCATTTCCTCTTGAAGTATCAGGATAAATTAGAAATAGGAAGTTGACAGTTTCGTAGTAGGGAGAGGAGAGAGTGCAGACACGCCATTTTTCTTATCACGTGAATAGAACCTGAGGCACTCAAGTTACCTGCCTCCAAACAACGTGTTGACGCTCTACAGCGTAGTCACTACTCACTACAGTAAGCCTCCAGGCAGTCATCAGGACGAAACGGTGAAAGGGATATTATTTCCCTCAAGTGGACGATCCATTTCCCAGCCAACACAAGATTCATGGGAAATACTAACTAACAGGATGAATGCAGGGGGTTGCTCAATTAGGTTGGGTAATCCCACCAGAGGACACGAAGCACATGGAAAGACAAGGCAGCGCAACAGACCCTTGTCGAATTCTGACCAGCTATTGCGAGTTTAATTTCCACATGATTCTGTGTGATTACGACCCATATTGTTTTCCAATGATGTGATGGATGCGCTTGCGGATATATCTATGTCAATAGCTTCGCGGCCATGTCAGCCCCGAGCTTCCAGATGCTGCGAGCCTCAGTTATGAATCTCAGTTTGCTAGCTATTCGACATCACATGCTGCAACAAGCTGTGTTATTACAGGTGAAGATGCTATGGATAGTATGTATATCTCCAATCCCCTATTCATCTTTGTTCTGGCGCTGACTCGCCTCATTAACTTCATAGCATTGCCACAGGAATCCCTTGGCAAGTCTTGCCAATCAATATCCCGAGCTTTCCTTCCAACAGCAGACTATTGACCATGATATGTAGTGCTATGCACACTAATACTCCTATGCTAACCTAGGGTCGCCGACATTTGTACAGAGCACATTCTGGGGAACCTGAACTAGCATATAGGAAATCTAAGATGCTGATCGCATGGAAATGTTCTTCTGCTCGCGCGAGATTTTGTATTTCCAGGGACCTGCCGAGGGCTGCATCTGTAATCTGTACTGTATAAAACAGTCGAAATTCTGGATGGATAAGATGACACTATTGACTTTCAGGCATTATATCGACCGTGTTATTGCTATTATCAACAATGGCGCCGTGGACTCCGTTCCTGGTTGGGTTATTGTATGCCCTTGGGGCTTCTTCTACCCCATACCAAGACAACACACGGAACCATTGTCAATACCACCAGCGGTCCGGTAAAAGGGCATCCATCAACGCTACAGCCAGAGGTTTCAGAGTACTTGGGGATCCGCTTCGCTCAGCCTCCAGTTGGTGACCTGCGCTTTGCTCCTCCACAACCGGTCGAGGCATCTAGCTCAATCATAAATGTTAATTCATGGGTATTTCCCGTCATCCAGTCAAAACAAAATACAAAAAAAAAGTTCGCTAATACATTCCCTAGGCGCCGTATGTCTTCAAATATTGATCGTAAGGATCATATTTCTAACAAGAGGACAGCGACTGCCCCTGCAATCTTGTTCCAACCAAGCAAGCCTATCTTGCAGGGCCCGCAGGTAAGCCTCTTACAGAGGCTCTGGGACAGGCTGGAGACGTCTTAGACGAGGACTGTTTGACAGTCAATGTCTGGACAAAACCTCAGTAGGGCGAATCCCGCAAAGCAGTCCTGTTTTGGATCTTTGGTGGAGGTACTGCCGTGGCCAATATTTTAGTTGAGATGATCTGCTGACTGTTCCATAGCCTTTTCCGTCGGAAATTCCGCAGGTGATAACTGGTACTCTCCCTGAGGTGTTTCTCATTGGTTCCTGTAGAGAGCAATTGATACAAGGCATCATCCAATCTGGAATGCGGAGGAGAAGAAGCAGGAGAAGCTACAATCGCCTGTATGCGATCAAAGAGCTGGCAAGAGATTGTCGCAGCCATCGAGCCACTGCAGATTACGGCTCTGTTCAGCGAGTTCTCACCCGTGCCAGACAATGTCTTCAAAAACTATGCGAGCCAGGGAGCTGCGGGGCAATTCGCAAAAATTCCCGTCCTGACTGGTACCGCCTCAGATGAAGCGGCCTTTTTTCTCGTCATCATCATAGCGTATATCAACATCACCAAAGAGCAACTCGGCTTGATTCCCGTCGAGATTATTCAGCCTCTGCTTGATATCATCACTACCTGTCCAGCGGCCCAAGCGGCAGCTTATCGTGTTGAGCATGGAGTACCTGTCTGGCGGTACCGTTACGACGGTGGGAACTACTCCAACACCTACATCTTCGACGTCGGAGCCGCCTACCATACCCCCGAGCTCCCTGTCGTGTTCGGAACAGCAGAAGCTGTTACCGGCATTGCAGACAGTGACTATGAGGCCGAGGCAGCAGCATACATGCGGCATGCGTGGGCGACGTTTGCGAAGGACCCTGTCGGGGGCCTATCTGAAGAGCTCAACTGGCCAAAGTACAATCCAAACCCATTATGTACGTCCTACCCTTGTTCCTACAAATGCATCCTAAACAATAAGAGCTGATGATATTCTCCCCCTTGAAACTATTAGCGCCAACGGAAATCCAGCTTAGTCTTGGCCAGGCAACAGAGGCAATCTTAGCACCGAGCGCTGTATCAGATGCCTTTTGCCCCATTGTCAACGGCGTGGAAAACCACCTCTTAAACTAATCCCAATTCTCGAGAAAGTGGTGAATTTGTTCGCGAATAATCCCAACTCGAAGGAAGCGTCCCAGGTCACTGGTAAGTCAAGTCCTGAGTTTCTCAATCAAGCCAGTGCTAATTGCGAGCTTTCTTTTAAACAACTAGACCTACTGAAACAACCCTGGAACACCGAAGGCTCTTTGAAGAATTATGTTCAGAATCTCGAATCACTTTTGGGCTAGTCGAAAGGTTCCCATCCACCTTCATGCTATGGTTTTGTCTGAGCACGAAGAGACAAGAGAAGGGAAAACATCTGTAGTCAGGTGTATTAGACTGCTGATATTGCTGTCATATGCTTCAGACGAGCGGGAATGTCTACTCCAAACTTATTATTGTTATGAACTTAATCTATTAAATGGCCCCATCAGAATTAATGTGCACAGGATATATAATACAAATCTCAAACCTTAAACCAATTAATCCCTACAAATTCAATTCTTTTCGGGCGGAGGCAGATAAGCCTCAGATCCATTGTATCATACTACGCACAGGAAGTAGAATCTGGATCTTCTGTCTTCACCTTTCCACATCCATGGCTCCTTAAGGGATCTCAAGATTGACCTGACCTCCATTGAGGGCCTAGGAAGAAGCCCCAAAAACCTTCTGATTCTTACATTCGCGGATAATGCTTATTTCATAACAGGTAGAGATATGTGCTATGTCTCTCGACGCATTTTATACGTAAGATAAGCAACTCAATAGGCCTATTATGAGGATGCGAAACCAATTTTCAAAGGATCCGTCAACTTTCGGCGAATTTCAAGGGATAAAGTATTAACATGTTCCTGGAGGCCCTCAAGATGCCTTCGATTCGACCCACACGCTTAGAGAGCACGCAAAGGCCTCTTGAAACCGTCTTCGGCGCTTCAGAATTTGAGCTGAAACCCTCTATAGTCGCAAGGGGGTTGACAGTAATATATCGGTTTCCATGCAATGGTGAAATAGTCTCTCCCTATGCCGGACAAGGAAGACAACACACAAGAGTAAGGGGAAGGTTTGGGCATTCGGCAACCCAAACAAATGAAGGAAAGGAGAATCAAAGCGCCATATAATCCCGGTCTCAAGGAGAGCGGGGATAGTCCTGTCGGGGTCGTCCCGTATGTCAGACTTCCGCGTTGAATGCTTGTTGTTGGCTGTCAATGCAGGCGCTTTGGAGACCAGGATGGCAGCCAGGTCTAGGTCGAGCTACGTGTTTACCACGCAAACTCCGTCTTTTCCGTTGGTGTAGGATTCATGCCTCCAGGAGGAATATTCAATTTGGGCTCTTTTTCCATGCATGTTATAAATAGATCTGCATAGACCACCGATCGATATGGTCGTAGCAGACCTTTGTGTAGCACTGTAGTCAATGTCATATTTACGGCTCCGAGGAAATGCATACCAGTGCTATCATCGGCCCAATGGTAGGGGTGGATACCCTTAGTGCGATCAGCTCCCAGCAAATTGAAGAATTGTTAGAACCCTATCGATGTCACAGTTTGCAAGACCTGCGTAGAGTTTCCCGAAAAGGATGCCGACGGAAGGGAATGCTAATTGCCTATTGATCTAGACCAAATGCCATATGTACCCTTGCCTCCAGGAGTCCATGCTCTGTGGGCTAGTAGCCGGCAAGGCCCGCTGCCTTAACAGGAGCCGATGGATGTCGTGCAGAAGACACTGTTCAGCGGCCAGCCACGTCTCGCGGTCGTATGGTAATTTTTGTAACCAGATAACACGATGGAACTGCAGAATCTTCCAGCGAGTAGGATGTATGTGCCTGCAAGGACGCCGAGAAAGCCGATACTAAAGACCACGGTGGCCTCTCGCCACCATCCACCCTCGGAAACTTTTTTTTTTTTTTGTATGCCGGTCGGTACAGAAGCTTGATACAGACAAATGGGTCTGTGCATATGGAGTTAGGGGTGTATCCGAGCCGTCTGGACTGAATTGTCGTTAGATATTTCCATTGTAACCATGGCTCTGGCGCACGACGTTGTGGAGTTCGATATTCCGCGCAATGGCCATCATGCACATATCCCGTTCAGGAATCAAAGAGACTTTTGAAATACGTAATGCCGTGTTATTAGTAGTAGCTACCCAGGACGGCGGGATGAATCCCTGGTAATGACCTGCATCTTTCTTCCGAGTAGTAGTTAAGTACCATGTTCATCTGACCATGTCCATATGGTACTACGATGCTCCGTGTACCCTGTAAAGCGTATCCGTTTCCAAGATTCCTTCTTTCTTTGGCCTTGGTGGAGATGCAACGCTATCGTAATGACTCCACAATTTCCATAGGCCGTCGATGGCTACCGTCAGCATCAAGGTCAAGTCGCTTTGCCCCGCTTAGTGGGCACTCGGTGCATTCAAAAGGCACAACTCCGTAATCCAGTTCATGCCTGGGCCAGCAGCGGAATTGTAGTGGAAACTGCCCAGCAGACAGTGGGCGGATCCCTGAAGACAGGGTGGATGATCGGAAGTCGAAGAAGCAGTCCCAAGTCAGTCCCGGGCAAGCAACAGTAGGAATCAACTCAGAACCACTCTGGCGGGTTTGCAAGCCTGAAGATGAAACCTGATGGGTTGCTCTGATAGATTAAAATCCCGTCTCACAATTTAATCCCCACCTGTTCCAAGGGACGACCCGTTGTTACAGCACTGACAGGCCCGAATCCATGGACGGAGGCTGAATGGCACAATTCAAACTTTCAGTCTCGCCGGGATTAAGTGAACGGGAGCCAACCCAATTCCATGTCACTGGAATTGTGGAAGCGGGAGATGGGAGGCTGGTTCAACGCGCAACGGCGGCAATCCGTAGCACTCCATTTCCCGTACAATTCCCGTGATTCATGCTGATTATCGTCAGTTCCATGCTCCAGCGGTCTCTTCTTGCTCTGTTGCCGCCTGCAGACTTGGGCTAATAAAATCATGACTGGCCAGGTAGATAGACCCTCTTTCCACGCCCCCTTTTATGCCTCCCCTTTTTCATGATTCGTCTGTACCAATACAATGCAACTTATTTGTACCGGTTATGTTCTTTGTTTGTAAAGATACTCGGCATAAAGTTCCGTATCCCGACCCCCCTTAGCATGTTATTGGCGTTCTAGAAACCGCCAGGGCTCCAAGAAGACGATGTATTCCGCAAGTTAATGTATGTAAGTAGAACTTGCGCTATCGGCCCTCAACCATTAATTTCGCGCGCGGGACGATAGGCAATCTTGCCATTCTCAGCAGCCCCTCCGGAGGTTAGCGCTTGAGGCCTTTGTTACTCGGTATGAATAGCGACAGGCGCGTAGAGAAGTGCAATTAGATGCATGAGAGCCGCACCACGTCGCGGTCCTGCTCAAAAGAAGGTAACAGAATGGTCGTTGAAGACTCTCTTCTCGGATATCGACTTCATGTGGGCTCTTCGTAGGTGGCCACGGCTGTGCCACAATGTTGATTGAGTCGCTGTACGGCGTTGTGGCCAGAATAGGCGCTCTGCAGACGTGGATCTCGAACTAATTCGCAAGATGACTGAGTCGGTCTCCCCCTCCACATACACTTAGCACGAATATTGAATCCTGGGCATTTTCCAAAACAGAATGATGAGGTCGGAGGGTTCCCATGCCCTCCTTATACCCGCATATTATTAGCGCTAAGAGTGGCATATTTGCCCTGTGCCCCCATAGAACGCGTACGAAGGACTTTTTCTCACTCACAATAAGCTAGCACGCCCCTTGCCAACGAGATTTCACTGCCAATTGCTCACGAGACGTATTTACGTATTGAAGCTGCCTTGTTTTGAAGAGGACTGCAAGTATTTGGGCCATTATGACGTACCAAGTGTTTCACACCGAGCCAACAGGGTACCGAGACAGGCTGATGTTCTCTTAATCCATTCAGGAGCCTTGAACCAGAAACGGTAGCGCTAGACAGTGCATACCTCGAAACGGTCACAATCCAAAACCGAGAGTATCAAAGATACTCGATTGAGAACCGCGTATATTTCGAGCCCATCGATGATGTATGTGTTGATGTGCCAGTTCCGTCCGAAGACGCATTTTATTTAGTTAATTTTGTCGCTACCACAGGCAGAAGCAGAACGCCTTGAATTACAACACCGTGTGCTCAGCAGAGTTTTCGAAGACAGACTGATTTTTCCGCCAATCCGTCGACCTCGAAGAGTGCTGGACTGTGGTTATGGAGCAGGAGCATGGGCTTTGGACGTTGCTGACCAGTATCCAAATTGCGAGGTGAAAATTCGAGCTGTTTCCACCCTGTGAGTGATCTCAAGTAGCTAACCACCCTGGCTCCAAAAGGTAATCGGTGTGGACATCTCTCCTCACATGAGGCCGGACGATGAACCGGACAACCTGATTCTGCAAGTAGGTATCACATTGTTTAACGGCCCCGAGGAATGCTGAAAGCACAAGGCTGCTAGGGGTCTAGCGTATTGCATATGATCATCGCTTCATTTAACATTGTTCTGCGAAACCGACCGCCTGTCGAGACAAATCCAGACGACCTTTATGACTAACAAGACATCGCACAGGTCGACAACCTAAACCGCCGGTTTACCTTTCCCTCCAACTACTTCGACCTTGTCCACTCAAGACTCCTCGCAACCGGAATCGACCGGAACAGATGGCGGTCATATATCCGTGACATCAAAAGGTATACCCCGTCGCCAAGGGATCTGTCTGGGCCTAGGAAGACAAATAAAAAGACCAATAAAGCTAATCTGAACCTGCCGGTAGAGTTCTTAAACCGGGCGGTTGGGTCCAAATGGCCGAAATATACTTCAACGTCCAATCCGACAGTGGCTTGATGACCGAACAGAATGCTCTTCGAATATGGAGCACACAGTATATGGGTGCTTTGGGAGACGTGAAAGATCTTCGCGTGGGGACACGATTGAGGAATCTTCTGACAGAAGCAGGTCTGGTGGAGGTTGATGCCACGATGATTCCCCTTCCCCTGTCTGCATGGTCTAATGGTATGCCGATCACTCGGGGGGGAGTGTCGCATTAGGGACATAGGTGCTGACCACGTACTAGACCCCAGGATGAGAGAAATAGGTGCCATGAATCGTGAGAACATTCGAAAACTCCTGAAAACATTACCTCTCTATCCGCTCACCCAACGGCAGCACATGCCACGAGAGCAATTTGATGCGCTGGTGGCACAAGCACGACGAGAAGCCGATAGCCGTTCCCTCAAGGCGTATTTCCCTTTGTGTGTTCCTCGTACTAAGAAGAGCTTTGGGTCTCCGTTCTGACGATCCATCAGGTACGTCTGCATCGGTCGAAAGCCCTGAAAGCGCGGCATCGGGGCTATTGATCTGTCCGTTCCCCCTGGAGATCTTATGAGACAGTAAGAATCTTGTTTGGGAGATATTGGCATGACATATTCAGCATATGAGGTGTTTGCGTCGTTTATGGTAGGGTGCCTTGGCGTTTCCACTCCGGAGATTTGACAAGTCAGCACAAGGATGGTCAGTTGAAATTCCAATTCCTGTTGTCATTACCTTGGTCCCTTGTCAATAAACTTCTCCTCGTTCCCATACATATATATATTTTTTGCCATGGGCCAACCATCGTAATGCTAACCCACTGTACGGGAAGTTGACTGAAGGTAAGTGCGGTGCGTGTGCTCCCGGGTTGGGTACTAGCGCCAACGTATAACCCAAGCGGGCTGGGAGAGATTATGAAGTGAGGAGGAAGCCAGAGACTATATAGAATTGTTCATATGAATGACAGTTGGACAGGTCAAAGACCTCACCTGAGGATAGAGTTTGTGGCTATCAAAGACAGGATCAGAGGGAAGGACTCAACCAGCGAACTGGACAGTTACATCAACAGGCCAGTTCAGCCTGCCAGACGAAGAGCGGACTAGACTAGATGAAGAGTCTACCATGGCGGGGACAAAAAGATGGATGCGCACAAGACCCCCCTGACGCGACATAGTCGTCGAGCCCCTAGCCCATCCCCGATCCCCTACAGCGAGCGTACCCGCGCGGATGTTGGCTCTGCTGGGGATCAACGGAGACGCCTGGTTTTCGGGCTTCTAAAATAGATCTGGCTATTGGAGTTTCCAGCAGTCTACCGGAATAGCTGCCGGAGTGGACATGGGTGTTTGGTCCTGCCCATTGGAGTGATGGATGTGCCTGCAAAGGTACGTGGATCTGGTAATCACCGAACACTAGACTCTGCTATTTTGCGTAGTGGCACACTCAAATTAAACCTTGTTTTCTTGTACTTTTCATCCCTGCCGGGGTGGACCGCGAGGGATCAACTTCTAATTAATGGTCGTCGCAGCAGTGCTCATTGTTGATGCCTGATGTTTGTATTCCTTTATGCCTGATTTAGAAGGCTGCAGAAAACCTCGTGACTGGGTCGGAGAAAAAGAAACTCCGAAGTATTTTTGTAGAAGAATTATCCGCCGTCGATCTGCCCAGCATTATTCCAACACGCAGACGCTCAAGATGCCTTCGACGCACAAAAAAGAAAAGCCGTGGGACACGGGTGACATTGATAAATGGAAGGTATTTTTACCTCAGCCATTGCGGTCCTCCTTTCTCTGTTACTGAGCTAACGTTCAAAATCCAATAGGTCGAGCCATTCAAACCCGAAGATAATGTAGCTGGAAATTTCGCAGAAGAATCTTCCTTCGCTACCCTCTTCCCAAAATACCGCGAAGTTTATCTCAAAGAAGCCTGGCCCGTTATCACAAGGGCATTAGAGAAACATGGGATCGCGTGCACACTGGATTTGGTCGAGGGTAGCATGATTGTTAAGACGACAAGAAAGACCTTTGATCCCGCTGCCATTTTGAAGGCAAGAGATTTGATCAAGCTGCTGGCGAGAAGTGTTCCAGTGCAACAGGTCAGTTATTGTTATTGCGCCACTTTTCTCTATTTCTACTCTGGAATCCACTGGGCTTACACTGGCGGCAAAACCAGGCCCTCAAAATCCTCGAAGATGATATGGCTTGCGACATTATCAAAATCCGCAACCAGGTCCGCAACAAAGAGCGCTTCGTGAAACGGCGACAGCGCATTCTCGGCCCGTCGGGTTCTACGCTTAAAGCCCTCGAATTGCTCACGAGCACCTACATCCTCGTACAAGGCAACACTGTTGCCGTCATGGGACCATACAAGGGTCTTAAAGAAGTCCGCCGCATCATCAACGACTGCATGGCAAATATCCACCCGATCTACCATATTAAGGAACTGATGATCAAGCGCGAACTCGCCAAGGACCCGACCCTGGCCCACGAATCGTGGGATCGCTTCCTCCCGAACTTTAGGAAACGCACCCTCTCCAAGCGCAGAGTACCGTACAAGGTTACCGATAAGTCGAAGAAGGTGTACACACCCTTCCCGCCAGCACCGGAGAAGAGCAAGATCGACAAGCAGATCGAGTCTGGCGAGTACTTCTTGTCCAAGGAGGCCAAGGCCCGTGCACAGAAGGAGGAGATCATGGAACGGCAACGCGCAAAGAGAGAAGAGAAGATGCTGGACAGGCAGAAGGATTTTGCTCCTCCTGAGGAGGTGAATGGCGACGGTGATACCGAGAAGGCGAAGAAGAAGGAAAAGAAGAAGAACAAACGCAAGCGTGAGTCCGATATCGACGGAGAAGTTGACGGCGAGAGCTCCGACAGGAAGGAAAAGAAGAAGAAGAAGAAGAAGAGCAAGAAAGAGGATGCAAGCGGGGAAGAATGAGAAAAGTTAATGACTACTTAATCGAGCCTGGGTTTTTTCCGATTCCTTTTTGTTATTCCAGTTTATCGTCGTTTCATGGCGCTAGGGCAGAGCATGGCTTGGAGTTCTGTTTCTTATTACCTAGTCAAGAAATATATATCACATATCATGATTCTATGGTGTTGGCCCTTTGTATGGAACCTGGCTATATAGTCCCATCTATATCAACAGTAGAAATGAGCCACCCACAATATCGTAAACACATAATGCATCCCTTCACTCTATCACATAAAGTCATGCAACTCAACTACCTCAAAGGAAAACCCCCTCCAAAAAGAGAGCTCAAACCGCAGACACCCTCCCAGTCTTCTTCACCAGAAACCTCTCCTGCTCCTCCTGGCTCTTCTTCAAATCAACCCCCACAACCAAAATACCAAAACTAAGCAAACTCAGCCCAAACAGGAAATAAAACGGTGTACTTACATTCCCTGACGGGGTAGCATCAATGATAGCGCTGGACACAATGGGCCCGATAAACGAGGACGTTTTCCCGATGATGCTGAAGAGACTGAAGAAGAGGAATTCGTGACCGCGCGGCGTTACTTCTGAGATCATAATCTGGGAGTAGCTGTACCATGGGCAGACGAAGAGGCCGTAGAAGGCTTGGTAGAGCTGTTCATTCACGTCAGTCTGGAAATATATATCTAGACGTGCTGGACCGCCCAAATCCATACCCATATTTCCCATAAGTGGTGGAATCCAAATCTGTTGGTCCAGATCCCGATCATACCCCAGCCGTCCAGGAGGATGATGGAGAATGCAACGGCGTTGAACATGGTTTTTGTGCCTAGCTTGAAGCGTTGCTGGATGAACCAGAAGGCGTAGATTCCGACTGCCTGTGCTGCTATACCAACGATGAGGAGGTATGTCAATTGCAGCGTGTTATAAGCCACCACGCTGTTCTGCAAGGTACCGATCACGGTGACTGTGGTATTCAACGAGTCTCCAAGAAGAAAGTATCCTGTTAACATCAGCATCGGTATCGGCTCTTCACTCACACAGAGTCAGTGTCTCATACCTATAAGATAAACGAGACTCTGCTTCAAATGCCAAATCTGTGTAACAGCGTAATAAAGCTGCAAACACCCAGCAACAACGATATTTCTCCGTCCAGGATCCAGTCCAGGCCGCCTCTTCTCTATGAAAAACCACGGCAATGACACAAGAAGCCAAACGCCGCTAACGAAAGCAATCAGTACGCTCAATCCCCAGTTATTGTTAGCCTCGCTGGCATTAACATCCAGACCGAACATAATCCCCACGATAATGGCCAGGATGAATATCTCCGCGACAGACTGGACATAGAAGGCGATATTGGACAGCTGGCTGCGCTTCATTGTGTCCGCGTAATCGTATTCCTCGCGAGTGATGTTTCCCGCGGCATATGCATCGGCCATTTCTTTCATCGCCGTCGTATTCCGTGCCAGACCGGGGAATGCTGCCGTCCAGAAGGTCAGGGTGGTCTGGTAAGCTATCAGGCCTACCATGTACAATCCCACGCCGGCATGCCATTTGTCCTCTGTGTGGACGCCGAGCCAGCCAAACCCAATGGCGTAGGCGATGATGGAGAGAACTATGAGGATCCCAGGACGCCAGTTACCGAAGTCCGCAAAGCTACCGATGACCAGGAAGACGACAACTTGGATCGCGAACGAGATGCCGTTGCTAAGAAGTACGATGCTATTGATGGAGCGTCGTGTCCCTGCGAAGACCAGTGTGCCGCTATCCCCTGCTGCTTGATATAGGAGGTTCTGGAATGCTGTTGGAGCGAAATCTATCACTGTTGTTAGCATCGTCAGCGCATATCAGTCCTGAAAACTCACTGAACAGGGACAACCCATTGTTCCCTATGTAGTAACTGTGCCGGGATTTAGCCATCTCCATGACGAGAACGAACTATCAAGCCACGCACGCATAGTAAGCCCAAATCTCCAATTTCGTCGTGCGATATTTCTCATCAAACTGATCAGGAGCAATGGGCTGATCGACATCCTTTTCCAGCACATCGAATTCGGCGATGGGCTTTTTGTTTTTGCCTTCGGAGCCGGTGTCTGCAGATGTAACACTGGTAGCCATGATTGAAGAGACAGAAATGACAAACCACGAAAACAGTCTTCTATAAAAACCGTGCAGAAAATAACACTTGGAAACCAACAACGAAATTAATCCAACCCCGCTGGCCGGGATATGGCGTATCAATGCCGGGCATTTTGTCTACATTGAGACTAGGGCTCTGGATAGGATTACTCCGTACGTCCGTCGATCATCAATAAGAATAAGCACTGCTTGCCTGACGGCTTGCAGGAGGCGTTGCTAGTCGAAGTCAAGCGCTTAAGATTGGTATTATGTCGGAGAAGTCTAGTCTGCTTTGTGTCGGCTTCCAAGCCTGATTTCTTGCCTTGGATCCTGGCCATCGGCCATAAATGCAGATTTGCCCTATATCCCTGAATCTAAGGGCATTCGAAAGGTATATAGACAAAGGTTACAGCTTAGCCCTTCCAGTCTCTATTTCCATCCAGCTTCGCTCATCCAGCTTAGCATACTTCTTGCCGTTCAACCAGTACAGTTTGTCGCCTTTCCAGTCGACCCGGGGATCCCATCCTTTCTTCACCAAATCGCCCTTGGCTTGCTTAAATGTGACGCCGGTTGCTACTCTAGATGAAGAGAATGGTCAGTGTGTGCTCTGGAATCCGAATTGTTCTTCAGGTGGACATAGACATACTTCTCGGTGATCCTGACGAGACGCGGAAAGGCGTACAGGGGAACGCCCTTCTTCCTTAACTCAGAGTAGAGATGGGTCATGAAGTCCTTCTCTGCCGTCTCGGAGTGGTCCTCTAATGTGATTCCTGCGGCACCAGCTTGGCCGTCATAACTGGAAAATAAGTTGTCAGTAGGGGATCTTCCTGGGACAAGGGAGGGGGGATAGAAGACAGCGAACCTCTGCAGTCTGACACCATAAACTACAGCGTCATGCACCCCTGGAATCTTGCAAATATGATCCCTAACCTCGCCAGCACTGACATTCTCCCCTTTCCACCGGAACGTATCCCCGACCCGATCAGCGAACTTGACCCAACCCGACACATCCTGAACGACCAAGTCGCCCGTTCGTTGGAAGAGATCCCCCTTCTGGAACACATCCCTGAGGAGCTTCTTTCCCGTTGCCTCCTCATTATCGATGTATTCCGTAAGCAAACCACGGTTGCGAACACGCCCAATCGCCTCCCCTTCTTCGCCCGGCCTTGCTCGAATACAGAATCCGGTCCTTGGGTCTCGATACGGCGATTCCGTATCAGGATCGTACCTGACGATGAAGACATCGTCCTCGAGAAAGCGGCGAATCGGTCCCGAAAAGCCAACTCGTCCCGCACCCCAGGCTCCCTCGCCGAAATTGTCGAACTTGGCTACTCCTTCCGTTGAGCGGTAAAACTCGCGGATCTCGGGGATGTCGAATCTCTCGCGGAATCGTTCCCAGATTTCTTCACGGAGACCGTTCCCCGTTGCGACGATGCAGGAGTGGTTCTTGTCGTATGGCGAGGGCGGGGTCGAAAGCAGATACCGGCATAATTCGCCAATGTAGAGGATGCGCGTGGCTCGGGAGTCGTGGACGTCCTTCCAGAACTGCGACGCGGAGAACTTGCGACGGAGACAGAGGGTTCCAGCGTTCCCTAGGGAATAGCATAACCCGGTGAAGAAAGCCGTCCCGTGGAAGAGAGGAAGAGGGGAGTATGTGCGGATAGGATAGTATTTACGGGGACTGTTGACGTCGAGACTGAGCGGGTTCGAGGTCACCAGGGTCATCATATTTCGAATCCCGCACGCTTTGGGATTGCCTGTGGTCCCTGAGGTGTAGATCAGCACAGTCAAATCGCTGGGAGTCCTCTTGGCTGCCTTGAGACCGAACGGGGAGAATTGCTGCAACTGGGCGAAAGTTACCAGCTCGATCGCCTCGGTGGCGATTCCATCAAACGAGGAAAAGTTGAATGCCAGATGAGGCAGATCAGAGCGTACATGCGGCGTCAAATCTGGGGTCGAGATGATTGATTTTGCATTTGATACACGAAGGCAATGGAGAAAGGTATCATCTGTCAGGTCTGATCAGAAAGCCGCCCGGAACAAGCGTCGTGTTCTCATTACCTCTGAGATTCACATTGATGAGAGCACCCACAGCACCCAATTTCGAGAGCGCATAAGCCGTCACGACCATTTCGGGCGAATTCGTCATGAACACAGCAACGCAGTCATCGGTCTTGATACCTCTAGCGTGCAGAAGAGCAGCGAATCGATCGACAACTGATTATACTCGGTCAGTCCGGCATATGATATTCTTCGAACAGTGAGGAAGAGAAAACTCACGCTCCTTCAACTGGCTATACGTCCACGTCCTATTCTCAAACCAAAGCGCCTCCGTCGAGCCGTGGCCGTCAACATCGACGACGCGTTCCAGCATCTTATAGATCGTAGCACTGTCACCCAGCTCAGCCATCCGCCGACCCAATCGTTTAACCCATGCCCGATCCCCGAGAATCTGGGAAATATCGGTGGACAGGGAAAGCTTAGCATTGAGATAGGCACCCGCGGCCAGCGACAGGGCCGATGTCAACGCCAGAGACGAGGATAGGGCCATGGATGAGCAGGGGTTGCCGTATTTGTGCTTTTATTGTTATAAAACAGCGACCTGAAATCGAGCTCGAATGAAGAGACCAATTCAGGTCCTGGCTGTTCCCGGAACTAGGAGAGATCTTGTTGCCCATGGAAACAAAACAAGCGTCGGGCATCAAGGGGACAGATGCATATCTATACAAGTGCCTGGACCGACTCGGAGACGAAACACGGGAAGTCTCTTTGCACCGATGGTAACAGTGAACTGTGCCAGCTTATCATCGCGGCACTGGGCTGGGCATCTCACAGCCGATGTGTTCATATAATTGCCGAGGTGAGCTTCCCCGGATCTGGCTGTGAAGTGTAATTAATTTAAATCTCCCGCACTCAGCCCCGCATTGTAAGGAGTATATTAAAGGAAGAAATAATGAAGTAGAATATTATTAGCTGTTGCTGCTCTGTGCGATGTGCATACATAGTAAGAATGATACCTCGGTTGTATGGGTTGTTGTATCGATACCCCAATACGGAAATCCAACATCGAACACCACCATCCACCATCCATCATCCACCATCCATCATCCATCATCCATCATCCATCATCCATCATCCTCATCCTCATCCTCATCCTCACTGCTCTGTTCTGGAAACCATGCTCTTCCACAGGGAACATCTATCTCGTTGATACTGCGGGATACCCTCCATAGCAGTGGCATTCGTCTGAAATTTTAATCTACGCTCCTGCCCCTGCTCCTGCCCAAAAGGGTGCCAATACGGCGCATCCGGGTTCCGGTATCGATTCGGATCCAATCCCTTGATGAAGCTGATCCAGTAATCCATAACGATCGGGACAATGGGAGAGTTGTAGGTGCTATACGAGCAATTAACGCATGGCTTGGTCATGCCAACGCCAAAGATGGCTGGCATTTCAAAGACATGCGGCACTCCGAGCCCCCACCGGATGTTGTCCCAGTCCATGACGTTGTAGCGATAGTTCCACGTATTGTCTGGGCTCAGGTATTTTGCCATTGATCGAGAAATCTCCAGGCCGGGACAGGTGAATGTTGCATCGCCGTATGCTGCTGCTGCGGAGGGGAACCAGGCCGCGCGCGACTCCAAGGGCGCCATTAATGGATAGGTTTTCTTGATGCACTCCAGGTCATTGTTGCTGAGACTGGGGTAGTTGCTGCGTATAAATTCCAGGAATTCTGCCGATGTGGACGCGTTGGCCGCGAAATAAGTTCCTTCATCGGTGTCGTCCCCGACTATCGTGGGTACTCTGGCCATCTTCCCCTGTTGGAAGAGCGTGTAAAGACGGTCCTGGGAGAAAGTCCCATCGACGACCGGCAGGAATGACCAGTCTGGAAGTCCTTTTGCCCCTGGGAATGGCGATAGGACGTCTGCCGATTGCAGGGTTGCTGTGTCCTTGGAGCGAAGACATGCGATGGGATCCGTCGCATTAAGGCAGCCCACACTGGTGATGAACCTTTGGAACTGGAACTCGGATTCATTTACGGTTCGATGTGTCGGGAAGAAGGGTGACTCGCAAATGCCGCCAATGAATAGGCCATCATCGCGGCCTCCATAGGCAGTCATATGGAGAGCAACGGACCCTGCTCCGGCGGAATCGCCATGAATGACAACATGGTTAGGATTTCCTCCAAACTATTTGATATCCGGTAAGAATGTCAGCTTCTACGGGTTTCATACGAAGGCCACGTACGAGCCTGATATACCGCTGCACCCATCGCAGAGCCTTTCTCTGATCCAACAATCCAACATTCAGGTCTCCGTTTCTCCGGATCAATTCACTCGCCAGAAACCCAAAGGCACCGACGCGATAGTTGACGGTGACAAAGACGATACTGTTATTAGATCTTTTTACGATTTCGGTACCATTGACGTTCGGGTCCGTATTGGCCGCAAAGCCCCCGCCCTGGATGAAGAACCAGACGGGGAGATTGGACGCCGGCGTAGCATCTGAGGGAGTGAAGACGTTGACAAACAGACAATCTTCCTCTGCATCGCTATATGGACTGGGCGCGGAATTTCCGAGACAACTTGGTCCCACCTATTACAATAGCCAGGTGAGCTAGGGGAGCTTTATAGGACATATGCCCGTCAGCCCTACCTGGGTGGCATTCTGCACTGTCATGTTGGTTCGACGCAGATCTTGCGGAGCTCGCCATCGCAGATTTCCGACTGGTGGCTCAGCATAGCGCATGCCCAGGTACTCATTGACACCGGAGTCTAGAACAATCCCCTGGTACTTGGAGTAACCAAGATTCACGATGGGAGCCAGAGCCGGGTGGTTTGCGGACCTCTGGACTGGCATGTATTTCTCCCTGTTTGGTGCACCATTGACATGGCTGGAGAAAAGCAAGAGCAGCGTAAAAGAAGCCTCGAACCACATTTTCAACCCGATCTTCGTGAATGGAAAGCATGCCAACCTCGGGAATGTTCAAGCATCTCAAGAGAGCGTGCATTCTTTTTATGTTATTTGACAACCAACAATAAAGCCTGGCTATTTGTCCTCGAACACGGGGTTTGGCAATAGAATCCCCATCTTAGGTTACTTTGAGAGTAGCAGTCAGGAATCCCCCACGCAGTTGTGGGAACCCCGCATATGCAAAGCGATGCAAAGCGCTGCAAGCTACTGCTGTACAACTAATATAAACAACCTTCACCTCGAGAACGAGTCCCTCTGACCAAAACACATGAGCCACTGTTCATGGAACTGCGCCAACCCCGCACTAAAGATGACCACAGGTGGGAGCAAGTCTGTTCCTAAGAACCTAGAGCTTACTCCCCAGGTCTAGAGAAGGGGGCAATGGCATAGCTAGCCGGGGATGGTGTGTGGGGTTTCACACAAGCGTGGAGGAGGCAACCAACAAAGGCGCTGCTTTGATCCATATGCATACAGCGCGGACGCACGCTTCAAAGTAATCGAAGAGATGGGAGGTGTCTTTTACAAGGACCCCAAAGACTGTCCCTGTCCCTATCTTGATCTCCCCTGATACTGAAGCCACGGAAACGGGCGGATGCCACCATTTCAGATGCAATGAACATTAGTAATGCAACAATCATTTGAGCCAGCCCTTCCTATATAATTTAGGTTGGAAAAGCCTCGAATGTGATATGAAATGCCACATACATGCAGTAGCGAGATGTTAGGGCCACATCACGTGCCATATAGTTGGAATAGGTGAGATGGTAAAGCATTTTTGTAGGTTTATGACGATGTGGTGAGTAGATTCCCGGTCAGCTCTGACTATCCCTTTGGCTACCTGTCAAGTTGGACCTTGTGGGCAGGCCGGATGCACAGGAAGTGCGCCAGACTTGGTAGTATATTCAGGACAGATGTTATAAACAGGACCCAACGTATTTCCAGAAATAGCACCGAGAACCGTAAAGAAGATAATAAACAGGACAAACCCCTGTACAAGAGATACCATACAAGAATGACCATGGTAGATGAGTTCTGCTTTAATTGATGCTGGAGGAATCAAGCCACTTTATCGTTGCCCTGATCAAATCTGCATATTGTCACTCCTAGCCCGAACGAATGAACAGTCTGGATCTTTCAGCAAATGCTTATTTGGGTTAGAATACAATGGAAGTATTCGAGTCCTGCATCGTCCACCAAGCTACATCCAACACACATGGCGACAGTTACGCTAGGATGACACAAATAGAGTGAGATGTTTAGGGTTACGGCCCGTGGGGGAGCTACGGATCGTATTGAGATTCACCTCGTTCCCACCAGGCCATCGGTACGTGGATTTTTTCTATTCTACTATGAGCCATAGTCTAGGCTAATCCAGGGCGGCTCTTAATAGGCCTAGATTGTATGTGGCTTCTTCATTTAGTGATGAGCATTACAATCTATCACGTCTTATCCGCATGAGGTGCATCGAATCCCAACACCAAGCCCTAAAACGAGATGTCCACGGCCAGACAAGTACCCCCTTGTCACGCTGTCACCATGAAAAGTAACGTTTAATCAAAATGGGCCCTAATTAGAAATTAGTTTCCATTTCAATCCCCGCAATATGCATATTTTCACTAGTTCAGTCTTGAATGAAGCCTCTCGAAAGCATAAAACAAAGTCTAATGTCACGGTAGCATAACCAGCTTATGCATAAGATTAGCATTCTACAACTCCCCTTCAACCACATTCTCCTAGAAAGGAATTCTATATGGAAATTTTGGAGTCTCAGGACGGATCCCGAGAATCGGAAGTATTACTAGATGGACAATTGGATGTTTAGAAAAGAGGGTGAGGAATGAGTATTGAGAACGGGTTGTTTTCTAACTGGTGCTCCTATGTGCTATACTACTTCAAGCCTTGCCCGTTTATAAGCATTGGCTGTCTGTGATAGATCCTTCAGAATCTATTTCTATATAGCAAGCAATCCACGCCACATTAGACCAAGATCGTAGTTGAATGGCCTCAAGATGAGCATGGAATCGAATATTCTAGATGAACAGTCCTACGGCCAGGCCTGGAATCTCGAGATTGCCCTATCTACAAGTCTTTTTTTTTTTTTTTTTTCAAAAAACCAGTTTAGTAAATCAAAATCCCAAATCCAAGCACGTCTGTCCTGGGCTCATTCTGACCTGTCCTTAACGAACCCTTGTTCCGACACTTTCCCATGGTCCAGAACGACATAATAGTCCGCGTCCTTGATTGCCTCCAGTCGATGGGCAATGGTAATGACAGTAGATTGCCTCAATTCCTCCCGGATGATCTGCTGTATTTCAAGCGATGTCTCATGATCAATAGAGGCAGTCGCCTCGTCAAGGATAACTATCGGGCTTGCGCGGAGGACGGCTCGCGTAAGACCGATTAACTGCCGCTGGCCTTGGCTCAGGTTCCGTCCACCAGCTTCGATATGTGTCTGCAGGGTCCAGTGGTGTCTACTGCAGACGCGGTTCAGTACCTCAGAGCACTGATGATCTGAATACTCTCCAGTAGGATCCAGGTTGAGCCGAATACTGCCCGCGAAGAGGATAGGGTCTTGGGCAACAAACGTAACGCGCGTCCGGAGTGCGTGCGTATTGACTTGCGCGATATCGATATTATCCACCACAATCTGCCCTGAAGTTGGTCGAACAACACCAAGCAGTGATACGGCTAACGTGGATTTTCCACTTCCCGTCCGGCCAATAACCGCCGTTGTGGAACCCCCCGGGATTCGAAGAGAAGCATTGGTTAACGAGGGATCCAGATGAGGAGCGTAGCGAATGGTAACATTCTCGAAGGTAATGTCCTTGCCAAACCTAGGCCAGGATGCCGGGGGATCAATCGTTCCTGGGGGTTCCGGTTCAATATGACGAAGTTCATCCACTCGCTCAACAGAGACAAAGTCCATTTGCAACTGGCCATACTGCTTGCACAGTGCATGAGTAGCAAAGACAAAATGATTTGCTGCAATGAGCACGAATGCAATCAAGCCAGGGGAGATTTTTATATACAAGGCAAGAACAGTCAGGGAAAAAGTTGATATGGCTGACAATCCTTCGAAGCGGTACATTAGCCAGCTCTGGAGAGACCAATAGAAGTGATCCATGCCTTGGAATTTGTCTACAACCGCAATGACCCTGTTTTGAAAGCGTACCTCGGCATGGAAGGCGCGCACGGTTGTCAAGCCATGCAATAACTCTCCAAAGTTTGATATTAAGGGGCTAAGCGACACCATCTCAAGACGCCGTAGACTCTGGGACGTGGGGAGGAATTGTTGGAATACGAGAACGTACGCCACAGTGAGCACTAGTGAAAAGACAAGGAAGCTCGGAGTCACAGATGCAATGACGAAAACGGAAGAAATCCATGTGATTGCATGGAATGCAATAGCTTGGAACTGCTCACTGATATTGCCATCGACTACACCAATGTCCGACGTCAGACGATTCATCAGACGGCCAACAGGTGTGACATCGAAAAATCGGAATGTCGCACGACTGACTCTGACCATAACCTGTTCGAACATCGACTTCCCTGCACAGTATACTATTATCAACATGAAGAGCTGAGCAGCCAGGAGGGCTACAGCCTGGAAAGCAGCGATGCCGAAGAACGCCCAGAGCCAAGGTCGAACATTGTGGATTGGAGAAGGAAGAAGGCCGATGACGTCGGATGGCAATGTGGTCCAATCCAGACCGGACATCTCCCATTGAAAGTTGCGAAAATCGAAGACAAACAGATTCTGATCACCGTATGCTTCACCCCATTCTTTAACGAACCAGGATCGTGCGACTGAGGCCGCGCGATAAAGCACGAGGACTGCCACAAGAATAGCCCACCACTTCAGTTTTCCGGCCTGAATATAACTCCAATAAATCCTGGTCTTGACTCCCCACTCAGCTCGATGCTCTTCTTCAATGAATTTGTCCGGTACAGCAGCAGCCTCGTCCTCAAGCGTAGTATGATGTTCCTGTTCGTCGTCTATATATTGCAGTGCTGGGTCGGTCATATCAATGGTTGCACTCGGCGTTGCGGTGCCATCATGGATTTGGACCATCTGGGTGGCAATAGGACTGACGAGCGTCACCCGGTGTGTAACCAGGACAATGACTCGGTCCTCGGCTAAAGGGCCTGTAAAGCACTTGCGGACCACCGTTTCGGCTGTGTTGTGATCCAGAGCTGAAATAGGGTCGTCTAACAATAATATTCTCGCCCTACTATACATCGCTCGAGCCAAAGCTACACGCGCCCTCTGACCACCGGAGAGTCCGATTCCGTTTTCGCCCATAAATGAAAGGTCGCCGTGCTTGAAATTGGCAAGGTCAGGGAGAAGCGCACAAGCGTCCAAAACCCGCTTGTACCTTCGTTCATCGTAAGGGGAAGAAAACAGGATATTTTCGCGGATGCTCATACTCTGAAGCCACGGAGTCTGCGCACAATATCCTACCATTTCGTCAGGGACGTGGGAGACGCCGCCCAGAAGATCGAGCTCCCCAAGGATCGCTTGTAATAGGGCCGTTTTTCCCGCACCAACCTTACCATAAATGACGGTCAGGCCAGTCGGAAATGTCAAATTGACATTGGAAAGCACCGGTGATACTCTTCCAGGCCAAGCAAACGAGCATGACTCCAGCTGGAAGAAGGAGGCATCCCCAGGCGATTCAACAGTGCGAGTTTCCTTGTCCGGTTCAGACATGAATTCCTCAATTCTTCCCAAGGCAATCGATGCGTTGATCAGAGAGGTAATGAGGCTGGGCAATTCGACTAGACGAGTTTCCCACATAGTGAAAAGCTGGATCGCAGGGAAAATAATATCTATGCGCAGTTGGTGTCCAGAAAGAAGAGTATACGAGTAAAGTGCCACCGCAGGAAATGCGGCACTCGCGAGCGTATTGACGAAGCTAATCGAAATGACACACAAGTTCGTTACAATGCGTAGCATTAACTCGCGGTGTCTGGCTTCCATAACCTGCTTAAGCCAGTGATTTTCCCATCCGTACCAACGTAGATGACGGAGGGCCTCCACAAACTGAGATGTGATTTGCAGTCTTGCATCCGTTGCAGCTCGCCGAACCCGTTCCCATCGAAGGAGGATGCGAGTAATGATAACATTTGCACCCTGGGCAACCAGGACGGTAAGAATAGCCAGGAGGCATGATGGCCCAAATAACTTCCAAACAAGGACAGTAGCAACAATTATCCCGACCGGCTTATCAACCAACGAGTCAACTTCCCAGAATCTCTGGGAAACTTCATAAGCATCACCACGTAGCAAGTTGAATATTTTGCCCATTGAAGCAGCTTCCTTTACGGGTTGGTGATGGCGCCCATGTCTCCTGGAGAAGATGCTAAAGATACGGTTATACCAAGGTTTTGACGAAGTGGCTCCATTTGCAAGAGAACCATTGGAAACTGATTCTTCCGGGGGTTCGGGCTTAGTGTGTTTGGCCTCCAGTTCCACGCCAAAAATGTTCTTTCTCGACAGCGCCTTCTCATAGATCATCATGATCATCTCTCCCCGGCTCCTCTCATAGCAGCGTCTCCCGTACCAGAGAGCCAGCACCTGCAACTGAGTCGCTACAAGGCGAATGATCAGTGCCACTAGAGCGTACGTCAGGGCCACGCGTCTAGGAGAGAGAGGATCCTCCACTGCTTGCAACAACTGCTGCAACAAAATAGGAGTTGAAAAGTCTGTCAATCCAGTCAGCAGTGGCCTAGGTCACGGAGTTCTCCAAATCAGACCGCAGAACATTTGCACCGTGGCAAGAGTAGTCACAATCAGCACATCAATCCCGTTAGCCTTGAGCACGCGTCTTAGAACGGAGCCCCGGAGCAGACGGAATCTCTCATGCAGGCGCCGATGTTGGAACTCATAACCTAGATACCAAACGTCGTCTTCGTGGAGCTGTCTTCTGCGCCCTATCAACATGAGAGGGGCCATCCAGGAAACCGTGAGAAACTGCCAGAGGCGCAGATTGTCTTCAGGACTGCGCCAATGACTGTTTGGCACTTGGCCTACGCTGCTGATATTAATCGGAGGCAATGATGGATCACGGCATGGCATCCAGAGAACGACTGCTGCGGCAGCAACTGCAGTACCGATAGCAACATAATGTGCACCGATTTTGAAACTAGAGATATCATAGCTCCCAGTAAACAACAGCAGCTCTGTTGAGATGGTGACAAGAAAGTATAAAAGTAGTGAAGATGGGCTCGACCGCGGACGCTTGATCGCGATCAAAAGAACAACGGCCACCTGATTATTCACTCAGCCGAATGCCCGCCGGACGGTTGACGGAGTCGGACAAATCTTACCCATGACACGAGGGGAGCCACAGCAGAGAGATCAATACCCGGAGGGATCAATTGAGCAGCTTCTGAGAGACATCCCAGGACGGAGAAAGCGAAAAGAAGAATGGCCCCGACAGGCGGCTGAGTTGCGCCCGCTGGGGCCAGCTCCAGATATTCCTCTGATTTTTCTGAAACGAAAGGCCGGCACCACTTCGGACGCCATTGATAGAAGAACCGGGTGGAAATTGTGTTGATCAGGATAGTTGCAATCACAATAGCAGGGACACAGGAGACATATGGCCTCGCGCAGGTGGTAAGCTGCGCATCAGCGGAGTCCTAGGATTGGTGTTATCTCTACCAGTCATTGATAAGGGAAATGGGGTATTTCTGGATGGGATGAGATGCACGTACCCATAGTGAATGGCAGACGGCAAAGGTGCCATCGAGAGGGATGGCCAGCCGTTGAAGGCGACTCGTCGTCATCGAGGCTGGATGGATTGTCGGAGGAGAGAGACGTAATCATTGATGCGAGAGTAGGAAGAAGCAGTTCTACGGCGGGCGAGAAGCTCACAGGTGCAGATAGGGCTGTCAGCACAAGCCCTAAGCGCCGAGGCATCCACCCCCTCACGGCTCGGCGGACATCGCTGCTCCGAGTCGGTGAGTTGTCCGATGGGATTGCAGTTGACAGCAGTTCGTGATAGTTAGTTGGCTAGTTAGCCAGTTGACTATTCAATCGGTTGATTATTAAGTCCATCAGAAGTCCTTAACTGGTTATAGGCTGTTGTGAATATCGAATAGATAACTAATTGTCGATCAAGATGCGTCATGTCGGCCTTGCTTGCCGTATCCGGAAACAGCGGACTATCAAGGCTCCATATCTCGGTGACATTTTTTTGCAGCGGATTAGAATTCGCAGAATTCTCTTCTCTTTTTAACCTCGTTCTTCCGGATTTTCATCTGAGAAACCCATCTTCTGCCGTCTGACCACGTCTGTGCCTTGTCGGCTTGTTTTCAAGACGAAAATGGCTTTCGTTATCCAATATCTCCAGCTGCGAAAGCGTGTCCTGCAGCAACTGCAAGCAGTCGCCAGTGATACTGAAGCAGCACCGGCTCAAGTCCCAGTTGACGTCGCTCCAGTTGACGAGAAGCCGGAATCTCAACCGAGTAAGATCTGCAATTCTGCCTTCTGTCATATCCCTGGAATCACGCTAGAAGTGGATTGTAACGGTGAGCAGTATTATCGCGTTGGCTGGGAAGGCACAGGTGATCCATTCAACCCTCGCGAATGGTCTTCAGCGCGACGTATTGCTTCCACGCTCCTAGTATGTCTTATTGCCTTAATCACCACCATGGCCTCCGCTATCGATTCGGCAATCATCACAGAGGCATCCAAGGAGTTTGGGGTGTCCGATGTGACTGAATCCCTAGCAACGGCCCTCTATTTGATCGGCTTCGGTGCCGGAGCCTTGGCCTCCAGTCCTCTCTCCGAAATGGTCGGTCGATATCCAGTCTACTTGGGAACCCTCGTCATCTTCGGTGCCTGGCTCCTTGGAGCGGCTTTGGCGCCCAATATTGGGGCCCAGCTCGCTTTTCGCTTCCTTGCTGGATTGTTCGGTTCTGCACCGCTCACCGTTGCCGGAGGGTCTGTTTCCGATGTGTGGACCTCCTTCGAGAAGACCTTTGGTTTTCCGATCTTTGCCATCCCTGGGTTCGGGGGGCCGGTTCTCGGTATGTTGCATGCAGCATTTCCTTTATCCATCTAGTCAAACCTTGTCTACCTCGAACGAGGAGAGGGGACTAACTAGTCGGCACCTGTTCATGTTCGATAGGACCTGTTGTTGGGGCCTACATTGGCTACAGCCCGCATATCAGCTGGAGATGGACTGAATGGATCATGCTTATTTTCGATGGGCTTGTTATTGCAATGATCCTCCTTTTCAAAAGAGAGACATTCGCGCCTCAAATTCTCTTCTACAGGGCTAGGTTCTTCCGAAAGGCTACAGGCAACCCGCTATTCAAGACGGAACTAGAAGCCTCAGGATCCGTTTCTCTCGGCTCCACGCTAAAGCGGAATTTCAGTCGTCCATGGCTCCTATTGACGGAACCCATTGTCATTGCTTTCACCCTGTATTTGACGATTGTCTATATCGTGCTCTTCACTTTTCTGGACGGGTGGGTGGCTCATTTGCCCTTCCAGTATCTGCCAGTACAGTCTTGCTAACTTCCCTGCAGTTACCCATACATCTTTGGAGAGGTTCATCACATCAATGAAGGTCTGTCCAATATCTGTTTCTTGGGCCTTTTCATTGGTATAGTTCTCTCCATGTCACTTGTCCCTATTCTTTACCGTAGAACAGCAAAACAGTTGATAGAGGACGGCGACGACGGCTCGGGTCACATGTTAAGACAGGAATCTCGTCTTTTCTTCGCCTTTTTCGGAGCTCCAGCTATTCCTATCGGGCTGTTTTGGATGGGATGGACAGATTTCGTAAGTGGTCATGTTCTGCAGAATTTTCCCCTGCAATTATTCCTGCATAGGCTAACATGCCGGAAGCCGTCCATTTCCATATGGTCACCCCTCATTGCTTCAGTCGTGGTGGGCTTTGGTGTTATCTGCATCTTCATGTCCGCCTACATGTATATCATCGACTCATACCAGCAATACGCTGCCTCAGCGCTTACCTTCGTTGCGCTTGTTCGATATCTCTCTGCCGGCGGCATGACTGTCGTGGGTATTCCGATGTATAAGAATCTTGGTGTCCACTGGACATTGACAGTGCTGGGAGCGATCAGTGTTGTCGCCATGCCAATCCCCTACCTTCTGTTTTACTGGGGACCAAGTCTCCGGAAGCGAAGCAAATGGGCCGTGGCCTTCAAACATTGAAATAGGAGCTGTTCTCTTAGCTAATGCGGGGATAGAAAGGTGAGAACAACAAAGATTGAAGAAGGATGGAGCTGAGGTCGGATCGAATTATCCATCTTTTTCGGCAAGTGGCGTACCACTTTGATAAGGACAGGGGTCCGGAAGCATGTCTGCGGTCAAACTTCGATTACGGGAATAGAATAATGTGTTGATGGGGGTCGAACTCGCTGAGTTGGTTGTTCTCGCTGGGAGTCAACTAGTTAGTTATCTACGCTGTGCTAACTAGGAAGGAGCTGAACCATGGGAACCACCAACATAATGCGGCTCTGGTTATGTCCAGAGGCGTTTAATATCTGGGAGACTGGCGCTGTGATGCTGGAAGTTTAGGTATTGAGGGATTTTCGGGAGCTATGCAGGGTCTCTTTGAATTGAAGGGTATTGAAGTATAATCAAATAGAATGGTATGCCTGCCAATGATTGATTGATTGATTTATTGTACCACCGGGCCGTTCAACGGAATCCAGCTTTAATTTGTGAAAAGTGTCTTAGGCATGTCAAAGCTGTCAGTGGTTGAAATGGATATTGTACGCAGAGCGCATAATAGGTGGATGTTCCGGGAAGGCTGTTACCCCTTCGTTCTGCATGGAGGACATCATCATATAAAAAAGCATCTAAGATGAAGGCAAGAAATATAGCTTCAAGGAATCCAGCAATCTATTCGATATAAGGCCACACAATGCTCTGTCTGTTTTCTTTTACCACTACGGTCGTGTACGGACGATCCGACTCTTCCCCCTTGATTCATGAGATCATTTCAGTGGTATCGAGTGTTGTTCAAGTATTTAGCAGAGTCAAACTTATGCAATAGAAACACTCTTAACTTCCTGAGACTGTCTATGGTATATGTCTTCAGCCCACATGCTCTACTCCTCACTACCTGTAAGAACCTATTGCCTAACCAAACGTTGGTATCCACTGCTACTATGGGTCAGCCTCAATAAGCCTGGTTTAGTTTCCCCCCCTAGGACCGCACCCTCCTATGCCGGATATAGTCCGCAAGACAGGGTACATTGGCCATTTAAATATACTTGTTCACTGCGTGTAGAAGGTTCACCTATAATGAGTGAAGAGCAAATCCAACATAGGGCACCCAGTGGGTCGCTTAGTTCTTATTTTTTCTCTCTCTCTCTCTCTCTTTTATAACCCGAAACCCCCTGTATCTGGTCCCTCTCTATTCCACGTGTTCTACCATGGGTGATTCAACTTTACACATATCTTTAGCCTGCTTGGCATTCTTCTGCATTTCCTCATTCTCATGCTCAATATACTTCAATGGACGCTTTCTGGAAATTGCATCGGGGTCTCTGATGACGATCAGAGATGGATCAGAGCGGTAATAGGCGTCGAGGTCTTCCAGGGTGCGGTTTGCTGGAGGGAGTTAGCCTTATCAAATACCTATTTGAAAACATGATCAGTATGGAGGGAGTTTGTAATTGCCTGTTTCTGGATAAAAGAAGTAGATAATGGGTAGGAAGACGGCGTTGGTGACTGTCCAGACGATCCAGAATCGCCAGCCGATGTTGTCGACGGCAACGGGCGTGATTTCGACGACAACAAAGTTTGTGATCCTGCATGGATACATACAATGATGAGTATTATGAAAAGACATCTGAATGGGAGAGATTACCAATCAGTAGCCGTTGCAACAGCCGCGCCTTTCGTCCGCATCGGAAGCGAGTTGACCTCAGTCGGATACAACCAGGGAACACCGAGCATTCCCATACCGAAGGCGATGTGAAAGAGAAAGAAGAATGCGATAGATGCGGATCCGTATTTCTTGCTGTCGGGGTCACTCTGCGCAAAGGAGAGCAGGATAGTAATGATCAGGAAAGAAAGGAACTGCCCGAACGTCGAAAACAGCATCAACCCTCTTCGGCCCCAGCGCTCGACCAGCGTGACGGCCAGAGAGGCAAAGATGAAATACGACGTAGCGTTGCAGGCCGTTAGGAGTCTAGCCATGCTATTCGACAGCCCGACGTATTTCATGAGCACCGTGGGTAGGTAGTAGGACATGATATTGATCCCGCCGAATTGCTGCATGAACTGCGAGCCCGCGCCGAGGATCAGTCGTCGAAGCGTCTTTGAATCGCGGCCGGCTTTGCCCAGAAAGATATCCCTCCACCGAATCGAGTTTTCACGTTCATAGGCAATCGTATACTCCATCTCGTTGCGCTGGGTGGCGATGTATGGGTCGTCAACGGGCTTGGCCTCCAGACTTGCTAGGATTTCAACGGCCTTGACGTCGTGACCATGAGCTAACAGCCACCGGGGAGATTCAGGGAGCCATGGAACCGTTGCAAAGAGGATGAAAATGAAGAAGAATTGAAAGGCAATCGGGAATCGCCAGGCAACGGCGCCTCCGGCAAAGGATAGGCCGTAGTTGATCCAGTTTACCGTGGCGTATCCCAGGATGTTCATGGCCATTTCAAGAATGACCAGTTTCCCCCTCCATCGGACGGGTGTCGTCTCTGTTTGCCAAATGGGAGCAGTAGCAGTATTGAGGCCATTACCGATTCTGTAAATCTGTTAGTCTGGACGGTCAGAAATAGGGCAGGATGGAACTAACCCTAGAACAATCCTGCCAACAAACATCTGCCCTAGACTGAAAGATGCCGCCTGGAGAATCACTCCAATGGACATGATGGCTGAACCGAGAATAATCGACTTCTTCCGTCCTAGGCATTCGCCTATTGTGAATGCCACGATTGCTCCAAGAAAACATCCAACGTCGTAAATGGCCGTGACTGTTGAGAGGACCTTGGCTTTACCTGGTCCGACTAAGTCATGTAGCTCCAGGAAGTTTTGCGTGACGACCACACCACCTGTTTGGGACCTGTTAGGGTTTCTTTCAAGGAGGCCAGGAGAATGAAGACGGGACATACTGAAGACACCTTGATCATATCCAAACAGTGTCATGTCAGTGGCACACGCAACCTGCAGGAGAGCATATATTCAGCACAAAGAGATGCCTTGAACGTGCTGACGCGAGATAACTCACGGTGATCCAGAAGACAAGCCATCCTCCTGTCAGCCCGAAGTAGGGCTTCTTCTGACCGGCGACAGTCATCCCACACAGCAATACTTAGCGGAAACAAAGAATTCTCAAAGATAAAGGAGATAGATTTATAAAAGGCATATATAATTGGCCTTGGAATGACTCACTTTCATTGGGGTCTGTGACCTATTTATCCCTAGCCGGCCATCACCCTCCATCTAGCACCTGTTTCTCCAGGAGACCACCATCTCACCTCCGCGCTCCGTGGACAATCCCCCGCGAAAGTTAGTTATGTGGAGTCAGTCCATGGAGGATGTGCGTGCGGCACCCCAGACCGTAAGATTCACGCTAACCATCACAGCCCGGCTGCTGCTGAGCATCATGCAACAGCCTCAATTGGCCCCGGAAAGGGCAATTTGGCAGAACCTGAGCTTATGACATCATGCTGGGGACGGCAGGGATGAGCGGTCCCAGCTGAGAGGAATAGTGCATGAGAACGGCGGTGCCGCAGGTAATCAGCAGTCGTCCATGGAAAGATCAAGAATCTCAAACCGTGGTTTCAGTGCAACAAATAAGCCGGTCTATTTCAAAGTCTAATATCTATCACGTACTAGGAAGCTCGAACAGTTCTACGTCAACGTGTAACCGTCAACGTGTAACCGCCGTCAATGACGAGGTTGGCTCCTGTCATATAGCTGCAGGCATCACTTGCGAGGAACACATAGGCCTAGCGAGTAGAAACGCTAGACCCTAAACTTCGTCAGCCAGAGAAAAAAAGCACAAGAAACGTACGTCTGTTAGTCCTGCAGGATCTGCAATCCTCCCGCCTGGAATCATAGCGAGCCACCGGTCCATTCGCTCCTTTGGCTGCTGGGTGAGCACTGCAGTCCCTGTCAGCCCTAGTTTAGGTTCAATTTCCCATTATACGCAGCCTGGGCAGTCCACATCACCCCATCGTAGTTGACTCTAATTTCCCGCTGCCAAGTCTCCTCCGTGTACTCTAGAGCAGGCGAGTTGGTACACGTTCCAGCGTTGGCCACCGCAACATCCAAACGACGCTCTATGATCGCCGCAATCTCGTTCCATGATGTGACGTCCGATTGGAACGCTTGGACGCGGACCCCTGTGTCTGCGGCGATCTTCGCTGCATTCTCAATGGCATCGGTCGTCGAGGAGTAAACCAAGGCTACATCAACACCGGCCTCGGCAAGACTCCGGGCCACTTCTAGGCCGATTCCGCGTGCGCCTCCGGTTACTGAGCAAACTTTGCGCAGAGGGAAAATTGAGACAGCACTGGTTTGTGCACGCTGGGAGGTTGATACAGGAGCATTGCGGAGTGCAGTGAGGAATGGGGATCGGGGAACTGGGGAAGTAACAGCAGGGATAATCTGGAGAATGGGCAGCAGATACGGAAGTATGGTTAAATAATCTACGGTGTCCTCATTATTGAACTTGAAAGGGCATGGAGTAGAAGCGCGTTAATCCCCCTCTTCGGCATCATCCACAGTGAATGGAAATCCCCCTCGAAATCCACCGGACAATCCAGGGAAAAGAAACAGGAATAGTGTCTGCTTCAGGCAAATTTCCCGACCCCCAGACGGATTTAGTCCGAACACCGTCCAAGAGCGAGGGGAAGTGCATCGCTCTTCAACCCGATTAGTCGCCACGACGCACCGTGGCGTTTCTCGGCTTGTTCCTGGTCCTGATCTCCAGATTATGCTCGCTATGCTCCCCCACGGCCCTTGCGTTCAGAGGCTTGCTGCATACGGATTTTACTATCTAATCCTGCCATGAGCTGCTCACTTCCATGCCCGGGATGCCGGAAACGGAAAATCAACTGTGATGAAAACCGGTCGGAGTGCGGCCAGCGTGCAAGTAGTGGCCGGGTCATGTCGTTATGCCCTTCCATTTCACTCTGCGTATAGTGGTCTGACTCGTTTCCATAGTAAGCCCCTGTTGTAGACCCGGCGTATGTAGTGAGCGTTCCGGATTGAACTTTCCTTCTGTATCAAACATGGATATGGAAGTCTGTATAGCAACACCCTCAATCCGTTGCTACCTGACCTAGTTAATCCAGCAGAACCCGTCTTTTGTCCTTCGAAACGTCAAGGATGCGATGGCTGAGAATCGCCCCAAGCCGGAGCTTAAAGACCCTCAGAACGTGCTGGCTGGTGCATGTTGCGCAGACTGGTATCTGTGGTAGTGACGCGAGCGACATACTCCTGGTGTCTTTACTACCGGCCATACTGACAATACATACGCCCACTAGTATAAGCGTCTGAGCCGATGAAAGCTGGGCGAGAGAATGTGTTCAAGGTCATGATTGCCGGGGTGGAATAGATGTTGTTGTCAATGTAGACAGTATAGACTGCTGGAAATGAACCTCGGCTGTTCCGAGGGCCGTATTGCCGTCCCACTGTTTTACCACGGTTTCGTGCAACGTCGGCATTTATTCTGGCAGTTGTTTCCCGACTGCGGTGTTTTATAATAAACTGCTGTCTCTGATGAGATCAGTAATTCTTGGTTGTCCCTAGCAAGAAAGCTCACAGGTTGAAATCATGTCTTCTGCACAGCAACGACTATCGTCCATCTCAAATCAGCTTGCCGCTGGTGCTGCGAATCCAGCAAAGCAGAGGCTTCTGGCTAAGAATCCAGATGACATTGTATGTTCCATTGCACCGACTAGATCTTGATCTATTGGGTCTACTGGGATATGTCTTGCCCGGCAAATGTTGACGCAGTAACGATAGGTGATTACATTGGCAGTCCGAACGCCCCTTACCAAAGCTAGGAAGGGCGGGTTGAAGGACACCACATTGGATGATCTGCTGATTTCCTTGTTGACGGTACGCTGCTAGGAAGAACCATTCTGGAATGCGATCTAACCTGATCCAGACTGTTCGCGAGAAATCGAACATCGACCCCAATCTAGTCGAGGATGTTTGCGTCGGCAATGTTCTAAGTCAGGGACAGGCGTACATCGCCCGTTCCGCTGTCCTGGCCGCAGGCTACCCCGTTACAACGGCAGCATCCGTTGCGAACCGATTCTGCTCTTCTGGGCTGCTGGCAGTCCAGAACATTGCAAATCAGATCCTGGCCGGTTCGATTGACATCGGCATCGCTGTCGGGGCGGAGAGCATGAGTACCAACCCCGACGGTGGTGCGCCCCAGATGTCCCAGCAGATCCTGTCGCATCCAATTGCTTCACAGAACCAACAGCCTATGGGCCAGACATCGGAGAACGTAGCAGCCCAGTTCAACCTTACCAGAGAACAAATCGACGAGTTTGCTGCAAAGAGTTTCCAGAAGGCTGAGCACGCTCAGAAATCCGGTTGGTTCAATGATGAGATTGTCCCTGTCCATACCAAGGTCAAGGACCCCAAGACTGGCGAGGTGAAGGAGATCGTGGTCGACCGTGACGATGGCATCCGTTATGGAACCACCGCCGAGGGACTCGCTAAGATCCGTGCTGCGTTCCCTCACTGGAAGCCTAGCGTGACTACTGGCGGAAACGCCAGCCAGATTACGGACGGTGCAGCAGCCGTTGTCCTGATGAAGCGATCGCGCGCGCAGGACTTAGGACTATCCATCCTGGGCAAGTTCTGCGGTGCCACCGTCACAGGGCTGGAGCCTCGAATCATGGGTATTGGCCCATCTCGTGCTATTCCCAAGATTCTGTCCAAGTTTTCTTTGACCAAGGATGATGTCGACGTTTTTGAGATCAACGAAGCGTTTGCAACCATGGTAATTTCCCTGCCTGGTCTCATCCTGGGAATTGGACATGGCGAACTGACGAATACGATAGGGTGTCTACTGTGTCAACAAACTAGGCCTTGACGAGTCAAAGGTCAATCCAAGAGGTGGTGCAATGTAAGTAACCCTGTTTCTAGACGAATTGAGACTGCAAGCTGACTGTCACCAGTGCCATTGGGCATCCACTGGGCTGCACAGGAGCACGCCAAGTCGTCACTGCTCTGTCCGAGCTACGACGGCAAGACAAACGGATAGCAGTAACCTCAATGTGCATTGGAACGGTCAGTTTTCCCTCTTCCTGCTTGTAGTCCTGTTCATCAAGGCTGGTTGCTAACATTGCTAACACTGTTGCAGGGTATGGGCATGGCTGGGATTTTTGTCTCCGAGCACTAAGTCCAAGGGCAATATGAAAAGTGCCAGGATATGCACCACTCCTTGTATGAAGTACTGCGTAATTTATTCCCAGAGAGAGCAATCCGAGACATTGAGTCCATGCTTTAACTTTATCCTATCCGTATGCGCCTGCCTGATAAGAGGAGGCTGGGCGCATAGATACGTGCCGTCCTCTGCATCGTGATGCGTGCTTTGAGAGAGGAGCTCATTCCCGTGCGGCAGTAATAGAGCTGTGTGGAGGGATGATGGCTCGGCTCCTCTGCAGAAGTCTTAGACGGTCTGTAAATATATGTAGAGTGTAGACGAGAAGCTGGACGTGTCATCTGTGAAGCCGTCCAAGTGCAGCCTGCGCTATCACCATCACGTGTGGCGGCGTCATCGCCGGCTGTAACTCAAAGCTACTCTTGACACCGCTCCTCTTCTCTTCGTTTCACCTCGTCGCCCCTCTCGATATCCTCTTCCGGTACAGCCATCGTCCTTTGATCAATCTTGCTTTGCTGGCTGTTCTGTATTCAGCTCTTCGTCTGTTGGGTTTCTGGACTCTCCCAACCATGAAGCTCCTCGCCACGGCCCCGTTCCTCCTCCTCAACGCCCTCCCTATCTCGGCTCGAGCCTTGAACTTCTTCGACACGCAATCTCCCATTCGGGTGGAAAGTCTTCCTGTCAACGGAGAAAACCCACTGGAGTATTGCGCGGACCCATCAGCCCACCTTCTGCAGATCGAGAAGGTGGATCTCCACCCCAATCCACCTCTGCCGTATGTCTCCCACTCCAACAGCTCTTAAAGCGCATATTCTCCAGCGATCTTTGCTTCATTTCTGCTTCATTGCTGATAGAAGTATGCTAATGCGTCTCATTATAGTGGCCAAACCCTTTCCATCAAGGCAAATGGCACCTTGCTTGATACTGTCGAGGAGGGCGCTATTGTGCTTTTGGAGGTCAAATATGGATTGATCACTTTGCTCAAGCAACAAGTCGATCTCTGCGAGCAGGTCAAGAATGTCGACATTGAGTGCCCCTTGGAGAAGGGCGATTTGACCCTGTCGAAGGATGTTGATTTGCCCAAGGAGATCCCACCGGTACGTCCACTCCAGGTCATCTTATCCGTCAAGGTTACTGTTACTCTTCACAAGCTAACGTAGTGGTTCTATCCTCGTTCGAAATTAGGGCAAATATTCCGTCCTTGCTGACGTCTACACCAACGACCAAAGACAGATTACCTGTCTCCGGGCTACTAACATCGAGTTCCGGCGGTTCTAATTGGGTTCTCTTTTTCTAGGAGATCCGCATGAACCTATTCTCCGACGAATCAGTTTACCATCACCTATTGCACTCCATATAACTCATGCATTTTTACAAGTGACCGATCGAGTTGCAGCGTGTTAATATTATCCCTTTTTCAATCTGCCTCCACGTTGTTATCTTGCCTGACGAAGTCATTGATATCTCATTGCTACGAACCGTTGTGTTTTCTCTTTTGGAGTATTTTCCCATCGATAGCTTTCATGTTCTCATGTCTTGCTTTAACGGCGTCAGGACTCTGCGACATTCCCCGTCTGCTGATCTGAATTTGGCCTTTGCATGTCCATGTCCATGTCCACTTCTATTCTTAACACGGAGCCTAATAATTCCTAAGACCCTTGTGTGGCCTAAGGGATGATAATATGGGTTAACTTTACCTTTTTTTCCGTTCTGCTTTTTCCGTTCGCCTTGCTCATTTTCAAAGCATTGTTGTTATTGATAGAAGTATAGCACCAGCCAAAGTTGCCTTATCATTATGCCCATCACTAGCCCTTTTCAATGGTTTTCAATGGATACTCTTCCCTGCGACAACTGTATTTCAATTCCAAGCGTATATATCTTGCCATTTGCGATCTATACCTCCGTATACCGAATCTCATATTCCGGAGGCAAATGCGACCTAGTATTGCCGCCCCCCAATTCCCTTGTGCAATATACAAGGAGCTTGAATGCTGTGTCATATTCAATTCAATTGGATTTCTGATCTTTCTGGTATATTTCTCCATCAACCCCCGTCCTCATCTCGTCCATCTGCTTTACTCTCCAAATAACCGCCGGACGCGCTTAAGCACGCTATCTTTCTCCGGATCGTACGGGTGATCTTTACTCGGGATTTCCAATACGGCTGGAAATGCTTCGGAGAAGGAATCGACGGTATTCCGGATGCGTTCTGCGATCTGTTTTCCGTTTCAGAACATAGTTTGTAAGGCAGAAAGGTGAGATTGCAGGGGATACTAGGACATACATGTTGGTTAATGAGGACTATGGCGATATCCTTCCTTTCTTGTGTGAAGTTGTGGAATGTCCGTTCGATAGTCGAGGTTTCGGTCTTCGAGTCAACCACGAGGAAGTTCCGTTGTGAGTCTGGGGGGTCGGTGACATGCTAGATATGGAGATTATCAATACACTTTAATTTTTCTATTCTGGGAGTTGTCTCATTCGTGGGATCTGTTCGGGGGAATCTTCGAGGCAATTGGGGGAATAGACGGACGTACGCCAATGCCAGCTAATAGGAGACCGGTTACGGAGCTGGAGATTGCAGTCGTGGGAGTTAGCGAGTTGGCTTCTTAATATAAAGGTCATCAAACTGGGTTTAATTACTCTTCATCACCGATGACAGCGAGGAATTGCCGTTCCTATATCCAGATGCATAGCACATCAGACATCAGTGTCGCATTCGAGGTGGATCGAGGTACGTACCGAAGCAGCCATGGTGGAGGATGAAAGGGGTACCAAAGGCTAGGAAGGGGATGTGAAAGGAAAAGAAGAGAGGGTCCGGGATCTATGCGATCAATCCCCCGTAGTTCTCCTCGTGAATCCTTCAGATGCAGGAGAGCAAGAGCCGTGGCCTAGACAGTAGACAGTGATGATGCCGGCGTCATATCGATCGAAGCTACGTCGCTTATGTAAGCGTTTCACGGGCAACTCCGCTTGTTTTTGACACTGGAGAATAGAAGCTTGATTCACTTCGTTGTTCTCCTGCTCCAGCTGCAAGACATTAACACCTCTTATTCCTTTGTCCTTTTCCAAACTTCCATCGTTGAGCATTTCAAAACCACCTGGTTTTCCGCTGTTCTTTCGCCGACAACGCTCTACACAATGCCCCGGCTTATACGCCGACGTCCGCTGGCGGAACGCATCAGATCATACTTAAATCCGTTGGATTTTCTCCTATGGCTATCGGAAGAAGTCGATGCAAATGACTGGGATCAGTTTGAGAAGGACTGGGCGCTGCCTTTGGGTATCTTTTTGAACGGGGGTTTTCTGCTTGCCCGAGCGAATAGTCGCGCTGGCAGTAAAGCGATCGATGATGTCTTTGGTGAAGAGGAGAGAGTGCCATGGCTGGGCTGGTTTGTATGCTGCCGTTCCGCTTGCCATCTTCTCGTTTTTGCCGTTTAGCTTGTCACTACGGAGGTCTGACTGTTAATGGAACCTACGTACATGATTAGGCTTCTTTTGTCGTCCACCTCCTCGCCTGTCTCTCCGCATTAAACGCTTTCTACACTGTCTCGCGTAAACGACATTATCGCATGTTTGAAGCGTCTATCGATAAGGTTCCCACGACGCCGTCTGCGCGCCGTGTGCGGGTTGACTCTTCGCCTATGACGGGCTCACCGTTGCGCTATCTTGCCAATCTTATTACTCCCAGCGGCGCAGAGTCGAGAGCGCACCCTGATGCACAGCGGGATGTTTGGGAACTCGCAATCTGGGATCCGTTGCCGATTTGTCTGCGATTGTTTTGTCTGTTCAGTCCCGGGCATGTTCTGGTTTATTGGCTTTTCCTGCCCACCCAGCTCTCTGATCCTCGACCCAGTGTCACGATCGTGACGACCATCTTCTTGACGACTTTGTTGTCGGTACAGATGTCATTCTTATCCTCGTCGTTTATCCAAAAAACGAAAGATTCGGCCCTGGTTCAGAGAGAGGTATTGAAAGAGTATGACACCAAATTTGTGCATCCGCGGACCCAGCCTTTAATGAGAGATGTTGGAACTCAATTCTCGGAGGAGAATGCTACCCACTACGGCTCCGACAAGAAATACAACCAAGTTGATCTGTATACGCCGGCTTTTGTCATCCGACGTGGATTCCAAACCAGCCCCAACCCTAACTATGTCAGCCACGTCGACCCGGAAGGATTATCACCTACCATACGTAAGACAGCATCAACCACGGGCTTCTCCTCGGTGGCTCGTCAGCAACAAGCACTATTCCAGACCCCTACGCCTTCGCGCGATGCTTCCCCTCTTGTGCGACATTCTATCCGACAACCGCAGTTCCGACCGACGCCGACCAAGACTGGGGACGGCGGTAGTCTAGGCATTTATTCTCACGCCAACTCCCCATTGAGGAAGTCAATGTCATCAAGCTTTGAGCGTGAGATGAGTCCATTGAAGCGAGCGTCGAGTCCCCTTAAAAGGAGCAGCGTGCCACCAGGCATGAGTTTGGCGGCGATGCCGCCGAGTCAGCGTCGTGAGACAGGGAGGTTCTAGTACGAAGCCACAAACATGGTATCAGGAGATACGCACAAATTACGGCCCCTTTATTGAATAATTTCCTATAGAATTCTCTGCTGCATACGTCGCATATTGTCATTAAGGTTTGCTTTTATGGTTTGCATTGGGTACGGCGTCTTTGGGTTTATGATTTCCAATGGTTTTGTCTTTGTTCGGTTTCTAAGCTCTATTGTTCATTCATTCTCCCTTTTGTTTATACCGGGAGATGATGTATCAACCCTGGCCAGTCCCCTGTATTCTATATTTATATGGCTCGGCATGGTATCGAATCCATGGTTCGCCGGGACTCCTTGTTTCGAGTGCGGTTCCATTGCGACTTCTTCCTGGTTCATGGGTCGTAACTTCCCAGTATTGACATGCCCATATCCTTGTCTCTATTTCTGCCTTGTGTCCTCATCATGATAGCAATGCCATGCCACGGACTGTTGGTGTGTCTGTCCCACCCTTACCGGGCTCACAACTTTTCCCTCTTTCTCTCCGACGTATTTTTCGTTCATGCCAGAAGGCATTGGATTTCAGCTACATTCGTTTCAGCCCTATGTTTAGTATTTCGTGATTGAAGAAGGTCATCCATCTGCCCAACGTGTTTGTGACTCCTCTCCTACCACTCACACTTAAACTCCATCCGGCCTCAGACAACGGTATAGCAACGGTCGATTTAATCCAGGCCAAGGAAAAGAAACGGGAAAAATAATAAATTTGATGAAAGTGATGAATAACAGTGAGCAAGCCAAAATTACGGGTTCAGGCGTAATCGCTATTAGTGGCATGCACGGCATGGCCCGAGCTGGAGTTCTCACAAGCGCCGGGCACAGAAGTCGGGCCAACATTCCCCATCCAGCCCACCACGATGCTTTCATCGGTTGCATTGCCAACCCAGAACCAAGTACTCCATGCCCCAGGGACCTGCAGCATAAGCACCGCTTGCAAAGGCCATCGGTACGGTTCGCGAACCAAGACGCCAAACCTTGTGTGTCGAAATCTGCTACCTCACACCGCAACAACGCTACTGCGAAGTCGAAATCTACGAGACCCGCGGGGGCCAGGGTCTTGACCAAAATGGAGAGAGGCCACCAGAACGGTTTGTCTACTGCGAGATCGCGAAATAACTTGCGGCATGTGAGATCACGTCTGTCTCGGGAGCCGTCAACAGACGCGAAGCATCGACGTGCTGATAGAGGACGGGAGAAATATGAGTCTGATGAGTCCGGCGATGGCGATCAGCAGAGACATTCACGCAGAAGAGTTCCTCCAGGTGCTCGCCGGCGTCAGACGTCCAAAGGTTCAGGCAAGGAAAAACATCCTGACGGACATGAGCTTTTCACATGGAGCGCACGCCATCCTCGGACTGGCGCTCCCAATCGTCGCATCTCCAGCAGCACCGCCAGCAGCAGCAGTGCCTCCTCCAGTGATGAGATATCTGAAGACAGCTGTGTGGACGAGCCCATTCGCCGTGGCGTGAGCCCGCAGGGGTGGCGGTCAAAAAGGGGTCAGTGCATTCGTCGAGATGCTGGTCATGCCACATCTTCAGCATCATCTGAGGAGAGCGACTCGTCAATAATCTCCAGCGATCAATCGGAGGAACCGTTATCATCCGCGTTAGTGCCTCAGAATGCTGTACGGGGTCGAGGCAAAAAATCTGCCGTTGCCAAACGTCCAGTGAGAAGAGAGTCCCCCCAGTCGGCGCACTTTCAGCTGCAAGCTTCCAACGTGCAGCCAAGCCTGAGGAGAGTTCATCACGATGGTAATGCATTAGTCAACCCTGAGGCTTCACCGCGGTCTATATCTCCGGGAAATAGACGACCTCATTCCTCTAGAGAGTCTGGTATGAGATCGAATGTCGGAAGGACCCGAGTCGTTCCTCCCGATCCACCGCCAGCCCCTTCACCTCCTCTGCCCCCTGCATCGCCCCTTAAACGTTCCCTTCTATATCACGATTCTGATCGCGTGGGAAACGATTCATCCGGCAGACACTGGGAAGACCGTCTCTTGGAGCCGAGCAACCGGATCCACGAATCAGACTCGGACGACTCTTTTTTAGACTATGGGGATATAGACCACCGGGAGCAAGGGAACCCCAACAACATCCGGTTGCTCCCTACGTCGGGCAGCCATTATCCACACTCCGTCGACCTGCCATCCCCAATCTCGGAGAACGAGTCAGAAGAGGAGATAACGTCCCAGCACTCGACCCCGGAAATGGAGGAGAGAGCGCATCTTCACGACGAATGGCGACACCTTTCTCGGAGTTTGAAGCATGCCCAATACCCGAAGCAGTCATCCAAAGTCAACCTCCAAACGGCGGACCATCAGATGCCACGGGTGGTCAAGAAGCCTTCCATGAGCCGGACTCGGCACAAGGAACACTCCCAATCAAGTCGGCATTCGAACAGCCTGGTACATACTCGAGAGAAACGTCACGACGGGAATGCATTCACTACCACACCCACTACCACTCATACTACACATGGCGCCCTGACGATGGCAAAAGGTCATTCTCGGAAAAGCGTAATCATGCCCAGGTCCCGTCGTTCAACCGTAAGCGAAAAGAAGGAGAATTCTCGGAACCAGCCTCAAACGATCTCCATACGATTTGGGTCACGACCTCCGATGCAAGTGTCGCTAGGGAAATCAAGCACCATGTCCGTCACATCTTCGAGAAGCGATTCAAAGTCCGATCCTCCCGCCACAAAGATCCGAGCCCTTCCAGAACGCGAACGCATGAGTCCAGAAAGCCCGCGAAGTACGCATGGGTTCACCCATATGCCAGAGACCGACATGTGGCCTATAGAACACCCCGGCAGGAGCGTGCACGAGGACCGTAAGTTGCCGCAAAATCCTGCTGTTGTCGAACCCAGAAGGCGAAGTATTTCCCATCTTGATCTATACGCGAGAGATCCTCGGGCACCATCGGAGTATCGTCACCATCCGCAGATACCAGTCGATGTTCCTTTGGACGATGAAGTTGAGGAATCCGACGGATATGACGAAGACTCTGAAGATTTCTCCGAGGAAGAAGCACTCCCTCCCCCGGCTCCTCCCCCTGTGCCACAGCCACCTTCCCTTCCACGCGAAACTAGAACGCAGGCCGGTGTAGGGAGTGGAGTAAACGGCGCCTCTTCAGCTGGAGTTTCCCGCTTTTGGCCCTTCAGTCGTGCACCAGCAAACCCGCCGGTTGACGAGATGATGAATCCTAGGCGCAATAGCATGTCGGCTCATCTTGATAACGCTACCCCAGGTCGGTTGAACCATCCCATGTCGAATCTGCCTGGTGCTGGATTACCCAACCTGCATAACTATGGGATACCTCGTCAGGTCAACACGGCACCGATGCAGCAAAACCAGAGGATACAGCCGCAGCAGCTGAATGGAATACCACCTCAACATATGGGTGGAGTTCCCATGCAACGGATTGGCGCATTGCCGGTGCAGCAAGAGCACAAGATGCAACCACAACCGCAACCACAAACACAACCTCAGCCCCAGCCCCAGCCCCAGCCCCAGTCCCAGCCGCAATTACAGCCGCAACTACAACCACAACTACAACCACAACTACAACCACAACTACAACCGCAACTACAGCCGCAACTACAGCCGCAACAATTCAGTGTAGTTCCGCCTCAGAAGGCCGGTGGAATACCTATACAACAGGCCAATAGATTGCCAGTGCAGCAGTTTAATGGCATACCAGTTCAGAATGTCAGTGGGATACCCATGCAGCCAGCCAACGGACTGTCATTGCAACAGGGTAATCAATTACCACTGCAGTATGCCAATGGAGTTCCGATTATGCAAGGTCAAATACCAAAAATCATGCCTGCATTGCCTGCGGCGACGACTCCAAATAAACCTGCAGCTTCCGGTGAACCTAATGCTCCCCTAGCCGAGCGTGCCCGTCAATTCTTTCAGCGCATTTTCCCTCCCAAGCCCAAAGCTCCGGAATCTCAGCCCGTGAAAATCATTCCAGCCGTCGTATCCAGCAATAAATCGAAAGGTGCGAATACGTCCAAAAGCATCAAGGGCCCTAACTCCAAGGGCTCCAACTCCAAGGACTCCAACTCCAAGACAGCTGATTCACCGGCCAAAGAGGCTAAGCCTAAGCCTAATCCCGCGCAAGGGCTCAAAGAATTTCTCGACAAATTGCCCAAACCGAGCCGTCGCGAGGTATTTAGGTTTCTGGCCCGCTCTAGTCAATATATCGTCTATTTTATCGCTTTCGGGTTCTGCATGATGATCTTAGGTCGGATAGCTGGCTTCCTCGCCCTTGTAGGCGGCTGGATAGCGTGGTTCGCTTGGCCTTTTGTGTTTGTATTTTCGACATTGGGGCGATTGTTGATGAGTACATGAGCATTATGAGCATTATGAGGGTAGCTAATGCTACTGTTTGAGTGCCCTTTTTCTATGTGTATGTGTGTGTGTGTGTGTGTGTGTGTGGTCTCTCCCTGTTGCTTCTTATCTTCATGCTTTGCTCGATTTGTGACTACTAAAGGAGGTTCAGAGTTATTAAGATGAGCAGTTGACGATTCATGATCATGATTGATGATGGATGACTGGGATGACGTTCTTTTTTATTGTTAGTTATTCTTCCAGCATTTTTATCGACTTCATGTATTCATATGCATGAATGGATGAATTATCAATGCGTACGAAGTAAACTGAATAGTACTGTCGATGTGGAACTGCAGTATCTGCAGGTCGTGTCCCTGGTCTTATCTACCTTTCCCAGTATTATTTTACATTTACCGATTTGAATCCATGGAAGGAAGACCAGCGCCCTTCATATCTCGTAATAGGGTATAAAAACCCGAAAGAGAAAGCCCAGAAAGAGCCCAGGAAACCAACACCACTACTCCAGATAACAACATAACAAGACCAAAGCCAGGAGGCCTCTTTTCAAGCCCTGTTATTCAAAACGTACCTCCCCAACTCAGCAAAATCAATCGTATCCTCGCCCGTCGGCGTCCAGTCCAGATTACTGTATAAAGACTGATAGTGATTATAGGTACTCTCGATGGACGGACTCGTAGTAAGCATCTCATTGTTGTTCTCGTTGTTGCTATTGATATGGGCGTATGCTCCTCCTGCGTCGGTATTCTGCGGAAGCCAGAAATGGGAGATACTGTTCCAAAAGTCTGCGTCGACGATACCTTGCTGGTCTTGCCTGTAGGTGGCTAAGTCTGTATGTCTTTGTGCTTGGTGTTGACGATCTTTATCTCGATCCCCTATGACGCAAGTCGGTTGATCACCCTGCTGTTCCACAGTCAGGGAACCGGAACTAGGATCTTGTGACGTTGACGAAGGCCCGGATGATGAAGCCGATGAGATGGCGGACTCAGACATTGGTTGATGATGATGGTGAACAGGTAAATGAGACCAGACAGCTTCGATTTCCTTGAGTCGTTCAATGGCGAAGTGGTTGCCGTGGTCGGCAAGGTATTGGAGAACTTCTAGAGCGTCGTTGAGGCCGGGGGAGGGGTTGATCTTTTGGGTTTCTTCTGCGCATGCGGAATCGAATATTGCAGTTAGGATCATGATGAAGGCGGTTGAGAATGTTGCATCGAAGTCGAAGAAACCGAATATTGCTATATTATAGTCATGGAGGTTAGAATTGCATCAACGTGGTGAATAGGTATCTGGACATACCGAGAAAATCTTCTCTTCTTAGCACGATAACTACTTCTAGTAGTCTCCTTGCTGCTTCTGCGCAGGTGCGGGACAGTCTTCCCAGGGATGAGTTGATGAGGTCTGCGTAGTTCTGGTTGTCTCTGCTCAGGATGAGTCGGGCGACGTGCAGCAGAATCGGGCGGATGGTGAGGAGGATGGCCTAGTTTATTCAGTGTGGCGTGAGTTAGGTTAGTGTCTCTGGGGATGTATTATGGGATCCATACCTGATAGAGCATAATGTGGAGATAAGCTGAAGTTCTCAGGGACAGACTCGGTGTTAGGCTAGGCATGTTTCTAGTCAAATCTGATGGTATCTCTGCAGATATTTCGTGGAGTGATTTGACGATAGCTTGGACGGTGGGCACGAATGCTTCCTCTGGTTGAAGATCTCGCCCGTATAGAGCTGCAGACACCGATTTAGCTGGACGGATCGGACTGACGACAGGGGCAGGGGCACTATACTTTTGATAATCCGGCCTGTCACCCGTGCTATCCGGATATTGACACAGATAGGTGCGGCGGGTGAGAAGCCAAGTGCATCTGATGGCATGTCCAGTTCAATCGCTTCGTCGTTGATACTGGAAGGGTTTCCTGTAGCTGCAGCAAGACGTCTATACCATCGTGGGCTTCGTCAAAGATGCAATCTGGATTCGTTGTATAGCAACACTCACTTCTCTTGCATGTAGATTGTCCACCACAGACGATTAAGATGCACTCTCTCGGATCGCAAGAGATGTTTCACCCTAGAATAGCGATGGAAGCCGCGTGCCACTGCGATTCGCAGAGCTGTACTAATCTGGAAAAACACCAATATTAATAACGATCGCTAATGTGGGACCTGGTACAGCTCACGTAGATATGCGCCTCCTCCTTCCGGCCTGCGTTCTGGAGATACACGGCAGTCAAACCAAGAACCTCAACACCGGTCCTTCCATATGAGTACAGTTCGCTCAAGCTTGGGATTAGCTTCTCGGCGTACTCGAAGAGCGCGGAGCCAGGTAGTCCAGCATCGTCAAAGTCACCGCTGAAAAGCTTCCCGATAGAAAACACGAGTATCATCTGCAGATACCAAAGGCTGCTCACTTGGGAAGGGTCCCTCCTCCCGGCGTAGAAGATGCCCAGATGATCGGAGAAATCGCGCACGTCAAAATGGTGTTGAGTCTGGCCAATGAAAAAGTTGACCACGCTCAGCAGTTGATATGCCTTCTCCTCGCTGGGAAGTTCGAGGTCCCCCGGGCCACTATATTGGGGCACATTCCAGGGAGCAACAGACTCACGACGAACCCCGGCCATACCTGCCGATACGGATGAGGGGGGTGTTCTATCGTTAGTGGAAGGCCCTGGGTTGCCCAGTAGATCCTGCACTCGAGAACCGAAGGTATGGCTGGAGCTCAGGGATGCATCCGCCGCGATGACTTGCAGGCAATATCAGCAACCAAAAGTCGGGGTTAATATGGCCGATTCCCACGTACCGGATTGTGGTGAAGATGAAACAGCTGCTTGAAGAGACTGACCAGATGACATCGACGCTTCATCCCCCGCAGGCTGGGCCATGAAACCGCGGTCAATAGGCTGCGAAGTGCCCGCCGACGTGCCCGGTGTCTCTGGGAATCCCGCCAGACTCGGTACATGAGACGGTTGAATCAATCCGGAGACGGATTGATGGCAGGTGTGCTTCTCATTTTCTAGTAAACGTTTATTTGTTTAGCCGTTTTTCACGCCATTGATGTGGAGTGAAGAGATAGGAAGCCAACGCAGCCCTACCGGCCTTCTCATACTGCGCCAAACGACTCTCTAGCTCTGCGATGCGCCTGCAGCTCGAGAGGATTAGCTGAAGCAACAGGAATAGGCGAATGGAACGGGGTATGGCCCCTACGCGACATACGTAGCAGAATAGACCCTTCTCAGGCCCGCATCAGGGATCCTGCAGTCGAGCCCCCTCTTGCTGCAGTACTCACAAGGGGTCGTGCCAGAGCATTTGACTTTTTTCTTTCGACAGGTCAGACAACTGCAGGTGCGTTAGATTGCCTCTGTGGCTACGTGCCGCTGCGTGTAGCCGCGTGTAGCTGTACTGGAGTTGCAGCAAAGCGGGAGAGAGGCTTACGCAGAAACTGCCTTCTTCCCGTGGAATTCTCTGCTCGCAGGCATGGACCAGCAGTGTCTGAGCGCGATGACAGAGCTGAAATTGTCGCAGGGCGTGCTGCTGTGCGTCGTTTGGAATGCAGAGCAGACGATGGTGGTGGAAGATAAGAATGCGCATCGTCCCACGTAGACAGATAAGTCGATATCATCAATAGTTAAGCGCGGAGTAATAACCTCACGCCGGTTAACTCTATCTACTGTACGTTCTCATCAAGAATACCATGCTTTCAATACTGACATCAGGTCCTCAACATCAGCACTCAGTGCGTCTATCTCCTCGCTCTCTGCTTCGTCTGTCGCTGTCCCGTACCCTCCGCCGCCGGGCGTGCAGACGCGCATCCTGTCCCCGGCCTTCGCGTAGAAGCTGGCCTTCCCACTCACATTGACCACGCGTCCGTCCTCGCGGCGCAGCCAAAGATTCTGCCCGGGCGCGGCTGGCTCTCCTCCTGCCATGCCGTACGGCCGGAATGTGCGCCGTTCCGAAAGGATGCCGACGTGCATGTCGATCAGGAACTCCACCTCGCGGACAACGCCGTTACCACCCCTGTACCTCCCACGGCCGCCGCTTCCTGGTCGAAGTGCGAATTTCCGCAGGATGATGGGGTAGCGTCGCTCGAGGATCTCCGGATCCGTGATGCGCGTGTTGGTCATGTGGCAGTGGACGCCCTCTTCTCCCTGCCAGGTTGGTCCTGCACCGCTGCCGCCCGCGATGGTCTCGTAGTATCCAAAGCCAGGGTGGTCGGGGGTCTGCGGGAGCCCAAATGTGAAATTGGCCATGCATCCGTTGCTTGCGGCGCAGATTTGCAGCGCCTTTAGGATGACGTCGACCAGTCGCTGTGTCGTCAGGCCGTTTCCTGCGGCGACTGCAGCGCCCAGGGAAGGGCTGAGGAGACTGTTCTCGGGAATAATGATGTTGATGGGCAAAATGCAGCCCTGGTTCAGCGGGATATCGGCGTTGACAAGACACCGCAGCGTGTAAATGATTGCTGCGTTGCTAACTGCTATCGGCGCGTTCCAATTGCCTGGAGGATCATGAGTGAGGACTCTATATTGAATGGGCCAGAGGCGAGCGTACCGTGAGCCTGGGGACTGGTGCCCCTGAAGTCGAAGTCTGCTGCCCCTGTCTCTGGATCTATGGTTATTTTGAGCTTGATCCTCGTTCCATCGTCCATGTAATCCTCTGCCTGGAATACATGGCGGCCTTTTTCGCGGCAGAGGCACTTCAATGTCTCTCTGACTGCACTTTCAGCGGCCCGTTGGACTGCTTCCATATAGAGCTGTGGCATTTATGCGTCAGTCTTTCGAAAACAAATGCCCGTTGAGGGATTAACTCACCATTACCGTCTCAAGAGTGTACTCTTTGATGAGCTTAGAAACCAGGATAGATCCTTTATTATTCGCCGCCGCCTGTGCCTTGATATCTGTTAGGTTGTCCTGGTACGTACGAGTCCCCTGGCAGCCTGGGAAGCGCGCAGGGTCTTCGACCATAACCTTCCGCACACGTTCCTCTTGGAAAACGCCGTCTTCAATGACCTTGATGGCCTCAATCACCGCTCCCTCCTCCCACAATTCCTTGGAAGTTGCTGGCATCGACCCCGGCACGATGCCACCAATGTCAGCATGGTGCCCTCGCGATGCAGTCCAGAAGAGCAGTTTTTCCCCCTTCTCGTCGAATATGGGCGTGATGACAGTCAAGTCAGGCAGATGGGTCCCTCCCGCTGAAGGTGAGTTTGACAAGAAGACATCTCCCTTCCTGATATTACCTTTCCAGTAGTCGATCTGCCCCTTCACGGAAAAGGCCATGCTTCCGAGCATAGCAGGCACGTGCGGCGCATTGGCGACGAGCCCTCCATCGGCGGAGAAGATGGCACAGCTAAAATCTAGACGCTCTTTGATGTTCGTGCTGACGGATGTCTTTTGCAAGGCCCGTCCCATCTGCTCGGCGATGCCCATGAAGCGGTTGGCGAAGACGGACAGCTGGATAGGGTCCTCTGTGGCAGAGGCCGGTGTTGCAAGTTTGGCATTCACATCGATGACAAGCATTGAAGAGAGCGTTGTTGCGGTGCATTTTGGAGAGATGATTATCGTCTGCGTATTATCGATGACCGCAGCAGGGCCAGTGATGGTGTCTCCAGGCGTGAGGTCCTTGAGGTGGAAGAGAGGTACATTAACCATTCCACCACCATTGAAGAACATCAGTGTTGTCTCTCTCGATCTGGCAGGGTTCCGTTCCTTGAGATGGTCCAATTCTTGCAGGCCGACTTTATCCTCAGTAGAGGCCTTGGCCGTTGTACGGACCCGGATATCATCGATCAATATTCTTCTCCCTGTGGGAGTAAATCCGAATTCCCGGTAATGCTCACGGACAAAGGCCTCTTCAAAGTCCAAGCCGTCGTCAGGTTTCTCGATCATTAATGACGTGTCGCTCCCTTCGTATCGCAGATTTAGGTAGTAGCTCGAACTGGTATACTTGCACGTTGCATCCATCTGCTGGATAGACTTGACCGTCCTCAGTCGAAGCTCATCAAACACTGTCTGTACATGAGGCAAGACTTCAGTGGACAAAACGTCAGTGTAGGGCAGTCTCTCCTCTTGGATTGTGTCTGCCAGTGCCATCCCGTACGCTGAGAGTACCGAAGAATACTTGTGCACGACCACTCGTTCGATCCGGAGTGCCTGGGCGATATCACAGGCATGCTGGCCGCCAGCACCGCCAAATGCAGCCAGAATGTGATCAGACATCTGGTGTCCTCTGGCTTCTGTGAGCGCCCGAATTGGCCGACACATAGCCTCGTTCGCAACGGCGATGAAGCCATCAGCGACTTCATACGGTGACAGCTGCGTTCCCTGATCTTTGTTGATCTCATCTGCCAAAGCCGAGATCTTCCGGAAAGAAGCGTCGAAATCAAGCGGTTGATCCTGGGTCTCGCCAAAGATTGATGGGAAGTATTTCGGGACGATACGCCCGAGTACAAGATTTGCGTCTGTCACCGTTGCTGGGCCTCCTTTGCGGTAGCACGCTGGACCTGGGTGAGAACCGGCACTCTCAGGTCCAACAGCTAGAATTCCCTTGCGCCAGGCCAAGATACTCCCACCCCCAGCCGCCACGGTGTTGATATCAAGCTGAGGAGCCTGCACAAGCACTCCCGCAGTCATGGCCTCGAAGGTCAGCTCAGGGGATCCCGCATACCGTGAAACATCTGTTGAAGTTCCTCCCATGTCAAATCCGACCACTGGAACGGGGTTTTCTGGCATATATGATGTCCTTGCGTAGCCGATGACTCCTCCTGCCGGCCCAGAAAGCAGCGCGCGGAGACCAGACAGCTTCGAGGGATGAACCAGTCCTCCATCAGACTGCATAAGACGCCAGTTAACAGTCTCGAGGCTCTTTCGGTCCACCCCTGCTTTGAAGCCTTCAAGGTATGCCTGTATAGCCGGGGTCAGATATGCGTCCGTCACAGCAGAGTTTGCGCGCGAGAGCATTCTGATAGCCGGGGAAAGTTCACTCGAGAGCGAAACCTGCGTGAAGCCAACCTGTTTCGCTGCCTGTGCAATGGCCTGTTCATGGTCGGGAAAGGTATAGGAGTGAATGAGACAGATGGCAATACTACGAAAGCCCTCGTTGTAGGTCTCCTCCAACGCCTTCCTCGTGGCCTCCATGTCAAGCCCCTCTACGATCCGTACCCGCTCGCCGGAAACCCCGTCTACCACACGGCCAGCACGGCCTGTGTGTTTGTTCGATACTCCATTCATATCTGCCTGTTCATGAAATGCCTCTCCTTTCCCGTAGGAGGAAGAATCATGCAGTGTGACACGCTCGGGGACATCAACCACTTTGCTATACAGAGGTAGTGGTCGCTGGACGTTGAGTGCGAACATTTGAGGCCTGGATTGGTTTCCAATCTTGAGTAGATCCTGCAATGCCTATTAGCGATCATAGCATGGTGCAAGAAAGGAAGCAGTCCTTACTCTGAAGCCTCGTGTGATGAACAGCGCCGTCTTAGCACCCTGTCGCTCGAGTAATGTATTCGTGGCCACGGTCGTTCCCATCCGCAGAGACTCTAGTATCAGTCAATCCATGATCTCTCCAGTATTGGATAGACTTGATATCATTCATTGATGCACCGTACCAACTCTGCTCAGGTCAAGCGGAGTCCCCCTCGGAATACTCCTTCCATGAACCTCCTCCAGGATTCGCCTGAGTGCTTCGATGGGCGCATCATCGTAGTTCTCGGGATCTTTAGAAAGCAACTTAAAGATCTTCTCAGTTCCATCGGGATAAAACACGACGACATCGGTAAAGGTGCCGCCACGATCTTTTCATAAACCGGGTTATACCACCATCAGTGACATGGCCTGTAGTTAGAGAGAGAGAGAGAGAGAGGGCAGAACATGCACGCACCTATAGCGACCTTGATGGATCCCGATAATTCGCATTGTATAGAACCCATCCTTATCTGTTTATGGGATTTGCTATTATGGTGATCTTGGCTGGTTGAGACCTTGGGAAGGTAATGTGTAACTATATCCATGGATCCCCCCACGATGCCCTTGTTTATATAGTCTATCGCATCCTCGGAGATGCCCTGCAGACCACATCCTTTCCCATCCGACGAGGAGGGGCCCAATGCGCGTCATCCAGTCGATTGTTCGCATCAACTTCCACTTTCCCCTCGGGTTCAGAGTCTCGGTGGTGGACGCCGACAGCTGGACTTATCTCGTCTCGGAGGGTCTGCCGAGATACTTCATGCTCGTGTCTACACTGTGCAGAGTGCCACTTTTACCATTATCTTACTTTGTTGTCGTGTTTATGTATTGAGAATTGTGCATTATTTCTATTTCCACGCGGATGTGCAATAGAGCTGTCAGTGAAACAGGAAAGCAACTCCAGTACCTAACGTGAGGTACGATGCCTCTATAGACACCCTTCGCCGACTGGAGAAGCCCATTGAACCATGGGTGTGTTGTAGCAAGCCGCTTATATTCAGCGTCACGATCAAGAGGGTCGTTGCGTATCGCCTTAAACAGTACCCCCAGCACAACAGACGTGTATGCGTGTATGGTCCGAAGAGGCCAAGTTCAAAGCGTTGGCCTCTTCGGACCAGCGACTCCCAGCAGTCCTCATTAACTTCTGGCATAAATCGCACTATTCCAATGCGGACGATGGGTGTCAACATTCGTGGTTTGGAAAGACTTCCAAGTATACATCTCTCTCAACAACAACCCCGTCAAGGTTGTCGCTGAATATCCACAGTAAGACACACAGTGAGACCAAGGGGACAATCGTGCTTGGAGAGTCGATGGTTCCAGTGATATTAACTCGTCGTCAACCTAAGAAATACATTAATGGATAGTCTACTTCAAGAAAACAGTGTGACAAAAGGACGGGATATCCTACCAAGGTATTCTGCACAGTCAGATAGCTATGATTGATTACAAAGGGCCCGTATCAAACTCCTCAATAACAACCTGATCCGTGAACTCTGCATGAAGCTTGTAGTCACCTGCAGAGGAGACTCTACCGTCGTTATCTTCCTCGGGATCTCCTAGGGCACATTCACGGTTCAGCCTGGCCATGGCCTTGCACCAAGCAGAGGCGGATGAAAAAGGCCTTTTTGCAACAAGAATCAAGTCCGCTGTTGACTGTAGCTTTGTGTTTGGCGTAGGCTGTACCTACAGGGTCGATACGAAGTGCGATGAAAAAGTTGTCCATGGAATCCTCCCGTAGGGATCCTACTCCGTCGAACTTCAATGACGCCGAAACTGTTAAATCTTACCCACAAGGATGCACGGTATATTATTTGAGACAGAATGAATATCAAACTGGCCCTCCTAATTGCAGAATAACATCCGTCAATTGTACGTGTACTTTCTTTGCCAATGTGCCAACTTTCCAGCACTAGAAAAGTATACTGGGAAGCCATTCCATCAGGACATATGTCGCATTGACCTCATTCTGGGAGTCTGATTGGCGTTGGTATCCAACACTTCGGGGACAGAGATGCTGCGGTGTTTCTTCAAATTCTTCAACGTGGCAGCACAGGAGGCGGATGTTTCCGGCTGAAAATAGGCGTGTGCAAGCGGAATCCGTGCCATCCAGACAACATTGTCCGAGAAGGTCAGTTCATATACGACGTTAAAGTCTGTAGGAAATTTAGTAATTCATCTTCTACTATTCGGGCGGCTGCATACCTGCTGCGTGTGACGGCCCAAGCGACATGGGATCCCACCTCGACGGTCAGCAGCAACTGCGCAGAGCTGGTCGAACTGGATGGCGCTGATGAAGACGTCGAATTTGGTGTGTGTTTCTGGTCCATAAAGAATCAATAAACGCGTCTTAAGTTTGAATAAAATAAACAGGATCCAGGGAGAACCACACGTGACTTCCCAGCTTTGCAGTTCTGCAGATGCAGACAAAAGAACCATCCCAACCCAATTACAACTACAACTACTTATTCCATCGACTTTCATCTAATGGCTCCTTCCACATCCCGCGAGGTCGGTACTGGAGTGTTTGCTGCCATTATAGCCTTCTTGATCACTGTCTGACAGTGGTCAGCATCATCATTGGCGCTGAATGGTGCCATGCTCATGCTCACCAACAATCCTTGGCGTGATGACTTCTTAACGATAGCTGAGGTAGTTGCTCTCACACCGTTCTCTTGCCTGTATTGATCTAGCTTGGATAGATGTATTGCTCCTGGACAACAAAGAGGGCAGCCGGACGTCCAGAGTCAGCATATTTACGTGTTAGGATCTGGCTATCTCGTCTCTGATAGATGGCATCAAGCAATTGGGCCTCTGCCTGGTCCTGGCGTACGGATTGATGTCGCTTAGCGTTGATCCTCCGTTCTTAATCCCGAAGATCAGAACTGAGCTCGCCGGTATGGTCCGTCACGCAAGAGTTCTGCCTTCTTGATGGTAAGTGGACAAGTGACTTTCTCCCCTATTCGTAGATTAACGACTATCTAGTATCATGACCATGTCACTACTCTTTATTGACTTAAATTTCATCTCCTGGCTGCAGACCGTCGGAGGACCGATGCAGATCCCAATGAGCCTTTCGAGTTTCTGGGTTACAAAGCTCGGGGAAAGCGGCAAAGGCCAAGATCGACTTCACACATGGAGATCAAGTTCCAGACACGCAATAGAACATGAGCTGCCGATGTCTCCCACTGCTCAGAGTAACAGCCTAAGTGTTCATGCGCTCGGCTATTGCTCCACTTGTTGTCGTGAAGAAATATGCCGTCTGCCCCTTAAATGGATCATGTTATCTGGGCCCGGCATGGCATCATAACATAACACTGCACTTATCGCCGCTGTCCGATATGAACTGCATGGCCAAGAAGTCACCATGCTTTCATACGTTGCTTTGACTGTGGGTGTATACTACAATGTCTTATAGAGAGACGGGTCCAAGTAACCCAAGACTCGACCTCTTGCCGATCCGTTTCCAATGGTCGTCTGAGCCGCGAACCTGGGCAATATTCAGTATCCGTGAGTGGATGATTACTACTACCTAGGTATCTGATGGGAACGTCAACAACAACATGGCTACACCATCGAGAGTCTTCCACGCGCCGTTTTTGAAAGTTATGATGATAATTTTCGAGTTCCTAAAGGTTTCGGGTAGTGGTATTACTGAAGCATTTACGGCAATTGTTGCACCATACCCTGATTATTGGTTAGTAGACATGCTAAGGCGGTGCGAGAGACTGACTCCCGTTCTCTACTTCCAAAGTGCCCCTCTTTATACAAGATGGCGTTGTGATCAGTGCCGATATCATGACTTTCTCATATCCATCTACCCCCAAGGATTTTATCAATCAGAGCCCATGGCGCTTATGCAGCAGTCTCTTACTGCCAGCGCAACGGATATTGCGGACAGGGTAAGGCTTGATATCACTGCCCTGTCCTTGCAGATACCACGCAGATGGACGCCAAGAGGCTCCGCTCCATCTACTTGCTATGTACCTGCTGATTATGACTCAAGTTTCCGTCTTGGCCATGCTGGACTCCATCTGAGGATGTCTCTTGGCACCTACCATCAAGCATGAGACCCCGTTTTGACGAGCGAAGCCGCCGGACAGCGTCTGAGAGCCGTCCTGGGATTGTCTTGGACTCTCTTGTATACAACACAAGAATCTTCAGCAAGTGGGCCGTCCGTCGGCTTTTTCCAGCAGCGGAGCTGCCAAGGATCGGAATGATCGATAACCGTCTTGGAAATTTTCTTAGTATACAACTCAAGGCCGTTGAGCAGGAGGTTGCATCGCCCCTTTTGCAGGAGAGGAGTTTCCACGGATCGGAGAGCGCCTGATGACCGTCTTGGTATTCTTGTGGGATGCAAATTGATGCTTGTTGATCTGATACTTGCCAGTCTAGAGAAAGATATAAATACATAGCTCTTTCCCTGGTGTAGCAGTCCTGCATCATTCAGCAGAGCTTCACGACAAAGCAAAGCCCTTCTTCCTTTCTTCATTACTGCCAGCACTTGCCTGCTTCCGAAATCATCACGATGTACCTTCAATTGGCGCTCGCCCCTCTTCTCGCGGCGGCTGTTGCTAATGCCGCTGAGATTCTCTCTACTTCCTCCAACGCCCAAGTCGTTCCCAACGGCTACATTGTCGTTCTCAATGATGATGTGAACGCAGAGGCCTTCGACAGCCACCAGGCGTGGGTTACGAACGTCCACCGCCGCCAGCTTGCGAAGCGTGGCGGTGCCCTTAACGGCATCCAGCACACCTACAACTTCACCACCGGCTTCAAGGGATATGCTGGTGCCTTCCACGAGGCCACCATCAACGAGATTGCCGCCCGTGATGATGTATAGAGGATTCCCAGCTACCTAGGATTCAATATAGAATTTATTGAATGGCCTGCTAATCTTTGGGATTAGGTCAAGTACATCGAGCCTGACACCATTGTCAAGGCTTCGGGTATCGTCACCCAGTCTGACGCCCCCTGGGGTCTCGCCCGTGTCAGCTCGAAGAAGCCTGGCGCCACCGATTATTTCTATGACTCTTCCGCTGGAGAGGGTGTCACTGCCTATGTTGTCGACACTGGTATCGATATCAGCCACCCTGAGTTCGAGGGCCGTGCCACCTGGGGTACCAATACCGCCGACTCCAACGATGTGGACTGCGGTAATCATGGAACTCACGTCTCTGGCACCATTGCTGGTAAGACGTACGGTATCGCCAAGAACGCCAACTTGGTCGCTGTCAAGGTCCTTGGCTGCGACGGCTCTGGCAGCAACTCCGGTGTTATCAAGGGTATGGAATGGGCCGTCAACGACGCCAGCAGGAAGGGTATTACCAGGAAGTCTGTGATGAACATGAGCTTGGGTGGTGGCAAGTCTCAATCCTCGAACGATGCCGCGGCCAATGTTGTCAGCTCTGGAATCTTCCTTGCTGTTGCCGCTGGTAATGATGGCGTAAGTGCAACTATGGTGTGAGCCTTGACGGAAGATATAAAACTGACCCCCTTTGCAGCAAGATGCCAGAAACTCTTCCCCTGCCTCTGAGCCGTCCGTCTGCACCGTTGGTGCCTCCGACAGCAATGATCGCATTGCCTCATTCTCCAATTATGGCTCTATCGGTAAGTAGCTGAAAAACTTTTATTCCCCTTGTTCCTGGCTAACATCCCATGATTCACAAAACAGTTGACGTTTTCGGACCCGGTGTTGGCATCCTCTCCTCCATCCCCGGCGGTGGCACTGAGCAGATGTCCGGTACTTCCATGGCTACTCCTCATGTCACTGGTCTTGGTGCCTACTTCATTGGTCTCGGAAAGGGCTCTGGCGGCAATATCTGTAACTACATCGTCTCCGCTGCTCTCAACGCTGTGACTGGTGCCCCTTACAGCACCACCACTAAGCTGATCAACAACGGTGTCAACGGCAACGGTTACTTCCACTCTCTCCCCTACCCCCAGTAGAGGAGTATAGTCGATGGTCAATGGCCATAGCCGTTTTCTAGGCTTCAACTCTTCCCACTCTTGTTCACTTCTTCGACATTTCATTGTCAAATTTGACCCGGGCTTTTATTCTTTTCTTGTTTATTGATAGTTTGTACCTAGATATGTTGCATTACTATATATATACATGTTCAGATTATATTCATTATATTCCTTGCGTAAGTTCGGTCCATGACAAGGGTTGGTTTTTGGCTTAGGGCTGTATTTTCTTCAACAATATATATAGTTCCTGGGATAAAATATCATGTTTGTAGTCGGGGGATTCTTACTTCTTGCATGGTTCGAGACTTAGGTAGCTTATAAATAGTTCATCTCCAATGGGTGATTGATTGGAACACAAGGAAATATTAAATCCCCGGATTCGTGGTGATGCTCCTTGCTCATTATATTAGCGATCTTGGGGATCTCCCATGCTATGTGCTGTGTGTATATGTATATACCCAGTTGTCCTGGTATACGGAGTAATGATGCATGGCCAGACAGGATCTTGTCCATATACAGAGCAGTAAAGGGAATGGGTGTTAACGACAGTCAGATTCAAAAGATTGACTTGAATAGTTCTCACTATCCAAGAAATATATATATATATATAACATATGAATAAAAGAGAAAATCAAACGATAAGGATCAAAAACTAACTCCAACCCTCCATACCCATGCATACATATGACAATCGATATCCATGTTGAAAAGGATTCAAGCTTTTTCTTCCTTCCTCTCCTGGTCCCGGTCCTGCTAAGGAAGTTAATTCCTCTGTTTACCCCCCCAACTCCGTCATTATTCTGCGATGTTGAATATCATGTCTCATTAAGCCTTCTTTAGTGAAAAAAAAAGAACTCTTATGTTTTTTTTTTTCTCTTAAACCTCTTTTCTTTCTATTTGGAGACTCTTTTTTTTTGTTCTCCCTCGGGCCTCTATATCTGGCATGATGATGTTGAATTTGGCACTTTTCTTCTCCAGTTGAATGCAATAAAAAGAAAAGAGATAAGAAGAGGTGGTGAAAATGTTGAATAATGCAATAGCAGGGGTATATACCGGCTGAAAAAAAGAAAGCCTGGAAAAGCGGATAATAATAATATGTTCGGATGCGGAAGTCAAGAAAAAAAAAAAAAAAAACACGTTTAGATAAGAAACTCGTTGAGAGTTCGTCAATCGTGCCGCCGTAAAAGGTTGAAAGGTTGAAAGAAAATCTGGTTCGTCAATCGGCATTCGTTGAGGTGATGTTGAATTATGAGAGTGGAATTTTTATGCTTCTGAAGGCTGAAATTTTTGAAGGTCGAAAATTTCGAAAGGGAAAAAGGCGAGCATGTATCCTAATTGCTCGTAGAAGCTGCTGCTGCTGCTAATGCTCCGTTCGCTTCGGGGACTCCGTTTGCGGTGGCTGGAACCTCAGCTTGAAGGTCCTTAACGGTCAAATCCTTGAAAAGATCGAAGATGTCAAGTGTCCAGTGGAAGTCGTTGTGAACTGGATAATGGTTAGAAAAGGGGAAACAGTGTTATTCAGACAGACTTACCAATGTTAACAAGGTACCACTCGTCCATGACGTTTTGAATCAATTTTCTGCTGGGACTGTTTGCGTCATGGCATTTGGCCCAATCTTCACCAAGACGATAGGCCTCGTCTTTCCAGGCCAGGAAACTGACGGTGTCGACGATCGTGGGTTGAATGATCTCCCGTCCTGGAAAAATACCCCAGGTCAGTGCATTAGGGCTGTCACGCGTGTTAGTTTTCAGTTGACCGCTCTTATTGACACTGTGATATGTGAAGTCTGGATTCTTCTCAATGCGCGAAATGAGCTCGTCAATCAAATTTGGAGGTACCAGAAGCTCCAGGTAGGCTTTCTGGTATACAAATCCATTATTCGGCCCCCATCCATACACGGGATGCGAGGATTTCGCGCCGTTGACCGCAGGTTGGGAGTTGACAGTGAGGAAACCCCTTTTGTTCAAGTCAATCAGATTGTCCTTGATGGCATTCGATTCTGCCGTGATCGGAGCGTCACTCCAAGGAAGACGATCCAGCTTGCCCTCGATGAAGCGAATGAGAAGCTCAGATAGATCTTGAATCGACTTAGGCTGGCCCCAGAGCTTGATGTTCTGTTCATTTGTACCCTTTAAGCCAACCCCATAAGCGTCCAGTTCACCAAAGGCAGGCGATCGGGAATCGGTCCAGCGGCCGTTGGGATACTCATCCCATGTCTGAGTGCGGGCAATGTAAGAAGTCTTCCTATTCCTCCAGAAAATTGGGCGAACATCCTCTCCTCTCCTCTTCAGTCCAAGAGAAGGTCTCCATGGCAGGGGTCTTGGTAGAGGTGTTTCTTCTGATGGGATGAGGTTCAGCTCCTCGAGAACCAGCCGCGTAGCCTGTGCAAGGTTCATCGTGTAACTGGTAGCAAATCATCAGTACTTTTCTGGCACTCACTTTGAGGTAGAAAGGGCGCCTTACAAATGCAAGTGGTAGATACCAGCCTGGAAAAGCTTCCTACACATATCAGCGATGAGATGTTTTCCGATGTCCCTTACAGCAGCATCATCGTTCTTGACGGGCTCGAGAGCCGCTAGCCACCCTTCAGGGATACGGATCTTGGTGTAGTTCGAGCGTCTGATGAAAGCAGCATATGTCTGGATTGGCATGATTCCAGGGAGAATGGGAACCTTGATCCCCTTTTCTCGGACCTTCTTCATCCAACTGATGAAGTTATCTGCGTCATAGAACATCTGGGTAATGATGAAAGAACTTCCAGCATCCACCTTTTCCTTCAAGTGGTCGATCAATAGATCGATATCGAGATTGTCATCGGTACCTTCGGGATACCCCCCAACACCGATATCAAAATGGTCGCCATATTTCTCCCGAATATACTTGACCAGGTCCTTGGCATAGCGGAATCCACCCTCAGTAATCTCCCACGATTCTTTCTCACGAGGAGGATCGCCTCGAAGGGCTAGGATATTGGTGCAGCCAGCTTTGTAGGCGGCATCCAAAGCAGCATCGACTTTCTCGCGAGGCATGTCGGTGCATGTCAGGTGCATGCAAGTCTCCAAGCCGTACACTGATTGAGCGACATTGACCATCTCACAGGTCAAATCAGACAGTCGTCCTCCAGCGCCCCAGGTAATGTCGATAAAGGACGGGCCTAATCCATGCATGCGGTCCATTCTGTCGTAGAGATTCTGCACACCCTGCGCTGTCTTAGGAGGGAAAAATTCGAAGGAGATCCCTGGCTTTCCAGAGGCCTCCTCTTGGGCGAGCTTGTCTTTGACGTGCATTTTGGACTAGTCTGAATGATTGCTTATCAATTGTCAGCTTGTTTTGAATACAGGGGATATATATTTCTGACAGTGCTCAGCAACAGACTATAAATAACAGTACTTACCCGTACTTCAAATAAAAAGGTAATTACTGTCTTCCAAAGAGCCTCTCCGGAATCCTCCTCCTCTTTCTTTGACCTGGGCGGGCTGCTCCGTCTCTGCTAGTACCCCTGAATTCGGTCAAACACTGAACGCAATGGAAGGAAGAGCCCTCCTACAGATAGAAGGATGGAAAAGGAGTAGACAAAGAAAGCTGTATTGCAGACTAAATCAAGCAGGAATGAAAGATGGGGACGATTCTGGAGTCGGGGAAAGAGAATATTCTGCAGGGAGGCCGGATTCGGAGCCAGCTGTCTGTAATGGATAGGCGCATGTATGGTCGTATTACTAGGTAGGCCTGCCTGTGCCGTGAGATAGGTAGCGAGGGCGGTCTAGGACGGCAGAACCTCACGTGTACTAACACCCCCCACGCACGAGCAGCCTACAAACTATGGAATCAATCTAAATACAGAAATCGGCCTCTATTCGGGCCTTCAAATGAGTGAATATATGCAAAAATAAACAGAGGAATGAAGGTTCTGCTTTAGCCAATCGAATGCCGTATATCAAAATAGAAAATATATCCAAAATGGGGGAGATATACGCGGCTTAGCTTATGCCAGTGAGTTGTAGGAAATGATCAAATTGTTCAGTTCGGAGAGGTTTGGTCAGGCCGTCTGCTGCTTGTTCTTTGGTAGGGCAGGCCTGGAGTTTAACAATACCGTCTTGGATCTTCTCCCGAACGTAATGGTAACGTATATCGATGTGTTTGGATCTCTTGGTGGTGAGCTCAGCTTCAGCCATGGCGTGTGCACCTTGATTATCGATATGGAGAGTAATTGGCGGGCATTCAGTAGGGAGCACGTTGAGCTCGTGGATGAGGTTCCGGAGCCAAAGGGCATCTCGGCTGGCTTCACTTAGAGCCATATACTCAGCTTCGTTGGAGCTAAGTGCAACGGACGTTTGCTTGCGGCTTTTCCAGGCAATTGGGGCCCCGGCAAGCAGAAATATATATCCAGATACTGACCGGCGATTGCCTGTCAGTTGACCACCCCAATCAGAATCAGTATAACATCTGGGCATGAGGAGGTCAGATGTAATGGGTTCCGTGGCCTTATGGTAGGTAATTTGTCGGTTAATGGAGCCTTTAAGGTAGCGTATAGCGTGTATAAGGGCACGCCATGCCTTTTGGGTAGGTTTGGCGTGATATTGGGATAGTACGCCAACTGTCCGGCTAAGATCAGGTCGGGTTTTGGTGGCTAGCCAAGTAAGGCAGCCTACACCACGTTGATATTCTTTGATGTTCACTGTAGGGTCTGGGTCATCATCAATTATTAAACTAGGATCCATGGGGATCCCAACAGGGTGTGCTTGTGCTTGGCCAAAAGAGGCAACCACGTCTTCAGCATAATTGGCCTGGGAGAGAGTATATGTGGTCTTGGATTGAGAGGTGGCCATGCCAAGGTATTTGGTAGAGTTTCCAACTTCTTTTATGTCAAATTTAGCAGAAAGAGACTCCATAAACCAAGTGGCATCGTTCTCATGCTTAGCATAGACTTTGAAGTCATCCACATGGGTAGTCACATAGAGTTGGGTCCGGGTGGTATGGATCCAGAGACCAGAGTCGTATTCGGAGCTTTTGAAGCCAATTTGTCGTAAGAAAGCATTTAGTGTATCATACCAGATACGGGCAGATGGGATCAGTCCATAGAGGGACTGGCGGAGTTCACAAACCAGGTCTCCAGAGCCTTCTTTGAATCCCTGAACTTGGGTCATAAAGACACGTTTATCTGTGGGCATTTTTCCATTTAGGAAAGCAAGGATGGCATCTGCCTTTCGAGTATGCCAGCCAAGTAGAGTGGCCAGTGCCGTAAGGGTTCTAGTGGTATTTTCATCTACCACTGGGGCGTATGATTCCATGAAGTCCTTGTCAAGTAGATTTCCACGGATCACCCAGCGAGCTTTAGCTTGGTAGTCCCTTGTAATAGGGGTACCAGGGATTTCTTTCTTTTTGTATACCCACCGGCCAGGGATGACCTTGGTCCCTGGTGGTAGGTCAGAGCGGCGGATAAGTTGCCAGCAGCCTTTTTCTTTGAGTTGGTTGACTTCTTTTTGCATGGCTGCTTGCCACTTGGTGGCATCAGGATGAGATATAGCCTGCTTATAGGAAGTAGGCGTGTCATCTTCAGATGAAGGAGTGGTTGAAGCGGTGAGATAGGCTAGGGACATGCCTTTGGCGGGTCGAAGCCATATTTCCTGGTCTTCATCTTCAACAGGTTGGTTTGTATCTTCTTTATTAGGAGTACTTGGATCTTCAGGAACAGTAGCTTGTGGAGGTGTAGTTGTGGGATCCTCATATTCTTCATCAAATATAGTGTCATTGGTTGAAAAAATGGCGTCTGTTTTAGGGTCCCACACTCTGTATTGTTGGCTACTGATTTGGCCGATCATGAAGCAGCATTTAGAGTGGGAATCGAACTTGTTTATAGGCTTATCTGAGCCATGTCGATGAACCCAGACAGGGCAGCCCCAACGTCGGTATTTGTTGATACTAGTTGGTGAGTTGGTCCAGGCAGCCAGAGGCGATTTATATGGGCTTGGGCTGATTTTTGTGTTGGTATTGACCCCCAGGGATAGGTGAATTGAATAGGATTGTGGATGTTGGGAGGCGGTTTGTTATATCTGATGCATATTTTAAAGCATCAACCCAAAATCGCTGTGGTATATGGGGAGCGTCAAGCATTAATGTCCGAGCACGGTCAAAGAGTATGCGTATGCTGCGCTCACTGACACCGTTTTGCCAAGGGGAATATGGAGAACTTGGTTGCCATTCAATGCCTTCCTGACGGTAGGTTTTCTGCCATTCAGCTGAACAGAATTCATTGTCAGAGACAATATAGGCTGGGGCAGGGAAATGGTGATTCTTCATCTGTTGTAGCCAACCCCGAAATGCATCAATTGCAGCAGATCTTTCAGTTAGGTAGTGGACCCAACGGTAACGTGTAGCGTCATCAGTAATAAGCATCACATATTTGGCTCCTGTACGTGAAGGTAGAGGCATATCTAGCTTCTCTATATCTAGTGTTCGGCCGCCACCAGCAAGGTCTATGTGGACTCGGGCTAGTGGTGCAGTCATACGGGATCTTGGTGTTTTGCTGTATTGGCGAGTTTGCTTGCCCTGGATGCAGGCTTCACAAAGTGGTAGTTCTTTGGAACCTTTGATTTCAATGTCTGATGTAGGATCTGCGGCAAGGCGTAAAAGATCCTGCTGGTTTAAATGGCATAGACGGCGATGCCATGTCATAATTGGTAGAGCTGTTTTGGAGCTCTTAGTCTTTGGGGATGTTGTAGGTTTCTTTCTGGGAGGGTCCCCTGGTCGGTTGGCCTCTTTGCCAGACCGGGTGGTGACAAAGGCATAGGAGCTCTCGTCGGGAGAAATGCAATCTGATAGGATGAATACATTGTTGGTATTCAAAATGGCTTCAAATTCTGCACCAGAAGAGGTTGTGATTTGTGCTACTTGAGAGCTGGAAGGGAATTCGATACGAAAACCTTGTTTGAGAAGCATTCCCATGGAGATTAAGTTGGAATTGAAGGATGGAACATGTCGTACATCCCTAAGGATCAAGGATCCGGTTCCAATATCAATGACGACGGTGCCAATACCATGAGGTTTGGAAATCTTCCCTTGAGCATCTTCAATATAATCCGCTGGAGTAAGGTCCTCCTTTCTCAATGTTTTATAGGACGTGAAGAAAGCTTGGTGGGGTGTAACATGGAATGAAGCACAGCTATCAAGATACCATGAAGCTTGGAGAGATTGGGCTGATTTAGCAATGGCTGTTTTTGCAGCTGAAGAAGTCCATGGTACCAGTTCATTGGTTTCTGCTTCAGAGAATGAAGCAGTGGAAGATTCTTTAGCAGTGTGTAAAGCACGAATAGCTTCAATAGTATTTTTATTGGCTCGGCGCCAATGCTCAGAGGCTTTCTCAGGGTTCTTGTAGAGGCAAGGCATTGGGTGGAAATGACCACACCAATCACAACGGGTCTTTGGTTTGCGTGAGTCCTGGTCCTGAGGTTTATATTTAGTGTTGGAACTTGAGGCGGAAGAGCTAGCAATGGGGTTAGATGCTTGTTTGGAATAGCTTCGTCCGGATAGATTCTCTCGTCGTCCTCCGTGTTGGGAGCGGGATTCACGGGCTTGGGTGCCCATACGGATAGAGAGTTGAGCTTGAATGGTAGGTAGGTCCAGATTGATGACAGGGCCTTGTCCAGTTGAGTATACTTCATCAAGTTTACTCTTAATGAATGCTTTGTTCCATTCGCGGAGGCCTATAAAAAATAGGTCGTGAATAAGGTTGTCAAATGATGCTTCTTTTATAGCATGAAGGCGGTCTACTATCCTAGTAAACGCAGATTGGTAGGATAGGTAGTCATTGTCTTTTATATAGAGCTCCTTGAGCTCTTTTATGAGAAGCATTCGTTCTTCACCAGTAGAACGTCCGAAAAAGGTAGCAGTTCGGTCCCATAAACCATGGGCTGATAGGTCATATGTGTTGCCCAATTTGTCAATGGCTTGGGCAGTCATAGCATGAAGCATTCGGGCTCTCATGACAGTGGCTTTGCAATGCCATACTTCAGCATCATAAGCTGAGTATCCTGCTGGAGGTATATCCTGATGCAAGACTGTACTAGCGTTCAGGACATTGGCTTCTCTTTGAATGGCTGAACTCCAGGGGTCGTAATTATCATGAGACAGTGTGATTCGGCATCGGTCTGGTAAGAGCGCTTTAACTTGAGCTTGTACATGATCAAAAGGATCTTTTTGTACTGGATTTGAGGCTGGAATAGCTGTATTATTTTGAATATGATTGTAGGGAGTAGCGTTATGCCGGACTGTAGGAGTGGAGGATTGGGATTGATGGCGTTCAAGGGCATTAAAACGAGTCATGAACTGGTCCATCTGCTTCTGCATTTGCTCCTGCATCTGCTTCTGCATTTGTTCCTGCATCTGCTTCTGCATTTGTTCCTGCATCTGTTCCTGCATCTGCTGGAACAGAGCTGTGATGTCTGGTGTGGATGCCATGGTGTTGGCTGTAGTAGAGCTTTGAGCTCTAGGGGCAGTTGGGGTGTCCATTTCTTCAGAGATTACTGAGGAGGCGGAGGAGCCTATATCTGATGAAGGATCTGTGGATTCTGGCTGACGACGGTGACGTCTAGCGGTGGTAGGGGGCGTTCGAGGCACCACCATTTTGGATGGGATCGATCGAAGGATCCTGGGGTTCAGGGGCCGATTGTTGGCGGTCCTGGTGTTCAGAGTCGCTTAGAAGCGCTCGATTTCTGGTTTGACCAATGAGAGGTCACAATTTAGCCTATCTGAAAGGCTTTTTTTTTTTAAGCTCAATATCGTAGAGCTAAAACGGGCTCATAACCTAATGGATAGGCGCATGTATGGTCGTATTACTAGGTAGGCCTGCCTGTGCCGTGAGATAGGTAGCGAGGGCGGTCTAGGACGGCAGAACCTCACGTGTACTAACAGTCTGAGAGCGGGGCACGTGTTTAAACAGCACAGACGGCCTCAATTCCCACCTGGAGAGAGCTGGAGCATCAAGGGTGTAGTGCTGGCGCTTGTAATGAGTTTCTTATCCTCTTGAGATGGAGCAGACACAAGAAACGGCCAGAAAATAACTGCGAGTACAAGAGAACCTTTGCTGACGGTGATGCCGTTGGCATTTCTTCCTCCGCCTTTTGCCCCTCCGATTTGCCTTTCGGAGAGGGGCGCTTCGAGAAAAATTCTTTATCATTGCCAGCGTCACTTCCAGAATACATTCATTTTATCAGTTTTCGCATTGATACACGAAGAACCATTGAGAATATAAAGAGATAAAAGGAGATTCATAAATAACGATCAAAATGTCACCCATCGCCGATCAAGACTACAAAGCAGCCCTGCTCCCACTGCTGATCTCGAACAAAGTCCTCTCATTCGGCAGTTACATCCTCAAATCCGGGCGCGAATCGCCGTACTTCTTCACCTCCTCCCTGCTTCACTCCGCTCCTACGCTGCGCGCCACGGCAGCCGCATACGCCAGTGTCCTGTCCGCGCCGCCGTTCGTCACGACCGCAGCGGACGGAACAACGACGCCGAGCTTCGACATCATCTTCGGCCCGGCATACAAGGGTATCCCGCTGTGCGCAGCAGTGACGACCGAACTCGCCGTCCGGGACGCGCTATCGTCCAAGGGACAGGGACAAGCAGCTAAGGGTACATGGGATAATGTCAGCTACTCGTTCAACCGCAAGGAAGCCAAGGACCATGGAGAGGGCGGGAATATTGTCGGTGCTCCTGTGAAGGGGAAGCGGGTGGTCATCGTGGACGATGTCATTACGGCGGGCACGGCATTGCGTGAGGCCATTGGGATTATCGAGAAGGAGGGTGGTACGGTGGTGGGCGTGGTTATCCTGCTGGATCGAGAGGAGAGGGTCAGTGATACGGAGGCGAAGAGCGCGGTGGGCGTTGCGCAGAGGTCGCTGGGAGACAAGGTGCCTATTCGCGCCGTGCTTGGGCTGCATGATCTGATTGAGAAACTGGGGGATCAGATTGGGGAGGCGGAGCTGCAGCGACTGAAGGAGTATCGTGCTCGCTATGGAGCTGAGTAGGTGTATATTTATGCATATGACATGATACCAGATGTGTTGAGTTCTGAAGGTCTACTTTTCTACTGTGGTTGAAAGTACTGGGTACAAAAGGTGTATAATGTATCGAGTGCTCCGTACATGCCATGCCTTGTGATGGATGCATGGATTCCCCGTTGAAAAGCCGAGTCAGATATATGCAAGGTACACGAGCCGTTCGTGCCGGAGGATTGAATGGGATGGCTGAACTTCGTGTTGGAGCACGAGCTGTCCACCGCAGTGAGACTTACCCAATGTGCCAGCTGGAAGTAAGACAGTAATAATAATAAGCACTAGGGCAAAGTCATGAGCCCACACATAGGTATAACAGTAACATAATATGTAATGCGGAATACGCGGATTTTGCATTATTATTTGCCATGGACGATGATAAGATGATTGATGTGTCAAATAACAATCGGCCACGGCAGTCTATTATGGGTATATAATATAACTATATACCCAGCGAAAAGTCCCTGACGGCATCGTGGAACCTGGAAGAACCGGTAAACGGGCTGGGAATGGGCCCGAGCCTCATCTTTTTCTTTTCTTTTTCCCCTTCCATTTTATGAGGGTCGCAGCCTCGTTCACTCGCATTAGAAGCATCAAGAAGCGAAGGAGGAAAAGCAAAAGCCCGCATCCAGCCTGGAGATTGTGTGATATTTATTATTATCATTGGATGCGAGTCAGACCTCTTGACTTATACGGGCCGTACAGCACGGATTCATCGAGCGTTCCGAAATTGCGTGGCTGGCTTTAGGTTTGAAGGTTCAACACCCTTATCGGGTTCTCATTACTTACTGTATACTGCACCTAAGTGACAGTACAGCATACAGCGTACGGTGTAATAACATAATCCGGTTTTCTCAGGAGGCGTATGAAAGGCAGGTGCTGCAATTGGATCGGGGTTATCGTGTGGACTTGGCAATGCTTGGCGGTGGCTTGAGGACAATGTATTCTCAGCGTCACCATTGGCAGATATTTGTAGCTAAGGCTGAGATGGTTCCCAGGGATGCTATTCTGATAGACGGCCGGTTTTTGCTGCTATTCTTAGTACTGGGGAATGTGTCTCGGGCTAAATGGACACGAGAAGCATCGATAGATGAAGTGATGGAGCCTCCTGAGGGGAAACCGAACCAGCGTTGCAAACGGATTTCCTGAGCGTCGCCACCCGCAGTGGACTCGCGATCCATCGACACGGTGGCCCGAGGAAGAGGTGAGGAATATACATGCAAACCGGTTAGTGAATCAGGGGAAGATCTGTCGATGCAAGTGATGTATAAGTCGTGGGTTGCAGCACATGGCTGGGGATGTGTCATCTGCGAGGCTGTGACAGACTGCGACAGTCGGTTGGGAGCAAACCTGTCAGTTCGGTGCTTCGTCCTTCCTCACATGTGCGCCTGTATGTTGACAGTAGAAGGATCTGCCAAATGCTACCCTGGGATACAGGCATCAACAGCGACATGTCACCATATCACGTACCCTACCTTATTAACCGAAAGGCCTGTATCATCGTGTATTGAATACCGTGAACCCTGCCCAGCCATAGGCCCATATCTCTGAAGCGGGTCCAGCGCACCACGAACCGGTGTCTGATTGGTGTCACTGGCGGTAAAATCCAGCTACAGGGGGAACAAGCTAAAATAGAATAGGATTATTAATAAGTCATGACCCGGTGTGATCCGGCCCCACTTATATACTCTAATTGGAGCCGGTGCCATGGGCCGGGCGCTCTGCAGCACTTATCAGCCTCTTCCAGATTTTGCCTTCACAATTCTGATAGCCATCATAATAGTAGTGAAATAAAATAATCCTCCCCCAGAGACAGAAAAAGGGGGAGTCCCACCGTCTCCCGCCTCCGTCGAGAAGTGCCTGGATCGGCATGCAGAAAAGGCCGTGTTCCTGGACGGAAGTCGACAGGTATCTGCGCAAAGTTGGAGTCGTAGTAGTAGTCTGCCCACTGCTTAATCCTAAGCGCGAACTAGTCCCCATCAGGACGCCTATGATTATTATATTGGCATTTATTATTATTATCATTACCGTCGTTAGTTTCTGGCATAATAATACGATGCTCCAGTTGCCCTCGCATCTCCCCTCGTCCTTCCTTTGCCTCTGATTCGGCTTGTCCTGCTTCCCTTCCCTTCCCTTCCCTTTCTCTCTCTCCCGCTCTTTCTTATCGTCATTTTTTTTTCTCGCTGAACTGTTGCTTGCTGTTCTGTTTCTTGTTGCTTACACCTTCGTTTGTCTTTTTCTCTCCTTCCAATTTCCCTCGCCCCCGCGCTCTTTAAACGTTCCGTTCGTTGTCAGCAACCTTAATAAAAATACACGAAAAGAAAAGGACAAAAAAAAACAGGGGTTTCTCAGCCTCAACAAAAAGAGGAATCGTACTCACGATACAACTAACTAATATTATATATATATATATATATTCACGAGAAAAAGAAAAGTAAAGAAGCGTAAAAGCAGGTGCTTTTTCGCTTCTCTGCTCGTCCGTTCGACCTTCCATCTCTCTTGGCAAACACATGTCGTGTGCATAGAGTCGCATTTCTTACCCTTGCAGTCCGCGGCCGCCAACGATGAACTGGAGGTGGACTGGCGCGGTTCTCGCCCTCTTCACTGCAACCGCGTTCTCATGGCCTTACGACGAGTCCCTCCTCGGCTACAACGTCAACGAGAACAAGACTGCGACCAATCCCGCAGACTACTGGGGTGAATGGCCGGACCACACCTATTATCCTTCCCCGGAAAACTGGCGCTTTCCTATCTACACTCTGTTCCTCGATCGTTTTGTCAATGGCGACCCTACAAACGATAATGCTAATGGAACCCAGTTCGAACATGACCTCCGGTCGAATCAGATGCGACATGGCGGTGATGTGGCTGGTCTGTTGGATACCCTGGATTACCTGCAGGGTATGGGAATTAAGGTGAGTTACCCACCCGCTTATTTTGCCCACTTTGTCTCACCTTCCTGCTACCAGGCCATCTACATCGCTGGAACGGCGTTGATGAATCAGCCCTGGGGCTATGACGGTTATTCCGCGCTGGACACCACCGTCCTGGATAAGCATTACGCCGATATACAGACATGGAGGAATGCAATCACCGAAATCCACAACCGAGGCATGTATGTCATTTGGGACAACACTCTGGCGACGTAAGTATTGCTATCACGTATATCCCGATTCTCCGCCGATCTCACCACGTGCTCACCGTTCAAAAAACATAAAAACAGTATGGGTGATCTTCTTGGGTTCAAGGGATATCTGAACGAAACCACCCCGTTCTCAGTTCACGAATACCCCGTCTTGTGGAAGTCGGATCGTCAGTATGTGGATTTTCACATCAACAATGTGTGGAACGATTCGTGTCCCTACCCTCGTTTTTGGAATGAAACAGGCTATCCTGTCGACTCCTATGTCACCGAGGAATTGAAAGGCTGCTACGACAGCGACTTCGACCAGTACGGAGATGTTGAGGCTTTCGGTGTCTTTCCGGATTGGCAGCGTGAGCTGTCCAAGTTCGCATCAGTTCAGGATCGTCTGCGTGAATGGATACCCAGCGTGCGCGAAAAGCTCATCCGACACTCTTGTATGATGATTGCCTCATTCGACATCGATGGCTTCCGCTTTGACAAGGCCACTCAGGCCACACCGGATGCTCTGGCAGACATGTTGTCCGCCTACAGAGAGTGCGCCCGCAGATATGGAAAGAATAACTTCTTCCTGCCCGGTGAAATTACCGGTGGCAATACCTTCGGTTCGGTTTTCCTAGGTCGCGGAAGACAGCCAGACATGGTGATTCCCGGTGACAACGCGATTGTTGAGACGGTTACCCTGACAAATGAGTCGAGCTCCGACCACTTTATTCGTGAGGTTGACCATAACGCTCTTGATGGGGCCGCCTTTCACTACTCAGTGTATCGCACACTCACCCGTTTTCTGGGTATGGATGGTAACCTCGCTGCCGGCTATGATACACAAACAGATTGGACTATCGCTTGGTCTGAAATGCTGACAACCAACGACATGATCAACGCCAACACGGGTGTCTTTGATTTCCGCCATATGTACGGCACAACCAACCAGGATGTTTTCCGTTGGCCTGCTATTAAATGGGGCACGGAGAGGCAGCTTCTCGGTCAGTTTATTACAACCCTCCATCTCCCAGGCATTCCACTGCTGCTTTGGGGAGAGGAACAAGCATTCTACATCCTTGACGCAACTTCTCCCAACTACGTCTATGGACGTCAGGCCATGTCCCCCAGCACAGCATGGATGATGCATGGTTGCTTCAACCTCTCAGCCAACCAGTATTACCACTGGCCTGTTGACTCTGCTAGCAGGGGCTGCCATGATCCAACTGTTGCGTATGATCACAGGGATCCCTCTCATCCTGTTCGGAACATCATCAAGCACATGTACCAGATGCGGGAAGACTATCCATCAATGAACGACGGTTGGTGGGTTCAAATGCTCTCTAAACAGACCGAATACGTCTACTACCCCGGTTCTGCCGACATCCCCACCGAGACGGGCATGTGGTCCATCCTGCGTGGCCGTAACCAGGAACTACAGGACCTGGGAAGTGCGCAGGCCAACCAGTCAATCTGGCTAGTGTATCAGAACGTCAACCGCACGATGTCCTACACCTTTGATTGCTCGGACAGTAATAATTCGCTCGTTTCTCCCTTCCCCAGCGGCACGACCGTCCGGAACCTTTTCTATCCCTTCGATGAACTCGAGGTGAAGGACGGTCCATCCGGTGACAACGGCTGCGTGGACACTTTGGAATTGCAAAGATACGAATTCCGCGCCTATGTTCCCAAGGATGTGTGGAAGGGTCCTCGTCCTATGATCACCGGGTTTACTCCCGGCCATGACGCTCCCTTACGGTCAACTGTTGCGCCTAATGAGGATGAAGACGTTGAGATCGCCTTTTATTTCTCTACAGAAATGGACTGCGACTCTGTCACCAAGTCCATCTCCCTGAATTCATCCACTGAAAGCGGCAAGGTTCCGGCCCTGGACACGAAAAGCGTCTCCTGCAAAACTATCACACCGACCAACACAACTTTCATTGGGCAGATACCTAGTACATGGGTCTGGTCTGGGAAACTGACTGGGGTATACAACGGTGTTCACCGGGTTACTGTGAATAACGCATCCAGCACATCCAGCGGTAATAGTACTGGCTACACTAACGCGAAAGATCACTTTCTGTTCCGGATCGGTCAACATGATAACCCAATTATTTTCCCGACGGCGGCAAACTATTCGAGCAGTCTCCTTCACCAGGCGGGGAACGGATCTCTCTTCATCCGACACCATGCTGCAGGCGCTGATATGTATCGGTATTCCACGAACTGGGGAAGTACCTGGTCCACCTGGATACCCTACACGGGTGGAAATACCACTATTGAGGAACAGCCGTGGTCTGGAGCAAAACATCAGAAGTGGCATGGGAAACATGTAACCGTTGAGTACTGGAGTAAACTGACCGGTAGCAGCGATTATATCCAGGATGGTGATTTGAACTGGGGAAATAAGCCCCCACGACGCTTCCCGCACATGTTTTTCAACGGTCCCTATAACCAGTACGGTTACGATGCAGGCCTGGACAATGAGATGAAGCAGGACCCCGATGATGGGATTTGGAAATTTAGATTCATGGCCGAATGGCCTGCACAGGGCCAAATTAATATCTGGGGCATTAATCCGGATGGCAAACCCGATCAGACCGGTGTGTACGGAGACGTTGATTCGGATAGCATTCTCGATCGGCTCCCTCCATCTTCCCTAAGTGCTACGCTCATCAACATCACCCACCCCCCACCGAAGCCTCATCTGGCATGGAATATTTTTGTCAATGACGGAACTATGCGCTTTGACCTTTATCCGACTGGTTCTCAATCTCTTCAGTTGGCCTTGTACCTCCTCATGTGGATTGTACCGGCGTGCACCTCAGCCGCAGTTGTGTATACGTTTATGAAGTCCTTCTACCGTGTCAAGGTAAACGAGACTGGCGTGACTGAGGAGAAGGCCCACATCCCCTTGATCATTAGGCGGAAGTTAAAGAAAGGCAATCTCGAGGACGGTGAGGCGATGAACCCGCTGATGCGTCTGGCCAATAAATCTGGGATATTCCAGAGCACGTCGGCATTTGGTACTGTAACGAATCACCGGCGCATGGTCTTGATCGCAACTATGGAGTACAACATTGAAGATTGGGCCATTAAAATTAAGATCGGTGGTTTGGGTGTCATGGCACAATTGATGGGTCAATGCCTGGGACATCAGGATCTGATTTGGGTCGTCCCCTGTGTTGGCGGAGTGGACTATCCTATTGACCAGCCTGCTGAACCAATGTTTGTTACGGTTCTTGGGAATTCATACGAGGTTCAGGTGCAGTACCATGTGGTTAAGAACATCACATATGTTCTTCTGGATGCACCTGTTTTCCGTCAGCAGTCCAAATCAGATCCCTATCCAGAGCGCATGGATGATTTGGACAGTGCCATTTACTATTCTGCTTGGAATCAGTGTGTGGCACTGGCAATTAAACGATTCCCCATTGACCTGTACCACATTAATGACTACCACGGCTCCCTCGCTCCCCTGTATCTCCTCCCACAAACTATTCCTTGCTGCTTGTCACTCCACAATGCCGAATTCCAAGGTCTCTGGCCTATGCGCACCCAGAAAGAGAAGGAGGAAGTTTGCGCTGTTTTCAACATCGACATTGAAACCGCTACCCGCTATGTACAGTTTGGTGAGGTTTTTAACTTACTCCATGCTGGCGCAAGCTACCTTCGTGTTCATCAGCAAGGATTTGGTGCTGTGGGTGTTTCTAAAAAGTATGGTAAACGGTCTTACGCTCGGTATCCCATCTTTTGGGGTTTGAAGAAGGTTGGAAATTTGCCCAATCCTGACCCGTCTGATACCGGTGAATACAACAAGGAACTCCCCAAGGAGAGCGATATCAAGGTGGATGCCGATTTTGAGAGCCGCCGAGGAGAACTGAAGCGTCAAGCCCAGGAATGGGCCGGCCTTGAACAGAACCCTGATGCCGATCTTTTGGTCTTCGTTGGCCGTTGGTCTATGCAGAAGGGTGTTGATCTTATTGCGGATGTCATGCCTGCAGTCTTTGAAGCCCGGCCGAATGTTCAGTTGATCTGTGTTGGTCCAGTTATTGATCTTTATGGTAAATTTGCAGCTGTCAAGCTAGACCGCATGATGAAGCTATTTCCTGGCCGTGTGTTCTCCAAACCCGAGTTCACCAACTTGCCGCCCTACATTTTCTCTGGAGCCGAATTTGCCCTGATTCCTTCCCGCGATGAGCCCTTCGGTCTGGTTGCTGTCGAGTTTGGTCGTAAAGGAGCTCTCGGTATCGGTGCACGCGTTGGTGGTCTTGGCCAAATGCCTGGTTGGTGGTATACTGTTGAGTCATCAGCCACGTCCCATCTTCAGCACCAATTTAAGCTGGCCATTGAAAGCGCTCTGAACTCGAAGCAGGAAACCAGAGCTATGATGCGTGCTCGTTCGGCCAAGCAACGTTTCCCCGTGGCACAGTGGATTGAGGATCTGGAAATCTTACAGTCTACTGCAATTCGCATCCACACCAAGGAACTCACGAAAAACCATGGTCAGCTCTCGACGCCATCTGGATCCACCACACCTGGAGGAGCAATGACTCCTCCGGTTGCACAATCAGGATTCTGGAGCCCTCTCGGCGGTCAGCATGCTCCTATGCTTCATTCCAGAGAGCCTAGCTACACCGGCTCCTCGACCAACCTAAGTACTTTCGGCCCACAACTGAGAAATACCATTGTTTACAGCAGGGACCCAAGCCCTGGCAGTGAGAACAAGCCTGCTACAGGACTCAACCGACAGCTATCCCTTGGTGTGCGATCGGGTCCCGGCCATTTGGCGGAACGTCGTGGGCGGCCGAGAACAAGGAATGAAGAGAATATTGGTGTTGCAGTCACAGATCCTGGGACAGATGCTGAGGATGAAAGTGACGATGACATGCCCAGTTATTACGGAGACGACGAGTACACATTGATCCACGAGCAAGCCGAGGCAGGGCGACGAATGGAAGCGGCCAATACTGCATCCAGAGGTTTCCTCAGCACCCGCAATTCTAGCTTTGGCTCTGCGCAAGGCAGAGTTATCAGTGCAGCATCAACGCCAGGTACAGAGGATGGTCTCCTTTCTCCAGTGCGGCCGTTTGCAACGCCTGGTGTTCGACTGAGTAGTGCGTCCGAGCTCTCCGTCAACTCCGTTGTTGGAGACAAGAAGGATTTCAATCTCCAAAAAGTCGACCCGTTCTTCACAGATGCTTCGGGAGAATTCTACAGAGAGTTCGAGAGGAAACTTGAGGACTTGAACGGATCCAATTCCGAGACACAACTGTGTATCGAGGATTATCTCACCAAGAGTAAGAAGAAATGGTTCAACAGGTTCAGGGATGCAAGACTTGGTCGCAATCAATCGCCGTCTCCCTCACTTATCCGGTCCAAGCGTGGTCCATCTCCTATTGGCTCGTACATCAACGAGGATTCGAGTTCCAGGGGCAGCGGTGGCGATGAGAACAAGGAAGCCGACGAATTCTTGCTTGGGGAAGATTATGTCCCGCCGACAGGTTTGAAAAAATGGATGCAGCTTCGTATCGGTGACTGGCCAGTATACTCCCTCTTCCTTGGTCTGGGACAAATTATCGCCGCCAATTCGTATCAAATTACCCTGCTCACGGGCCAAGTTGGTGAAACCGCCGAGAAGCTCTACGGAATTGCGACAACATATCTAATCACTTCCATCCTCTGGTGGCTCTGCTTCCGCTGGTTCAAGTCTGTCGTCTCCCTGTCTCTCCCGTGGTTTTTCTATGGCCTTGCTTTCCTCCTTATTGGTGTTGCGCACTTTGAGCCCAATTCCTTCAATCGCGGCTGGATTCAGAATATAGGAAGTGCCGTCTATGCGGCTGCCTCCTCAAGTGGTTCTGTCTTCTTCGCACTGAACTTTGGTGACGAGAGCGGTGCGCCTGTGAAAGAATGGGTGTTCCGAGCATGCCTTATCCAGGGCACGCAGCAAGCTTATGTCATTGCTCTTTGGTACTGGGGTTCGACCCTCACGAAACAGACTGCCGACGGATCAATTGCCGCGCATGGCACTGTTGCAGACACATGGAAAATGACGTGAGTAACCATGTCTCCGATGGCCACCGCACGTTTTTCTCTTGAGTATCGTAGCTGACAGTATTGATTCAATATAGCGCTATTTGTATACCCATCTGCGTCTTCCTGTGGGCTATTGGGCTGCTTCTTTACTTTGGCCTGCCGAACTACTACCGCCGGACGCCAGGAAAGGTTCCTTCTTTCTACGCGTCTGTTCTCCGTCGTAAGATTGTTCTCTGGAATTGGGTCGTTGTCATCATACAGAACTTCTTCCTGAGCGCGCCGTACGGGAGGAATTGGCAATGTAAGTCGTGGTCAAATTTCTCTTTATCTGACTCAGCTAACTTTCTTCCTCTCGCCGTTTAATAGTCCTTTGGACATCTAGCCATGCGCATCGTTGGCAGATTGTCATTCTCTGTATCGTATTCTTCGGCGTCGTGTGGGCAGCGATCCTATTCGTGTTGAGCTACTTCTCTCAACAACATAGCTGGATGTTGCCTGTTTTTGCTTGCGGTCTTGGTGCCCCCCGTTGGGCTCAGATCTGGTGGGGTACCTCTGGTTCAGGCCTCTACCTCCCATGGGCTGGCAGCTACCAAGCGGGAGCCCTTGTATCTCGCAGTCTTTGGCTCTGGCTCGGTGTGCTTGACGCTGTACAAGGAGTCGGATTTGGTATGATCCTTCTCCAAACGCTGACTCGAATGCACATCTGTTTCGCTCTCCTTGTTTCCCAAGTCATCGGTTCAATCGCAACAATATGCGCGCGAGCGTTCGCTCCGAATAAGATTGGTCCTGCGGGCATTTCTCCGGACATCTCAGCAGGTAGCAGCGCGATCGCGAATGCCTGGTTCTGGATTGCGCTCTTCTTCCAGATCGCTGTCTGGTAAGTTAACAATATTTCTGTCGTTTCTATTTGAAGGTCCCTTACTTACTCTTATTGTTTAGTGCTGGATTCCTATTATTCTTCCGCAGAGAACAGCTCTCCAAACCCTAGTCCAGAGCGTGCAGTTGGATTGAACAGAAGCGAACTCCACGAACAATATCCGACTTTGCACCATATAATGAATCTTCTTATATATACACTAATATGCCATGTGTCACATTACCATTTTGGCTTTCCCCATCCCTCGGTGTGCATTTGGTCGGATTTGCAGATCTATCTCATTGCTTAGTTATATTTTTGCATCCATTCATCAACATCACATTGCCGCGGGCAGAATAAGATAAGATGAAGAAACGACACTTACTCAAGCCTTCATTGATTCTGGGTTTCCTGGGTTGCAGCGCTCCTTTTCTGGATTTTTTATTTCTATCATTTAAATTCTTTTTCTTCATATCTCTTTTGGGTATTGTCCTGACATGTCGTGTCTTGACTTACTTTTTTGGTCTTTCCTTTGATGATTGGATCTATTTACCTTCTATATACACTTTTTTGCTGATGATGAAGGGATGGGATGGGATTGACAGGAAGGTGAAATGGTAATTTTCTGGATAATGCAATGTACTGTACTAGTTAGTGCTTGGTACAGGCTCTGTACAATATTATTTATGCCACCTTTCTTTTCTTTACCGGGGATGTAAATAGATTCTGCAGTGTTCTTACTTGGTCTAGGTATTAATTAATTAATCATCCATGCAGAGTGAAAAGAAAAGATAAACGGCTTATGGACGATGATGATCTTAACTGATCCTGTCTTCGAAGGTTATATCCGGCTTCCAGAAATAGAAGTGGTCGATATACCTCCGCCGAAGCAAAACTTAGGTAGCAACGCTGCATTCACGAGGTATTACTGAATTACTTGAAATGGACACTGTTGGGACTATGAAGTATGAAATAACATCGTAAACTACATTACCTAGGGGTAGGGGAATCAAGCTACTACATATATAAGATCAGTCAAATCGATCGGAACAACAATCGTAAAGAATCCCAAAGCCAACCGAAACGAAACCAACAAACCCAGATGGGGCACAAACTTTTTTTACCATTCCAACGGCTCGGTCTTCAAGTCACCACGATTCGTCTTGGGGACCGGCGCGGCAGCGATCATAGTTGGTTGACCACGGTTCCGCTTGAGGTAGCCCGTTCCATCGAGCCAGGGGGTATCGAGGGAGCGTTTAGCCTCGAAGGAGCGGATTTTCCCTTCCTGCTGGAGGGTGAGACCGATATCGTCTAATCCATTGACAAGACAGTGCTTTCTGAACTCCTCGACGTCGAAGGAGGCAAGCTTGTTGCCCTGTGCGTCTTTGATTTCCTGGTTCACGAGATCAACTTCGATTTCATGGCCTGCGCGAGCCTCGGAGGCGATCTTGGCCAGGACTTGCTCGTCGGAGATGATGATGGGGAGCATGCCGTTCTTGAAGGTGTTGTTGAAAAAGATGTCTGCGTAGGAGGGGGCGATGATGCACTTGATGCCGAAGTCGAGTAGAGCCCAGGGTGCGTGCTCGCGGGAGCTGCCGCAGCCGAAGTTGGGGCCCGTCACGACTAGGATCTTGGCGTTGCGGTAGACTCCCTGGTTGAGGATGAAGTCCGGGTTTTCGGTGCCGTCCTTGTAGCGGAGTTCGTAGAAGAGAGCGCTGCCCAGGCCGGTCCGTTTGATGGTCTTCAGAAACTGCTTGGGGATGATGGCGTCCGTGTCGACATTTGCGCGGTCCATTGGTGCCGCGATGCCCTTGAGTGTTGTAAATTTAGGGAGACCCGTGCTTGAGGATCCCGTGGTGTTGGTGTGAGGCTCGTTGTCGGCCGGTTCGTCCATGATACGCTCAAACTCCTCTTCGGTCGTGGGTTCCTCGTATTCTGGCTGGACGTCGACCTTATTCTGGGCCTTGACGACGGGACTGGAAATGAGATGCTCGCGCACATCAGCCAGTTTTCCGGCGATGGCTGCGGCGGCTGCCATTGCAGGCGACATGAGGTGGGTGCGACCACCGGCACCCTGGCGACCCTCGAAGTTACGGTTGGATGTGCTGGCGCACCGCTCCTGAGGCGACAGGATGTCAGGGTTCATGCCAAGACACATAGAGCATCCCGCTTCTCTCCACTCGAAACCGGCGTCGGTAAAGATCTTGTCCAGACCCTCTGATTCAGCCTGCTGCTTGACCAGACCGGAGCCGGGCACAACCATCGCACGCTTAACGTTCGATGCGATTTTCTTGCCGCGCACGACCTTGGCAGCATTGCGCAAGTCCTCGATACGCGCATTGGTGCAAGAGCCGATAAACACCTTGTCCACCGGGATCTCCTGCATCGGCGTACCGGCTGTAAGGCCCATGTACTCGAGCGCACGTTCGCAGGAGGCCTTTCGGTTCTCATCCACAAAATCGTCCGGTCCAGGCACAACACCGGTGATGGGAACGACATCCTGCGGGGAAGTACCCCAAGTCAGAGTCGGGACGATATCCTTGGCATCAATGAGAACGGTCTTGTCGTATACAGCACCATCGTCAGATTTCAGACTGGACCAATACTTAACGGCCTTCTTCCACTCGGGGCTGTCCACCTTGGGCGCAAGGGGGCGGCCCTTGAGGTATTCGAAAGTAATCTCATCCGGTGCGATCATGCCAGCACGGGCACCGGCCTCGATGGACATGTTGCACATGGACATACGCGCTTCCATACTCAGGCCCCGAACCACCGATCCACAGAACTCAATGACAGCACCGGTTCCACCTGCAGTACCGATAACGCCGATAATGTGCAGGATGACATCCTTGCTGGAGACGCCTGGATGCAGAGTCCCATCAACCTGGATACGCATGTTCTTGCTTCGGCGGGTGATGAGGGTCTGAGTGGCTAGGACGTGTTCGACTTCGCTAGTGCCGATGCCAAAGGCAAGCGCACCGAACGCACCGTGGGTGGAGGTGTGACTGTCACCGCAAACAACGGTGGTTCCCGGGAGGGTGAAACCCTGTTCTGGGCCAATGATGTGGACAATCCCCTGACGCTTATCACCCATGCCGAAATATGTTAGACCGAAGTCTTTGACATTTTCTTCGAGAGTGGTGCATTGGAGTCTGGAATCGTTCTCTTGGATGAACTCTTCGACATTTTTGAAGTTTTTCCGAGAAGAGGTAGGGATGTTCTAGGAAACAGTGCTCGTCAGAAAAGGGGCTGCAAGGGGAGGAGATAGCAATTGACATACGTGATCTACCGTGACCAAGGTGCAGTCTGGTCTGCGCACTTTGCGGCCAGCGTTCTTCAGACCTTCAAATGCTTGCTGCAGGGCTGCCGTCAGTCAAGCTTCCAATGGAATACGACAGGGGAGAGAGCTCCAGCGAACTAACCGGCGAGGTCACCTCGTGAACGAGGTGTCTATCTGCAAAGGAATTAGCAAGTGATGGATTTCCTATGCAGCGAAGAGCATAAGCATACCGATGTAGAGAAGAACTGTGCCATCCTCCTGCTCGTTGACGATGTGGTCGCCAAAGACCTTGTCGTACAGGGTCTTGGGATTCTGGTCTGCGGAGGGCATGATGATACAAGGAGGGAAAACAATGAACAAGAACAACACAATGATGGGGAATGAAGCTCTTCCCAGTCGATGGAAGAGACTGAGGCACTTTTAACTGCTGAAGCTGTGGCGGCGATGTCGCTGCAAAACTGGAGGGGCGCCCCGACATCGGCCTGTCAGCAGGTTTTGACGGCGCGCTGATTGGCTGCGACTGGCCGATCACGGTTACGCGCGCTTACAGGAGGTGGCACATTGCCGTTGTTTCCAATGGACACGCTCATCACTATCAGGATACTACTGTAGTGTAGTATGCATACTGGCGCTATTGATGTGTTCATTTGCTCAGCAGGTAATATAAGACCAATGAACTTCTCCCTAATGCGGGATAAATTGTATGGGGGATCGCTATCTCCAGATCAACTGGACGATGCGGGTAAGACAATCTGTGGAGTCTGATTGGCTATGCTATTGTGTAAGGCGGTATGACGTGGCAGTATCTACACGTGATAATAATCACGTGATGATTATGACTTGGTGGCCTCACCAAATCGACGACAAGGTAAGGATTTGAGATTCACCAAACCCTATATTGAGGAGACTCATCCAGAATCGTCTTCTTGCTGACATGGCTCGGTTTCAGATGATGTTATTTGAGTCAACCAAGCTAGCTCGGAATCCAAATCAATGACTCAGCAATCTCGACAACAATCTGAACAGTGACAGTTCGCTATTCTTGAAGAACCTGTCTACATATGTCCGAGAGCACGTCGCGACGAGTGTGCATACCACTAAAATAATGCTAGACCGGAAGCGTCGTGTTATTGACGAAAAACTGGACGACGAATACGTGAATACGTGGTGTTTACAAATGTACCTTCTGAAATAGTCAGCACTATCATTGACCAGCCTTGACTCATTGGTAAAGGAGCCAAGCTGTTTCACCATGAAGTACTTCAAACGTTGATTGTCGAGTTTCCATCTCGTCCACATCAGATTGTGACAGGCTATATCGACAGACTTGGGGATAGACATTGTGCTGAGACAAGTCTTTTTGATCAACTATCTTTCTGCGTTCAAGTGCAGTGAAGGACACCCCTTACAAAAAAGAACCTGATGCCTCCTGATATCCCGAAACATGCCACAAGGAAGGTCCGAACAATGGCCCAGTCTGTTTCTTGAAACCGGGTATTCTGAGTGTTGGCACGCCTTCGAGCGGATGCGGCATGGTGCATTTGCAGTAGGCACACAAAAAACCTGAAAGGCTTGTCCCAGCACTCGACGAACCAGAATACATATTCTCTGAAAGATCTTCAAAGTGGACAAGCAGGGATCAATGCACTTTGTGATTGTCTTCCTAGGCCTAACTCAATGTCGTTCCTTTCAGAAGGTCTTGGATGCATAATCTGGTAAATTTTCTGTAGAAAGGGTTTGCAGACTATCCTTATCTAGCATTCTTTATATAATACAGGATATTGAGGAGCAGAGTTCAGGAATGCTTACCTGTCTAAAAAGTGCCCATAGATGATGCTCAATCTTACAGAAACACCCAAGATTGCTGTTTCAGCGCACCCTAGTGGATGTCATGATCAGCAGAGTTGAGGCTGGCCATTTTGGTCATGGTGAAGTGAAGCTGGCAGAGAAACCCCCAACTGAGTATCTTTGATGATGCCAGAAAGTTGGTTTGGACTGGTGGCAGGAAATAGTCTATTGGCATCCTCAGATTAAGGTGGAAAAAGCTCAACTGTCAAAGTTGGCAAAACAGCCAGAGCCCGCGGTGCTAATTAGGGTTGCCCAGTGCACCCTTTGCAATGCTCAGTGTAGGCTGTGTATGTTCAGTGAACATTCAGGATTCTCAGCACCAGCTTCAGGAGCACCCATTGCCATCCAGCATTCACTCAGTGAGTGAGCTAGGAGTGCTCAGTGCGTGGCCAGCATCACTCACTGATCGATTCAGCCTTTAATCACGTGAACCTTCACAAAGCAGCGTGGGACGGAAGAGGAAATCAGGAGGTTATCACACGTATTTGCTACATATATTCTACCTGGGTACATACCAAGATACATGGTCTGAGGAATTAAGGGGGGCAGCTGCTCTGACAGAGTATGCCCAGCTCCTGTGTCTTAAATGAACACCCGATGCATTGGGACCATTGCATTAATGCCTCATCTTGCGGTGAATGTTAACGTCTGGTCTGCAGGATACCGGCACTGAATGACGCAGCATATAGTATGGATGCCCTAACTTCCTACGCCATACGCTTCCCACAGAATGCTAACATCTCGGATGGCCCCCGAGACTGCAGATACAGAGAGTATTATTGCTTGCCCACTCGCAGAGCCCTTGATTGACACCATCGCGGGCCGCAATGGTGTGAGCTGAAGCATGCGTGGACAGCCCAATTGGGCCTGGCAATCTAATCATTGCGTACATACTCCCACAGATGGCGTGCAAGCAATATGGATGTCTGGGATATCGTGCGGGGGCTTTTATATACTTGCATTGTCTTATAAACCGTGCCTGAGGAATTCTTACAGCCCTCATCTGCTGAGAGGCGACATCTTATACTTCAACATGGCGGCTGTGATTACTGGCCTGCCTCTGCACAGTGGCACTGCATACAATCCGACCACAGCCAAGAACTCTGTGACTGCTGAGGTCAAGAGCGTCTCGGAAGAATCATCCAGCTCGGCCAAACCTGAGTTCGACCTGGAAGAGCACCCAATTGACCAGCCGAGACCCATCAAGGTCGGCGTCATTGGCGCTGGATTGTCGGGCGTCACGGCCGGTGTTCTGCTTCCGGCCAAATTACCTGGTCTTGACTTGCATATCTATGACAAGAATCCGGATGTGGTATGTTCTACTGTCTCATGGCACTCAAGCGCTAGCTAACTATATCTTAGGGTGGTACATGGTTCGAAAACACCTATCCCGGCGTTAGATGTGACATTCCTTCCCACGTATACCAGTCCGGCTTTGCTCCCAACACCCAATGGACCGAGGAGTTTGCCCAGGGCCATGAAATCAGAGACTACTGGCAGGGCATCGCGAGGAAGTACGACGTGTACAAGTATCTGCGATTGCAACAAAAGGTGGAACGTGCAGAATGGCTTCCAGAGGAGGCAAGATGGAAGGTCACATTGAGAGACCTGAGTTCTCCCAATTCCGAAAGAGTCAGTGCTGGATAGAGCGATTAGGGTACAGCTACTGACTCAAACAGGTCTACGAAGAAAAACTAGATATCCTAATCAACGCTATCGGCCATTTCAACGCCTGGAAGCTCCCCGACTACCCAGGCATCGATCAGTACAAGGGCGTGCTCTTCCACTCCTCCAACTGGAACCACAAGGTGGACTTGAAGGACAAACGACTCGCCCTGATAGGAAACGGAGCCTCGGGCCTGCAGGTTCTCCCGTCCATCCAACCCATCGCCAAACACATCGACCACTACGCCCGCAACCGCACCTGGATTGCAGGTTCCTTCGCAGCCTCGGGTATCCGCCGTCTGGAGCCCAACTACATCCCCGAGGACCTAAAGGCCTCCTTCAAGGACCCGGAGACCTACCTCCAATACCGCCGAAAGGTCGAAGAAGGATACTTCCAGCGCTTCGGCTCTATCTTCAAGGACTCCCCGGAGAACCGCGAACTGCGCGAGCAATGGGTTGAGCTCATGCTGAGGCGAATCGCCGATAAACCCGAACTAGGGGACAAGATCATCCCGGACTTCCCTCCAAACTGTCGCCGACCCACGCCAGGCCCGGGGTATCTCGAAGCCCTAACAAAGGACAACGTCAGCTACATCCAGACGCCCATCGAGCGGTTCACAGAAACCGGAATCGTCACAGTCGATGGCACAGAACGCCCCGTCGACGCCGTCATCTGCGCAACCGGCGCAAACGTAGACCACGCGCCCCCCTTCCCGCTAATCGCAAACGACATCGACCTCGGCTCCGCATGGAAACACGACGGCCTCTACGGGTTTCCCTACATATACCTCGGGCTTGCGGTCCCCAGGTTTCCCAATCTCCTCTGGATCGGCGGCCCATATTCCTCGGGCCACAGCGGAACGGTCCCCAACAGCATCGAGAACCAGGTCACATACATTGCAAAGGTTATCCGGAAATTCCGCAGCCAGGGCATCAAGACCTTCCAGCCCTCCGAGCAGGCTACGGATGATTTCGTCGAGTATGCGGATAAATTCTACCCACGCACCGTGTGGACCGGTAACGATGACTCCACGCCGGGGAAGAAGAATTGTCGCTCTTGGTATAATGGTGGTAAACCGGGGGGGAGAGTGCACGGGATCTTTCCAGGGAGTGCGACGCATGTTAATATCATTCGACGGGATCCGAGGTGGGAGGATTACGAGTATACCTACCTTAATCCTAGTGGGAATCGGTTTGCGTATTTTGGGAATGGGTGGACCGAGAGGGAGTTGAAGCCGGATGGGGAGGTGGATTTGACGCCGCATCTGAAGGTGCCGGAGAGTATTGATTTGAGGACTTATATGGAGGGCTGGTGGGATGTATAGATTTTGTTTTTCTTTTTCTTTGGCTGTTTACGATTGATTTTCCTCTTTTGAGATCAACTGTACATAGATTCTTACGATGATTCTTTCAGTGACTAGTTGCATACATGATCCATGAATACCCTCTATCCTCCATGTACTTCCACATATGTACTTTTATTCTCCAAGTTGAAGGCCTTCCCTTTCCGTTTCACTACTGTTTTGAAGGACAAGGCATACTTTTCGTTTTCGAGTTTGCTTCACTAGTATCGTTATCGTCGTCGTATAGTACGGAGCTCAGCTCCATCATCGTTGCGTCCTTTCTTTTGTTATATCTTCCTTACTAAATCGTCCTTTGCCGTGTTGTATCGGGGCTTCGTTTCAGTACATTCATCCCGGAGATCCCTCGACCACAACCCAGTTCCTATCGCAGGGAACAACGTACGTACGGCCCCCTTTACAACTAGAATGTGAGGACCTGTGAAATCGACGCCGAAAATGACAGCTTTTGAGGCCATAAACGGCCGCATTTCCACCCGTAATTTTTAGTGACCCATGGTTGCCTACCGCTTGCACGTGCTCCGCACCACTATATGTTAGTACACGTGAGGTTCTGCCGTCCTAGACCGCCCTCGCTACCTATCTCACGGCACAGGCAGGCCTACCTAGTAATACGACCATACATGCGCCTATCCATTATATATAATGGAGGTGTATCGTTGGTTACTAGCTAGATATGTTAGAGGTCACGTGTATTCTGCCATATTAGACCGCCCTCGCTTGGCCTGACACACTCAAATAGCTAGACCAACCTAGATAGAGACAATACAAGCAAGTTGATCCAACAAGATAGGCCTACGTGGTGAAAAGGGTCAGCGAGGGCGGACCTATGCGGCAGAACCCCACGTGATCCAACATATAGATCTCAATGGGCAGAAACAGCCTTGCCCCGTCAGGGGTTGCACGGGAAGCTTTCCTCGTCTTGAATTTAGTATGACACCCTACAATTTAGGTTGCCCCACCTCTTTTCCGAGGATGGTCTCAAGGCCTCGCCGCGATATAACAAGCACTTCCCAGCCCGTCTAGAATAATATTACAGGTATCCACCGACCCTATGCTCAGCTGCTACGTGCGCGACGCGTCTATGCTTTACGATGCTTTCGTTTTGGTCGGGTTACCTTGAGGTGCGACAGGAGCAAACGGAGGAGAACAAGTCACAGCAGATAATTCGAGAACAACCAACAAGGTAAGCCCATAAACGTACGGACTTGAATGAGCGGATTGTGGACAGCTGACGATGGTTCAGACCGGTCGATGAAGTTCCCCTCACTGGCGAAGAGAGTGATAGTGCTCAGGACGACCACCATGAGGAAGACAGTGGCCAGGTGGATTTAGAAGGCCATCAGGCTCAGTGGATCAAGAGTGTCTACATATGCGCTTGGATATCCGCACTTGTTCTCTTGATCAATATTGCTCTAATCAGCGCGGCAGGGGGTATGGCAGGTGGCGCGTACGGGACGACGCAAATGATCTATGAGGGCAGCTGTACTCTCACTAAGCGGTGGGACGTTGCACTGCATTTGCTCATCAACGTTCTAAGCACAGCTATTTTATCTGCCAGCAATTTTTGCATGCAAGCACTCGTCGCCCCCAGCCGCGAGGAGGTGGACCGATACCACGGCCGGAGGAAGTGGCTGGACATCGGCGTGCCCAGTCTGCGCAACCTGGGTGTCGCAGGGCGATACCGCATCAGTCTTTGGGCTATTTTACTTGTCACTGCCACGCCGTTCCATCTATTGTATGATCCATCCTGCGGTCACCAGCAGACCTCTAACATGTGGACAGATACAACTCGGCCATCTTTTCCACCGTAAGTAAGAACGGGTTTGCAGTGCTTCTGGCCCCAAGCAATCTAGAACCCAGTGCCTTTTCCAGCCTTACAACGACAGGGCTGGAGAACTGCTTCGGCGGAATCGTTGGATATTCCTGGAATGATTTCTTATCCTTCCTCGCCAATGATACGTACACTCGTCACGCACGGCAAGAATGCATCGACATCAGTAACGAGAAATCTCCATCAACAATTCGCACGATGGTCATCTTCACAAACTACTTGAACACATCGCAGGGCGGAAATAGGGCGATCTTCCAGACGAACAGCGATGTAGTGACTAGCAACCTGTTACGCTCGGAAGGAATCGACCCTAACCTCCTGTATGGGTCCCGAATGTCGCAGACAACGTGGGCCTTCAACATTAAAAATGAGGTGACTTACGATATCGGCAATTTCTCATATCTCGACTGTTACGACCGGATATCCGACTCCGACGCTTGCGAGGCCGGTTATCAGCTCAATTATTGGCTTGCTGATACACAGCCTCAAAGCCTCGAGGCCGTGGAAAGCTATATCCGCAGCGATATTCATGCTGACATTACTGCACATGTCCTTGACGAAACATGTCTCTTCGATTCATATTATTGGGAGTCAGGTATTGATATGGGTGACTGTCTTGTCATCCCTAGAAAGGGACAATGTCAACTCTTTTACAACCCGCCAATCAGCATTACCGTTATCATAACGGCCGCCATCAAAGTCGCTGCTATGTTCCTGGCTGCGAAGCTCGACCGTCGCCGCTCTAAGCCTCTTCTCACGGTTGGGGACGCAGTCGCCTCTTTCCTGACGCATCCAGACCCCACAACAAGGGGTGCCTGCTGGATGGCCAAGTCCGACGTAGACAGGACATGGCAAACCCTAGGGGCCACATCACCAGATTACGGTGGCGACGCACGGGGAATATACTTGAAGCCTGGACGCCTATCTCGTCGGAGGCATTGGTGGCAGGCGGCAAGCAGTCTTAGATGGGTGGTAACTTTCTTACTGTAAGACTAACAACCTCATCCCCCCGGACGACCATTTTCATTTGCTTAGCTTCGCAGGAGCGGGATGTGTCTCGGCGTCGGTGGATACCTGCTTGGACAAGCCGGCAGCGTGGTTGGTGTCAATGATATGTCCGTGAAACACTGGTGGCAGTTGGGCTTTGGCACCAAAACAGGCAGCGCTGTTATCAACGCCCTGGGATGGCCTATCCTCGCCTACGTTATCGTTGCCAACACGCCCCAATTCATTATTACCATCAGCTACTATTTCTACAACAATGTTTTATCCAGCATGCTCGCTGCAGCGGAGTACAGCTCGTACGGGGCATCGCGCAAGCCACTCCGCGTCACATGGCCTTCGCCAGACTCACTGCAGCGCTCGACATATTGGCTGAGCGTTCCTTATCGATACAGCATTCCACTGTTGGCTTTGTACGCTGTTCTTCACTGGACGATCTCACAGAGCTTGTTCTACGTGCAGATCGTGCCACGCGATAAGTTCTCCCAACCAATAGATGGTCAGGTACTCAAAGGGCTGGGATACTCGCCCATTGCCATTTTCGCATCGCTTCTAGTAGGAGGTGTACTAATCTGCACGCTCATCGGAATGGCAGCCTTTCGCCACTTCCGATGCTCTGTACCGCTAGCCGGAAGCTGTTCTGCTGCGATCAGTGCATCCTGCCATCCGGGGGACGATGTGGACCTTCAGACTGTTGCTTTGGGCGATGTGACCTGGGGGGAGACCGTTTCATTGCCGGCGTGGATGGGAAACGATACCGCTCATGGCCACTGCAGTTTCACTTCCGGAGACGTTTCGAAACCATCGCTAGATAAGGTATATGCCTAGTTGGCTGGTCTTTTTCATTAAACTTGATATAACAAGGGGTTACAGAGGGCATGTGTGTAGATGAGTTCGATGAGATGAGAGAATATGAAAGAACGGTGATCCACGATGGGAGTGCCACCGCTCCTACTTTCTCCGTTGAGGATATTTAGAATACTGACTATATCATCATTGATATTCACGCTATACAGAGGGCCTTAACGGATGAGAAGGGAGGATTTGACATAACATCGTATGCAACTTTAGGGGCATTCAGACTCCTGAATGGCGTCTACACTTAACCTCTTCGGTAACGTTCCTCAATCTCGCGATCATCTGCTGCTTCTCCATCTTCAATGTGTCTGGCTGGGCGACGGATTTGAATCTTCAGATGAATATCCGTCGGCCAACTCTTCCCACGTGATTTCTTTTGGCTTTGGATAATGCGAAACCTATATAGACCTTATCCGTATGGACTTACCTTTACAGTGGAAGAGAAAGAGGACCTACCAGCTCCTCCAAAGATGGAGGCCATTTGCGGTCGGAGTTAAAGAATTGGATTTGGCCATTCTGCTTGAGTCGAACCTTACGACACTAGCCATCAGCATCATCGGCAAATCCTAGGAACAAGGGTGTCCCACGGGTTTGACACTATCCTATGTCTGGACCAAAATACATAACTTTCCCAACCGATGTGGGTACCGCAAGCAGAAGTGCATCCAAGCTACAAGAATACGTCGATACGGCAAGCACAGGAGAGATTGTTCTGGAACAGAATAAATCCCAAGATTTGCATGCAATCCTAAGACTCCCCATCCTGGAAATCTCTTTGTCCTGGGCACGTCCTTACCTGAATTTGACCATCCCATGGTCAATTTTATCACAGGATTGACTATCCCGGGATTCGTCCGCTCCTGGAATTGATATTTTCGGGATATGGTCGACCTGGGACCCGTCAAATCCTATGCGGCAAGGCACACGACCTTTAGCGACTGAAGCCCGCCCTGGACATATACCTGGGGGTTTAGGTCCCTGGCGGGCCCAGGCATGTGGTCTGAACACCTACAAGGTCGGAGGCCTTAGAGCAGAGGGCCGAGGCGGCGTGCCCAGGTACTGATGGCCAGCGTCATAAGGTCGGGTGCAGCAGCCCTGGGCCATCCGACCAGGTATTGCCAGACCGGGTACCCCCGACCGACTCGATCATCAGACGCTGGTCGTACGACCAGCTCGACCGCAGGACCGCCAACTGGCGACCCTATCAGACGTGAATCCCCAGCGGTCATCTATCTACATGCTTGCGGCCCCGTTGGTCGGCCGGACCGCCCAGACTATCCCGGACGCGCTACAACTCCTCTTCTTCTATGACTGGCCCAGCGGTTCCAACATTCTGGAGCAATAGTGTCACCGAGGCCACCAGGTTCCGCGTCACTGCGAGGCCTCTTCCCAAACCCATGAGGACCGTGAAACTTCCGTCGTTGATCGCCGCGCGGACACACTGGTCCACAGCAACTTTCCGTAGTGAACGATCATAGAAATGGGCCTCCTGCTCCGGGTCTCGTGCATACCGGTCGGCGATGGCCTGCGCCTCAGCTGGATTAACGGAATCCACAGAGACCGCGTCCATCACTATCCATTCACCCCGCTGGTAAGCGCGAAAGGTGATGGTCACCCGCCCTCCTGGTGACGAACCGCCAGCAGGACCACTATTGATATTACCCACCGCGAGGTGAGCCGCATCATTGGCTTCGTCGTGCACCACATCCCTCACACCTGTGCTGACCGGGTTTGTTATGTCGCGCTGAGTGGCATCGAGCTGTGCGACTTCTCCCTGCACTGGAGCCTCGAAATTGACCGCCCGTCGCCGGGAGGACAAACCTGCTCGTGACGCCTTCGACGGACCTCCCGGCCGGGCCTGCTTTGGCTTGCTATCTTGGCCGGTTTCGTGACCTTCCGGTTGGGCCGGGCAGCGACCGCAGGAGTGCGGTCTTCTTCAGAATCTTCTATTTCCGTGTCCTCTGCCTCTTGCATCGTATGCGGGGTATCAAAGAGGAGGTCCTCGCCCTCTTGTCTTGCAATGGCCTCCCGTTGGGCCTGCTCCGGATCGGGCAGAACGGCGGGATATCGCTCAACATCCTGTTGAGAAAACCCAGTAGTCCCTGCCATAATGCCTCCAGCCTCGTCACCGTCCTCGTCGCTACCCCACAACTCATCGGCAATGGCAGCATCTCGAGTACCTGCCCGATTGATCTCTCGACGTGTGGTCTGATTCTTCCTCAGTTTACGGACTGCTCCTTCTGGTTGATGTGGCTGCAGACCGATCCTCGGACCCCGCCGGGGAGATCGGGGTAGATTCGTACGGCCCAAATTCAAGGGCTATCTTCAAAAAATTTTGGAGAAGGCCGATGGAGACTATTGCTCATAGCTGGCCTGGCAAATAGAGATCAACCATGAGTACCATAGGGAAGTTCCTCTACTACCCTGCGCTTTCGATCTTTCCGGCATTGCGTGTTACTGCGGACCATCACGATCAAGGCAAATGGCTATCCGTTCCCTCCGAATTTGCATAACAGGCCTCTGGCTCCAAATGGGATGGCGCCTTCAAGCGAGCGGGATATTATCCTCCGGGCGTTAAAGGGGGGTTGGGATCACGAGAAGGTTGTTGGACAGCTGAAGCAGATGAGGAGGGATGCGGCAGCTTAGTTCACGTTCAATTTGAAAGTCCACGTCTCTGCATGGCTTTGGGATTATTGATGTATCTATAGCATGTAACTAGTGGCATTGAATAGTAGCTTTGATGTCAAATTAGGGCTCGGTCCATGCATACGAGGCGGGAGGCATCAACACTTAGAAGCACCAGCAATATAAAATAATCCTAATACTTATCAACCAGATCCATACAAATAGAGCTGTATCCCAGACCAGGATTACTCGGTATCATCAGGATGAAACACCAAAGCCCGAACCTCAATACTCTCCCTCCCCGGAACCCTCCCTTCCCCCTCAAACTCCGGATCCACAAACGCTGAATGCGGCACCCTCCTCGCCCTACCATCCGTCTTCGAGTCAAAACACTTGATAAGCGTCACCAAATCCGGCGTCTGCGCATACCGGAAATACCACCTATGCCTCTCGCTAGGTCGAACAACATACGTCTCCCCCTCACGGTCCGGGTAGATGAGTTTCGCGCCGATCAGGTCCGAATCGGGCACGGAGTGCGCCTCCGCGACGGCGAGGGGGTCCTTGTATATTGTTTTTATGGGGCGCCAGACATTGATTATTTGGTACCGGCCCTTTAGGAGGGTGGGTGCTTGCTCAGGGAGGTGGTGCAGGACGCGGTTGCGGGAGGCTGGGTAGGATTGGTCTATGTGGACGCGTTGGACGGGGCCGCGGAGTGCGATTGCTGGGGAGACTGGGTTTCCTGGCGAGGAATCTGATGCTGAGTATTGACGGCGGATCGTATGGTCGAAGATGAAGACTTCAGATGCGCCGGTTCTGTTCAAGTCAGTCCGCATCAATACCAATAACCCTGATGCTCTGGGCGACCTACACATCCTTGAGCAACTGCTCCGTCTCCGGGTAATAAGCCCGCTTGATCTGCTCGTCGTCTGTGAAGGCCTTCTCCTTGCTCTCGTGCCGATGAATCTGGAATCCATGCTGGTCAAGTGTATACTCGTCTTCATGGCCCGTGATATCGGTGATGGTGACCGGGAGAGTCTCGACCGGACGATCGTAGCTTTCCGGCCTCCCAACGTAGCTGGGGGCAGGAGGAGTGCCATCGCCGGGATCTTTATAGTAGTTCAGCACCGTCTGGACGTGATGAGGCTTGGGGGTGGAAGAGGATATGGATGGAGAAGAGCTGGTGGTGAGGGAGGGTGGCTGACGGGGGGTTTGGACTGCTGCGGCCATTGTTCTTTTGTTATGTTATGCCTTTTTACTCAGAATCCGTAGAATAGGACTGACTTCTTATACACCTCGCCGTCGCCATCTACGTTCCAAACCGGACGCGGGGTGATGGGAGCAGGTATGGACGGATTTGTCAGAATCGCACGCAATCCCACCAGGCTTCCACGTCAGGGAGACTTGCTGAGAAATAAAAAATCGGTTAATTGGATTTCCAGGATGCATGGTTTGGGATAATAGCTGATTGGGGGTATGCTATTTGCTGGGACTTGGGACTTGGGGCTTGCTGAGGTGAATTGTCACGCATGTTGTTGTTGCCGCCGTCCCTTGATTTCTAATGCTTCTTCTAAATCATCATCGGATATTCCATCTGGAGGTCTATAGAGTGATATAGCAAAGGTTGATTAAGCGGGTTCATTCTCACCTTCCCTCTGCGTTGCCCTATTGCTCAAGATACGAGATGGCATTCTGAAAAGTATTCTCCGGATCAGCCCTCTCCTTGACCCTCTTCAGAAGCTGGAGAATGTTTCCACAGATCCTGTCAGGTTCGAAGTCGTCGCGAGTCAGGCAAGAGACGTAGGAAGCGGGCACGATATTCTCTGCACTCGTCTTCCTCAACGCCTCCCCGAATTCCCTCCCCCAGGCCAGCGTTGCTTCCAGGCTATCCCTGTCCACAATAGCAGTAACTTCACACATAAAATGGCCTTCCCGCGCCGAGAAGACCGAGCCCGCATTCGCTTTCGCAGAAAGAGAGCAATCGCGGAGCTTGTGCATGTCAAAGGTGATGTGCGGATCGGCGGGCATACTGCTTGTATACCGGGCGATAACGTCGGCAACCTCTACTGTAATCGCCCTCACGCTTATGGTGAACGTCTGGCCTTGCGTGGACTTGGCGACGAGTCTGTCTTGCTCGTGCAGCCATGCTAATGGGGTCCTTGGCTGCACTGCGTTGGCCACAACAGGGCCGAGAGTCGACATCCTCTCAACCCACTGGTTCCCCGTCTCGAGGTCCTCGGACGCCCCCTGAAGAGAAGTCCAAATGTTGGCGTGAGCACATTCAGAACAAACTGGTGGACGCTCAAGAGGCGTAGCCTGCATTCCTTCCGCCGATAATAGAGCCCTGTACCCTTCGTTATACTGGCGGACAACAGTGGGAAGGTCATCATCGGACTTGAAGAGCACGCCCGACAGAATCCAGTCCAGCTTGTAGATGGAAATGGTCAATTCGACGATCACACCGAATGCGCCTTCGGCGCCGCGGATTGCCTTCAACAAATCCGCATCAGCTTCCACCGGCTCGCCCTGAGCGTTGATCACCTTCGCTCCCACGATCCGGTCTACCCCCAGCCCGAAGCGGGAGCTGTAGGGCCCGTACCCGCTATACATGGCCCAGCCAGCGTATGCCACCCGTGAGATTGACGCGACGGGGGTGATGAATCCCTGTTGCTGCAATGCCCGATCCACATCGCCCAGCGGAGCGCCTCCTCCCACCTTCGCGGTGGAAGAGGCTGTGTCAATCTGAACATGGTTGATAAGTCGCAGGTCCAGAGCGACGGCCTGGTTCTTCATAGATCACCGTGTATATCGTGTCTGCTGCCTCGAACGGTGAAGTCGATTTTGTTGCTGGCTAGGAAGGAGACGGCAGCGGTGACAGCCTGCACGTGCTTGGGTCAGAGAATCGCTAGCGGGACAATCTCGGGGGTGGGCATACGCATTCGTCCGGAGCACGAGGCGATAATTCAGTGACGGTGGACAGTCAATCTATGTGTTTGGTCTTACTGATATTGTGGTGCAGATATTGATGTTGGTGGTGAAGCTATCAAGGTCTTAGAAAAGGCCATTTTATACAGCAGCGGTGGTAGTCATAGGCTATGTCCACGATGGCAAAACTCTATCTATCTAGTTCCAAGAAGTCCTATACGGCATAAAATGAAAAGAAGGAAGACATTATATCTTGTACGCCCGGACCAATTTCGTAATGCTTGTTCCATCATCAAGAACCTCCACTTCCTCCTCCAGCGAGTATCCTCCCCATCGAGGCAGGAAAACGGTCCATATATACCAGTAGACGACCGCGAAGAGGATTCTACCAACGTCAGCGTACATATTATCCCAGTGGGAAGAGAGGGGGGAGAAAGAGGGAGAGAAAGGGGGAGAGACAAAAAACTTACATCCCAATCCCAACGATGGCATAAGTAGCGTAGAAAAACCCCACGTCCCCTTTCCCATCAGGAGGAGGGAATAAAGGTGCCGCCAACAGCGCCACACACACTGCGATCCTCAACCAAACAGCCGGGAGCCAGGCCTTGAATGGTCTCTGTAGATCTGGATGTCGGACTCGAAGCACCAACAATCCCACCGAGACTGCCAATGCGAAGATCTGGCTGGGGTATCCTTCGACATCGAGAATGAAATTGTACACGTCGCCCTGTGGCGGTAGTGTGATGACAAGAAGGGAGGGGGCGTAGTGCACTAGCAGCCCTCCCAGGGGGGAATTGAAAGGGCGAGACGAGGATAGCGTCCGAGAGAAGGGGAGGAATCCTTGACGGGCTATTTCTTGGTTGATTCTTGCCTACATAGATCGTATTAGACAAGTCTGCACATAGACAAACAGAAAACATACCGTTGCAAAAGTAACCACCATCACATTTCCAGCAGCGGAAATAGCAATGGCCAGTGGAAACAGTGTCCTGCCAACATGGGCGCCGAACACCTGCTCAAAGAACAAGGCTGCCACCAACTCCCCGCTGGATTTGATCTTCTCGATCGGCACGACCAGGAAATAGGAGATATTCGCAAGGAGATACAGACCGCAGGCCGTGAACAACGCTGCTGGTCCCACTGTCTTTAGCGTTTTCACGGGGTTCCTGACCTCATTGAGAACGTTGTTGACATTCGTCAGTCCAGCATAAGAATAAAAGACCTTGAACAGGGAGGTGGAAAGTAATCCCCAGCTCCAGTTGGAATCTCTCCAGATCTCATCCCAGGAGATATTGCTCGCCTCATGCTCAGGGCTCTGCAGTCCACGATCACGGAACAGAATCACCCAGATCCCCGTACAAGACATAGCAGCAACGAGAAAGATCTTAATCCAACCAATTGCATCCTGCACCCATATCCCTGCCTTCAGGAAGCGCCCATGTATAAGGGTAACAGCAGTCAACAACCCAGCCGCCAAAATCTTATGCTGAAACTCACTCGGCTGCACATCCAGCGCAAAAAGCGTATACTTGGAAAAGATAATACAGTTGCTCGCCGAGAATCCCAGCAAAACGGCCTGCACCGCGATCAACGTCGACGCGAGGAACCGCGGATGTCTATACGTATACTCGAGGTATACCTTCTCCCCGCCAGAACGAGGAAGCATACACCCGAGTTCCAGCGAAACCACCAGTCCGCAACCAGACAGGATCGACCCGGCAATCCACAAGGAAATTGTCAACCCGATACTGCCCGCAGACTTGACAATGGAGCCTGGGGTAGCGAACACGCCGCTTCCGATGACGCGGGAGATGACGAGGATGTACGCGCTGGACCAGGATAGATTCCGGCCAAACGTGGCCGTTTCAGGGACGATGTCATCATCGATGGAGCGGTGCACAACTGGTGTGTTGCTCCTCTCCTGCTCTGTTAATGCTTCAGCTTCGACTGGGACGGTTGCGTACTGGATTGGGGAGGGAAGGAGGGCTTGGGTTTCATGTGCTTCTTCCATTCTGGAGGTGCTTTCCCATTGCAGGATGGGGGAAGATAGGATGAAGCAACATGGTAATATGCGAGGGGTGATAGCTGCTGCAACGTAGCACGCTCCATATTTGTAATACCTCAGCTGAATGGGATGATTTATCGGAGGGAGAAACAGGTTGGCAAACATGCGCGGTTCGCGTCATCAGCGGTGGGAGTGGTGTTATTTTCGCATATTAATAATCTCGTCGCATTCTCGAAGAATGTGTTATCTATACATGTATGGAGGAATATATGAGGAACTGCTGTTTGATGGGAGCTTTTAGATGGAGATGGCAAAGTTGAAGATGCATTTCTGCCTATGGGGATTGGCAAACGTGTTGCAGCACAGCAACCTCAGCTCCCCCATTAAGAAAGCAAAGGTCAACAACATCCGCAAAACACCTACTCTGCCCGATAGAGCGTCCGACGAAGAGGCTTTCGGTGGGAGGTATAGATGCGGTCTTCACATGTCTCAGATAACTTGCAGACATGTGGGTGTACGTGGACGGCTGTCAAAAGGACTTGAGATCCGTGTATCGAGACAAAAGTGATGTTATGCCTTCGCATATTATCAATAATGCGTCATCCATGCAGGTTGAACAAGTCTGTTAATTCAATGGTGATCTTTTGGAGGGACAAGTTTATATCAGCCCCTATGAGACATTCAACGATGCCATTTGCCTCCAGGAAAACGAAAAAAATAAAAATAAAAATAAAAAAAATAACAGAGCGTTCTCCTCGAAAGAATAGAACGCCAATCATCTTAGAATCCCCATATTTGTAGGGCTTGCGAGAACTGTCGATGACAACTGCCCTCACAACAACCCGGCCACGATCTGCGTCAACGACTCATCCTCTGCCTGAAAAAACTCCATACCCGGAACTTGACTGAAATCCACACCGTCCACCGGGTTGCTTATATCCGTACTAACTCTCGGCAAATTCGAATCCCCATTGTCAAGACTATCACGCACGGCATCACAGCAAAGAGTGGACGTGTTCATTTGTCCTCCTATGTCTGGTGCCGGTGCAGGCGTAGTAGTCTCACGCGGCTCAAGGAAGTATGCACCGGCTATCTCAAAGAAATTGGTCAAGTCGTCACAGCTAGTGTTCCCAATTCCTACGGCCGTATCACCGGTAACCGGGGACAGGGCGGGAAAGATGGGTGCTTCGTCTGGTGATGGTAACTGCGCAAGCGAAGGTATTTGGGGATTGACTGGAGGCCGGGGATGGATATCTTTCACACCGACATTATGGGAGCTGGGGGTTCCTGGAATAGTTGTGGCGTTGATACTTTTCGAGCTTCTGTTTCCACTCCTGGACTTTCCTTGCTCCAGATTTAGGTTCCTCTGTATAAGTTTGAGACTGCGGATAATCTTCTGCAGGCGTCTTGACGTCTCAACCCGAGTAGACGATCGCCTGACTAGGTCCACAGCCATGTAGAATTCAGACCGACAAACTTGACTAAACCGAGCAGGCGCATGCAGCACGGCCAGGAATAAGGCTGCCAGGGCGGAAAGAAGGAAATAATTAAATGGTTCCGGGTGCTGGAAGTAAACCGGGACAACTTGACTGAAATAATCAATCATATGGATAGTATTCTTGGCCGCATCCACAGCCGTGGATGCGCCGGAGACATCCATCTCGATGTAACTGCTGTTCAAGAGGTTCTGTCTGTAGAGTAGGATACGGAGATGGTTGGCTTGCAGTGCGAGAAGCACCTGTAGTGTCATGACGCGTCCTGTATGTCGTGGTCCAGACAAGGATCGCCAGGTCGGGTCGAATTGAAGATCTGGGGGAATAGACTGAACCCATACCCGCACTTGATAATCCAGATAGGAGCAGGTGTCAGTCGTACGCACTCGAGGCCGACGGCGCCACCCAACGACGAAATTCCAGACTTTGGGGATGAGACGTGCATAGGAGATCATGCATGTAAGATATGGAGAGGAGTCTCCCTATGAGGCGTCAGCGGCAATGAGTCTTCCTGCAGCGGCATGAAAAGGAAATGAGGACACCTACGGGCCCAGGGAGGTCCGTATCCATATCAGAATCTTGAATAGAAGCAGGCAAACCCGTTCCAAAACTAAACTGTCTATCCAGCACGTAGAGACACCACCACAGCCGACTCGCCCACTTCGAACGCAATTCGCCTGAAAAGCAGCCCCCGCTTTTAGACCAAGTCTCCTGGCAGTGGAGTCCTATTTCCATGCAGCCCCGAATGGCCATCCCGCTGAGACGCCATGCGTAAACTTCATCATCCCGATAGGAATGGAAAATCGACTACACGGTTATCCAACAATTAACAATCTCGAATATCAGATGAACCCGAAGCAAATCGACCTCACCAGCAATGTCAAAATGAGAACTTCTTTCATGTCAACCGTCGCAATCTTTAACCGAGTCGCGAATATATCCTCAACACTATCCGCCAGCTGCGCTGCCCACTCACTCCGGCCATGAGATTCTGCCAGCAGCGCGATAGCAAGGATGAGTTTCAGAACCTGGACATCACGTGCATAAAACCAATCCTGGTCGCCAGATTCGCCGGGAGGCTGCTCTTCAACCGAACCTCCGCGCAAGGTGAGAGCTCGTTTGGGGGATGCGTCGATGCTGGCGTGGTCACCGTTATAGAAAGCTCTGGTGTATTCACGCACGCTTTCCAAGTCCACGCATGGATACATGATGCCGACCACGTCCTCATAAACCTCTATCAAACGCAGGGCTTGAGCCTGTCCGAGACTTACAAGAGGATCGCCATCCTGGTTATTATGTGCACTTTCTTGTTCACCTTCCGACTCGTATTTGGAAGCTCTTCCACTTCCATCTTCAGACTCATTCCCAGAAGCATGCGGGTCCAATAAGCCCGACGCGGCCGCCAGGCCGAACTCAGCACTAGTAGGCCCAACGAACGTAGGCGACCTAGGAGGGTTCAAGATCCGACCCAAATCGGAACCAGATAAGGGCACGGGCTTTGATGGTACCTGCGAAGCTGACCCGGCGATGGGGGTCATAGAGGAAGAGAGCGGGGAAGAAGTCGATGCGGCTGCTGCTGCTGCTGCTGCTTCAAGCTCCTTGATACGCCCGGTGAGCCCAAGTGTTTCGCGCTGGAGAGCCTCCAGTTTGTCACAGACAGCTTTGAATTGATTTGAAAGCCTAAGAAATTGTCAGAATCAGATGGAGAGATTCGGGCTAACACAAAATCCCATAGAAAATGGGGGAAAGACCAACTTGTAACTGTCGTTTTCTGGCATTTCCCCCGGACGATTCAGGGCATTAGACTCATCATCGATATTATTACTATTAGACGTGTAGACACAGCGCGCCCCGTCTCTGGCGCACCGCCAGCAGATAGGCTCGCCACTACATTTCAACTTGCGTCTCTTGCATTCGTTGCTATCGTTCAAGCAGAACAGGAAACGAAATAAATTACCGATTTGTTCTTTCGCTTGTCATCATGGAAATGATCCAAGAGAGCCCAATGGATATGTACATACCAGGCGACTTGGGTGTATTTTGCTCTTTTCCTGCTCCGTTGCTGCGCGTCGGGAGCTGCGGAGTCACGATTCCTTTTAGTGAAGGCAGATGAGGGAAGTCTGGAAGAATCCATATTGATTCAGTTCCATTGTACTTTAGGCATCCATGCTTTTAGATGTGGTGATAATTAATGGATGAAGATCGATCGAGTATGGGGGAAACGAGGGGAAAAGTTGGAGAGAGGTTGATAAGCGGCATGGAATACAGGGGCTTCTGGGCCCGTCAGGAGGAACGATTCCACATCAAATATTGCTGTTGTATTATACGATGCTGTACATCATTAAGTCTTTTGCCATCAATAAATAATGGTTGAACAAATATTCATTTTCATCTTTTTCATAGGCATGCCTCTAGACGTGTACACACCTGAATGTACAGCAGGTACCGAGGCTGGGGGTCTTTTATCTATCGCATGTACGGAATATGCATGCAGTTGATTTATATACGCCACAACAAAATTTCATCTACACGACTAGACAGGCTAAATATGTGAATGTCGGCAGCAATTCGCAGGCGCCAACGTCGAGGACAAGTTCTTGTTCGAGGGCACGTCAAGTGAAGGATTCTCGGTAAAGAAATCATACGGCCGAATCATAAGCTGGAACGTTTCGACGGGCCTGTGGAAAGCGAACAACAAGTCAGTAACCGGCATCTACAGAGAAAGAAAGAGCAAATCTTACATGACGGGCCAATCTTCCACACGGGGAATATGCGTGATGCCAAACGAAGTCCACACGACCAGATCCGTGTCAGTGACGCTTTCACCGCGCTGGACCGCATCTGCAACGCCACCAATCTCTTCCCGGCTCTGTAATGTGTATCTTCCGCCGGCATAGAGTTCATAATCTTTGTATTTGGTGACCCAGACGTGATGCTGAGCAAACTGTGCACGACGAGCCTGGATGGAGTCTGGGTCGGCGAGGAGCAGCTGCGTTGGCAGGGGTTGAAATTTGTATGCCACGGGATTCTTGCTGATGGGGTTTATCTTATGAGGATTGATAATCTTGACAGTGCGGTTGAGCTCTGGTGCTGCGTCTAGCCAGCCTGCTCGCTCCACGGGAGTCCTGACGATCTTGTAGAAGTTCCCATTCGGATTCGTCTCTTGGTTCATCGGCACGCGGTGAGCTTCTTCGACAATTACGGAATTTTCATGACCGTCAATCGCGGGGTCGATACGGACGTTGAAGACGTGTTGGTGGTTCTGGGCGAGAACTCCTTCACTGACCACGTTGCCATATTCACTGGTCTTTCCGGCATCAATGTTCACAACGTTCAAGATCCCTGTTGCTCGTGCTTCAAGGGTGATGCCTCCGGACTGGTCGAATTTGTACGCGAAGATGTATTCGTAGTTGGCCAGTGTGATGATGAATTGGACTACCAATTCACGGTGGCGAGTGACGACTGCACGTCCAGTCCTCCAGTTGGAGTGCTTCCATCCAATACCATTGTCCTGTTCATGCAGGCAGATGACATTTGGTAATTTCTTAGCCGTGCCGTCGGCCTCAGTGGCGACTGCGTCAAAGTACTTGATCAGTCCCAGACAATCACAACCTAAGGAGAGATTGTTTGCCATATTTCCACCACCACCATCACCGAAATCAAAGGCCTGTTTCCGATGGTACGGCGGTCGGGGGTCTGCATATGGAACAGTCTGGAGAATTCCCATTCCTCTGTCAGTATAACGGGTCACCCGGTAACTGTTAGAAGAAATGCAACATACCATTTCACTGACGCTTAGACGGTACATGACACTACGGCCATCATACCAGACATCATGGATTGTAGCGCCTTCGCGCGGATTAAATCCCACACGGAACCGCCACTTTTGCCATTCAACCAACGATTCGTCGGTGATGCGGAAAGACGGGCCCTCTGGCTGAACCACGTTCAGCTGTTTCAAGTCCTTCCGAGTTCCTTCAGGCAGCAGCTCTGGAATGTAATCTGAAGCTTTGCAGTGGCCAATGATGTCGCGGTTGAATGTCTGCTCTCGCAGGCCCTCCCCCTTGCCTCCTGTCGCGGGACGATCGACACGAACAATCTCCTGCGTGACAGCGTCCATAACGGGAATCACCGGCAGAGGGTACGAGTAAAAGTTGGCATCTGGATTTCCGGAACGAGTGTCGCGCGCGAAGCACAACGCCTGGACATAACGGCGGTTTTCCTCCGGGTAGTCCACAGGGCCATAGGGCCATGGTTCAATAACGACCTCGAATCCCTCGGGCAGATCAAAGTCAGACAGTGCCTGCTTGAAAAGTGAAGACGTCTCACAGCGTTCCACGAGAATATCAAACTCCTTCCTGTTTTTGGTTATCAGCATTATGTTTCTCAGGGAGCATATCGTAATGAGAAACCAACGCACTGGATTATACTAGCATGATGGGGTTTTCCTACAACCTGATGCTTCACACACTTTCCTAACTCAACATCTACAACCGATTCATGGTATTCCGGTAGACGGTCTGTCCCAATCACATCGTACTGGCATAGAGCAAGACGTGGAGGACGGGGACTTGTTGGACTTAGTCTGGCGGAGTGTTCTAGTGCCAAGTACTCCTTCAACTGAGCTTTAGGAGGTTCCAGGAGGTAGATCTCGCGAAAATCGATCACCTTGTCTGTATAAGAGGCAAGGACAACATCGCGAGCGCGGGTTGTTTCCTGTTCAGACAGGATGGCGAGAGGATGGGGGGGCATGATGGTTCTGATGTATGTATGCGCAGGAATTGGAGGACTATAGGAAGAAAAGAGGGGAATAAGAGAGGTTCGACATCTTATATATTCCTATTACATACTATCTATCCCAAAGACAGTCTCGGATCGGAAGCAGGAATCGATACCTCGAATGTCTTTGCTGCCTTGGTCAAGCTGAGGTTCTCCAGCGTATCGCGGAACGCCCTCGGAACCACCGCGGAATATCGGAAGCCATGTACATCACGTGGTGATAATTGCCTATCACCACGTGATAGATATTCCGTTTTTGGAAGCGCAACAGAACGGCCAATTTGCCTGAAGGAGCATCATCCATCACAGGTTCCAGGCTTCTAGGCTGTACGCGCTGGAAGACCTGCGTTGCGACGACAGATCAACTAACATGACCATTATAGAGAACCAAGCGGTATGAGTGATGGCTTTCCCGATACCACATGTCCATCACCCTCAGGCCGAGCACACTCACACAATCATCCTGCTTCACGGCCGTGGAGTAATGGACCCAAGCTCGCGGAAGAGCTCTTTTCCTCCAAGACAGCTACTGGCAAGGATCTGCAATCTGAACTGCCTAGCTATCGTTGGGTCTTTCTGGTCTCACGCGAGCGACAAGACACCAGGTTTAAAGAAGTCATGCCGGCTCGGTTTGATGCATGTTCCCTAGCTGGTATAGTTGAGGGTTTTGGAGAGTCCGTTCTGCTCGTCCTTGATATTATTGAGAGCTCACCAGGCGACTGAGCGGAAAATAGCAGACTGTTTTTCTTGGGTCCATCAGTCAGGGGACGGCGACGGCTTTATGAAAGCTGTTTTGTTTGAATGCACGATTCGACGGGACTAATGGGAAGATGCTTGGATGCTTCCTGGGGCTCTCTAAGCGGTGCCCTTTTGCACGGCAGATCATGGCGACTATCATAGCCAAGCCAATGACGAAGAGGGACAACCTCCCGGTTTACACGAGACGAGTAAGATGGTCAAGGCATCCAGATTTGTCCTTGGGACGATTGAGCAGAACCCGCTGCAGTCGGGGGTGGAGGAGGAATCCAGATACAAGTCTTTGCTGGCGATTTCCGTGCTCCTAGGCCATGGAACGGAAGACCCGTTTGTGGATTGTGTCTCTAGGCCGCCTGGCGCGTCGGATACCGGCAGACATCGGCATGCGGACCGAGTGGAAGAGCATGTCAAAGTAAATAACAAGGGTGTTGGATCAAGGAGCCTGAGGGGCTTGATGAGATGGTGCAGTTTCTACGGATTGCAGCTAGGCAACAAGGCAAGGTAGATTCAGCTGATCTGGTGTAATCTGTAGCCCTCGGTTCATCGTCATACTTCTTCTTTCTCTTCTTCAATCCCAGGGTCACCATAACAATAGCAAGATTACTATCCGGAGAGTATACTCTGGAAAGTATAAGTGATATCGCCATGGAGTGGGTTCCTGGCTTCAGCGCTCTATCTGTTGTGTCATCGCCGGTCCAAATCACATCAGCCGTCACTCCCGCATGTTATTCTGATCATTATGATCATTTCCTGCTACGAATGCCTCCATAGGATCTCCGTATGTATAATATAACTATTAAGTCCTATCTATCACGCCATCCCAACCCCGCCTTGAGCAATTGCATCCCCGGGAGAGCCAAAGGCATCCAGGCATTCATCCCGTCCAACTCGCATCGCGGCGCTGGTCCGATCAAATCTCGCGAATGAATGGGAAAAGTCTCACGTATTTCTGCTTCGCTTTCCAATGATGCTCCCTGATACACGGTGGAGTGGATCGATCCGGTTCTCGGGCTGGTTGCGCCCATATATCTATCCTCCAGAGCCCTAATCGTCCTGTCCAGTCTGGTTCAGTTCTGCGTACTGTCGACAATTACCACGGACATTCCCTTCATGGCCCTTCTCGCTCCAGAAATCATGTCGACGACATCCACATGTCTTCAACTGGACGAGTTGAATGAAAGAAGCCTGCAGAATCACATCCCGAACCGTCGAGAGGTCCCCAGGCATATCTACCTACAAAGCGGAACCCTCGAAGCAGCAACCCTCCAGGAGATCCCGAGTCCATCGAGTGAACTGGAATCCCAGTCTCAATATCAGCTTGAATCTCAACGGCCTGGTTTCACGCCTATCGGTGAACAGTGCCAGAGGCAAGAACTCAAACAGAGAGCACTCCTACTCAAAGCAGCCCGAGAGCAGTACACTCTGGTAACGGACCATGACATCCCATCGATCTCGCAGAAGGGAGAGATTCTCATCAAGGTTGCTGCTATCGGGCTGAACCCTATTGACTGGAAAGCACCGTACGTGTCATATTCTTTTTGGCCGAACAAACCCTCCGATCCAGCGTTCTAACGTAATCCCGTAATAGAGCCTTCAACTTCGGCATCCCCAGCCTCCCCTGGGTAAACGGCCGCGACCTTGCAGGTACCATCGTCCAAGTCGCAGATGAATTCGAATCCGAGCTTCAAGCAGAAGGCAAAACGACCCGTCGTCTCCGGGTAGGCGATACGGTTCTCGTTCCCTCGACAGACTACAGAGACATCCGGAAAGCCGCGTTCCAAGAATACGCCATTGCAACACATTTCAACGCAGCCCGTATTCCCTCCGGTGTACCCGTTCATGTCTCCGCGTCGCTGGGGGTAGCCTTTGTAGCATCCGTGCTGGCGTTGGGAGTGTCATTCGGACTGGACCTGTCGTCTGCTGAACGTGTCCCCGGACCGGACTTTGTGCGCATTCTGCGTGATATCGGCGAGAACAGCGGTCGTATTCCCGACGATATTCGGGAAGAGTGCTTCTCTGGAAAGGAGGAGGCGGAAAGGATCAAAAGGGGGGACTGGCTTGCTATCTGGGGTGGTTAGTTACAACACTTAGATACTACTGGATCATTGCTCTCTGTGACTAACGTACAATGAAGCATCAACAACAACGGGCTACCTAACCATCCAACTCGCTAAGCTCGCCGGTCTAAACGTCATCTGCGTCGCCGACGTCGCTAGACACGGCAAGAAGCTCTACCACGCCGGCGCGGATCTCCTCGTGGACCGTCACAACCCCGAACGAGCCATCGAGATCATCCGCGGCGTCACGGAGGGAAAGCTGCGGTACGCCCTGGACATTGTCGGCCGGGAGACGGCGACATTACTCCAGGGGGCACTGCATGATCCTACTTCTAGTAGCACCGGCGACAACGAAGCCAGTGCAAACCAAACCGGAAAATCCCATCTACTAGGCCTAACTGGTATACCGAAAGAGCAAGACCGAAATCCAGCATTCGCGTATCATACCGTCCCGATCAAACTATTCCATTCGTCCCCCGCCGTGGGCGAGGGGCTGGTTACATGGCTCGAGGAGCTGTTGAGTGCGGGTGCCCTTACGCTGCCGGAGACGGTTCACGCGGAGGGGGGATTGGGGGGGATTAATGCTGCCTTGGAATCGTTGAGGGATGGGACTGTTTCTGGGAAGAGGATTGTGGTTAGCATTTGATCTGGGTTGTTTCTTTTTGTCTTTGGCATTATGATAGATGAATACACTGGAATAATTACAGGATGGGCAAATAAAACGAGACAAATGAATAGAATTGTGTCCTCTGGATCTAGTGATCGATGTTAGCATCATCCTGTAGATCACATATACTACACTTCAATGAACAGTTACAGACATCTCCACTATGACTCGATCTTGACGCCATCCAAGACCAGTCTCTCATCTCTCAGACTGCGGGATGTACCTTACATGCTTCGTGATTCTGGATCAGAGCCCCTCATCGACGTTCAGCAATGGAGGCTGTCGTTCGATAGCCGTCTCGGAGGATAGATTCTGATATCTCGTCCATATGCATTCATATCTGCTCTTAAAAGATACAGATAGGACCATAGGTCGTCTATGAATTAGATATACCCTATATATTACGATCAAGTCCTTCAAAGTACACTATCAGCATGCCCAAACAACTCATCCGAAATGCCTTCGCAATGCAATCCCCCGGCCACCTGAACCCAGGCCAATTCCGCTCCCCCACGACCAAGGCAGAAACTACAACAAATCAACCGCTGAGCCCCCCCGCACAAAAGCTAGAGACTGGTGGGAATAAATATTTCACTCCTAGTAGTTGAATGGGCGAGGTGGATAATAATCCAAACTGTCCGCAACATACCTGCTTCAGCTCAGCTTGTTGATGTAATACATGAGAAATAATGTGCATGGCAAAAAATAGAAAACTTATTCAACCAAATAATATCCGATTTTTCTCTATCCATTCAATGCGCCAATATATAGAACTGCATCTTTTCTTTCTACTGAAAGACTAGGCGGGATAGACGATACCGCACAAACAATCCCAGAAACCCACATGCCAATTGCACACCCACCATATGCAGTGCAAGTCGGTTCTCTTTCATGGGTCCCATCCATACCAACCATAGGTTAAGAATCGTTAGATTCGTGGACTCCACAATCTTGCCATCCTTGCTCTTGGTAACGCGCACTAGTCGTAACATGTGCAGGAGATCCAAGCAGCCGGCTATCAACGGATGAGGAGGGGCCATCCATTCCGTCACGGATGGCTCTAGTAGCCCACTTCTGACGTTGAATTTCGGTAGACGGTGTCGAGGACATGGAATCAGCCCAAAGAGCTGCGGGGTCGAGTATAGGAAGTTGAATATCTGCGGTATGAACAGCAGAAGAAGGGTTTTGCTGAAATGTCCCAAGATACCGACAACGGCGAATACCATGCCTGCAAAGTAGCAGTATGTGTCCCCGACGAAAACTTTCGAAGGGTACCAGTTGTGGCAGAGTAGTGCCAATGACACCCCGACGAAGGGCAGTAGAAAGTAGATAGAGAGTAGATACGAGTCCGTTGCCGGGTGCATAAATGGAGTGTAGGGTGGAAGATATAAAGCGGCGTTTATGAGCAAAAGTGCCGCAATGGCCAGAGACTGCGCTACTTCCACACCGTTAATCCCAGCTAGCATGTTGATGCCATTGGGACAGAAGATAGCCACGGCCGCCATATACACGTAGTACAGCCATCCAAGATCAATCGAGGAGCCTAGGTAAGGTTGCAAAGGTAGCGGAACGACCACCCGTGTGACACCGAAGTCTACCAGGTAGACAATGAGCATCGGGATCGATGCGAACGCGGGAATTAAGACCTTGTGTCTCCAGCGGATATCAAGGAGGTCGTCTCCAATTCCGAGAATGACGATGGACTGCAGGGAGAGAAGGCCAGAAAGGTAAGAGGCAAGCTACAAAAAACTTAGCTTAGTCCAAATTAAGCCATAAGACATGGGTTCAAACTTTGTTATGAGGGAATCGATGCAGGAATCGACCCGTTTCGACCTGCCGGACCTCAATCACAACATCACGGCTTCCGCCTCCGGACGTGGCGGCAACAATATCCTTGTAGAAGGCGAAAGGAATAAAAACCATCAGCAGCAACAGATATACAACTGCACAGACGGCCCCCATGGTCTCTGGTCTAACGTAGACAGTCAACAATCCGCTCTTCCCCTCTCTGAAGGAGTATATCCGTACATTTCAGGCCTGTTTGGTTTGCTCATATCCCTCCCCTTCAATCCAGCTTTCAGAAATACCGGAGCCAGCCATCGCACCAAACTGAATGTAATAGCGAACGCGATTCCGCTTAGAGCCATGGAAACCACCAAAGGTGCACCATCTCCATAAAGTGTATGGGCAATAACGCCGACGCAGGCTCCCACAAGAGCGATGAGACGCCACGTCTCTGTCTTGGAGAGGGTATTTTTATAATCCATCATACTCAGGACAAATTCAACATTCTTTCTCTCTCGATAAGAGGCACTTTGAGGTCGAATTGGAACTGCAATCTGGCCCGAAGGAAAGCACGGAGCTATTCTGCCGGACAAATAGACCTGGTGGCCCGGGCGGTGGCAACTCACCGTTACCGCCCTCGTAGGAAACGCAACACTCGGCAAGTCCGAACGGGTCAGCTTTCAGCATCCGGCCTCGAGGGTTTTGACGCTCAGCAAACTTCGCATTATGGGATTGTCTCTGTTGGATAACATCCAGACTGCTTGATAGTCTATTTTCATCTGGAGCTCCCAGCGAAGCTCATCAGGAGGTAGGCGGTTACAGCGTGTCGCATGTTTGCTGCACCGTACGAAACCCTCGACTACTTTGTGTGCGACTTGACTAACCGTTCCTGTGAAGTCACATGACTACTCGTTACAAGTCACATGCATGTCAATATAATGCGCATTTCATACATGAACAGGAACTCTCTTGTTATTGCCCAGGCGTTTCACATTGCTTTTTGAATTCCCGATCCCAGGCGGAGCAGTAGGAGTGGGTAACTAGCTCGGATTTCACGGGGAAGGGACCGGAGCTGACCTGATGTCGTCCGGATTCGCCGATTTCGACGCTGGCCACCGCGACCTTGTCACGGTCACCAAGTTCAACTTCTATGGCAATCGAATTGTGACGGCATCGTCGGACCATCGTATGAAGGTCTGGGACTTGAAGGATGATGAGTGGCAATTGACAGACACCTGGCGCGCTCATGACGCTGAAATCCGAGATGTAAGAAAACAGCAAACCTAACATTATATGAATTGGGATAGAACCTTATATTGAGTGCCTGCAATAGGCAACATGGAACGGCCCCTTTACAGGTCAGCACATTGGCAGTGTGGGTGAAGATATGCGATTCAAAGTTTGGCAGGAAGATGTAACCCAACCGCCTAATTCCGGCCGGCGTTTCAGGTCTATCTATCGGATGACCGCGCCGCAACGGTACCCATATGTTTCGCTGGACTTTCGCAACATCGATCTGGATACATGGCTAGCCTTAATCACGAGGGATGGTTTCCTGAGGATCATGGAACCCGTCACCGCTGATAGTCTTGCGGACTGGCAGGTTCTCGACGAATTCCGAGTTTGTCCAGCACCCCAACGCGGAGAAGAGACCAGTTTCAGAGTTCAATTCCACCATGACCCCACTGATATCACGCACTCGCTTCTTCCTAGCTGGGATCGCAAAAGTCTGTCGCTAGTTGTTGCTGCCATGGATACCGTCAAGGTATATCGAACCGACGCCAACCGTCGATTTTACCACGCGATTGAGCTGAGTGGGCATGGCGGCCTTGTTAGGGATATCTCCTGGGCCAATGGCTCGGTTCGGGGACATGATCTCATTGCCAGCGGCTGCAGGGACGGCTTTGTTCGAATTTTTGAAGTGTACACGTCAGTCGCAAATAGCGGATCACAGAGTGCTAGTAACCGGAACTCCGAACATCATACAGCATCACCCTCAACTCGCCCGGCGGCCCAGGCGCAGTCAGGCATTGGTTCTGCTCTTGCTAACCGTGCTCCTGCACTTGCGCATAATCGGCAGGCAGCCCATAACTCTCAGTTCAAACATTCACACAAGGAAGCCGCATGTATTGACAGCAGGCATCTTGATGTGTGGAAAGTAGAGTTCTCTTATACAGGTGAGTATGAACCATTACCGTAGCATTCCTGGGCGTAGCAGCATTGACATGTGCATAGGCGACTGCCTCATTTCATCGGGTGACGATGGTACTGTTCGATTCTGGAAGAAGTCACTGTCAGGTGAATGGATGGAATACGCTGAGGCCAATATGGCATAATCAGTGGTTATATCTTGTTGGTCGGTCTTTAATGCGGTCCAGGTTTTCCTGACCTCTCCTACACTCTAATCCCTCTTCTCGCCCCAAAAGGACAGCCGAAGAAATGCTCTGGGAACCTCGAGATGCAGTATCTCAACAGTGATCTATTTCCGCTTTGTTTTTCTTCTTTTCAGACAGCTTTGATACCCATGTATTCTTCTCTTTTTTGTATTAGTATTCAAACCACCGCCTCTCCTCCCACATATGTCTTTTGTTCTCTACGGTGCTTCTTTTGCGTATTCATAGACTGATATTAAGCAGTCTATTAGCAAATCTGGCTGGCTGTCCTTGCCTGAACCAGAGCTGTCCTCGTTATGTTCCCCTGGGCACCTTCCGCAATTTTCCTACTGTGCAGTTACCATAGGTGACAGTCCCAGTATGGCACCTAGCAGATGTGTCTACCTTCTGTGTCTTCAAGGTGCAAACCAATCCTCATGCCAACAACCAATGCATGCCGTGAATACAGCTTCCGAATGAGAAGGAATTGAAACTGGGTCTGTTTCACGGTTATTCATATTATTCGCTCCCGTATCCATAGCCTATTCTTATTACCCCTTGCACCCTCTACACACCATGGCAATCATACCTACTATCGGCACAGGCGTATTCATTGCTGCCGGCCAGGCACTCGCTGTGGGTGGTCCCGCTTCGCTGCTGATCTCCTACGGATTCATCTCCATCTTGGTCTACTGTATGACAACAGCCGTCGGCGAAATTTCAGCTCACAGGCCTGACCGCAACGGCACATTAATTCGTCACGGGTACAAATATGGATCGCAGAGTCTCGGGTTTTCCATGGGCTATCTCCGCTGGTACTCCCTTGCAATGATGGTACCTTTCGAAATAACCACAGCCACGGTCAATATCGGCCTGTGGACTCCTTCGCCAACTGTCGCAGTTCGGGTTAGTCTGATGACGGCGGTTATGATCGGCTTCAATCTTCTCCCTGAGAGAATGTTCAGGAGATCGGAATCTGTATTCACTGGGCTGAAACTGACAGTACTGTCTGGATTGTTGATCTTCTCGGTTGTTCTGACTTCAGGCGGCGTTCCAGCTAGCCCAGCCCGTGGTTTTGGTTACTGGTATAACCCAGGAGCCTTCGCTGCGTACCTGACGGACGGCTCTCTGGGCCGGTTTCTCGGCGTGTTGCAATGCCTGCTCCGTAGTACAATTGCTTTTCTATTTACGCCAGAGTTGAGTATTAGTCGAGCTGAAGGAGCAGAGTCATCTACACACTCGAACATTTTAAGGAAGGCACAGTCTGATAATATCCAACTTTCTGTTCTCTACCTTCTGGCCGTCCTCGCGATTGGGGTCGTGTCGCCGTCGAACGATCCTCTACTGACGAACAATGGGACTGGTGCGGGATTTTCTCCTTTTTTTCTGGCTATCCAACAGGCACAAATCGGCATCCTGCCTAATATCGTTAGTCTAGCGATCCTTGTCTCTTCAGTATCTTCCGGGCGCTCTTTTCTTTTTGCGTCTTCACAACAGCTGTATTCGCTGTCCGAATCAGGCCATGGTCCTGCGATATTCAAACGCCGCACCAATTGGGGTGTGCCATATGTGGCCTTGGCAACTTCTTCGCTTTTTGCGGGGTTCGCATTTTTGTCCATGCTGACATCCAGCTCCATTGTCTTCAACTGGCTACTTCACTTCATCACGACGTCCGGGTACCTTTCCTGGCTGTGTAGTTGCATCGTCTATTTGCGGTTTCGAAGGATGACACACGTGCGAGATGCCGCCCCTCGCCCTAAAGCTTGGATCCAGCCCTACGGAGCATACTTCGGTATCCTGATCTGTATTTTGCTACCCCTTATGAACGGGTTCAGCTTCGTCGTCCCTTCGAATTTTAACGTGAGCCAGTTGGTCACTGCGTACATGGGAATTCCCGCGTTTCTTATCTTGTACCTTGGACATCAATTGATGTTGGGCATAGGGCTCCGAGCCTACCATCCAGAAGATATCAGCCTCGAGCCGGTGGAGGTTCGGGAAACCCAGGAGAATCAGGAGGGCCAGGAGACTTCGGAAGCTACAGGTGAGGGTCCTTCGGGACAGGAACCGTGGTGGAAGAAGGCGAAGAGTTCAGCTGAAAGCCCGTTTCGACTTGGTCGGCATGAAGCAGAAGGATCAGAAGTTTAGCAATTAATAACGATCGGCAGACACTCAACAAATACTGCGGTGACATCTGCCGAAGAGACTAGAGAATTGGGGCTGACAAGAGTGAGGTCGCGGTAAACGGGTACATGAAGGATAGGGCTCTTGCACTCGAAACTATGCTTGTATTATTAGCTCTACGAGAATTTTATTCTTAGAATAATTGAGACTATTATTATTGAGAGCGACTATTTATTGATGTTCCGTGGTAACTAATTCGTCCTTTACAACAACAGCCCTAGATCGAGCGGTCAGAAGCTATCACCAACTCTGTCCTGCTAATGGAAGAAAGACAATGAACTTGTTAACAGTACAGGCATGCTTTATTTGCCAATACTTCACAAGCAAGGGCCTGCATATCCTGATAGAGAGACTTAATGAACCATGGCAACAGAGTACATAGATACATCTCAACGAAGAAACAGATGGATTTGAGCCCACCATCCCTCAGATCAGATCAGATTCTCTATTCAAAAAAGCAGCGTCCATCGATAACCTTCCTAAACGACAAAACAAAAATACCAAGAAGACTTGGTGCATGCATGGATATATGCATGCTTGCTGGCTTGGTCCAAAATGAGGGGGCACTCGAAACAAAAGTACGTACCTACGTATAGACAAGGCGCAAAAACTAAGACATGGGGGGTTAAAGCCAATAACAAACAGCATGTGAGCTTGTCAGGTCTCTTCCAGCATCCATTGAGAGTTGCAGGTGGTTGTTGGTGTTCTTTTCTTTTCTGGCTAATGCAAAGACAGATAGATGGGCTTTTCATGCAGTGATTCCCAATCAATCATGGGCAGCCACGTCTGGACTGAGCCTTGTTGTTTCGCGATAGTAGATAGGATATGTATGCTGGGTTGGGTTGGGGGTTTAAGAGGATTGAAGGAGAATGAGAATGGGAAGGTATATTGGATCTTTGATTTTATATTATCCTTTTCTTGATCCTTTTGTCGGATGCCTTTTTCTTCTATCATCTTGAAGAAGTGTGACTGCAATACAACCTCGCTGTTCAAACCCAAAGCATGGACAAGGGGGCTCATATTATTGATCCAGAGGGAGAGGTGATAATTAGGTTGCTGAATGCAAATGAACCATTCGCAGCCTGGAGTGAGGAAGAGGATATTGAGGTCGTGACATCGCATCATGATGATGCGCTAGAACCAGTCAAGGAAGTCAATCCTGAACCATCCCCCCGTCCGTTCAAATCTTCCCGGAAACTGAAGAAAGGCAAGAAAAAGAAGGCGAGTTCTAGACCTCTTTTCAAGTCCCCTGCGGAGCCACCTTCGCTTGCTGAGGTGCCAGCTGAGGAAACTGTCCCTATAGCAGACTTGGCTTCGGATGGCGCGGTTATCGAACCATCCCCAGCCCCAGAAAACGAACCTACTGTTGACTTGCAGTCTCCCACTGCAGAGCCGGTTGAAGAAGGGGTTGAAGAAACTAATGAAGCTATCGAGTCATCGAAGTATGATGGGGATTTGCAAAACAAAGAGTATACGATCCAAGTCTCTGCAAAACATTTGGCCTTTGCTTCGCCTGTTTTTAAGACGATACTTGCCAGCGGATGGAAGGAAGGCAATCACCTCCTCAGTGAAGGGTCAGTGGAGATTGTCGTCGAGAGCTGGGACATCGATGCTCTCTTGATCCTGCTGAATATCATTCACTGTCGACACCGGAACTTACCCCGGAAGATCAGTCTCGAGCTTCTTGCCAAAATTTTCGTTTTGGCAGACTATTATATGTGCGTTGAAGCAGTGGAATATTTTGCAGGCCACTGGATCAGCAACCTCGAGGAAAAGATCCCTGCCTCATATTCAAGAGATCTGTTTCTCTGGATCTGGATATCATGGATCTTCGAGCGTTCTGCCGACTTCAAATGTGCGAGTTCGGTCGCTATGAGGCAAGCTACCGGGTTAATCCATTGCAACTTGGGGCTACCAATCCCTGATCCCATTATCCGTAAGATAGGCAGTCATCAGCAAATTGCACGAGAATTCAACTGACAGTTCATGGTAGAGGAGATGAACCAAAAGAGACTGTCGGCGATTTGCATCATCGTTGACGCCCTTCATGGCCAACATGATCAACTGACCCGCAGTGACGGAGACAACTGCTTCGACTGCAGTTCGATCAAGCTTGGGGCTCTCACCAAGGAGATGTACGCGAATTCCCTCCTTCCGAAGCCCACCGCCCCCTTTGCGGGCATCAGTTTCGACAGGCTTCAGACGACGGTGGGTTCCTTTAGGAACCCACGTTCGGACGCGGAATTAGGTTATTATCGCTCGAGAGCGAGTTGCCACCAGTGCGCATGCACGGATTTAAATATTAGATTCTTACCAAATGGGGTCCAAGATTTGGTTGCAGGCTTGAACTTGGAGGGATTTCAACGTTGATACAGAGTAGACAACTCTTCTAGGAGACTGCTGTGGTCGGACCTGCTGGACGTGGCATTTTTGTGGCCAACAATGTTTATTTGGGTATTTTCAGTATATTGAATATAGATTAAGTAGTTCATCCAGGTCAGGTAGACATGACATCGGTCGGACAGCAGCTGGCGTGTTGCACGGTCAGTTGTCCGTTTCTGCAACCTTGCAAGCGAGCTGGCCCACCGATGCTTTGTTACCGTCAACTTAATTCTGATATTAATTCCTGACTGTGTCGGAGTGGCAAAGTAAACGAGACTACACTTTTATTATTATTATTATATTATTATTATTATTATTATTATAAGAATAACGGTTGAGAACGCATGGCTGTCCTTCTGTCCTGATGACCCGTCCCTTATTATTTCCTTCTGCCTGTCTCTGCTGCCCCTCTGTCCCCAGCCTCCGGGTTTATTTATAGAGAGACGAAAAAGAGGGAGGGAAAAATGACTTATTATTCTTCTCTTGAAAGAAGAATAATAAAAGTCGCCTTACACGGAATGCTCCCGTCCAAGCTGGCAATAGTCCACCCCCTTTCTTGCTGCCAACTCCATCGCGCAGTGAAGGCTTGACCGTCGTCTTCCTCGCTTCCCTTTCTTCCTTTTATTATTCCTACCTCTTCTCGCCCTTCTCGCCTTCGTTCCATGTCTTTTAATTTTCACCCTTGTCAGTCCTTGCATCCCTGCAAGTTCTTCTTTGCCCTCCCACATCCCTCATGATCATTCCTATCTAGATGGGATCCAAGCGGATATCTTTCCGCTTTCAGCCGTCTGAACCTCGGATGGCTCTCGTCTATCTGGCCCTCATTGTGGGAGCTGCCAACCACCAGCGTCCCGTCTATTCCCTCTGTTAATCTATCTGATCTGGATACCCTTCGTCTTCATCCATATGGCCTACCATTATCATCATCTCTTTGACCTCGCCATTTCCCCAGTTTATCCCCTCCCCAGCGACCTGGGGCCTGACGCATCAGGCTCAGGCCGCAAGGGGATAGGAGGCGAGGATGATTATTCACCCACGGTCCTCCACTATAGGGCTATTGTCGGGACTTGCTTTCTCCCTGCTAACCATCACGACCGCTACTAATTGAGACTTTCTTATTTCCCTCCTTCTTTTCCTTCTGCAGATCCCGGTTCCTCGCCCGGGGCCCCCCAGGTGGGCTCTCTGCTTTGTCTGGCACTCCCCATCTTATCCCCCTAATGATCCCATTCACATGATGATGAGGAGCGGTACACTATGACGGCGTCGACCGTGGGCAGCGATGCCTATCCTATCCCTAATCCCCTTGCAGGCAACAATCGACCCGGGAGTGCCGGGCCATTCCTGGTTGGGACTAGCCCGGATGCACGGGTCAGAAACGGCCTAGCGCAGCACGAGACCGGGATCGGCACCTGTTTTCCCAGGCAGATATATTAGTAAGTAGCCCGTGCCGAGTAATCCAGTGAGTCAAAACAGTTGCAGTGCAGAAAGGCATCTCGAGGCGTCGCATTATTACTATTCCTTTGTTATGATCAGAACTATTCTTGTCGCTGCTTTGTTCTTTGGCCTCCAGGACGTGCGATGCCATCTCCCATCCAGCATCCCCATCCCGCAGCGTCCGTCGTTCGTCTGGATCTCCCTGCTCTTATCCACACGTCCCTCGGCCTTCGCGCCACACACTCCCCCCTTCTCCCAAAAACCACGCCTTTCCGCTTTCTCTCCCAGCTCGCTTGGTCTGCGCGACGCTGAATGGCCCGCCCGTCTTTCTAGCTTCCTCTCCCTTTCTCCTCTTCTCTTCTCTTCTCCCTCTCTCTCTCTTCCTCTTCCCTCCCTCCACTATTCTTTGCCTTTTTCTTCCTTTCCGTCGTCCTGTCCATCCTCGACTACTCTTCCTCCTCCTCTTCCTCGGGTATCTTTCCTCCTTTCCGACCGTTCCCTCTCGCTTCCTCTTTCACCAAGCTGTCCTTTACCCTTCCTCATCCTCTCCAGCTCTCTGCTCCCTCCTTCATGCGATCAGTCCTTCCGTCGACCGTCCATCGCCGTCCAGTCGCCCATTTCCCTCCGCTGTCTTTCCGTCTCAACTTTCTACAAGCGATAGCCATCGAGACCAGTCACCGCTGATTGCCCTTCCACTGCCGAAGTTTTCCGGTTTTCTTCGCGGATTCGGGTTTTCCTTTTTTCTTTTTTTTTTTTTACATACGCCACAACGCACGCTGTGTTCCCTCCTTTTATCCTTTTCCTGGTAGCAGACTACCGTGTTCTCTAGAATACACCGCTTCTTCACAGCGCCACTACCCGACTCGGTCCCTACCGTTGTGGGCACACGAAGAGGAAACCTTGGCCACTAGAAGGCAGATCTGAACACAGGTTAGACCGTCTCTTCGAGGTGTTCGCTGACATGCGTGTTGGACCTTGACGGACTGGTTGGAAACTCTGATCTTTGCAGGACACTTCTCATCTTGCCACGTACGTTTTGACCTCAGAGGGGGTATGCTGTCGGATTATGACAGATACCTCCTCACTTGCCGTTACGCCTTCGACCGCGGATCCGTATCCGGTCACCGTCCCTCTACTCTCTCCTGCCATCAGCGGTGTCGTTTCTGACTCGGCTGTTCCAGAGGACGAGGAGCCGTACACCATCAAATGCATCTGTGCATTTACCGATGATGATGGCAACACCGTTTTCTGCGAAAAATGCGAGACGTGGCAGCACATAGAATGTTACTACCACGGCCGGAGCGTGCCAGATGTCCACAACTGTGTAGACTGCGAACCGCGGCCTGTGGATGCCAGGCGCGCCACGGAGCGACAGATACGGCTCAGAGAGCAGGGCGACGGCAGTGACCGGAAAGCCAAGCGGTCGGGGGCGAAGAGCCAGCGAAAGAAGGCGAGAGACTCGCATGATCAGACCAACGGTTTTCACCACCGATCTGAATCTAGCACCCGGGAACAACCGCCACCAAAGAAGGCCAAAACCAGCCATCGCGCCTCGGCCTCGGTCAGCTCTCTCCCAGGAACCATCTCTGTCCCTGATACGCGAAAACGCTCTACCCATCTTCAGAGCCCTGTCAAATCATCAGGTCCTTCGATTCCTTTGTATTCCAGTGAATTCTTACATCGCTATGAGCAGGACCAAGGCCATGCAGACATGGACAGTAACCTATTTGTCAGCTTACCTCTTGCGGCCGATCTGGCTTCTTGGGTAACGGATGCGAATGCCCTGTCTCGCGTTTCGCATGGACGTCCTGCACGGGAGATCTTTACCTGGTCGGATGCCGCCCTGGACCGGTCGCGATGGCCGACTCTATCGACTGAGTTAATTACTGATCCCGATATCGACATCGATGGCCAGCATCCGACCTGGAAAATCCTGAAAACCCAGGATGCTGTGCGCAAAGATGAGATTGTTGGTGAGGTCAAGGGCAAAATTGGTCTGCTCCGAGACTACTGCCTCGATCCCAGCAACCGCTGGCAAGAACTTCGCCATCCAGAACCTTACGTTTTCTTCCACCCGCAGCTTCCGATCTACATCGACAGCCGACAGGAAGGCACCCTGCTCCGGTACGTACGACGGTCGTGCCGTCCTAACGTCACTATGAAGACGTACATCACCAATGAAGTAGAATATCACTTTTGCTTTGTTGCCAAAGAGGACATCCCGGCTAATTCTGAGATCACTGCCATGTGGTACCTCGATCCTCAACTTTTTGAGTCGGCCAACGGCCTTGTCAAACAGGAGTCTACCGACAGCGCCCAAGATGTAGCAGCCATCTGCCTCAGCAATGTTCTGGCTCATTTTGGCGGATGTGCGTGCGTCTCTGACTCTCCTCAAAATTGCCTCCTCTCGAGCATCGATCGTCGACGGCACCCGAAAATTGTTGATGTGGGCTCCAAGCAGGTAAATGGGAAAAAGAAGAAGACGAGGAGCAAATCCACCAATTCCCCTGTAGGCTTTGGGCGAACCGCCCACGGTCGTGATGGCAGTGAAGGTACAAAGAACGTGTACGATGATGATCAAGCGGAGAGCCGATCTGCCTCCGGTTCTACTCAAGGTCGCAGTCGAGATCTCACGCCGACTTTGCAAAATCCCAACGATCTCATTCTGGGAGATTCTGAACTTTCGGCACGCGATAAACGGAAAATCGCAGCCGCAGAGAAGAAATTTCAACAGTTGGAACAGGATCAACTGGCAATGCAGCGGAAGAAGAAGCGGGGTAGTCATCAGTCTGCGCAAACGACACCAATAACGGGGAGTTCAACGCAGACCAGTTATTTCGGAAATCATGGTGCGTCATCCAAATCGATTTATATTGATACTGTCTCTGGGCACCATAAGTCTCGCTCTCCGCCATCTGTGGTTTCTCCCACGTCTACGTCGGCTGCCCGCCGTGCTTCTCGGAAGACGTCTGCTTCTAGCGCTCCGAGTATGCAGGTACCACTTGGACTGCGCCGGTACGTCGATTCTGCGACGCAGACCGATCTTGATGAGAACGATCCGCCATTCGTTGCGCCTGCTCTGCCACGCAATCGACCAGTATTTGCCTCCCTAACTCAGCGGCTACTAAAACGCTGTCACGAAGATCGTGTCAAACTCCAAGATCTACATTTGCAACCCAAATTAGACTCCGGCCTCCCCAATGGTAAGGGCGTGCATCATCCAGCCTCGCCTGGTGCGTTGGATCAGAAGGAAGATGATGTGGAGATGAAGGATGCGATGTCACCAGAAACATCACAGCCACAGTCAAGTGGGTCTGGAATTGGGGACACTGTCAAACCTGCATCTGGGACATTTGGGTCGAAACCGCCACTACCACCTCCGTGGCCCTCTACTGCCGCGCATAACGCCAGAATACCCGGCGCAGGTGCGAACCGTCATACTGATGTCCGTATCCCTCTCCCATTGTCAACTGCTCCAATACCCTCCTCTGCGCTTTCTACGGAGACAGTCACTCCAACAGTCGTCCAGTCACCTCCGTCCGCGGATGCTTCATCGCATCCCGGTTCCCAAGGTCCGGGTTCCACCATGACTGGGCCGAGCCCTGTCAAGAAGAAACTCAGCCTAGGGGACTATATCCAAAAACGATCCCTAGCCACCCCTACGAGTGAGAAGCCCCAGTTCCCCGCAAATGCCATGCCTCCACCGCAGAAGTCGCCTTCCCATTCGCAACTGAACAATAGTTCCCCTTCATCTGCTAATATCCCGCGGACTGAGGTCAAACCTGGGGAAGCCAACAGTACCAAACAAGGTGGTTCGGTTTCTCTGGATGTACCTATGAAGGACGCGCCCGAGCCGACTCATCCTTCGCATGTTACCTCTGTCTCTTCCTAAAATTCCTGATCTCTTCCATGTACACCTTCACGCTTATCTTCATCTCTAGAATTCCCTGCTGTTACTGAACCTTCCCTTGAACGTATGTTCTCCATACATGCGAGGGATTCTTTTCTTCACCGACTTGCTTTCTGCGTTCGGATCTTGTGTTTCTTTTGCTACTATTTTAAAACCGACGGAAATGGGCGTTTTAGCCGGGTCTCTGGGTATCTTTTTGAGAGGAATGGCGTATCAGGCGTGGTTGATCGAAGGCCGGTTTATGGACAAGGCTTCTGGGGTCTGGTTCACAAGGGTGGTTATCTGGTTTTCAGCGGACATGCGTCATGTTCCAGCGTTCTATCTCACGAATTTGTTCTTATGCTGCTTTCGCGGTCCTTTTCTATGCACTTCCCTGATGATATTCGATATGTACAGTTCGTTTTCTTGATCCTTTCTTTCAAAAGGAAGGTTTCTTTTCATCTCCAAAATTGCGACCCTTAGGAGTGAATCGCATGGAATAATGATGATTTCAAGAGGATTCAGCGGTGTCCTTGGTCCCTTTTAGCCTTGTCCCCTTCTCTACGTGCCGGCTGGCTGGCTCTTGCCGGAGATATTGTATACACTGTCCATAGACTCTCTTCTCTTGATCAAGACCGCTGGATTCAATGTGTAGCAAGTACATGAATGCGTTGACATAAAGAAATAGCCGTACCGGTGAAGTATAGTCACGTGATTATCCCATTTACTCGCACCTCTTCAGAGCTCGTCCGCAGACTGCTAGCCAACACAGCACCACTCGACACTGGGGTGCAGGGAGAACCACGAGTGCTGGTGTTGTCGCAGAGAACCTCTCGCCCTCCTCTGTTATTCATCAGTCAACCATGGCGACTATCGATCCAGCCCTGCAGGACCCTCTCCTCTCACTCCGCCGCGCCATTGCAGCGAACGTCCTTCCGACGCCAACAACCACTACCGATGTCGCTCTCGCAGAGCAGGAGAAAACAGAAGACCTCGCGAAAGCCACTCATCTGTACTTCCAGAACCCAATCCCGCACACGATCCCGCTCTCAACACCCACACGGTTCGTGTCCTCTTCGACTGACTCCGCCGTCGACCTCCGCAGCATTTTCTTTGCGTGGCAGAAAAAGGATGTCGCGATTCCTGAGTACATCGCATCAGCGCAGGAGCTGAATGAGGCGCTCTCCAAGTTGCAGGGTGGGCCGGGTGAAGAGAAAGCACCGAGTGTCCAAAATCTGATCTTCGTTGAGCGTCTGGACCTCATTACTTGGCTTGAAGGTGCGAGTGATGAGTCGGAGCATATTAAGCCCTTGGAGGGTGTTGAGAAAGAGGCGGCTGCAGCTGCAACTGCTGCTGGACCTGGTGGTGTCACTGCAGGCGATGTCGCTGGCCCTGGCGGAAAGGTTCCTGGTGCTGGCGCCGGGGTATCTGCGCCTGGAGCGGCGCAGCATGGTAGGACTACAAAGGTGATTGATCCTAGATTACAGGAAATCTATAATGGGGAGAGAAAAATGGGGGATCGCAATACGGTGTTACGAGGGATCAAACCGACGGTATGTTCCTTTGTATACGGTTCTATTGTGCCAATAGGGAAAAAAAAAAGAAAAGAAAAAACTAATATAATACAGGATTTCTCTCACGTCCGAAAATCAGCGGAGATTTTCCTCGGCCGGAACCGTTCACGTCCAGGTCAATATCCCGCTGGAGTCAAACCAAGCAAGCCATCTATGATCCCTCCGACCCCGTCAGCGGCCGGCAGTCTATCCAGCCTCTCGCGGAAATCGAAATCATCCCGACACGAAGAACCGATCATCCTCCTCTCCCCATCCGCCTCATCACTGATCCGCACCTCGAACGCAAAGTCCTTCCTCCAAGACGGCATCTTCGTCCCACCCGACCATCCAACTCTCGCCTCCGACCCCTCGAACATCCTCAAAATCGAACGTCCCCTCCGCATCCTCTCTTCATCATCTACCGCGCCAGCATCCAGATCAATGTTCATGTCCGGGTCAGCCGGCCTCCGACATGATATGCGATTTGTCCTGGTCGACAGCACCGCAAACTTCAAACCGGAGTACTGGAACCGCGTCGTCGCCGTCTTCACGACCGGCCAAACGTGGCAGTTCAAATCGTACAAATGGACAGCACCACCGGAACTCTTCAAGCATGCCACTGGCATCTATGTCGGTTGGCGCGGTGATGATGTCCCTCGTGAAGTGAAAGGATGGGGTCGCGGTGTGACTAGTTTCGCCGTGGAGCGATGGGATGATAAAGGTGGTGTCAATGGTGCGGGAAGATGGAGGGATCGAGAGGTGGTCGAGGGTATCTGGACGGCTATTGAGGAGGGAATGAAATTGAGGGGATGGGGGAGTAAATGAGGTGATTTATGTCCATCTAATTTCAGGGGATAGAATTTCTACCTACATTTTTTCTTTACTTCGGGTCTTGTTTTGATTGATACCTCTTTTAACTGGCATACATGGAAAATTAGATAAAGAGAAGGAGCTGAAACTAATCAAATATTTGAGAATTGACTGGCATTTATTTTAATTGACTTCGATGAAGTCCAACAGACCAGACATGGTTAGGATTAGGATTATCTGATACAAACAAGTCCAAGGTATATATACAATAATATCCACTCCATAGGCCCCTTTCTCATGTAGATTCTAGCCCTTTCTGTGAAGTGCTTATTTTGCTGGATATTCCCGACTGAGCGTTGTGGGCCAAACATTAGAAGGATGGCTCCTATAAAGACCTCAAGAGATTTAGTCCATATTGCTTCGTCAACTACAACAGGTAGGATTCGTCTTCAGTTTGTTGGGTCCCTGTTGAGTCAAGGCAATATTAGCTAGAAGATAGTAAATAAATATACCATACCCTCATAGGTGCTTATCCAGCCACAATGGGCAGCCAAGGTTGCATAAACAGACACTGGTTTCTGAAGAAAATAGCACATACCACGACCACAGTGTACTTCGAATAAAACTGTAACTCCCGATACAGATATTGTGCAATACTATTGCTTCATCGTCGCCGACGTGACTTGACGTTTTGAGATTTGGTAGACAAAATTGACTGCATCATCCTTGACTGACTGGCTGGCTGACTGGCTTGGGTTGGAAGTATAATATGTTTAGCATGGCTATATAGATTGCACACGGGATTTGAGGTTTTCTCTTACTTAGTAGCAAGTTCTGCCCCGGGTACATGTAGTCTTTCCAGATGTATATGGTCTTTAGTTTCTTCCCCTTTGCCCTTTGCCATTGCTTTCAATAGCAGCACAAGGCTAGTAGTAGGTCAGCCCGTGAATGGCTCACCCAGTTGCATATGATATAATGCATCATATTATGGTCCTGACTATAGCCGTTGTTGTTGTTGCTGGCGCCTTTCTTTTTCATCCTCGTTCTGTAAAGGACGATGCTTCTCATGACTGGAAATGAATGATCCCGCTAACTTTATTATGAGCCTCAGAGTGCATTATCAAGTCAAGCCCCTGATAAAACAAGTAGTCTTGTCTCTGACTCATTGCTCATTAAGAGAGGGATATTGCGAGCCACCATGTTCCAATGCCTTGAATTTAGCTTGGTAATTGGGAGCAATGTGGTACTTGTTGGGAGTGCGAAGAAAATGAAACAGACGCCAATAAAGCTGGTCCCGAATTGAAAAGAGAGAATCTTCAGTCTGGTAGATCAGAGCTAATATGGTAGAGAGCTATCATATACCCAGGACAGTTAGCAATCTCCTTTTCCCAGGTAATGATAGCACTGAAACACTTGCCGATCTTGACATCATCATCAACGACGACATTAAACGCTCCGCTCACGGTGGACATGGCATTGCTATGAATGGAATAGCTGACAAAGGTCTTTCTTGCACTTTTTGAACCAGACTCGGGAGATGACATCTGGTATGTATATAAATGCTGAAGGTGGATGTTGCAAGTTTTAGTGGGAGAAGCGAATGATGAAGCCACCAAAGAAAACTTTGATAGTGGAAACGACATATGCTAGCATTCAGGCTAAACATCATTAAATAAATACTTCAGCAGAAACAAAGGCTAACATGTCATGCAGTGTCCAAAATGAAAATGCTATATGGTGTGTCCATGTCCATGTCCACATCCACTCCGTACAACGCAGTATTATAAATGCTGTCTGTAAAGAAATCAAAAGACAAGCACATATGCATCTAGAAATGTAGGCTCAACCCCAAAAATGATCTAAACAAAAACGCTATCCCGCATGCAACCAGGGAAGACGAACGCCTCTAATGCTCCCTGACTCCCATGTTTCAAAACAGCTTCAACTTACACCGCCCGCCATGAGAGAGAAAAATTGCAAGAGAAAGAAATCGAGTAGAAGAGAAACAGAAAATTAAATAAATAAATAAAAAAAGGCCAATCGGCCATCCGTCATAGGATCCATAGATCGTAACTTCCTTCAACAAATATATCTCATGACTCGGTTCGAAAGACAATGGAATTAGCATATCAGTCAAAGGCGTAAATACGGTGTACTCGTCTCAAAACGTGAGAAGTAGTAGGTAGGTTTCAGATATCCAGAGTGGATGCAACAACAAGAAACGTGGAGACCTGAGACAGATCAGTCGCGTGAGTGGATTCGCGTTTGGTGAGGGTGTAGCTCAACCGCAGCTGAAGACGATCGGAGAGACATTTATTGTATTGCAACCATGCCAGAAGTCTCGTTGCATTCAAAACGATTATGCCGTCGGAGTTAAATGCACGAAATGGCCACCGAGACTGTAACGGACAACGTCTAGATGCCCATGTTTTTGAGAACACTGCCTCAGTAGCAAGTATTCAGAAAAGACAGTTTTGCTCGATCCCAATTAACCCTTCGTGATGGAACGACTCTTAGAGCGCTCAGGGCGCGTGGAGGTAGGAGAATATGATCGTGAAGTACCCAGAATATCCACGTTATGTTCCTGAAGGACGACGGCATATTTAGGATCTCGCAAAAACTTGGGCACCGAGTCCTATACATCACCAGATTAATTAGCAACCGGAAGAAGAATGGAGGTTGTTCAGAACAATGCCAACTTACACTAGACATCAGCTTGAATACAGAAGTCTGAGCCATCTCAAACAACTCTACCACCTCCTGAAGACTCCGAAGCATCGACTCATCATCACCAACAGCTTTCGTCATACGACTGGCTAAGCTGTTACGCAAGGCATGTTCGATGTTGAGCTCACACGGTGACCCGGGCGCGAGGAAAGCATTGTAGAGGCCTGGAATTCCGGTGGTTAGAAACGAAATGCAAGGAATATGAAAAAAAAAAAAAAAAAAAAAGGCTCTTTAACGAGGGCAAGGGAACTACTAACCATATGCGGCTGCCAAAGTCTCACGAACAGCATCAATCCTGGTGAATGCACCCAACTTCTCGGCCTTGTGGTAGTTGGATGTGAACTCAGACACATCAATGTAGAATGCCAAGTTCTCTTCACACAGCGAGTAGCGCAAGAACTCTCGGAAGAGCAGTCGCAAGGCCGGATCCTGGAGGATATGGTTCAAGCGGGCATTGTTGGAGTCTCGCGGGATTCCCCGAGAATCCAAAGACGTACCCGGAAAATCGCGACCCTTCTCCCGGGCAATCCATCCACAGACCTGCTGGCCTCTCTCCGTAATCCCGTAAATAGCATTCTTTGTCGGCTGGAAGACGGTCATAGACGTTTCGGGTTGCTGGTACAGCCGGTCTTCCTGAAGCATCGTGATCAAGCCATACTTGACGAACAACTCGGCGATCAAGCAGGTCTCGCGCCGCTCAATGGTGGTGGAGCAATCCATCAACCAATCGACGGCAGCCTTGCCTGTGAACGTGTTGTGGAAGACCCGGTCGCGGATCCTGCGGTCCTTGGCTACCTTGACACCGACTATACCGTTGGAATAGTCGTTCAAGGAATCCGAATCGGAACTGGAAATGCTGTTCTTAACATTGGGACCATCCTGGCCGGCAAACCGACGGAAAATGACCTCGATGGTGGCCCGGTCGTGCGACAGCTTATCCGTCTCCGAGTCACGCTCCAGATTGACGAGCTGCATGGTATTGCGAGGAGAATCCAAGACTTCTATGATATGTCGAGCGGTGATGCCATTCCTCTGGCAGAAACGCTGAAGGATGTTGATACCCTTGGGAGTGAGCTGAAACAACGAGCCCTTGAGAGGGAAGACAGCTAACGGCTTGCCGTCGACGGGTTCAATGAAGCGGGCATCGACGAAGCGTTGGCAGACAGAACGGGCCATTTCCTTGGCCATGGAGAAGGTCGTGGTGGTGGTAGTGGTGACGATGCGCGAGGGATCCTTGGGGTCTGGCATGCGATTGGATTGGGAGAACCTGAGCGAGCCCAGGTTGCTGATGGCTTCCTCCGCGGTGAAGGAGTGATCATATCTGGTGAAACGGACACGATGCGATTCCAACTTCAAGCTGACCATCAAGGTGGAGAAGAGGTCCATGAAATCCTGTTCGCGAGTTAGCAGCCATAAAGCATTCTCTCTTGCCCATAAAGAAAAAGGTACCTTGGTAAAAGGACGCTCATCCTCGGTCATCCGCAGCAATCTCGAGGATGTTTGATGCATCTTGCGGGGCAATCTCCCAGACACAAGGCCCGGCTTCGACACAGAGGACAGCCCCGGAGACGCAGACTGGCTGAGGTTGGAGAGATGACGCCGGCGATCGGCTAGGTTGAGCTGGTATTCGGAGACGGGGGGGGTGGAAGGGCGCGAGGAAGGATAGTAGTCCTCTGTGGAGGAGAAAGGATCGCTGGTGGCACTACTGTCGGACGAAGGGGGCGTCACACTGGCGATGTCACCGACGCTGTACTGGGAAGGTTTGTGGGCGTGGGTTGCCAGGTTGGAAATGGACGGGGTGGAACGGATGGAGGCAGAGCTGGAGAGATTGGTGAAGGCGTTTGCTTTCTTGTCGCGTCCCAAGGAGGCCAAGGAACGACGGCTGGCTCGCGAGATGGACCCGATGATGGAGCCTTGGAAGGTGTTGGTGTTGGTGGTGATGGTGTTGTCGGGATCAACGTCAGCGTCAGCGTCGGCGGTGGCAGGATAGACGGGATGGTGGTTGTTATGATTGTGATAGTGATGGCAGACGGCGGAGAAGGAGAGAGCAGAAGTGAGAGAAGCAGGAGAAGAAGTGGGATCGCGATGGAGCAGGGCAGGAGGTGGTGGGGAGATAGGGTCAGGGAACGGATGTGGACGCGGAAGATCACCTCCTCGGTCGGAATATAATTTGCTGGTGGTCATTGAATAGGATGATAAATGATAATAGGCCGACCGGAGGACGAGAGGATAATAATAATCTATTAATAACGGAGGCAGCTCGACGAGGGCGACAAGCAGATGGAGCAAGGGAAAAAGGAGAGGAGGGGAAGGGGAAGGGGCAGAGTTTGGGTGAGATGGGGAACATGGGAAAGTTAACCACGGCTTGGGCAGATTGATTCTTTTATTATTATTAACGATGCTGCAGAAGCAGATAGATAGCCATTGACAAATAATGGGCAGGATTCAGCTGCACATCGAGCTGCTGCGAGCGGAAAGTCAAAAAGCGTCGAGGGGCTCAGATCCCGGCTGTCAACTCGCGTGCGCTTCTCTCTTATCCAACCCTGTCAAGATGCCTGTTATTACGATTCATTCTGCAACTTAATTACAGCGTATTATTGTGCCGATTATTAGACACTTCATTATTTTCTCTGATAGAGAATGCCTGAACGGAATGCGAGCATCAGATGACTGCCCCCTTGGGCCGCTTGCGGTTAGGCGCGGCTGGTCAGCCTATCACGCAGAAACGTGGCTCGCACATGGCCGGCGCATTAATTTCCCGCGGCCAACCACGCCCCGCCATCCCTGCGCACTTGCCCGATGCGGCTAGCTCAATACATGCATGCCATCGTATGCATTCTTATACGGACTCTACTATAGGTATGGTATATATGTATGAATATATATAATATACAGATGTGTGACATTACACGAGGATATTATCATCTCATTTCTGTTCAATCCCCATCAAACACAAATGACGGTAATGATGACTTGTCCACATGGCGGATGAAAATTAAAATTTGGCTGATCGAACGGAGATCCCTTGTCCTTGTCCTGCCGATACGTGGCGGTAACATTGCGTTTACCGTAAACTGACGGGAAACCTCCGGCGCTGCCGCAACGAGACGGCCCTGGCCAATGATCGGCCCTTGCAGCAGGCGTGCTAACCGAACTGGTTGATCTGCATGTCCCGAAACAGCCCTCTGCATGGCAGGCCACGAGTGTGGCGGAGCGCTAGTGCGTAATACTAAATAGCGTACGTATCACTCTGCATCTCCAGTACTCGCGAGAAACATGGCAATGGCATATGGATGGATATGGACATGGACCCATCCATGCGTTTGATAGAATCTAATGGATAGGCGCATGTATGGTCATATTACTAGGTAGGCCTGCCTGTGCCGTGAGATAGGTAGCGAGGGCGGTCTAGGACGGCAGAACCTCACGTGTACTAACAGAATCCTTCCTGGCCCACGTGGCTCCTCGTGTTTCAAGCTTGGCTTTTTCCACTTCTGCACTTCTTGACCGCCATCTGGTACTGTCAAGGAATATGGACTGTGGGTTCTCAACGGTATCAACAGACTCATTCCATTACACATGGAAAGTACAGATGCACACAAATACTGATACAGACGGACAAGCCCAAATAAGCGGTGAGCACTGTCGCAAGTTGAAACTGAACAATCATACACTAATGACAACTGATAATCGAGGCGTAAAACATCAAGACATGCTTGTCTTGACTCAAACACGGATCTCTCGTCTACACTGCAATGTACGGCATATATCGTACATGCACGTTAGAACGAACTGCATATATCATATGCAACCAATCCATCGAAGCCGTAGAATGTGCCCCTGACAAGACCACCACGTGGCATATAGCGCCGTCACTGTCGCATGGCATCATCGCCATGAGATTGCCCTGCAGGATGAGCCATGGTACCAGATATTTATATATTATTTATTTGGTGCAATGTGGCAAGCATGTGGGCATGGTACATACATGTCACCCTGCATCATTTATTTATTACTATTAATTAGCGCAGCTGCCCGTGTACACCGTAAGGTCAAAGAAAGAATAAATGCTACGACGGATCTCACTCATCTCACTTACCCCTGAGCACGAACCAGGATGATAATTAAGTACTATGCCCGCGGTGCAAACATGGCCAGATCTAAATAATATAAATTAATCCTCTGTATCTCCATATCGAGATCCCTTGCTGCCCCTGCATACGATGGTCTGATGTCGGGATATTATTTGTTCTACTGGCCTTGGAGCCGCGGATAACGTGATCGGAAAATTGGCTTCGAGAACATTTCTAGAATATTTCCAGAAAAAGATCTAAAATGAAGGGCCCCACTGGGCCCACCGTTCAGACAAAGAAGGAATGTTTACCCTGGTTTATTAATAATCAATTAGACATCGACTCCACTGTGATGCAAAACATACACACAAATGGAAAATGATAAGGAGACGGGGTCCTATTGTCGCTGCCTCCACTATTATTGTTGGGATACGTCTCTAGGAATTATTGGATCACATCAAGCGGCTGAATTTATCAACAGATGGCTTGGAACATTATTATTAGTACGGAGTTGAAATAAAAGACACACGACACCGGAGTCTGCTTATCTCTCCGATCGGCGCTGAACCCTTATCACGTCTATTTATCCCTGCTTATTACTCTAATCCATAGCCATCAAAGACTCGGGCGTTTGCATGATTCGAATGCATCCAATATCTCAGGGATCATGCAGCTCTGTTGGTTAGGACAGCCCCTTCTTCCTAAATAACTAGGCATTTTTCCCGCAAACCCCGGATCCTTGTCTTTCCGAACTCCATAATCAATGTGACAGAGAACGAGGCTGATTCTGATCCTGATCCTGTATGAGTCGTGGAACGTTCCATTGTCGCAGATCCCTGCATCGAGGCTGGCTGGCAGCCAGCAGCTCAACTTGCATAACGCGTTATTGAATTCGTTCCAGGCTTCAGCTGAACCAGGGACATTATGGCTTACTTGAGCGAGGCTGCAGCTGCACTGGTCTAGCACTGTCTTCTAGACGCCAGCCCCGGCCCCCAATGCTGTGCCAATTATAGAGCGCTGTCTGGCAAGGCTGCAAGTGCCTATCCAAGTGTGAACTCAAGTGTGCTAGGAGAGAGTTAGCCTAGATAACATCTTTTGAGTAAGCTGAGCCTGCACGTAGGATATGCTTACAACTTTACTGTGATTTTATAGTTCTGCTGTCAAAACTTACCTAGGCCTGGCAAATAGTTACTTTGTTCATATCACTCAACGATGAAGACTGTAGATTGATTAGGGTTAATGGGGACGGAGCATCGCACCAGCATAAATCTGCAACCTCAATTGAACGATCATGGAATACAATAGACGTCCTTATTCACGAAAATGCATGTTTATTGCTCCTCCATCTTGCAGATTCTGGCCTTCTTCATTGGAAACTGCCTCATCCGGAGGTCATCTCTTTAAGTCTGGCCATGCCCCGGGGCTCAACGACGCTGCTCTCTACTACAACTGTAATAGCCACAGGCTCCAACACCGGTCTCGGCTTCGAGTGCAATAAACAGCCCCTTGATCTTGGCCTGAGCAGACTCATCATCCCCGTGCGCAGCGAGGCCAAAGGCGAGGAAGCTGTCTGTCAGGGTTCGTACGCTCGCAGATGCGGCGGTGAAGCATGGCGCTGAGTCTCATGGACAGTATATTGAGGATGGCAAGGCAGTGCTGTACAGGCCTGAGGGGGAGAAGATTGCCGGGCGACTATGGGAGGAGACTATGAATGGACTGGCCTTTGCGGGAGTTCATGATTATCCTTGAACATCTAACATTGTAGGAAGAGTATATATAGAGTGGCATTAGGTTGATATTGTTTATTTGATTGATATCTTAATATTTGTATAATCCAAGCAGAATATAGCCCTCATTGTTATCTGCTTATTCAGTTGACATTCTCATGAAGAGTGAACTGCAACCTAAAAACCATCACTGCTCCATATCCCCTATTCCAGTGAAATATTCTCATATGGATCCCATCTCTGTACAACACGGATACTGACAGAATCCTATACAGAGCACTAGTAGTAGATATATCTATATCTTCCAGCAAGAAATGGTGCACTATCCGCCCCAATAAAATGGAACACACCAGACACCTGCATTGCATGACAGCAACACATGGATTCCTCCTGTAGGACCATGCACTCAAGCAATCCTGGCAGTTCCAGCCCAGCTCCAAAGCCAGCTGGGAGACAAGGGACAAGGGTGCTTTGCTTTCCCGCAGATACATCACTAGTACCGGTATCCAGGTTCTGGCTACGGATAGAATGTCACATCTACAGAGTATTGAGTGACATTGGTAGGTAGTATCGAGCGTTTCTTTCTTTCTTTCTTTATTCTGGCTTCGTTTGTGATTTAGATTTACAATAGGGATGCAAGGAATACCCGTTTCTATGACACTTGTTTGCACATAATGACAAATACTACTTACATGCTTTTCTTAGTTTGATATCCCAGGTATAGCATAGTAAACAGAGACGCCAGGCCAACCTCGAGGCCGCGATGTTATCCTCCGTAGAGAAGTGTCGTCATCCCTCTAGGAATGCAGTGCGCTTGAATCAATAAGAGATGTTTAGTTTCTTCCATTTTGAACTTTGCCTGCTAAGCTTCTGCCAAATCGGGAATCAATTGCGAGATTCCAATAGGTATCTAGGCCGAAGATGCATATAAACTCCTACATCCCCCGGATTTAATCGGTTCTCTGCTCCTTTATCTTTGGCTCAGACAACGGAAACTCCTTCTATAGAGCAGATAGATCATGGAGGAATTACACCTCCTACCCCCTCCTTGTACTTCGATGGAGGAACTGCATCGCGAGGGCATCTCCGACAAGGAAATACAGCAGGAAGAGGCAGTTGTCGAGTCTACATTGCAATGGATCCCGGCTCAAGTGCCTGCAGAACAGAATTCGGCGTAAAACAGAATTCGGTACCGGTATTAACGGTGCGTCTTCTCTTGAACCCCCTTGGATAGAACCATTCCCAGTCTGATAATAGGTGAGTGGGACAGAAACCAGTCGCCATCCCACAAATCGACATCACAAACAGGTTGCGAGGCCCCGTCCCATTTCTCCGCGTATACACAGTCCTGCATTGGCACAAACGATATCGACGAAACTGGCTTGCTAGCATTCATAGATACCCTTTCCGTCGCCTAATACTACATGGGAGCAGGAAGTTTCAGTGACTCTGATTCGGATTTGAACATGGTATCAAAACAAGATAAGCTGGGGAAACTGGACAGGAAGGCCGAGAAAAAATCAACTACAAAGCGGAAGAACAGCTTATAAAACAGAGATCACATAAGAAATACAAGATTAAAGAAGAGCAACCCAAGGAGCTGGACAAGGTCGACGAGGAAAGATGCAAGCTGCAGAAAGAAATGGACAAGAAGCTCGGGAAGGTCATGAATAAGGGACATAAGGTTCAGACAAAGGATACAAAGGGCGTGAACAGGCTGGAGTGCATCGGCATAAAAAGCGCATGAAAAAAGGCCTGAGGACATGGTGCTGCCAATCTCAAGCTCATCTTTGCAAATAAGCAGGTCATGAAACTCAGCAACATGAACCCGACGAGCTGATTACCGAGATAGTCTGCTCTTTCCGATACGGGCTCAAGCTCCAAGCACAAGCCTCCATACTTGCTTGGAAAAGGACAGTCGGTCTGCAAAGCAATTAGACGCATAGCATCACAGGCGCACCGGAGAGCCCTGAATATCATAAACCATGTGCTTTTCAACCAAGGGAATCAAGGAGAAGCGAACTGTCTCTTACTTGACCCCTGAACGTGAATATCCGGTGCAGATCCCATCTGATAGATACATGGTATCTCAACACTAGTGGAATAGCAAATGGTTCTGATGGAGCCCCAGAGAGGTCGTACGATGGTACCTAGTCGAGGGATAATTTCTTCACAGGAGGTTCATTCCCCGTTATGATTGATATACATACATTAAACCCGATGGGTAAATATAGCCATCCATCTTGAATGGCCGAAACAGTCAGTTTCGCCACCATTTCCCCAATGACCCTCCCGAGCCGGCCATTTCAATAGCTTCCTCAAAACTCACTTCCACGCGGAACATACGGCCATCGCTAACACCGCTTCCCCCGCCAACGGGAACGACAAGCCCCCACGTAACCAGCTTTTCCCACGCTTCTCGGGCCACGTCCCGTCCCCAGACGCGGCCTGGGGTGGCAGCAGCACCAGACACGGACGCAGACACCTTTGCAGATGTAAGCAGTCGAACATACTCCGTATAGGCTGCCGGGAAGGACAATGCGAGCGGCGCAAGGTTCTGTGGGTTGGCGCTACCAGGATCATATAATGCGGTTAGGCGGGTTGCGGCTAGCAAGAGGGATAGAGGCAGAGAGGTAGAGCCAGTGGAGTTTGCCGTGGACGGTGGGAAAGGTAGGGGAGCCGGGTCGGGACAAGAGAGAGACTGGGTGACGAAATCCTTTGGAATGGGAACTTGTAGCTTGTTGAGACCGTTCTCCGTCGCGTCAAAAGTGCTGTAAAACATCTCAGTCATTGGGAGAATTGAGCTAATGAGAAACTCCTTGACGGATTTGGTTTGATTGTATATTCTTCGTAAGTGCGACTGGAATTCTTTATCATTCCACAGACCCTGTTCCCAGTAGTAAGTAATGGAATTCCACACGCAGAATAGAATAACAACGACAAAACAAAATCTCGGACCTTCAAGTATGCTCTCCAGCCCTCCAACAATGTCTCCCAAGCTTTGGATTTCGTGACGGCAAGTTCTTCGTCGCTAGTAGCTTTTGAGATCTCACTGTCCTCCAAGTTCAGCCCTACAAAGCAGATATCCGAAAAGATCTCGAAAGACTTCGGAAGCGGGAGAAAGACATATCTATGACTAAATCGACTTTTCACGCGCTTTTCTAGAAGTTCAGTCACATCAACCCTCGTGGTAAGCCCAAGAACTGCAATTGGGGCTTTCCGCGCCTGCGCGATATCAAAAAGATTATATAGTAATGTTTGTCTCGGGTGGGAGACAAATAGATCGAATTCGTCCAGTATAATGACAATAGATTTTGCAGCAGTGATTGTTTCAGAGTTCCCAGAAGAACCAAAGACGTCCTCCGGATGGGACAGAAGAGCGAGGAGTGTTGCCATGGTGTCTGCATATGAGCTCACCTTTGCTGCTTCATCCTCTGTCTCTGTCTCGCGACCGAGTTGTCGCCACATTTCTCGGAGAGCCAGACGGTCATCCGTGTGAAGGAACCCATTTAAACGGACAACATGAAAGTCACCTCCGTGCTCTTTAGCCAAGGACGAAATAGCAGTCTCAACCATGGCAGATTTCCCACTTCCTCTTGAACCAAAAAGTAGCATTGAATTTCCTTCTCCGACAGTAACAGTCTGCTCGATGAGCTGATAGACCTTTTGGTATTCGTTGTCCAATCCCCTCAATGGAACAAGTCGTTTGCCATTGAGCTTCTCAAGAACGATTTTGATCAGAGTCTTCATCTCTACTCCGAGTCCCTTCTGAACTAGATTTTGAAGAGCTTCAGCATAATCGGGAAGCGGGCCAATCCTCTCTGTACTGTCCTGCCCGTCTAGATCATGCTGTGTCAGATCCTGTTGCAGCTGCATTGAAACAAGATCGTCGACATCATCTTGATCGCCATCTGCAGCAGACGACTGTTTCCGCTCTTCGTCTTCCATAGGAGATTTGTTGTTAACCGAGTCTGCATTCTTAGAAGCTGCAGCGCGTCTTTTCGGCTTCATACTTGCTAACGAGCTTTCCCCGGTTTGGCCAGGTCCTTCATCAGTCGCATCCGCCTCCGGAACTTGTACGAGCTTTCGCGAACTCCTCGTAGTACGGCGCTCTCCTATAGCAACCGTAACAGTCTTCTTCGTCGAAGGCGGCGAAGCCAAGTATTCATCTCCATATCTCTTAGGAGCCTTTCGTTGCCGTCCACTTGATCGCAATCCAGGAGTCTCCACCTTAGCGCTGTCATTCGGCGCCTGTTGGTCTCTTTCTGGCGACCGCGTGCGCTTAGTCTTCAATGGCGATTTGGATGTTTTAAGGCCCTTGTCATTGTCAGGCGACGACTGGATTGAGTAGACGTCCGCGTTGCTGTTTCCTTCTGTCGCATCCTCGTTTCCGTCCGACGTCCAACCGCCAGACACTCTCCTCCTCTTAGCAGATCGTAGCTCTTTCATAATTCCGTGACAATTCGGGAGTCTTTCAATGTGTGCGGTGGATTATACACGGAGTGCGTATGATCAGTCTGAGCTATGCGAAAGAAAGGAGGGCATAATGGATCAACAGGAAGGTACAGTAATGAGTATATTAGGGTGGGAGGATGGTAATGGCTGCTTGATCCTCTGCAACGGTTAGAATGCAAGCCTTCGATTTTGCGCAGACCGACGCGCAACGCGAAATCAGGTGACCGGGTGGGAGGCAGTTGAATATCGCTATCGGCCTACGTATACCAAAAAAAGGTATTCTTTTATCTGACAAATAATGTTGATTGTAGGAATGGAGATATTGAAAGAACAAGAGATGTTGATCTATTCAACAATACTGTTCGGTCCTCAGCAAGCGTTTCCTCGACGAAGACGGACCTCCCACGGGTTGGGTTAAGAATGCTCAACCCAGACGATGCGGGTTCAGTTTGACATGGTTCAACCCGGAAGCAGGTTGCTACTTACTGATATTGAGATGACAAGCTTGCTGGCTCCCATGCATACGACATATAGACCTATGGTAATGTTTCTCTCCATTTCTACGCACAATCAAACCATCGGCCCTGTGTCCAAGCAGGAAACGACACTTCTGCATGGAGCATGTGAAGTCTTGGGAAAATATTAAATCACACCAAACAATGTAGCCATGAATCGTCCATGCTCAAGACCATGTCTCCCCCTTCTAGTGACCAACGGGAAAACAAGACTCATACCGAAATCATGATCTCATATCTTCTCCTGGGGATCGTCCGTGTTTGCCTTCTCATGCTCTCCAATCATGCATAATGCTCCCGTATCAGCCCTCCGTATCTCAGCCCGGAGGTACGCAAGCCGGCGTCCAATGTGCACCACCTCGCAGATCACCCTAGCCTCTGTCCCCTCCGGCACTGGACGCAGATATGTGACCTTGAGATTCCGACTTACTCCTCCTGAAGTGAAGATGCCGGGTTTCGACATGGCAATCAAAACAGTTGACGTGAGTATGTCGATGATTGTTGCCGCACAGCCTCCATGGAGGTTACCCATGAGATTGCAGAGGTTCTGGGTCACGGTTAGGAGGTACGAGGCGCGCGGCTGGGGATCTCGTGTCGCGAATTCCAAGCGGAGGCTGCTTCGGCTTGCATCGATGCCCCAAAACTAGACATGAAAGCGGTTCATTGTACTTAGCACATCATTGCATATTCCAGCGCAGATGCTGGGCCAGGCTTAATCCAACCTCTGTGTCATTGTGATTTAGAAACATTTGAAAATAGTCGCGTACGAGCTGTTCGAACTTGTCGTCCCGTTTCGGGGACCCAGGTGGAGGTGAAGACATGTTCAAGCAAGCGGGTTAGGTGGAAGGCAAGAGCAATATCTAGAAAATTAGGGGATCCATAGACTACTATATATCTAATATTAGAGATTGCCGGATGATAGATAGATTGCTTGTTAAGCTGCGACGGCAACCTCGGCTGAACAAAAGCTGGGGTAATTTGACTTCCCGCTTGCGGCACATGTCCGTACATAGACTCCTAGAAAGGTATGCAATACGTTGCCCACTCAAGCGTTACTGTTTACCTCTCTAACAGATCGCGATGGGGCTATTAGTCTGATAAGAATCTAGTTGCTAGCTGACTTCTTCAGCAGGTCAATATTAAATACGATGCTAAGGTCCTATCACTGACAGGCAACAAGAGAAAAGAGCGAACTCCATACACCAAAACCAAGGCCGTTTCTGATGTATAGCCAGCCTTTCACTAGTAGAAGTTGCTGGCAAACGCGATTAGATGATGTGCTCGTCCCGACAAATTATTGGGATAGGAGCGACCAAAACGAAAATGGCGTCCAAGAAGCTTCGCTCAAGACAGCAACGTCTAAAAGTATGAAAGATACCCCTCAATCCTAAGCAGGATAGTCTACTCAGCAGCAAGCCTCTGGTCCTCCCGGAGGCCCTCGACAACTAGCTCTTCGCCAGTTGCCCGTCGGTAAATATCACGAACGTCGTCTAATTCACCGTCAGTCAGTTGAGCACAACCCCAAAACTAGTTATAAATGAGTCTCCCTTACCGGTTGTGGTCTCGAAATGTGACGTAGCATCGTAGCTCTTCGAAATGAAGATGTTGTCATTCACGCCGCTCTCCAGAGGCTGATAGAGGGGAATCGGAGGCCCCATGAATTTCTCTTCAATCTTGCCAAGGCGTTCAAATCCGGGCTCGAGCTCAAGATGGTGATTGGCATCCGTCTCGGCAATTGTCGACACGATAGCAATATAGTAGCCCTTCGGGCAAACATTGTGCGCTGATGACACCATGGCGATATAGATATCTATTTTAAGTGAGCAAATGACTCTTCTCCTTGGTAATGTTCAACTTACCATGCTTTCTTCCGACCTGAGACTGAGGGAGAATCAGCTGAAGAGAGTCACTGCCATCAGTCTTGTCAATGGGATGGTTTAGAATGCAGATCGCCTTCAATAGGTAGCCCGTAATGTTGACCTTGCCGGGGAAGTACGAGGGGTCCGCAAGGATCTTCTTCGTCTTCGTAGTGAACTTCATGGTTTCACTGCGGTCATGAGGATCACTCATGGTGGCCTTGATCCCGGAAACCTTTCCATCTTCGTAAAGAACCTCGTCGACGCTGGTGTTGAGCATATAGGTTCCACCATAGATGGCAGAAAGACGAGCGAAACCCTGAGGGAGCTCACCGAGGCCGTAAAGGGGATAGATATATGGCGACTTTCCGTAGCGCGCCATGGAGTTCACGTAAAGGCGAATGCGATTGATAGTCTCGACGGCGGTTCCAGGCTGGTTAATGTAGTCGTCCGACTGGTAGAGAGCCATCGAATGGCCGACGAAATCGCGAGTGTTATCTTCGAGGCTGAACTTGTCATAAACCTCCTTCATGGTGCACTTAGAAATATCCAAGCCTAGCCGAATGTTAGTATCAGGGGCAGCGGAAACAGCCAAATAGGAACGAACCCAGGTGAGATGCCGGATCGTTTTCCTTAAACTCGCCAACCCATTCCAGAAACTTCTTGGCCCTTCTCTTTTCAAAAAGTCCCATCAGGGACGAACGAAGGGCTTCACCAGCATCCGAAGGAACTCTTGCAACCGTTGCCTTGGGCCCCTTTCCTTGTTGGACATAGCTGCCGGCAATCTGCCTGAATTCGAGATACCGCGTCACATCCGTAGAAACCAAAATATTTGTCAACTCTCCATTGGCCATCAAGAGCTTCGGAACTAGATCGATATTCCAGTCATTGGCACGGCCATATTTCTTCCAGGGTTCCTCTCCCGGCTGAAGGTCGCGGTACTTCTTGAACAGCTATGGGAGAGATCAGCGAAATGGCCCTAATATATACGAAATGGGATGACTAACAGCCTCAATGTTAACTGAAGCGGCCTCCCTGCGTTGAACAGTCAGTGGCGTGAGTAGTCAAAGAATGGGTTGCAATCCACCTACCCGCCATAGTGATCATTGCGATCAATATGAAGAACCTTGTTCCCCTTGACACTGAGGACTCTGTATTCGAAATGAGTAAGGCAGACCGTAATAGAACCCAGTTCACATCAAAACATACCCAGAAAGCACACACTCCGTCAAACCTGCAGGTGGCGTTAGCAGCTCCTTGTTGGGCAGCGGGGTAGCTAGGAGGACAAACCCGTGCCAAGAACAACAACATCGTACTCCGGAGCAATTTCATCCATGGTGGTCGTGTGAGAATAATAGCAGAGAAGACAAATGAAAGAAAGTCAGTTAGCTCGGGACTGAAGACGTGGGTTATGTACAGTGTCAGAGGATAGTCAGGGGCTGGAAAGATGGCGGCGTCACTAAATACTAATAGGCTCCAAGACCCCGCGAGTTGAAGCAGTCAAGCGGTGAACGTCTCCGAATTACCCAATGCGGTATGGTTGTTCCTGCTCTTGTAGGCAAATTAAGTTACTTCCCAGCACTTCTTTCTCTACTCTGTCGATACGCAAAAAGCCGTGGTAAACGATATCTACAGTGACAAGTTGAAGTGTTGACCATCACAACCAGTCAAAAAGATCCGTTGCTTCAAGTTCCTGCTGGCTATTTCCCAGTGTGAAGATCATGGCCTGTATCTACACCAGTGGCGTCGCGTCGTCATTCTCGAATCACCCAGGAACTACTATGAATCTCTCAACGGTCTTCCAGAAAACTGGGGTATTTAGCTAGTCTGATCAATGAGCAGGACACTAGAGTCTTATCCTGTTGGAAACCGTTCGTTTCCAAGAGTTGACGACGGTAACGACTAACAACTTAAAGACGCCGCACACTAAAGACGGACTTCATAAGCATCGCGAGAGCCAGAACAATAGAGGTGATGGAGAATAGGCACTTGTCCCACTGATCAGCAGAAACCCACCCTTGAATTTCTCCGATATCTATATTTGATGATGAAATACCCAGGAACAGAAGACGAGTACAGCGGTTAGATCAAAAGGAAATAAGAGATTGGATGATGACTTGTCGCGAGTGTTTGCGGTGTTCTTCTTTGTCAGCCAGCAACGAGGGGGAAATGCTTTCAATTAGTACAATCGTGTTTCTAAGGGCTGGAATAGAGGATACTGTTAGTAACGGGAGCTCCCCTCAATCATAGATGTTATTCATGAGCCAGCACTAACAGCAAATTGGTCCCAGCTAGCTTATATACCACACTCTTATTATTATTATTATTTATTAGTTACCACTTAAGATTGAGGCTTAGAAATTGGAGCAGAGATACTATTAAGAGCTATTAGCACCCAATTCCCACTATTGGAATTGCAATGACGATCGTTTCCATTAAGCGGCGATAAGATGGCAATGCTGTTACACGCAGCAAAAGATTGTAGCCCATGGCATTTGTTTCCTTCCAAAATTCATAGGAATGTACTCTCTGCGTCCATAAAAAATACATGAACTAGACCTTGTGCTAACAGGTAATGGCGAAAGGAATACTACATATTGCGAGAAGCATCTAGTGCCAGAAAGCCCGATCAATGCGTGTCTGTGCGATATCGCATCCTTATTACTCAAGATCCTCCTCTACCTTTGGTCGGTAGCCCCTTTGGTAGAGTCGACGGGCATCTTCCCAAGCGTACCATCGTTCGCGCAAAACGAGTTTGATGGCCATTTGCGTCTTGCGGACCTAATGACACAGTACCATGTTAGAGGTTATACTCAAGAAGACAGTCCAAAGACAGTTCGAACCCAGTTTCTCGCTTCTGGGATTTGTCTGGGAAACTGGGAGGTACTTCTCCCGTCGGCATTGGTGTAGGTTATAACAGCAGCCAGGTAGACTCACAACTTTATCACGCTCACTAGCCTCAAATTCTCCGTAGCCCGCCTTCAATCTCTTCCTTTCCAAGTCGGATGTTGCTATGCGATTGCGTTCCTTGGCACAAACCCACCACAGACAATGAAGATCTTCCCAGGATTTTTCACGGAGCTCTTGAATGGACCATGCGCGACCTGAATGTTGCAATTGTAAGCGTACAGCCAATGTATGCGATAAATGTATGAAATAACTGACCATGAGCGCTGTCGTATTCTGGAGTGCTCAATGACTCTTTGTTCCTGGGGAAGAAATCCCAGAGACCATGGTTGGGAGTAGGATTGGCTCGTGTAGGCTTGCTTGGCGTTGCAGGTTTTGGCAATGGATATTTGGAAACTCCCAAGGGAAACTTAGGGCCAGTACGATGGATAGCAGAGACTCCACGAGATTTGCTCAGATCACGTCCGGAACCAGCGGCCACAGCCGTGGAAGAAAAGTTCGAACACTGTACGGGAGGCCGGATCAGGGAGAAGTGAAGCGATGGAGCGAGGTATGGCGGAGGTAGTTCGACCAGCGGAAGACCTCCATACTGGCAAGCCAGCCGTACAACCGACTGTCGGTGCATCGCGAAGGGTGGGAATTGAATGGACGAGAAGCGGATAGCCCGAATGCAATGTAGACAGTCGCAGCGAGATTCGGGCAGCCAGCGATCTTGCCGTTCTACCACGTGATCTGCAAGGCTTGCGGCGGCTATTGCGGGGACCCAAGCGCGCGCCTATGTCCTCCACCTCGAACAGCGGAGAGGTGCCTCCAAAGACAAGCCTGCTGAGTGCACGATTACTCTCAAGATAGATCCGCGGGTGAAGATCGCTCAATTCCACTAAGGCGGTGATACTGTTTGGAGGCCTATTGACTGTTACCAACATTATGAATAGACAAGGTCAGTTCCTTTCCCGTTGTCTTGCTTTGCCTGTGTTGCAATTATCAGGGCGCCCCCCCGGCAAAGACATATCTTTTTATCTTCCCCATTGATGCCGTGGTTGTGCTTCACCGATGGGAAATTTCAGTCTTCCACTCTGGTTATGGGCCCTCACACAAATGGTTCTAGCGACCTAGATCCCTCCCAAGCCTACGCCAAGACACTCCCTGCTGCGACTTCCATCACAACATCTCGCCGAATCTTCATCGGAGCTCCAATTCGCAAACTTGCTAGCTGACTTATTACGAAACATTCAGGCCCTGGACCGCAGCCTCTGCGAGGCATGTCTGGGTTCCCCGCACAACAAGCACAAACTCGAAACGCAGTGTTAGCGTCGGCGCGATTGCCAAACGGAAAGCTCGGTGCGATCGCCTTCCACATACCTTTGACAGGAAAATAAGGTCTTGCAGACTAACGCTGGATTCGGATAAGTAGGAAACAGTGCCAACTGGAATTTCAACTTGCCCATGAGCGGTACCCCAAATCTTCAGAACAACCAGCAGCGCAATATTGGTGCAATGGGAACTTTCGCGCAAAGTATTGGCGGATCACAACCTGCTACGCCACTAGATCTATCGTGAGTGTAGCCTTCCCTTTTTAGAGAGAATGCCTTCTTCATTTCTGTCCTTTTTTTTGCCCGTGCCACTCCTGGTCACTGCCATTGTATTCCGAAATTGGTCCGAGCTCTTGAGTTGCAATTGCTAATAGTTATCCGTCTCCAGAGAATTCCCCTCCCTATCAGGGGCACCCCAAGTATCTCAACCTCAAAATCCGGGGCAGCTAGCTTGGGCAAACGTCAGCCAGCGAGTCGCGCAACAGACCCCCGTGCAAAGACAACATCCTCCTACGTCCCAGGCACCCTCACGAGCTTCACAAACACAATCTCATACCCCGCAACCTCAGTCTCAGCCATCACATGACGACTTATTCCCGTCTGGAACCCAGTTTGCGAGTCGGCTGGACGACTTTAGGAACGGCGGACAAGGAATCAGTGGTCAATTAGGGGCTGGTGGCCAACCGCAAACCGGCAGTATTGACGAGTTTCCACCTCTTGGACGAAGCGTGCAGGGTGCGGGGTTTGGTAACTACAATAGTGGTATCGCATTCTCTGGTGTGTCCCAGGCGCAAGCTACTCCAGGTCGCACAATGATGGCAGCATCCATAAACGGACAGGAGACGGCGAGAATGATGTCTCCTGTAACGGCAGCGTCGGGCGGTATGTCTAAAATAAGAAACAGGAGTGCGCAGACAACTGATCACGTTATGAAGGTATCGCGACGACACGGTCACCTGCGGCGCAAGGTCCGAACGGGGTTATCAGTCCAGAAAAAGATGTACGTTGACCTGAAGCCTCTAGTCATGATACATTCCTTCCGTCTTATAAAGCTGTGCTGACATCATCGTTGGTAGGACTTGAACACCGCCATGATGTCGAACCAGCGCGCTCAGGGTGTCACTGGTGATGCGCAGGAATCCCCTGCTGTCAGCCAGAGCGCTGAGCAGCCACCGCTATCTCAAATGAGTGAGATTGATAAGTTCGGGCTTTCCGGACTGCTCCGCATGATCCATAGCGAAAGCCCAGACGTTGCAAGCCTTGCAGTAGGGCAAGATTTAATGACATTGGGCCTAGACCTGAACCAGGCAGAGTACGAACTAGTTTCTCCTTTCTGTCTTTTTTCGACCATACTAACGGTCACTACTCCTGTTAGACCTCTTCATACCTCATTTGCGTCGCCATTCGTCTCGTCTATGTCAGCTGTACCTCTAGAACAAGACTTTTCGCTTCCTTCTTGCTACAGTGTTGCCAATATTCAACCACTACAGTCGCGCATTCCTAGCTTCAGTGACGAGACGTTATTTTACGTATTCTACAGCATGCCAAGAGACATAATGCAAGAACTTGTAGCGGAGGAGCTCATGGGTCGCAAGTGGAGGTATCACAAAATAGAGCGATGCTGGCTGACTCGGGATGAGACATACCCTGGACCCGTTGACGTTGAGCGGGGTGTCAGCGAGCGTGGTGTCTATCTTCTATGGGATCCTGCCAGTTGGAAGAAGGTCAGGGTAAGTTAGGAGCCTCTGCCCAAACGTTCTCGATTATCTTCAGGGCTAATGATTGGGATTTATACAGCGTGAGTTCATCCTGCGGTATGAGGATCTGGATAACCGGCTGGATCCGAATAGAGGCCTTACGCGCGCAGTCGGGTTCTCGCATCACGCTTCATGAGTCTCGGTTTGAAGCGGGTCTAATTTATCAGCGGCGGCGTTTGGTCGAACACCTACTTCTATGTAAGACCAGATGCTGCCAGCCGGAGCAGTCGCCTCGGAGACGAGGAATTCTGCTTTATTTGGAATGGACTGTATTCCGTACAGATAGCCAGGATATTATATCCTAACCTGAATGATTTGAATGACCTGCGCAAAGACCCTCATTGTAACGACCAACATTTTCTATTTCGTATTCACTAACCGTACCCTGTTGAGTTCCCAACCGAGTACGGAGGTTAAACGATACCAATATTCTTTCTAGTGTTATCGATCTATAGCATACGGAGTAGTTTTCGCTAGTGAGCCCGCCAAAAGGAAAATGCCATGGCATAAGTCCTTGTACTGCGCTTAACTGGGCCGTCAACAGTTCTCTGTATATATATCACGTGATATGTTCTTGCTTATGCAATCGACAGTATTACGCTAATCCCAGAACAGCAAACCATAAACATAGATTCCGCATTCCAGCAACAAAAACGCCCGCGGCCCCGCAAGCACAATCGATTCAAGCTCAAGTCTTCTCGGCAGTTTCTGTTCTACCACGCCTTTGCTCGATGTGCTCTAGCCATTAACATTACTACAGAGACTCGCCGTCATGAGGATAGTCGAGATCATAGTCGACGTAAGCACCTTTTTCATTATCGTTTGCGACCAGACGTTGCAGTGCACTAACTTACAATTGCCAGGGCTTTAAATCGTATGCCGTGCGGACGGTAATCTCAGGATGGTAAGTGTTTCTGCTAGTATAGCTACTTGCTGCTTGATCTTCACCTGTTTCTCACTCACCGCCATGAGGGTCACGATAATGTCCTAACATTTATGATCTCGCTAGGGATGAATCGTTCAACTCGATTACCGGTCTCAACGGCAGCGGTAAATCCAACATTCTCGACGCCATTTGTTTCGTCCTCGGGATCACAAATATGAGTACCGTCCGGGCCCAGAATTTGCAAGATCTTATCTACAAGCGTGGCCAGGCGGGTGTAACCAAGGCCAGCGTTACTATTGTCTTCGATAATCGTAATAAGGAGAAGTCCCCGATCGGTTTCGAGGAATATGCGACTATTTCGGTTACTCGACAGATTGTACTGGGTGGCACCAGCAAGTACCTGATCAATGGTCATCGTGCGCAGCAGCAGACGGTTCAAAATCTGTTTCAAAGTGTGCAACTGAATATCAATAACCCCAACTTTTTGATCATGCAGGGCCGCATAACGAAGGTCCTTAATATGAAACCTGTTGAGATTCTGTCGATGATTGAGGAAGCCGCGGGGACGCGCATGTTCGAAGATAGAAGAGAAAAGGCAATCAAGACAATGGGAAAGAAGGAGTTGAAGTTGCGAGAGATTGAAGAATTGCTTAAAGAAGAAGTCGAGCCCAAACTTGAGAAACTGAGATCGGAGAAACGCGCTTTTCTGGACTTTCAACAAACGCAAAGCGACCTTGAACGCTTAACGCGACTGGTAGTTGCTCACGACTACGTTAAGGGTGGAGAGCGACTACAACTTGCCGGTGAGGAATGCGAAAATAAACGACGCAAGATACAAGAATTTGAGGATAACGCCGTTAAGCTTAAGAATGAAATAGCTCATCTTGAAGAGGATGTTAAGCGAGTGAGAGCTGCCCGTGATAAGGAGCTGCGGAAAGGTGGCAGATTCCAAGCCCTCGAGGAAGAAGTCAAAGCACACTCCCACGATCTCGTTCGACTTTCCACGGTGTTTGATCTCAAGAAATCGAGCATGGCAGAAGAGAAAGAGAAGCGTGGAACTGTTAAGAAGACCGTCAGAGATCTCCAAGAAGTTCTGAAGGAGAAGAAAAGCGTTTACGACAAACTTCAAGCGCAGTACGATGCTGCCAAGGCCGAGCTCGATGCACAAACAGCTGAAGTTGAACAGAAAGAAGAGTTGCTCCAGACCCTGCAAACTGGTGTTGCGTCAAAGGAAGGCCAGGAGAGTGGGTACCAAGGTCAACTCCAGGATGCTCGAAATCGAGCAAACGCCGCTTCTACGGAACAGGAGCAAGCCAAACTCAAGATTGCTCATTTGGAGAAACGAGTAAAGGAAGAGGAGCCTCGGGCTGAGAAGGCCAAGGAACAGAACTTGGGCCTCCTAAAAGAATTAGAGGGACTTAAGACACAAGCGCGGAAGCTTGAACAGGAATTCACAAAACTTGGAGTGGAACCAGGTCGAGAGGAGCAGATATACCAGGAGCAGTCTAGCCTACAGAAAGATATCCGTGAGCTCCGAAGTAGGGCTGATGACCTCAAGAGAAGAGCAGCAAACATTGAATTTACCTATGCAGATCCGCACCCTCATTTTGATCGATCAAAAGTCAAGGGATTGGTGGCCCAGTTGTTTACGTTGGATAAGGACAAAATTCCTGCTGCGACAGCACTGGAAATATGTGCTGGTGGACGCTTATACAATGTTGTCGTCGACACAGCAGAGACCGGTACCCAGCTTCTTCAAAGGGGGAAGCTGCGCAAGCGTGTCACTATCATACCTCTGAATAAAATATCCGCATTCAAAGCATCTGCAGAGAAGATCGGCGCTGCAAAAAATCTTGCACCGGGGAAAGTCGACCTTGCTTTGTCGCTAATAGGATACGATGACGAGGTCTCGGCGGCGATGGAATATGTCTTCGGCAATACATTGATCTGTCAGGACGCAGAGACTGCGAAAAGAGTAACGTTTGACCCATCTGTTCGCATGAAAAGTGTCACGCTTGATGGCGACGTCTACGATCCATCCGGAACCCTGTCTGGCGGCAGCTCACCAAATTCGAGCGGTGTTCTTGTCACCCTACAGAAGCTGAATGAGATCACCAGAGAAATCAAAAACAAGGAACGTCTACTAGCGTCTTTGGAAGAGACATTGAAAAAAGAGAAGAAAAAGCTTGATGTGGCTCGCTCCATAAAGCAAGAGCTCGATCTTAAGACTCACGAAATAAAGCTTACAGAGGAGCAGATAAACAGCAACTCATCATCTTCTGTAGGTGCAAAAGTTTCTTATGTTTCCGAGTGCTGTGGGGAGCTCGAGAAGCTAACTTATACCAGATTATCCAGGCTGTCGAAGAGATGAGGGCGAACATTGAACAGCTGAAGAAGGATATCTTGCAAGCAAAAACCCGCCAAAGCGAAGCATCCAAGGATATAAAAAGAATCGAAAAGGATATGAGTGAATTCAATAACAATAAGGACAGCAAGCTAGCAGAGCTGCAGGCTTCGCTTGACTCACTCAAGAAAAGCCTGACGACGAATTCAGTGGCAGTGAAGACCTTGCAGAGAGAACTTCAAGCCTCTAGACTTGACAGTGAGCAAGTCGGGAGCGACCTTTCCGCCGCTGAGGAACAGTTGGCCGACGCCGATGCGACGTTGAAGGCTCAGCGGGAGGAAATTGAATCGCTTAAGAGAGAAGAAGCAAGACTGAAGGTATGGAATCAAACCTTTCCTTTTTTTTTTTTTTTTTTTAAGAAATGAACTAATAATAGCAGGACGCCCATGACGTTGCCCAAGCAAAACTTGATGACGAGAGGGCCAAGCTGACTGGCTTTGACGAAGAGCTGCGGGAGCTTGAGGAGACAGCACAGGCGAAAGCCTCACGAATCACAGAGGAGGGTCTCGAGATGCAAAAGCTTGGTCACCAACTCGAAAAGCTTCAGAGAGATCAACAAGCTGCTGCTCAAACCGTAGCCCATATAGAGGCAGAACACGAGTGGATTTCCGACGAAAAGGACAATTTTGGCCGTCCTAACACAGCTTATAACTTCAAGAACCAGAACATCGCGGAGTGTAAGGCGACGCTGCGGAACCTCACAGAGCGATCTCAGGGAATGAAGAAGAAGATCAATCCTAAAGTAATGAATATGATTGATAGCGTGGAGAAGAAGGAAGCCGCCCTGAAGAACATGATGAAGACTGTCATCAGAGACAAACGCAAGATTGAAGAAACTATTATTAATCTCAACGAGTACAAAAAGGAGGCTCTTCACAAGACTTGGACTCAGGTCAACAAAGATTTTGGACAGATCTTTGCCGAGCTGCTACCAGGAAGCTTTGCAAAATTGGATCCTCCCGAGGGCAAGGAGATCACTGATGGCTTGGAGTTCAAGGTATGCCTAGGCAAGGTCTGGAAGCAGAGCTTGGCGGAACTCAGTGGTGGGCAACGGTCAGTTTTTATCATTTCTCTTTCTACAACCTTCACCGTTGCACGCGGCTAATTGCGTTCCATTTGTTTCAATAGCTCCCTCATTGCTATAGCATTGATCATGGCACTGCTGCAATTCAAGCCCGCCCCCATGTATATCTTGGATGAGGTGGATGCCGCTCTAGATCTGTCGCACACGCAGAACATTGGACGATTAATCAAGACCCGATTCAAGGGATCCCAGTTCATCGTCGTTTCCCTCAAGGATGGCATGTTTCAGAATGCGAACCGCATTTTCAGGACGAGATTTAGCGAAGGGACGAGTATTGTTCAAGCCCTGACTCCGGCTGACATGAAATAACATGCTCGTTAGGTCTTTGCTCTTGCCGGCATCTTTTGGTTATCTTTTCTTGATTTTGCAGCATCTGTTTAGTGGCGGTGGAATACGGCAGGTATAGCCTTTTTATAGATGATTGTTTGCAAGTGATGGGCACGAACTCCTGTTTCTTTCATTGCTTTTTGTCTTGCCTTTTTCTTCTTGGACAGGCACGAAAGTTATGTGATGATCTAGGTATAATGAAGCGCTTCCTTGTTGCTCTTCGTAGTCTGTCACGTGCCTTATATCCCCTCCAGAGCAGGCCACCGCCACAGGAACATCTTCATGAACTACTGTCATTGCCTTGGCAGAACTGTGCTTGTTCTAGGTCTTTTTTCTTTTTACCTTTCATTCAGATCAGTTTTGTGTTATTGAATGCAAAGCAGAAAAGAACGCAACATATCATCTGCAACGCCATCCTGCGACTGGCCCTGACAATCCTGGTGTACAGCGAAGTCGTCCCACGCATACCGACATACAAAGCCATTGAACAACCCATATATCAGATATCCGTGGCGTTTTGGAAAAGGCTGAAGAAGAAACCATGTCGGATGACGAGCCTAGCATTAACATCCCTTCCCTCCTCACACTGGCTGTCGTGTCATTCTTTGTCATCCGATGGTTTCTAAATCGTGACTCCAATTCCCCCACGGATGGAAGTGGTAGCAGACGCGCGCGCGGGAATGCCGTTGACCCAGCACATGTGGAACAGGTCTCTCAGATGTTTCCGCAGCTGAGCGTCAGGGAAATCATGTGGGATTTGCAGCGGAATGGGGGCAGCGTTGCGGCAACTACGGAAAGGATTCTGTCTGGACGGGGGTTGGAAGTTGTACGTGTCTGCTTATTTTCTCTTCCGAATTTTTATTTCTACGCCTTCTATGAGTAATATGCTAATAGTCTTCATACTTTAACTTAGCCCCCGTTGTCGTTTCAGCCTCAAATCAATATTCCCTCTGTCCAGAACGTGGCAACGCAGACGGCAGCGGCACGAAGCACTTCTTCCAAGTCTGATGCGCAGGATCTGATTACACGGTACAACCTCAAAGACAGAATTGCGAGTGACGACTCTTCAGAGTCATCATCTTCGAGCACTGGGTGGTCGCAGAACAAAGAGGAGCGTCACCGTCTACTGCAAAAGCGGCGGGATGACATGATTTTGGCGGCGCGGAGGAAGATCATGGAGAAGGATCGGGAAACTGCTCGATAGGTTTTCTGATTTGCTTTTGATACTGGACTTCTTACCTCTAGGGACAAATTGCCAGCAATGCTCTTTACTCCGTTATGGGTGAATTACACACATTGTCTCTCTCTCTTTCCTTTTCCAGTACGGTGTAAGGGATTCGATACAAAGCTTCCTCAACATGGGGAGTAACATAATTTCAATCATGTCCTTTCCAATCTCTCCGCCTCTTTCCGCCTCCGTTATGTTCTTGTTTGTCTTCTTTTGGGAGCTCAGCGTTGCATGTTGTTTTGGCGTTCCATGGATTCTAAATACCTTAGGTTGCCTTTTGGATTATGGGGTATATATATAGGTATATATACGTACTAAGATCTCGTTGAATACTTCAGATCCGCAGTGCCCGTGCCTGGGTCCGTATCCTTTTTTTTCCTGAACTCCGGGATTGAAGATCAAAAGGAAACGAGAAGGGGAAGAAAAGAAAACCCGAATACCACCTAGAACTCCATGTAATCTTCATTATCTTGCGTGTCATCGTAGCCTCTGTTGGCCATCTCTTCAGCCAATTGTTCCCTACGCGCCTGTTCTCTGGATGCACCGATTTTCCTTTCGAGTTGAAACCCATATGTTAGCATGAGTATTTGGAATTGGCTTGTAATAGAGAATAAAATGCAGGGAGCTGAATATACCTCAACCCATCCACCACGCCAGCTACGAATCCTCTTGCCTCCCCGACCTCCATGGCCCCAACACCGGTAAGTGCGATGCCGCCTCCCGCGGTCGACGCAGCGTCCAGAACGTCCACGCCGGCCCTGATCTTTGCCGTCCGCACCTCTCTCAAATCCTTTAGCAGTCTCCGTATTTGATCTGGTTCTACGAGATCGTCACTCGCCTCGTCAAGTAATATATTCCCCACTTCTAACCAATGGTACGGGAGTGACGGCGGCTCATCTGAAGATACAGCTGTCTGTTGCTGCGATGCATCATTTTGCGGTAAGAATGGAGGCGAGGGAAAGTATCGTTCTCCATCCAATGTATATCGGGGTTTTGTTAAGGCCGACTGTGCTGGATCTCGGCCACGGAGACTAGGTTGTCCAGGTAGGGGCGGGGGAGGTGAGAAGGCGTTTTCATACTCTTGATGTCGAGTCTCTAAATCGAGGATGAGAGAGAGGGAGTCTGGATGGAGCCATGGTGGTGGGAGGATGTTCGCGCGGCGTTGGCGCTTGAGGAGGACGGCAAGCCAGAGAGGAATAGATGCGCGACGTGGAGGGAGGAGGGGGTTTATGGGACCCTGTTAGGAAGGATATGAGTCAATTGGAAGCAAAACCAAATAATAGAATCAATAGCATGTTTAAATGGTCTTGCGGAGAGGCGCTCTTTGCAGTTGTCGTTTGCGCTCTCTGCACCGCATAATCGATCAATTATTTGCCATTTCTTGCATTCCCTCAGTCCTAAAGGATATAGAAGCTCTATCCAACTTACTCCTAATAGTTCAAGGCCTTCCAGACGCTGCCGTGGCATAATCGTTACCATCTCCATTTCCGCGAGAAAGGCTATCTCCGAGGGCGTGATGCCCCGCGGGAGGGGAAAGGCCATTGAGCGTTAAGTGTTCCGGACTGTATGGCTTGCAGCTAGGAGGTTCTTCTTTGTCGGTCCGGAAAAAGGTAGTCTCTGGTGTAAAATGTCATGTCTTCATCCTATTCCTGGTTATGCATGGATTTGGACGGTGAACTTGAGATCTCGAAATGCAGGACGAGCGTTGTTTGGTCTGTTTGCAGAAAGTCTCCATGACGGAAGCTCCTTTTGCAGCTTCGAACTCTCCTTGTCTTCCATTCCGTTCTCTCTTTTAATGCAGGAGTTCAATTGGGCTGCTGGGACTGTTTGCCATACTGGGACACTATGAGTTCGGCTCAGAAAGACTCCAACCTTACTCGCGCTGCTCGATATGCCGTGCCATTCTTTCTGTTGCTGATCCCAGTCTGGAAAACGAAGGTCAGCTCTGAGATCCCTGAGCCGTATCTGGACGAGGTTTTCCATGTGGGCCAGGCTCAAGCATATTGGGCTCATAAATGGACGCAATGGGATCCCAAGATAACGACGCCTCCAGGGCTCTACCTCTGGTCGTACATCTTATGTGCCGTGCTGCTCTCCATCCGTGGCTCCCCGACTGAACTCACCACCGACGTTCTGCGCACCACAAATGTGGCTGCGACATCGATTCTTCTTCCCTGGAGACTTCAGACTTTACTGGACTTCCTACGAGGAGCACGCAACACCCGTCCGATTGGCTCTAGATTGAGCCATACTGTGTTGAACATTTGCCTCTTCCCGCCACTGTTCTTCTTCTCGGGCCTCTACTACACTGATATTCTTGCTCTTCTGCTCGTCGTCGAAGCCTATAACTGGGATAGTAAACGAACTTCGGGAAAGGGGTCAAATCCATTGCAGAATCTGGTCTTTCTGCTGTTCGGACTGCTTGCCCTTGTGTTCAGACAAACGAATATTTTCTGGGTTTCGGTGTTCTTAGGTGGACTGCGGATTGTCAGGAGCCTGCGTCAGTCTTCAACTGACTGCGAATCTTCCAATTTCAAGGAAATCGCGACCAGAAGTTCAAAGAAACAACTGTACGACCCGCCTGTAGCCGGCGCTTCCGCCACTGGTGAGCACTGCCCTTTGACTTGCGAACTCAGGAGATGGAGTTGATTATAGGAATATAGATTACTTGAGGACCGCTATGTCGCTCACAGTAGCTGCTCTGAGCAACATTCCCTCTGTCGTTGTTTCGGTCTTCCCGTATCTCATCATCCTAGCTGCCTTTGGTGGGTTCGTACTGTGGAATAATGGAGTTGTCTTGGGTGAGTTTCAGCACTGTCAGCTGCCTTTGGTTGGGTGCACTGCTTATAATGTTTTTGCTTCCAGGGCATAAAGAGTTCCACACTGCAAGTCTGCACTTTTCCCAAATGCTCTATATTTGGCCATACTTCTTTTTTTTTTCTTGGCCGCTAATTCTGTTTCCTCTGGTCAACTTGCTTCTCCCCAACACTTATGTTCCAAAGTTTCTGAACTATGGCTTTCCCAAGAAACAGAAGGGGCTGCCAGCTCTCTTGACGATCCTCGTTGTAGTCCCAATCATGCTGCTCATTGTTCATTTCAACACGATCGTCCATCCGTTCACCCTCGCCGATAACCGCCATTACATCTTCTATGTCTTCCGTATCCTTCTCGGATATCATTGGGCAGTGAAGTACTTTGTGGTTTTGATCTACTTCATCTGTGCTTGGGCTGTAATTTCCGCATTTGGTTTCAGCACTATCGCACCACCTCCACGTCTCATGCAAGTTCCATCTTCGCCGCCGGTTGCTCCTACAAAATCGGAGCAGAAAGAGAGCAAGAAAAAGCAGAAGACTAGTCGCAGGGCTGTTTCTACTAAAAAGGCTAACCCGAATACGGACATGCAACCTATTTCCCCGGAAGTCATGGCTAAAATCCAGGCGCATATCCTACAGCGACAGAGGGGCCAACTTATGCCTCCTCGGGTTAGTTTCGTTCTCGTCTGGCTTGTTTCTACAGCACTCAGTCTTGTTACTGCACCTCTTGTCGAACCGCGTTACTTCATAATCCCCTGGGTCATGTGGAGGATACACCTACCACCGCAGCCGACCCTGTCGGTATATCGTCAGCAATGTCCAAGTGGTGAAATGGAGATTACACGTGCGAAATTTGTCCAAAATATCCCTATATTCCTGGAAACACTGTGGTTCCTATTCATCAACGCAGTCACGGGATATGTGTTTTTATATGAAGGCTTTGAATGGCCGCAAGAGCCGGGCAAGGTCCAGAGGTTTATGTGGTAGTTCAATCGGGCTACGAATTCCTTAGATAGGTTTACATTCTCCCTAACATGTATTGGTACTTAGTATTCTGCCTTGCTCGAGATGTTCCGAGGTTGAAAGAAAAAGAAATGTCTATTTGCAGCAAATATGGCATTATAGATAGTAATTTAAATATAGATATTGCATTGCACATAAAAGTCCCAGTAATGTGTACATTGAGAAATTCTCTTTATTTTTTGGTTTCTCGTGATTGAGCTACGGCAGTTCTTAACGCTCCCATGGTTCTGAACGACACGCCCAGAATCTAGCAACCTCACTACAAAGTACCAGTACAAGTCCTTTTCTAGGACAGACATACTGGACTGTATGATCCAAATCTGGCAACGATTTTTATGTCGAGCTAGCATCCGTTACTCTTCGCATGAATATCATCAACCCAGATACGGTCTATGCTGCCGCCCAAGGACCATCAGTATCGAGTCAAGATCCAAAGAAGGACCAGAGCCGCACTTCAAAATGAGTCACCCTGCAAAGAGACTGAAAACATCATCTGGTGAAGCACGAGAAGAGGAAGCGCAAAGCAGATCTTGTTCTAGCCAATTTGTCCCGCCCGCACTGAGGACCCCTAATCGGGACAGAAGTACGTTGGCGTCGCTGAGCAGGTCTATAACGCCCCCTCCACTGCTCCACTGTCGCTCGAGTCAGGAGAAGCAGAAGACTGCAAAGACGTCTGCATACGATGGGAACAGCTCTAATCCAATTTCTACCCATAATACTATTACCAACCTAACAATCCGGTCGCCCATCCAGCTTACACACGTCCGGGATCTTCCCGCAAACTCTGATTACAATGTTGACGCTATAAAGCTGAGAGACATCCTGGGCGATCCTATGATTCGGGAATGCTGGCAGTTCAACTATATGTTCGATGTGGATTTTTTGATGAGTCAATTTGATGAGGATGTGAGAAACTTGGTGAACGTGAAGATCGTGCATGGATCATGGAAGAGAGAGAGTCCCAACCGGATGATGATCGATGTAAGTAACTAACTCCCAGTCGTTGTGACATCGTTATGTTTATTATTTTTACCTCCAGGAAGGCTGCTCTCGATATTCAAACGTGGAACCGATAGTTGCTTATATGCCCGAGCCATTCGGTACTCACCATTCGAAAATGATGATTTTACTTCGACATGATGATTTAGCTCAGTATGAACGAATCAGTCCTTTCTACTTTCTTGACTGTCTTGGTATATACATATTCCTGGAGCTGACTGTTCTCTTTTAGAGTCGTGATTCATACTGCAAACATGATCTCCGGCGACTGGGCCAATATGTGTCAGGCCGTCTGGCGGTCCCCTTTGCTTCCCCTGCAAAAAGGGAAGGACATTGCTTCAGCCAGGTCAAGGATTGGTTCAGGGGCAAGGTTCAAGAGAGACTTACTCTCCTACCTGGCTGCCTATGGTCCTCAGAAGACCGGCTCCCTGGTCCAGCAACTCGGACGGTTCGACTTCAGCGCAGTCCGCGCGGCGTTGGTTGCGAGTGTGCCTTCGAAGCAGAAAGTTCGTGATATCTCTATAAGGAGTTCAGAAAACAGAACCTTGTGGGGATGGCCTGCCTTAAGAGATGTCCTTTCCCATATTCCCATATGGCAGGGAACAAACGCAGCACAACCGCAGACACCCCATATTGTTGCCCAGGTTAGTAGTCCTTTGATCTACCTGTTTGAAAGAGTAAACGTGAGCATTCTGAATACGAATACTTACTTAAAGCTGTAGATTTCCTCAGTTGCTACATTAGGCCAAACAGATAAATGGCTCAGAGAGGTCTTCTTCGACTCTCTCTCCCCGAAGGCGAACATGCACGCTCATTCCCATTCCTCTTCTAGGACAGGTCACAGTTCCAACTCTCATTCCTATCATACAACTCAGAACGCGTCAAGGCGAACTCCAAAATACTCAATAATCTTCCCCACTCCAGACGAAATCCGTCGTTCCTTGAACGGCTACGCCTCCGGAGGCTCAATCCACATGAAGCTCCAGACGCCTGCACAGCAAAGACAGCTACAGTACCTGCGTCCATATCTCTGCCAGTGGGCCGGAGATAATGATAGCAGTAATAGCGAAAAACAAAATGCGGGCCGGCGACGAGCAGCGCCGCATATCAAAACATACATCCGCTTCTCAGATACGGAGAGGATGGACTCCATCAGTTGGGCCATGGTTTCGTCTGCGAATCTCTCGACGCAGGCTTGGGGAGCTGCTATCAATGCTAATGGGGAGGTACGCATTTGCTCATGGGAGATCGGGGTTGTCGTTTGGCCTGATTTGTTTATTGATGGTCACAATCAAACTCACGGTGAAGAGTTTGATGGTAACCTGAAGAAAAGAAGGGTTGTTGCGAAAATGGTTCCATGTTTTAGACGGGACTTGCCGTCTGATGATGTTCTTCTTGATGCCGGTTGTTCTCTTTCAGATGATGCTGAGGGCTTGGAAGATGCGCCACAGTCCGTGGTGGTCGGTCTCCGGATGCCCTACGATCTGCCCCTGACGCCGTACAGATCGAGTGATGTCCCTTGGTGTGCAACTGCGATTCATACAGAGCCTGACTGGCTGGGACGAACATGGGTTGAGTGAGGGTTATATCATTGCTACTAATAATTATGGGCTAGGTGCCTAACAAGACCTGCGTCCTGTCCTGGGTCTGCCATGAACCAATGGGTTCCTAGATAGTGTAGATCAAACTAGCCAGTCATCGGTTCAATTGTGTGGCAATTCATATATTTTTATCTGACATTGTGATCGTGTCAAGATTAATCAAGGTTTCTTTCTAGGGCTCAAAGATGCGTGACAGGTATGTTAATGTATTACAATGCCCTATTATTGTGGCTTCTTTATCCACTTCCTTGTCTTGGATTGTTACACTCCGTAGAATCTTGGAAGAGGTTCCGTGACATCGCTTGAAGTAAAATAGCGACGTATATACATACACAAAATAAAAGTGCCACAGTGATCATGACTGGCTTGGTGATATAAGATGCGGCAAGAATAGACGTATCTACCTGCAGCCTCGTCGTAGACAGGGCTAGAAGGTAGAACAGAAAGAGGTATAGGTACTACGCCCTCGGTAACCAAGTGCAAAGCAACAACTCCCAGGCCAATGCTAAGCAAGGCAAGCCCTCATCTTTCTTTCCTTTCGTCCTTCCTTCATCGAATAAAAAAAATCCGGCAAAAGAGGTTGAGAAAGCGTCAAATTCCAATTTAAGATTTCAGTTGGTACTTAGCGATCAGTCCGTTGACCAGCTTGATGTACTCTGCCTGTGACTTTTGGAAGCTGGTATCCTTGATAGCCTGGTAGCGGTTGTACTTGTGGCGGGTCTATTAGATGATACATATTAATTAGTATCCATTGTCACCAGGAAGTTACATTTAATGATCGATGAGAAAGACGGTTGAAATAATTTGGGGAGGAGTAAATACCGCAGAAAACGGAAGGCCAGCGTCTTTTGGTCCTCCTTGCTTGGTACCGTGCTTGTAGTGAGCCCACGGCTGGATTGAATCGTTAGAAAATAGCAAATCAACAATGTATAAAAGAGAGAAAGAAAAAAAGGGACTTTCAACGAACATCCAGTAATTCCAGATCGGAAGGCTTTTTAGTGAGCTGCTGGATCAACTCCGTCGCAAACAGGAATCCGGCTGCCAACAATGCAGACTCCTCCTCGTCGGTTATTTCTTGGGTACCGACTAACCCAAGTGCTTCTTCAACGACAGCCTTCAGCGCATCCTTCTTGTCGTGGATGGGGGTCGCGAGACTCTGGAGCTTTGGGCCGAACTTGCCTTCGAAGGCGGGGTCGATTCCGGAGAGATAGTTGGAGATGTCGACGGACATTGTGGGTGAGAACCTGCGACTGGGGAATTATATATATACGAAGGAAGAAATTCCACGACGGCGTTCGAGAAGCAGAACTGATATGGAAGTTGGCTGGGGTCGAGGAAAGTCGAGTGAAGTCGAGGGCGGGGTTCACAACAATAATACCGAATTGCTGTATGGGCGGCTATTAAATCATATGTGGCGCTCCACCCGTCAAGTCCCAGCAGATTTCTCGGTTGGGAAGCGTTGGGACTCGGTAGAAGTTCTACGGAGTACAACAGATGATTGCTACACTGAGATGCCTTGTGGCTGTTGTGCTAGATAACTTCCATGCACGATGTATGCGCGTAACGTTCGTGGGCATCTATTCACTAGCCAGTGTCGCCTGTTACTCAACATAGTTGATATCCTAGAGCCACAGGGACTTTCCCCTTTCGGATGCCACCGCTTTAGTGAGGGCAACTCACTCAGCAACTCAGTGAGCATTTTCAGGACATGGGTCGAACTCGTTGGTTGACGTAGCTAGGGAGGCCTCAGGCAAACTATGTATGTACGCTGTGCTACCAGGAATGAACTAGGGAGGAACTAGGAAGGTCCGCCGCATTCGAGCAGGAACAATAGATAATCCGGTTGCGGCGGACCGGAATTTTTGTGGCGGACCACCAGTGGATGTCGGCCTCAGCTATCAAGGAACTCAGCGAGTTCGACCCTCCTCAACAGAAATGACGGGATCCCTCGCCCTTCTAGTTTGCACGACCCATCTTTGATCCTGGCTTAAACATCCTTTTGTTGCTCATGCTGCTAATCCTGCTGAAGATGCCATTCTGCACTTATTTCATAGAGGACGGTTGTAAATTTGAGGATACCAAATTGTCATCAGGTTACGAGTACTCCTACAAAAGCTGACTCCAAAGACTATTGCATATACCAGCATGCTGACAGCCAACAAAAAAACAAGAACTCTTCAGGCCCTGTTTATACTTTTTACCTGAACGGCTATGGCGCATTTGGTATCCATCAATATATCCTAGCAATTCAACTCTAACCTATCGGGCCGCTACAAATGCAAACACGTCAAGCGCCTGGGAAGTCGAATATAGCCCATTGACCAGTTTCTCGCTCCCTAAGCAGGGAGTATGGCACATGTAGCTTTACGAATTCTTATTCAAACCTTTACACCCCCAGACACAGCTATCAAAGGGCAGGCTAGGGCCAGTAGGCCTTATCATTATAGACACTGGCATGGCCCATTCTCAACCATCCTTGCCAGGTACCACCATGACCCAAGCGCGAACATTGAGTGCCACAGATATCCCCCTTTTCAATCCTTCTCGACGTACTTTCGGATGGCTCCAGTGATGGTAGCTTGTTGGGCGGTAATATCACAATTGCAGCCTGAGGCATAAAAATCCATCTGATATTTCATACTCGCCAATAATATGATGCCAGTTATGCTGGTTGGAGAGGCCTTTTATTACAGTTCCCATTGTCTCGCAAAAGCTGTATAATCCTTTGATGATGTTGATATAGGTGGAGGTGATAATGGTGGCGTTGCATGCTGTAATGGGGGTACACTCCACAAGATCAACATTGGCGTCTCTTGTGAAATTCTGGTGGGAGCCCAAGTCTCCAGGCTCATCGAGGATAATTTGGAACCATTTATCTGGCAACAGTTGCCTTAAGATAGTAGATGGCAAGGATGATGCCTGTGCTGATATTGCAAGACAGCAGGCTGTTATAATTAATATATTCTTCAGGAACAACGTAGTAGTTAAGGCCGTTGTTGACAATCAAGAAAAATAGGAGGATTGGCGGGTGACTCGGGTAATGAAATCATAAAATGAAGAGTAATCATTATGGAGAGGACAGATGAAGGCTGTTAATGCTGTGTTCAAGAGTGTGGAATCAAGAGCATGGAGCAACACACCCTTTTATAGTGGATGCAGAGCTGAAATGACAAGAATTTCCGCCTTCTCTGTTGACTTGTCAGATAGGATAAGATGGTAGCATTCAGATCGCCTGGTTCGCCTGGTTGCTGTGGGCATACAAAGTACTTAGCAGTTGGGGTGAGGTGTGCTCCCCACCTGTGCGAATTTCTTTTGATGTACAAGCAGACCTCTTATAGAAAGAACGGATTCGGATCAAGCATGAAAGTGATCATACTTCTCGACAGTTCTTTTCCATATTAATGATTCTCCATGCCTCTGCCCATTGTCAACTGAACCCATTTTGCCTAAGCTGTATTGGCCCAGTGCATGTTTCATACAGGAAGTCCATTTTGCAGGGGATACCTAGGAATGTGTTATGCAGAGCTGGCTTTGGGCATCAACATATTAACAGCATTAGGGTGGTAAGATTGTGCATGTTAGGGGGTTTATCGAACTAAAAAGATGCATGGCACTTGCATGCCACTCAAGTCCATAAGATTCCACTCCTTGAGGCTGGAGCTTTACACCTGTCAGGACACTCATGTACCAATGGTACCCTTACCAGTGCACCCTGTGACGGTAGTATCATATGGAAGCAGAGTAATGGATGAATTGGGAGCGTGTGTATCAGTTCAAGTAAACAGACACTAAGATACATATGTCTTACCATCAGTTCCACTTAGACTCAAACAAGTGCAATCCTGGTAAGATGAAGTAAGGCAGGTGACATTGTTCAGCATACCAGCCAGCTCGGTAATTGTGTTCTTAGAACCAAGTTGCTAAAGCCAGGTACCTGACTTCCGAGAGTACCTCAAACATAAAGCGAACGACTCATGGACTTCATCTGCGACGAGAAAAGAGAGCCTTGCTTTGGTGTCTTTCAGGTTTGGGGCGGTTAACAGCACCTTGGGTGTCTGGTATGGTTAGTGAGGCGAAGCATAATAGTGATTCCTCTTTGATTGACATCTGGTGGGGTAGGATCGTCCTCCCTCCAGACCAACTCATATTAATGGATATCGGAACTCCGTTGTGGAGACTTCGAGAGATGTACACAGGAATATAAGGATAATGACTATGTACTTATCTCAGTAGAGAGGATTTGGGTAAAAAAGTTCCTTTGGGGAATTCCACGGTGAAAATGACAAGTGACACCCGACTCGTTTTCATTGAGAGGTGACCGGAACTTCCTAGAGCTGGTGCATCTTATTGAGGTTCCATCTACCTTGCCACTCACTACGGTGTGCTTACCTTATGCGCAGGTCTACTCAGTGAGCAAAAGGCGGCGAGGGATGAGCACCAAAATGGGAAGGGAAGGCCTCGGATGCATCGAGAAAATCAGTTCGGTTCGTTGAGGATCGATCACTCTGTTCCCCAACATATCCATTCCAGGGAAAAGCAGAAGATTGACAGTGTCCCTTATGTAGTATTATGAAAGGTCGCATAGGCATGATTTTCAAAATAATTGATCAAGAAAAAAAAAAAAAAAACGTCGTCAGCTTAACCGAACAACTACCGGCCACAGTCCAACATGGAATAGAGCAAAACGTTTGATCACGGGTATTATTTCCTCCAACAAACAATTAATAAAAAATACATGAAGTGGGAGAAATGAATAAGACCATGAGGCGGAAATGTGGCTAGGACACGAGAGAACTGGACTTGTAAAATAGGAAGGAAAAGACTATACAGATTAACGCTTGCTGGGCACTTTGATCACCAGTCGACGGCCCATCCATTCTTGTCGAGAAAGTCCTCACACACGGCCTTGAGGGCGTAATTCGGACGGAGATCCTTAACAGACATGGGGACCCGAGTGATGGGGTCCACTCCCGACTGTTCAATGTATTTGACAATCCCGATGCGATCGAAGCTGGTGCCAGAAGGCGTGATGACAGGGTCATGCATGATCTCAAAGGTGATTCCATCGACAACATAATCCGGCACTGCCTATTGGGACGGTTAACCTGAGGGGAGCAAGAGAAAGACAATGGAGAAAGAACTTGGAAGTCTTACCCTTTCTTGGATCTCCCCCTTGGAGGCAACCTTAAAGGCTTCTCGTAAGTTATGAATATGCTTCTCCGCATCTTCACGAAGAGCTTTCTGGTCTTCCAAAAACCCTATCTGTCCGATCTGTCCCTCATCTAGCTTGCATTGGAGCTCATTCAATGCCTTTTCCAGATCCTCCTCAACCAAGCGCTCCGTCGTAGCCAGTGTATCGTCCATCTCGCGAAGCCTCGCAGTCTCCTTGGCAGCCCATATCTGCTGTTTCGCGCGTAGAATGGTCTTGGATAAATTCTCCGTCTGCGGACTCTTTGTCGCCAGACTCATTTGATATGCACCAATTGCAGTGTCATGCGCCTCTTGCGGGTGCCCGAGATTCAATAGAGCTTGTGAAAGGTAGTAATGACTCTTCAAACTGGCTGGATTCTTAGGTGCGTACAGATCGATTGCAGCGCGCGCATCCTGTTCCACGCCTGCCCATTTTGCTAGTCTCATGCGAGTAAGAGCACGGTTTGTGAAGAAAGTCGGTTCGCGAGGATTTTTCTGGATTCTGTAATGCCCATAACGCCGTTAGTGCCCTTGCAGATCGATATCTGGGTGGGGGGAAAGCCTAAAAACGACCATAGAATAACGACAGAAAACTAAACTCACGCTTGGGAATACAGCTCCTCTGCACCGCTATAATCACCTTCTTTGAAGAGCTTATTGCCCTTTTCTTTCAGCTCAAACGACATCGTCGACGAGAAGTAAGTGGCTCTGTTTTATGCAAGATATGTCCAGAAGCAGATTTATGTCCAGAAATGTAGCTATGTACATTTACACGCTGTTATTACGAATTTTCTGTCTGTGACCTTCGAAACCGAAGAAGCCTGGTCCAAAGGGGGGTTGGCACGGAGGGCTCGGTTTGTGAATGATTGTGGAAAATGGCCGTGAACACCGCACTCGCCGTACTACTTCAACAATATGTCAAAGAAGAATAACGGAAGGATTTTTAAATATGGCGCCAGCGCCAGCAATTGTGGAAGCCTTTCCAACCGCATCCCGTTTGAATTGTCTCTTGGTTGCAGTTAGCTCTATGGAAGGTCGTCGATTCCCGCGGAATCATGCGTGGTTAGAGCGGAATTACTCAGCATCCTTGTAGATTGTAGAAGTGTGGGAGTAGAAGCGACGACTACAACAATATAAAACAGAGGAGGGCATTTGTCTAGACAAGTCCGGGATATGATATTTATCTTGCGGTTGTCTATTGATGTACATAAATATCTCAGTCTAAACAAACAGGTAGAACCAACATCCCGTCTCCCAACTAGTCAGCTATAATCAAAATTCGCTATCTTTATTTTATCATTTCAAATCATGGTATCATGGCAATTGGGTATTGTATTCAAAGGGGCGTAATAGACGAAAAACATCCGATTCGATTCGTTGGAAGGATAGCGAAATACAGAAACGACGACGTCCCTTTACTTGCTTCCGGCGAACTTGGCCTCATAGTCGCAGATAGTCTGGACCTTGGCGGCAGATGCACTCTTAGGATCGAATCGGTAGGTTAGCCATTCCTTGGCAAGCTTCTTTGCGAGCTCAATTCCGATAACACGTTGGCCAAAACAGAGAACTTGGGCGTCGTTACTCAGGATGGAACGCTCGACGGAGAAGGGATCATGCGCGGTGACAGCTCGAATGCCAGGAACTTTGTTGGCAGCGATGGCAACACCCAGGCCCGTACCACAGATGAAGAGACCGCGGTCAGCCTTGCCCTCCTTAATAAGCGTCGCACCCGCAACTGCAGGGTGAGGATAGGCAGTCTTATCAGAGGTCGACTCGACGCCAACATCTGTGACGGAAGCCACAAGGGGGTCCTTCTCGAGAACGGCCTTCAAAGTCTCCTTGTAGGGTTGGCCAGCATCATCACTAGCAACGACGATGCGGAGGGGGCTCAGGTCGGCAGACATGACGGCGTTGGAATTGACCTGGGGGAACTGGGGCAGATGGTAGATATCGAGCAAGTCAAAGATAGAGTCTGATTGTAGATGTGACTGCAGGATAAACAGAGAAAACAGGGCAGTCGCAGGAGTCTGTGCCGTTTAAATACCTTGCTATCTCTGACATCCCTGCCTGGCCCTCCGGTACCCCTTGCCAACCCCAGCTTTTCGCACGGACAGCACCGGGCCTATTATGCAATTTCATATACATCCTTGCAGTGGAAACCATCCCACGGCAAATTGCTGACGTGCCAAGTCCTGTCTCTGGGTGTCATTGCTCTCTTTCTCTCCACTCACAGCCAAGAGATGACTCGGGTTTATGCATAAGATGTGCCTGGTGCGCTACACCGTCCGCCATGACAGTGGCGTGGTGTAATGGCGTGTGGCCCATGTGCCTTGTATTTCATCAGCTTCCGTCAGCGTTCGGTTGTTCCAGGAGTAGGATGTGAGATACTTGTTTGATTGGGGCTCACCAAGGCTCGTCGACAGGGCAGCGCCAATGACGCGTTTCCAATGGGATAGACAGCGCGCCATTTCTCGTTATTGGGCCAGGGATGAACGCCTTCCGTCTTGTCTCCTCAACTACCTATCCCATATCATTTGCATCTCTCCCTGGTATAGAAACACCTTCACTGCTCCTCATACCCGTTGATACCGCCTCAGGCCTGGATCACGGCTATCCATTCCAGACCCTTAACGGGGAAGCCGGGGGCGGCAACTCTCGATCGGTATGTACCGAGCGGCTTGTTTATATAAGGGCGATATTTTCGGTTCATATCCGGATCAGAGCTATCATTTGCTGCGCCTTCACCCCACTGCTCATTCGGGCAATGATAATCGGTGCGCACAGTTTCCCAGGAGGCAGACAACGTTTAATCCTCCGACGTCATAAGTTGACTCCTCGGAGGACAGCGATGCGACGGTGTCTCAATTATTATTATAACCTCGGTCAAGCACCTTTCGTACCCACCGGGCATTCGGATTCCCCGAATGGGACAGTAATGAGCAGGGTGGAGATGAGACGCGCATCCGGTGCTTCTGTCATAATTGTCTGGCGGGAGATCGCAATGCACGGATTGCAACGTGTTCGGTCACGTGCTGGACACCGGTTACCGGAATACCTGAAGCCGCTTCTCCGTCGCTATCACAACTTCAACAGATGAAATGGAATGCTTCTAGGCCCAGTTAATTAATATTCTGAGTGGGTTACATTCTAACGGAATGTGAAGAATCCGTCCATCTAAATAATCAATCGGAAAAGCGGCTCTTACACGAGCAAAATGCCATGTTCTCATCGTCCGCTGATCTCCAACTTCTTGCGACTCGTGGCTAGTCATTGCTATTACCATATATCAATGGACTTGGTAGTCAATCTTCCATTTCGATGACGAGAGAAGGTTGCAGAAGAACACGATATGTGGACTTGAACTGCTGTCGGACGTTGAAGTGGGCAGGGTGTCAATGGGCGAATCCAGGATCTGCCATTACTGCCTAGGCTGCCTCTTGAAGGATAGATGCCGCAGAAAACCCGGGCTGAGATCAATAGCTCTCTGGTTTAGCCAAAGGATCTGCGATTTGGCCTCACAGCGCTGCAGTGATGGACTACTCGACTACCTCCGCGGTCTCAGCCAAAAATGACATGCAATGCATGGCTTGGTCTGCAGAAGGCTGTAGATGGAATGATCTTGGGCAGATCTGCACACAATACAGATAGGAGTTTCTTTTTCCTAGTCTCAGAGAAGGCTACCACATAGCCTTCTTTTAGGCAGAGGCTAGCAATGCTAACCAACTACCATTTAGCAAGGGTTACGCTAATCATACAGGTGGTCTTTTGTTGCCCTTATTCGAAACACATAGGAGCATGTCCCTTGCGTTTACTACAGTTTTAGGCGCCCGGTTGAGACACGCATGATAAGTCATGCTATAAGCGCCCCTGCAGCACTAAATAGACGGACAACAACTCAGCATGTTGTAGCGCAAGGTGCAGGGAAATAACAGATACTTCCCATCGTCTATGGATAGACCAGAATGTTGCCGGTTTCCAGCCAGCACGGGAAACCCAAGTTGAAGTCAATTATTAAAAGATACAAACACAGGATTCGCCCTCAACCACCTTATGGGCTTTTCTCTGACAGGATTCTCTGACTTTGCTGCAGCCCTCAAGCCCCTCCCACACGAATGAACATCCAAGCAGCTCGTCTAATGTCGCGTTTAAAGAGGCTTAGTCGAAACACTGGGAGTTTTTGGATGATACAGAGAAACAGCTATGGCTCTTCGGGCACAAGAACGTTGCGCCAGAGGGCCTGCTCGAGAGCATTGAAAAAAATGAACTCGGTGTACAAGTCACAGTCAGCACCACGAAGGCATATTATAAGTATCTCGCATTTTCTCCCTGCCATATTCCGATAAATCAATCCTCTTTTTTCTCCTTGCCAGAAGCGAAGCCAACGGACCAGACTGGATCCACAAAAAAGAAACATGCAACAGCCGGGATTCGCTGGTGGTCACCCACCCAACTACTAACCGGCCGGCGTGTGGCTTAAGTACGGCTGAGCGGACGGGAAGCCCTGTTTTCCACACCCTGTGGTCGCATGTACTGTTTCTTTTATTGCAATGAGCTATGTAGGAGGTGGAGGATAAAAGTGACGTGTGATGGCATACCAGCTCAGGAGGATATCATGGCTGTCAGACGATACTACTGCTCAGAATGCGATTTATATTCGTCACATATCAAGGTTTTGGTTGTATTCGATTTAACTTGATATCTTTCGCGCATAATGTTAACCCCGAAAACTATTTAGTTCCAGTTCTTCTTTTCCCCAGCATGGATGACAGACATTTTTGAATCTATTATTGACCGAAACCTTGACGTGGGATATAAAGATGAATCTGGTCATACGGCTCTACATTACGTACGCATGCACGAGAGACATATATAGTTCGGCTACTTCTGAATATGGATGCCTTCTCAACACATGACAGCATTGATTATTCTCCTGCGAAACGGAGTTATATTGGCACACACAAGCTGTCTAATGTGCATGGGCGTAACGGCATCAATGCCACCGACCTTGCCTCCACTATCTCAGCCCTTGAAATCGACTATGTCGACGTTGTAGAAACCTTTGTGGAAAAGAACAGGGCAAAGGTCCACGTGAACGATAAAGTCTACGGGCCCCTTGCTGTAGCTGCGGCCAAGGGATTCTCGGAGATATGCAAGTTTCTGCTCCAACAGGGAGCACAAATCAATGTGGACGAGAACTCCATTTCTGTTTCTTTGGTTCTTGCTGCTGCAAACGGAAACAAAGACACGGTTGCTCTTCTGCTTCAATCCGGAGCAAATTGGGAGTCGAATCTAAGCCCAGGGATGACTCGGGGACTGAAAAAGGAAGGGAACCTGGACAGAGAGATACTTCGGTAGTGTCCTTGCAGCTTCAGCCTTCCATGGCGACAAAGAAACGATGGAATTTATGGTGCAAAGAGATGCAGACGTTAATGTCCCAGGAGGATGGTTTGACTGTCCCCTTGCTGCTGCAGCTTACCGAGGGCAGATTGAAGTGATGCGGTTCCTCACTGAGAAAGGGGCAAAACCGAATGGAAACTACGGCAAGGCCGATGATAATAGTCGTCCCAGTAGTGATAATATCCCCAAAGAGGATCTGGATGTTAGATGCGAATACGCGAGTCTTCTTGCTGCTGCAGGCACCCTGTTGACTTATGAATGCGAATATGCTCCCATGCGGCTTCTCTTGGATATGGCGATGAATGGGTGGAAGTATTTCAAAATGGATGTATACTATGCGACTTTATATGATATTTCTGGACGTTTATTTCGACCTCAACAGAATATATACAGATCATCTATACTCCTCCATAAACCTCTTCCATATAAGTTCATTCGGACTGTCGCTTAAGCTCACGCATTTCCTTCTTGATTCGAGTGACAATCCCAACACCACCGTACACGATACCGGTATACAGCATCGCAGCCGACGCACCGGCATTGAGTGCCGCAAGAGCCTGCTTCCCGTTGGTAATGCCACCACAAGCAAAGATAACCTTCGGAGAAGGCTTCTCTACCGCAAGTTCTTGTTCAGCAGGCTGGATATCTCCGGAATTTTGCTCAGGGGTCGTCATCTCAGGCTTTTCCGTGATCGGGGGAGCGTTAAGAAGGGCCCTGTACCTGGCTATAAGGGAGACAGTATGATCGAAGAGCCGAGGGCCCGAGTAGCCTCCCATCTCCTTCATCGTTTCCTGTTCTTTGGATGTAAGGGCGTATCCCTTAGGATCAGGACCCGGGCGACTCTTGGTCGTATTGCCGACAATTACACCATCAACACCGGACTTCCAGACGGCTTCGCAGATACCCGTGATTTGCTCGTCGGAGTCCTCGTCCGGGCTGACTTTGACCATCACTGCTGGCTTCGTTTTACGGTCTGCGCGGTTTGCTGCACCCACGACGGCCTTCAAGATGGCAGTGAGAGGCGCCGAAGCTTGAAGATCGCGTAGACCAGCGGTGTTGGGACTCGAAACATTTACGACGAGAATATCAGCATACTTGGCCAGACGATCAACGCAGTAGACATAATCACGCTTGATGGCTTCGATATCGGAATCAGGAGTGGCTTTGTTCTTTGCGACTTGGACAGCAAGGAGCTTTCCAGGTAACAGACTTCCCGGAGGGACACCGGCTTCACCATCCAAGACACGCTTTTCTGCCAGGTCGTGCCAGCCGAAGCCCTTGGCATAGGCGAAGTCACGGACTCGTTGTTTTAACACGGCAGCCACATGGTCCGCACCTTTGGAATTGAGACCATACCGATTGATCAAGGCCTCTTGAGAAGGGACTCGGAATACGCGTGGTTTGGGGTTTCCTTCTTGTGGCAAGGGGGTTATACCTCCGACTTCGACGATTGCAGAACCAATTTCGAACAACGGGTCGGGGATTTCAGCATCTTTGTCAAGTCCGGCAGCAATTCCGATTGGGTTCGCGACAGTTTGTCCGAAGACCTGAAAAGTGGGAAAGACATAAATTGTTTGTATTGTGTGCTGAAACATTTTATTAGGGCAAGAACGTGTGTGTTTACCTCAGTCACCAGAAGACAGTCGCCATCTTGGTCACCTCGCTCCCGAGGATTAAGCCCGAATTTGTACAGAGTCTTCAGGCCATCCACAGCAAGATGATGGGCATCCTCCGCGTCTGGATAAAGGATCCTGACCAAAGGAACGGAGACATATCGATGGAAACTCGCCCTGGTATCCGTCACGTATACGACGCCGGCAAGAAGAACGAGGGCCAAAGAAGTGCCAATCGCAGCCTTTTTGAGCCCACCAGGCGCTTTCTTAGGAGCCACTTTCACGGCTTCCGTAGCAGCTGAAGTCGTCGACTCAGAAGACGCATTCCTCAGATTGCTGCCCCACGGTTGGACCGCGATCCGGCTTTTAAGGAGGGATGGTCGTTGAGCCCAGCGAACTGCTGAAAATGTCTGGGTCCTTGAAGCAGCGCCCGCGGATCGCAACGCTAGAGCGGCAGAGCCCATGGCCATCTTGACTTTTTTTAGAAGAAATTCTATTTAAATATTATTCATAGACGAGCTGCAATTTATTGTACCTAGAATTGGTCAGCATCAGCCCGTAGAATTACTGATCTAGTTACAGAAGCAAAGGGGAAACAAAAACAAGCAATGGCTGCGGTGGTGTAGGTTCAATGGCCAATGAAAACATCCAGGAACGTCAATTCCCCTCGGATATTATTATCAGGCACACGAGCGCTCGGAATCGGGAATTGAGTAGCACTTACGGCAGGAAAGAACGTAGGGGGGAAAGAAGTCCTATAATAAGAGCCCTCTGTCTCCGAGATCCAGCAGGACTGGCGATGGAGGCTCTAGGAAGAGTTGCCAGACATTGCCAGCAGAGGATGAGTCGAAGGGAACAAGAACTTGCTGTTTTTTTCGTGATGTCAGTCTATTCCCGGGCGGTCAGGTTTTACCGGCATAATTCCCATCAGATGATATAAGACTGGGCGGTCAACGATTACGGTGAAGCCTTTCCTTTCGAGCAGCTTTGAATAATCAGAAGAGATCAGAAGAGACAACATACGACATCCAGCAAATTTCAATCGGTCAACCTGGTTTAATTCACCGAACATCCGATCTTATTAATGATATATTTTTTGCAAATGCATCTTGCAATTGGAAAAAAAAATTATGGCAACCCGACTCTAACACTCCTTTGTTCAAACTTCATAGTAGTAACCGCTGGACGCCAGCTTTCCTGTCGAACGCCAACTAATGACAAGACAATTAATTAAATTCAGATGTGGAATATGGTCATTTCTGTTTTTTTTTTTTTTTTTTTTTTTTTTGAGGGGACCTGGTGGTTCAAGGGGACATGAGTCGTGGTAGCGATTGAAAACAAATAGCACCAAACCATGGGTATGACAAGAAGCTTAAGCTTTAAACGCACGAAAGAGAAAATGTTACAGAATTGCAAACTGATAATTTCCAGTGGGGGGCAAAGGGGGTAAGACAAATGTTTCAGATAGTGTCTACTCACTCATCCTATCCTCATCACCGTTGTCATGATGATTCTTGGGGTCTGCTTCTCTCTCTGCGCGCACCTCATCCTCTTCTTCCGCTTGTTCCTCCCTTGCTGCCTCCTCTGGTGGTGGAGGCAAGGATTTGGCAAACTTCGGGTCGATAGCTGCCCTGTGCAGAGAGCGTTTGTAAACCTCGGCCTCATCCGGATCACGGACCACAACTTGCATCTGATCGACCTGATCTTCCTTCGTCGTAGGAATCGTAGGAGCTAGGCCAGCCTGGGCGATAGTACGAGCACGCTCGGGCTTGAGGCGGGTTTTTCCGAGAATCGGGTAATAATAGGCGCCCTTTTGCTTCGAACGTCGGTCGTCATCAGCCTTCGCCGGGTCAAACAAAGTCAAGGCTACATCTCGCTGTTTCTGATCGGTGTTCAGGCTCTGGAAGCCGGTTGCATAGGTGCGTAGACGATCGAAACGATGGAACTTGGTGCCGTCAGGACCTTCATGAGCGTAGTACTCCTCACTGTCGCGGTTAGGGTTCGACAGCTGCAAGCTCGCGGAAACATCCTTGGCCGAGTCTTTCTTCTCGGGTAAAAAGAGATCGTAATCCCAAGGAATAGGTCCAGGGTCCGGATAGAGGTTGGGGTTTGTTTTGTGCAGGGCGACTTTGGCGGCGTGTTCCTGGCATATGCGCTCCTCTGGAGCCGATGGGAGAAGGATAGCGACATCCATGCGTTCGTCCCGTTTTCCAGAGACAGCCTGGAGAGGCGCTTTGTCGAACTTAAACTGGACATACCCTCCAGGATCGGGGAAACCCTGCAGATCGGGTAGCAGAGGATAGAATCCAACTGGCTTGAGTTTCGGATTGCTAGGATGGACAGGATGCGCCCAGGCATCGACTTCGTCTTTGCTGGAAACATGCCCCTTGATCTTACTAGCCGTGTCCTCTCCAGTATGTTTGCTCTGCGGATAAGCAATGTCAAACCCTTTCTGGATATACTTCTTGACGTAAATTGGATCATCGCGGGACATCTTAGTTTTGTCTTGAGCTCTTGGCTTGACTCTGGATGGGACTGCCTTCAAATTGTCGGGCACACGAGTAGCAGCGGAAATGTACTGAGTACGGCGAAGGAAGCTGACATTCGTATTCTTCGGCGCTGGATTGCGGAGCTGATCAAGAGTCATGAGCAGAGGGAGGTCCGCTGGGTCGACAGGAGGTGGATTTTCAGGGGCCATAATAGCTGCACAATCAAAGAATTAGCTTCCTCCATATAGACGATATGGTAGAAATGAAGTTCTATATACCACTCTCATCGCCCAGGTGAAGCCCCGGGATACCAACAAGGTCAATTGGCATTCCACCTTCGGCATCCACGTCAATATTTGGTTCTTCACGCCTAGCCAGATTGGATGCGAATCCAGGTGTCAAAAACCGCTCCAATCCCTCGTGCGGAATGTCGAGGAACTTCGGGGGCATTTCAGGCGGAGGGAGGTCATTTCTGTAGCGCAAGGATGCAATATACTCCTGACGATAGTCCTCAGGCGCGCGACCATGTCCCGAGCGTGACATATTGGCGTCTCCTTCGTAGAGCGACCCCGAAAAAGATGGACTGCAGGAAAATCGATGCTCTTGAAGCGGGTTAGCGACCAAGATGCTTCATACTTCTGCGAACAATGTCCCGAAGATTACCTGGATCTGAAAGGTCGATGGTGGGAATTTCAGTATCAAAGACTAGATACTCGGATGCATCTGAGCCACTCGTGTCAAGGGGTGAGAGAACTGAATAAGAAGAGAATATTTATCAGACTGGCTAGTCAACTGGAGACAACCACTGGAGAAACTTACTCGGTGTTGGAGGAGCCATTTACTGGCTCTGACCGCCTTCCTGGCACAGTTAGCGTGAGGAGAGCTTGGAAAGTAGGAGGAAAGTTGTTCCGATCTGGCTGCAAGTCTTGGCTTTAAAAGCACGCCTGAGACAGCCTAGGGCAGGTAAAGGTCACCAGCAGGTGAATGCCAATCATACAATGCTCTCATCACTCTATAGTGAATGGAATATTCTACTCTGTTTGGAATACCCTTTCATCAGGTTCTTCTTAATTACTAGATATAATGCAACAAAATTCCAGTAAACGAGGACACTCATATATCGTAACTAGTCCATCTAACGCTTTCACTAGAAATCCAAGCCAGAGAAAAAAAGCATCTTCAGTAGGCCCACATGCACTTGTAGGCCAGAAGTCTGTGGCCTAGCCTGTCGTATTCTAACTGGCCGATCCAGCTGTCGTTGGTGGTGTTCAGCTTCCCGAATATACTTGCTCCCTTCCAGATGACGACTTGCGGGTCGAGATCTCTCGGGGGCGTGCCGATCATGATCTCCTTAGCAAAACCTGGTCGAAGGTTTTGCAGTCGCTCTTCAAGGAAGGCATGGAAGCCGTTGATTAAACTACCGCCTCCCACAACCATGATACCTCCGAGGAAGTCTCGCATCTTACGATCGTCAGAGCGAGCAGCGTGGGATATAGATGTAAGAATAGCGTTGTCTAACGGGAAAATGGGAAGTATGTCATCACGGTCTTCGACAACAGGTGTCCGAGGGAGTTGAACACTTTGAGTCTGTGCCGCAGCTCCGCCTGCTTGAGGCGTACCAATGGCTTCTGGTGCGGGAGAACCAGCAATCGAAGAGCGAGGAGTAGCCTCGAGTTCCTGGATGCGGCTGACTGCGCTAGGTTGCTGCGCACGGCTTGGAGTTGCCTGCACATCTAGCGTGGCTTGCTGGGATTCTTCATTGACGTGCCCATTCGCAAACGGGGGAGCAATGGAGTTCAAAATTTCGGACTGTGCCGCTGACATGGGGTCGTTTGGCTGACCGTCATAAATATCAACTGAGCGGGCAATCAGCTTCCTTCGTCCCATGAGCTTCTGGGTATTATCAAATATTGATGGCTGGAAATAGCCCATCGGGGCCAGATGAGGTTCGTCGTAGGCTTTGAAAGTATACTTTCGAGTATCTTGACCAGCCACGCGGAGATGGAAATCATACAATTGAACGGAGACGCTGGCCTCATTCATAGTACAAATGTTCTTTTTCAGCTCCTCGGCCAACAAAAAATCGTATCTCCGCTGTAGATTGATATCCGCATAGGGAAAATGGTCGTAAAGCATCATCTTGATAAATGTATCTGTGACATCCGCACCTCCGTATTTCAGGTTTATCCGCGAGTTTTCGATGCACATGCCTTCCTCCACACAGCATATTGAGGTTTTCTGTGCGCCGATGTCGACAACGCAGGCGGACGTAAACCCAGCACCGAAGGTGGCTGCAAGGCTCTCCTGGATCAAACAAACTCGGGCAAACGCAAATTCTCTCATCAACATTTCGAGAATCTGAGTAACGTATGCCTTCTCGTATAGATCCGGGATAACAAACACGCAAGAATACTGCGGCCATTCTTTCTTGCTGGTGAGACCCAATTGATTCTTGATCGCTTCTTCAAGGATCAGTGAAATATCCAAGAACAAAAGCCTTTTGTTCTCGTAATCCTTCTCGTTGCACCAGCCATACTTGAGTGGCCAATACAGCTTGTAACGAGGAATCGATAAGTCCGGGATTCTCAGAGCTTCCTGGCCGACAATGTACTCGGGTGCAGGGTCCGTGACTTCCGTCCATTCAATGCGTAGTGGATCATTATGCTCTGAAATAGTATCTGGAACTGTTCTCCGGTTGTAGTTCACAACCATTTCCTTTGAATTTGGGAGGGTCCTGCGTTTATTCTGTCGCATGTGCATCTTGAGATCTGCGGCCATCGATGTATACTGGGAGGAGAACTATACGATGAAATGTTAGTTAACCCAACGCTGGTGGACAAGCACGAGTCCGTGTGTAGACTGACCTCAGACCCAAACATCTTTTCTGGGTCTATTGGAGTACCATCATCCAGCTTCATCCTTTTAGGTGTAGGTTCTCTGGTCTCTTCTGACTCGTTGACGTTAGACTTCCTGGCAATGACCATGGGCACAGTCTTTGGTAAGGCATCGCTGGCCAGTCCAATCCTCAAGTTCTGACTGCCAACATGTATCGCAATGACCTTCGACCCAAGAGCCTCAGTCTGTGTGGTTTCAGCCGCATCTTCCATTTGTGTGTCCCCATCCATTTCGGCCTCCGCTTCGGGTATACCCAGATCATTTGCCTTCGCCATCGCAAGCGCACGGTCGCGATCCTTGGCGGTCTTAGCCATCCGGTTCCTATTCTCTTCATTTTGCAACCTAAAGGCCAGGTACTGGTCGTCTCTCTTGAGGTAATCGCTGGAGAGAGATGTAGGTGTTAGTAACAGAAATGCTCAAACAGTAATGGCATTCCCAATTAGGCGCACAGCATTCATCTGCTTTGGGAGAATTGGGCGTAGTAACATACGTATAGTAATTCTTCTGGTTGATTGGAGCTATCTGAGGCCAGCTCGACAGCTCCATGTTATTGTCGGTTCGTTCTAGGCCTGAGGAGGATCAAGTTATCAGCTCCCGTTCTCTCCCGATGAAGCGCGAGTAGTACAAGAAAACCGGGCATACCTTCATCTCGAAGAGCCTTCCCAGACTTTTTCCCAACCATGGCGCTCTCTTCTCGAAGCGCGATCAAGTTGAGCAGGTGGTTGTATTGTTGATTGTGCTCTGGTGCTTATACAGAGTGCACGAAAAAGACCCTTATTGGGATGAAAAGAAGACACAATGAACAGAGGTGAGAAAAGAAAGATCACCCTTGGGCTGCGGGAGTTGAATATGGCAAGACTACTGGACCGGCCAGGCAATCAAACGGCATGGTGGTTCAGTGATGGACCGCCCGCTTCCCTTCATTTGATCTGCAAGCTTTGGCCAGTCACCGCAAGACCGGCTCGAACACAGATTTAGGACATATTTAGTCAGCTCTACTGATCGTTTCCAGGACTCCTTGCTACTCATCTACGGCCTACTTCCGACGGTTTAATAAGGACATGTCGTGATACCCTTTGGTTGGTTGTCTTGACCGCGTTTCGAATTCCCCGATTGCCTCTTATTGCCGTTCCAGCGAGCTTCATCTGTGCCACCCTACGTGAACAGGGTCCTCGAAAGCTGAAGACCGTTTCATTCTACTGTTTCTTTCCTCATACCTGACCAACAACATGGGAGGCTCATTATCACGCCTATGGTCTTTGATCTGGACCAAAAAGGAAATCCGAATCCTCATCCTCGGACTTGTATGTTAGGTCGACTCTGAGCTCGCGTTCTCGAACCGGGGTGCTGATTGAATTGGCTTGGGTGATTTAGGACAACGCCGGAAAAACCACACTCCTTTACAGACTAAAGGTATTTGGTTGATCACTGTTTTCGCTCAAATAGATATGCACCAAAGGCGGGCTTGCTAATGTTCTCTTCTCAAACCGCTAGATTGGCGAGGTTGTAACAACGATACCCACAATTGGATTCAACGTCGAGTCGGTGACATATAAGAATTTAAACTTCAACGTCTGGGTATGCCACTATACTTATTTTGAAGGATACGCGCAAGCTTGGAATGGATGCTGATGCGTCGCGTGCATTTCAGGATCTAGGAGGCCAAACATCTATTCGTCCGTACTGGCGGTGCTATTATGCGAACACGGCAGCAGTCATCTTCGTCATTGACTCCACGGATATTGAGCGGTTGAGTACGGCTGCAGATGAACTATCAGCGATGCTGAATGAGGAGGAGCTTCGCGATGCGGCCCTCTTGGTATTCGCCAACAAACAGGATCAGCCTGGAGCCAAGGGCGCAGGTGAAATCTCGGAAGCTCTTAAGCTGGGAGAGCTCCGAGACCGGAACTGGAGCATTGTCGCCTGCTCTGCTATAGATGGGAAAGGTATCACTGAGGGTATGGACTGGTTGGCGGTGAGTTGCTTTCGCCCTTTGGTCACCTATCCACGAGTGACTCGCTGACTGTTGCTTGATGTGTAGCAAACCATTCAGTCGGAAAATGCATAAACGCTGGCGTCTTTGTGCTATAGAATGTTTGCCTTACTATTCTTCTTGGGCCGACGACTTCTGGGGCTACGGTCCTCGGAGCCCATATTCTTGTACCTTTTACACATCTCTCGATCTTCAAGACCCACAAGCTTTCCAATATACTAGTGTTTTAATTGCTACGGGACGCATCCTTTGGCCTGCAATGGGTGATCTGTTGTTATTGCGTAATGTTTGACCTTCTAGTGCACAGCATCTGCTGTTCGCCTTGTTGAAATCTGGCCGCTTCGGAGTTGCTCCTTGGCGGAATCCTTATCAGCACTGATATCCCTTATCACTGCTATCTCTGACTGTTGGAACAATATCATAAGAAACAGATAGACTCGATATGATATCGAGCAAGCGATTGTACGAAAAAGTGGTGATAGAATATCTAGTCTCAGTCTGCTCCGGAATTTATCCGTGAGCATCAAGGATCTATTCCCTCTCCTGTCCGGATCGGGACCTCTCTCTCTCTTCCCACCTAGCGAACACACGAACAGACGGTCCACGGAGCTGGAAACTAACATCAAGCATACACATCAATTTAAAGTAAGAAGGAAGAAAAGAAAGGGGGTGGAAATCTACACCAGACACGACACAAGTATCACAATGTCGATGACAACAATACCTCAGACCCAAATCGCAGCAGTCATCCCGCCAACAGGAACGACTGCCGAAGGAACCGTCCAGATCAGCAAGACTCACCCTATTCCTGTTCCGGGAGAAGGAGAAATACTCGTGAAACTCGAGTTCTCTGGGGTGTGCCATTCAGATGTGCACAGCGTACGGGGAGATACGCCGATGTTAACGGACGTGGCGGGGCATGAGGGGGTGGGGAAGGTAGTTAGTGGTGAGTAACTAGTTATGCTTTGCATATTGAACTTGTGACATACTCGGCCGCATAATATCTTTCTGTTTGGGAGGAATCCTTGTGTTGTAATGCCGAGGACTAAAGAATAACCGTTTCCAGTTGGAAGTGGTGTTGGGATGGATTGGATTGGGAGGAGAGTTGGTATTAGGTCCGTATATATGGTCATGTAAATATCAATTTATACTAACGATGAAATAGGTGGCTCTACAGCTCTTGCTTGAACTGCGAGATCTGCGCAAGGAACAATACTTCTTGTCCCTACCAGAAAAATGCAGGAGCCGTACGTCTCTGTCTGTTTGGAATATATGTGCATCTGCTGTATATCTGACGAAGCCACAGAATGTTCCAGGCACATTCCAACGTGGGTGAAATAAAACATACACAGAAAAAGAGAACCTGAACAGAGGGTTCACTGATGAACTTCCAGAGTATATCGTTAGTCCTGCAATTCATGTTACTCAGATTCCCTCCGAACTGGCTCCGGATCAGGCTGCGCCGCTTTTGTGTGGTATGCTCGATGCTTTCCTAGAACTCCAAACCTGACTGTTGCTGGTTTGAGTGCAGTTGCGATGCTGATTTTATATTCATTCTGTTGCAGCCGGGATTGCCATGTACTCTTCCATTATGAAGACAAAAACTCAGCCGGGAGATTGGCTGGTTATTCCTGGGGCCGGAGGAGGTCTGGGACATATGTATGTACAATTGTGCGAGTATTTATCGAGTCTCTGGGCTAACAATGTACTTTTCAGGGGCGTACAAATCGCAGTCAAGAAAGGGTTGAAGGTCATCGCAATTGACAGGTAAGTGATTCTTAAAAAGTAGCAGATACGAAAATCCGAAAGTAGGTACTGACAATGGTCCAGTGGGGAAAAGAAGAAGCAGCTATGTCTCTCGCTAGGAGCAGCAAGCTTCCTAGACTACAAGACCGATGATGTCGAGAAAGAGGTCAAATCTCTTACTTCAGGGCTAGGTGCCCACGCAGTGATCTGTCTGGCAAACAGCGAAGCAGGCTATGCGCAAAGCATGCGCATGCTACGAAGCCTCGGAGTGCTGGTTTGTACCGGCATACCCAATGTACCGTTTAGACTGCCAGCAACGCCATTTGACATGATCGTAAAGGGTAGGCTTATTAGCTCGGCCCTCGAGACAAGTCTCCGATTCATTCCCACCGAATTATTATCTAGATCATGCTGACCGCAACACAGGCCTGACGATTGTGGGAAACTCCGCCGGCACGGCGAAGGAGATGGACGAATTGATGGAGATGGCTGTGGCGGGCGACGTCAAGGCGCATATTGAAGTCTTCGACTTTGATCAAATCAATGATGTGTTGCAGCGACTGGGACGGTCAGAGATTGACGGGAGAGCTGTTATGAGGATTCCATAGATATAACCTTTTCTTTTACTGTACGTAGTTCCTCAAAGGAGAAATGCTGCAACTCAGATAGCCTGGCAATGTTTTTAACCAGACTTCACGACCATTCCTTGTTATTCACAACCCATGTATGCTAAGCCACTTCCTCCCCCTCCTGCTCTTCCCAGGAATTCTAGAAATACTAAGAGCAAGGAACAAAAATAAAATTAAAAACATGCAACAGCCGGGATTCGCTGGTGGTCACCCACCCAACTACTAACCGGCCGGCGTGTGGCTTAAGTACGGCTGAGCGGACGGGAAGCCCTGTTTTCCACACCCTGTGGTCGCATGTACTTTGTTATTTAAGAAAAGAAGTTATATGGTACTGCTGTATAGTAATGGAGTAATGGTTATTTAATCATATAAACCAAGCAGTACAAGATCTATGCTCTCGTGCCATGCATAATATTCTTTCATCTATACAAGATTTATCAAAAAACGGGGGATAGGTCATAATGGCCCCTTACTCGGTTGAGAGTCCACTCTCTGTCAACGTCCCATCTAGCTTCACTCTAGTTCTTCCTGCCTCTTTATCCAGCTTCTCCAACACCTTCGCTTTGCCCGCTGCCCCCAAGTCGACTAATGTTGTCATTAGCTGCGGCGAATCATACCGGTCCAGCAAGCACTCAACCACTTGTATACGGTTGGTGGAGGCGAAGTCCTTGTCCTTCAACAGTGGGAGAAGCTGCTCGTATGTGCCGACGGAATGGAAGTTAGAGTTCTCAGGGGTACCGCCGAAGAATGGGAGGAGATATTGAAAGTTCCAGGGGTCGATGTCATTGTACTTGCGTGATGGACCGTGGATGACACGTTCGACAGTGTAGCCACTATTGTTTATGATGAAGATGAGAGGCTTAAAGCCGAGGTGGATCATGGTGCTGATTTCCTATAATTCAGAAAAGCATTATTATTCGGTCGGAAAGGGAAGGAGAACGCGTATGCACAAAAAATATACCTGGACTGTCAACTGTAGACTTCCATCTCCAACAAATAGGACAACCCTGCCTGTCAGCCCCATTTCTTTCCTGGCCACTAGAGCGCCCAGAGCCAAGCCAACACTGAAGCCGATGCAGCTGTAAAACAGTTGGGTATGGTAATCGGCTTTTCCAGGTAGTTGAAGCTCAAAGGTTGCATACTGGGACGTGCCGACTTCAGCAATGACGCAGTCGCCATCTCTGAGAAATGGAGCAAAGCAGTCCCAAAAGGATTTCTGCCGAAGAGGTCCATGGAGTTTCTCTGAGAATTGAGGGACCGAAATTTTGTTCTATAGTAGTAGCATAGGTCAGACGATGGTGGGTTAAATAGAGTGGACTAGCAAGTCACGGCACATGCAGCCTGAAGACATACGGGTTTGATATATGTATCTTTTTTCGTAATGGACCCTTTCCTCAGTTGCTCAAGCAGCTTCTTAACAATAGGAACAAAGGATACAGCTTCCCATGTTTTATCTCCAAGGGACACATATTTCGGGTGTAAAACAATCAGAGTACCGGAGGTTGCCAGCTTCTGAGACCAGCCGGCCGTGTTTGAATCAGTTGGAAATCTTCCAACGTAGATAACAAGGTCAGAGCTCTCCACGGCATCTTTAACATTGGTGTCTGGAGTGATTGCGCCTACATAGAGGCCACCAAAGTTCTCACTGGTCTCGTCGACGATGGACTTTCCGAGTGGTGTAACAAAGCCCTGTTCTTAATTGTAAGTAGGCTAAAACAGGTTACTGAACATACCATAAAAGTACAAAAAGTAGCATACCGGTAAACCCGTCAAGCGTAATATCTCCTGAACATCGGGAGCCAGTCCAAACCTCCGTGTCAACAGATCGATGAGAAATGCTGGTTTCTGAGCAGCATTAAGGGACGCGATAATTTTCTGCACGATCTCATCTTCCAACCCTTCCTTACCGGGATTTGCAATTGAGATGTCCAGCGAGATTTGTAGTCGGGAAGCGTCCACCATGATATCAGGTGTGTCAATGGGGATATACAGATACACAGGTAACTTCGTCTTGAAGCAAGACTCAATAACATAGTCGACCTTCTGTGTGAAGGATGCATCATCATCTAGGATGGCCGTTGCTGCAGAAAGAGGCTCTGACACCGTTGTATACAGTTTATGCGATAGACCTTCTCCTGGGCAGTGGTGGATCATCAAGCGAGCTTCCTGCGCATATCTCGGCGTCATGCCCACAATGTGTATAAGAGGGACATACTCGGTGAATGCACCACCGATCCCGTTGATGGCACTCAGCTCTCCAACACCGTACGTGGTGACGAGGACGCCCGGCAAGCCACGACAGCGAGCATACCCGTCTGCAGCATACGCGCCGTTCAACTCATTGCGAGTACCGATCCAGCTCAGGCCGTCGACACTATCTATATGATCGAGGAGGTTGAGATTAAAGTCCCCTGGAACTCCGAATATATGTCTAATTCCGAGACTGTACAGACGGCGGAAGATGTACTCGCCGAGCGGGACTTGAGTGCTGCCCATGATGAATAGCGGATCGGTTAATAGGAGGGCAATGATAATCTGCAGGGCCAAGGTTGATGGAATCAGGAGAAGACTACGGCAAACCCGAAGACTGATAAAGACGAACCTGTAACCTGCACTCTAGTTGCGAGGAAGATAAGCCAGCGGTTTCCTAAGGAGAAGCCCCGCGGCAAGATTCCGCGAAGCCCTAGTTGCCCCTCCATTGCGGGTCCATCGCTTAGGAGCGGCTAATCTCTATTTGCCCTGGTACTTGCTTCAAGACTAGTTCGTAATTTTATATTTGACTATTGTCCCTATCTAAAATAACTGGGTATGGATGTTTATCAGGATAGAAATAACTCAAATAAACTCCCAAGAGCCTGCGACGGTTCATATTCGTCATCTAGCCCTTCACGTCATGGTTGCAGGTTCGGGAAGGTCAGGAAACGGGTTCAGAAGACAAATATCAAATGGATTGGACACACAGGCAGGCTACAGATCAGGCTATGGTACAGGCAGATAGACAAGACGTAGATCGAAGAGCTACAACAGGATCAAAACAGAGATTGGAGATATATCCCTCACGGGTCATGTGTACAGGGCCGCCATACCTCAGGTATGGTGGAATAGGTCCAGTACCGTGACACCTGCGTTTACTACACGCACTTGGTGTGCCTGTTCACATCTTCCTCTGTATTACCTAGCTATCTTACCTCGTGTCCACACTACCCGATCCCTGACTAGCCTGACCTGTGCACGCAAGACCGCAGGCCTCGCAGCCTCACACATATCCCGTATCTCTTCCACCAAAGTCCCCATGGAGTATGACAGGCAGTCAAAATCATTGTATAATGGTGGCAATGATCCAAGGATTGTTGTTTGGACCAAGCTCCAGGTTCCCTTTGGACAGGAGCTTCATGCTGAACAGTGGGCTGGATATTTCTAGCCATTAGTCCATGCTATATGCCACAAGCAAACGGTTTGGGCAATGTAAAAGGGGGTGTACGTGCGTTGTACCGATATCTCACCTCAGCACTTTCATCCCTAAACTCTTGACCATGGCCTGGTTCCTTTCGCAGGGAACATCGCACGTACGCCCCCATTTACATATTGGCATCCCTGGGAAGTCAGACATGAGGTCCAATCTCTGAGAAATCAGCAACACGGGAAAATACAAAGCGGCAGGAAGCCTGAATCCAGATAAGTTAGCTTATCATTCACAACCCTTATCACAGATTTCCTCTGAACTACCTGTTTTGGAAGTGCGATGCCATCGAACAGCGATCCTTCGGAGCATCAGCCCCTTCCAGTCTATATTGAGCACAGGATCCCACTCCTTACTCCTCAGGCTGTGGATACAGGAGAAGTGAGGGAAATGCTGATGCCAGCCGCCTTGAGCTCAGCTGGGGTATGGAAACCAGGAGTAGTTTTGACGATGATGGTAGATCCGCAGATGTTGGAGGCTGTTGGACTCATTCAGGGGCTTGCCATTGTGAGGAACCCCTGGAGCGCCAACATTCAATTGGTAAGGAAGTCACTGGGTTCTTGAGGACGAGGACCTTACACTCGTTGTTTAGGAATTATGGGATCACGCGGGCAGAAGACAAGCTAAATGCCCTGTGTGATTATGTATCAGTAAGTGTATCCCAGTGGGTAGAGAGTATCCCTGAATATGAAGGGAAGGATTATGAAGGATGGAAAGCGGCTCCTGGAGGAATATCAAGATTAGGAATTGGCACAGGCCAAGTTCAATATGGGCTGGCTTAGCAGGTTTATTGGTCAGAAACGGTCAAAGGATGACAATTTGGCAATGTTTCTAGCGAACTTATACGCTGAGGCCAGTTGGTAGAATTCCTGAGAACAGAGATGTTTCTGCAGGGTCTGCCAGAGGAAGTGCAGGCTAAGGTGGTAAGAAGAGCCAATATTAGTCCTTAGAAATTTGAAATAATGGAGTCCTCAAGGGCCCAAGAGATGGTTGAAGAATACTTGGAGGAAGTTGCAGTCGATATTTTATTAAAAACTCCAACATCACCTCCAACATCTCACAGCAATCATTCAACTCAATCTTTGATCCAGGGAAAACACCAGCCAATATATATCAATTGGACCGGCAGAAAAGACGAATTGAACATCCTAAAGGTGATTTTTCTCCATCTATAGTTAATGGATGAGACTATTAATAAGCTGATTAAGGTTGGATAACTAACTATGCAGAAAGCTATCCTATTACAACACCAATTAATCAGCTTCAATCCGAGAATCAATGCAGAAAGCGAAGGCAATGGAGAACCAACCAGTTTATTCAAAATGGAGGGAGTCTGACTGCCGCTGAAGGTAGAGAGAGGATTGAAGAGGAAAGGATTCTTCAAGAAGATTGGCAACCTAGGCAACGCCAGCCACCATGTAGTAATTGTAATGTATTAGGACATACCAGGTTCCAATGTCCTATAAATAGATCTAGCTCTTTTTCAATGGAAATATGCTTGTTTTGTGGTGTTGAAAAGCATCAAGTTTAGAATGGTGGAATTCATGGAATTCGACCTTACGTTGCCCGACTTCGGGCCTCTCTAGCTAGACCCCCATCAACATGATCTTAGGGACTACACGTGCACGATGCACCACGGGACAGAGGCAGTTACCATGGTCTGTATTTCTCTGGGTTATATATCGGCACCTACAGTGTTAATTTAGGATAAGCAATAAACAGGAATTAATGGATCTGCGAAGCAACCTTGACTCTTCGAACCGCACGGGACCGCGCCTGCCTCAGTGTGCTGGCAGCCCACCGTCTCATTGGCCGCAGCCTCAACCTCCCTCGTTGTCTGTTTTCTCTCACTTTCTCCAATTTTATCCTCTTTCTCGAGGCCTCCGTCCAGCGTGCAGACGGCGACCACAGAACACGGACGCACATGCGCCCATTGCGCGGTCTGACTTGACGAGCGTCTCCCCATCTACCGTTCCCTTCAACCACCCATGCTTCGTTCAGCCCAAGTGGCTAATCTGCCAGGCAATCCAGCAGGCACTCCTATCATTGCACGCCCATGTGTGCCCTTGATAGGATACCATGAAGCTGATCAACCTTCGCATCCGTCGCTCGGTACAGAGTGCGCGGTGGGGTCGAATATGCACGCGCTACTGTTCCTGAGCAGCTGTTTCCCTCAAGAACCAGCTGTGTCCCCTGGATGATTTCTCAGACTGCCCTGTGTGGCGTTCTGCTCTCTGACTTCTCGCATCGCATCTCTTCAGCAGTCAACCTGCTGTCTCATTCTTGCACGGCATGGATTGGCCTCACGTGTACATCGCAATGACTGCGTTGTCAGTCTGCGCGCTCGTTGTCTTTGTTCTTCTTGTTTCCTTTGGAAAGGTCAAGATCGACTACAACAGCGGTGTCTTCACCTACGTGAAATTCGTGTATGCCAACTTCCTCAAACCCCATGAGGCGGACGGAGAAGGGCAGCAGCACGCTTTGGAGAGCTTCTACAGAACCCAGGTATGAGCAGAAGGGACTCTCTACTTCGGCAATATTACTGATCGCAGGAACCAGGCCACTGTGTACGATGCCACACGTCGACGACTTCTTCGCGGTCGCGAGGACATGCTCGGTCTTCTGGCGGCTCAGTTGAAGTTCAAAGTGGAAAAGGGAGATTTACAGCATGGACAGGCTATTTGGGTTGACGTAAGCACCTCCATCTCACCAGAAAATGAACGGGGAAAGAAAGAAAGAAGAAAGAGAAAGATCACTAAGTGAAGTAGATCGGTGGAGGCACTGGGTAAGCACAGAGAATTGCATGCCTCATGTGCAAACCTTTAACCGCAACGATAGATATAATATCGAGGCCATGGCCGAATTCCTTCCTGTGGACACGTTCTTTTCGCATGTCTATCTGGTCGATCTATCAACCTCACTCTGCGAAGTTGCCCGCCAGCGCTTTGAGCGGCTGGGATGGAAGAATGTCAGCGTCATCTGTCAGGATGCTCGGTCGTTCAATCTGCCAGCGAACAATCCAGCGAAGTCAAGCAAAGGCGCTGATATGGTCACTATGAGCTATAGCTTGTCCATGATCCCAGGTCAGCATCCCCTGCACACTCGAATTAAGTTTGGTTCCTTGCTTATCCATTGTGTAGACTATTACAGTGTTGTGGACTCCTTGGCATCCCTGCTGGCCTCGTCTGGTATCTTAGGAGTCTGTGATTTCTATGGTAACCGACGACCCTACCCTTGGTAGTTGACACTACTGATTCGCAGAATATAGTTCAGAGTATCGTCGACGTGTCTGCTAGGAACTACACCGGTGGAGTTTTCAACCGCCACGTCAACTGGCTTGGACGGGCATTCTGGCGTGCTTGGTTTGAGGCCGACCGCGTTAGTCTCGAGGCTGCTCGCAGGGATTATTTGGAATACCGCTTTGGGACTGTCGTCTCTGCCAGTGAGAGAAATTACCTTTTGGGGGGAATTCCATATTATATCTTTATTGGCTGTCAGAAGGATGCTACGTTAAGTTCATCAAGCCATGAGACTATCAAGAAACTGGACGCTTCCTTCACAGAGTCACCATACATGCTACCTGCTAATCATCGTGAAGAGATGGACAAGGCCGTGAAGGAAAGTAATCGCGAGATTCGATCCAAGGCATATGAATCCGCAGTCGTCAATTTGAGCGCCAACCTTCCGCTTCCCTCTGCTTTCTACCAGAACCACCATTATCGCATCTTCTACAACGACATGCTTCCTAAGCACACCCAGTTTCAGAACGAATATATATACGCATTTAATTGGGAAGACCCACGCGTGGATCATCGACTGCTAAATATCGGACATGACGACGTCATTCTGGCTATCACGAGTGCTGGAGATAATATCTTGGACTATCTCCAGAAAAGTCCTCGGAGAGTACATGCAGTGGACTTGAATCCGAACCAGAACCACCTCCTTGAGCTCAAAGTCGCAAGTTTCATTGCCTTGGGCCATCGTGATGTCTGGAAAATCTTCGGAGAAGGGAAGCACCCTGACTTCCGCCAGCTTTTGATTTCTCGCTTAAGTCCACATCTCTCCAGCCAAGCATTTCAATATTGGCTTGAGCACACTCATGTCTTCACATCCACTTCTGGGAAGGGGTTATATGAGACTGGTGGGTCACGACATGCGATCAAAATGGTCCGATATCTGTTCAAGGTCTTTGGTCTTGAGGGTGAGGTCCGAAAGCTGTGTGAAGCGCCAACTTTGAATGAACAACGGGAGATCTGGCCGCGAATCCGTCGTGTCTTAATGAGCAGACCTCTTCACTGGGCAGTAGTTGGAACAGAGTGGTTTGCGTGGAAGGCTGCCGGAGTTCCTCGAAATCAGCGAAACATGATCATCAGCGACTTTTTGAAGAGAAACGGCTTGACCGAAGACATGAAGAAGGCTTCTGAGGTCAGCGGGCAGTCAATTTGGGAATACGTCGTGGACACACTGGATCCAGTCGTCAGGGAGACCCTGATCAGCAATGATAACTATTTCTATTATCTGTGTTTGCAGGGACAGTTTTCAAGGACGTACGGATCACTGTCTCAACAAAAAAGAAATAAAAAGCTGACCCAGTGCAGGAGTCATCCGACGTATCTGACACCTAAGGCCCATGTCAAGTTGTCCAGCGCCGGGGCTTTTGACGGCTTAAGAATCCATACAGATGAGATCAACGAGGTCATTAATCGTCTCAGACATGGAACATTGACAATCGCGGTGGTAAGTTCTTTCATCAGTTGCTGCCATGCGTATTGTGTTGTATCCATACTCATACCGATTACTTCCAGATCATGGACTCCATGGACTGGTTCGATCCCAAGGGCGACGAGGCAGCAGCCCAGGTCCAAGCATTGAACCACTCCTTAAAGATGGGTGGTCGGGTCCTTCTCCGTTCCGCAAGCATCGAGCCATGGTACATAAAGCATTTTCAAGAGAACGGCTTCAAGCCTCGTAGGGTTGGTTCGAGGTTCCCGGGGACCTGTATAGATAGGTACGTTCATTATGCCTATATGTCTTATTTACATAGTTCGTCTACTGACCACACAAAACAGAGTAAACATGTACGCATCGACCTGGATCTGTACGAAAAATAAAGAATTAGGTCGTCCGGCTCCGGAGCGGTCCATCTCTGAACTCTCGCTGAGTGAGTGTGTGAAGAGTATGGATAACGCGAGATCCAAGAGCGTGGAGCATCTCAAAATATGAATCTGGGCTGTTCTATTTATTCTGATTTTTAGCGTCATTTAAATTCGAGACGAGGTGAATGGGAAGTCATTATTGGAACGATATGTATGGTCCTTTATTTTGCTGCAATTTCGGCAGTGTACATAGCTTTTGGTGTGTAGTGCAATTCATGCCTGGTTTAGACAGAGGCCGTCTTGATTTCTGATAGAATTCAAAAGGAAGAATTGTGCTTTCATGTCATGGTCAGTCATATAGAATTCATATATATAAATTGCCATTACTACTCCACGCGAATGCAGACTTTACCAATATATCGAGAAGGTTTGCTGGTGCCTGTTAGCAGTGGTTTCGGAGAAAGGAGAGAATGCGTTAGATCAGAAGGTTGAGTATCTACCTAATATCTGAATATGGTTACTGGGAGGAATCAGCCTTTTATATCATATACACAGCCATCTGGCTTGCTGGGACATTAGTAAATAACCTGACATTATTGACAACGGTAGTCATCCAAGACAGTGGACTCTTGGACAGCGACTAGGGTTCAAGTTGATTTGAATGATCTGGATATTTCCTGGGTAAGTAAGCAGCTACTGTGACGGCGTTCATGAGGCCTTTGCGTATTTAGAGCAGGGCTTTAAGTTTCATGGTTCTCGGACTCCAAAAGATTTCTGACCTAGACCTATATTTCACGCGTTATGGGAAGATATCAAAGTCATCACCATTCTATAAAGACATGGATTACAATAGTACATGATTTCTGGTGCTCAAAAGAAGAAAAAGGAAGTCCGACTAACCGAGCCTGGACTTGAAAGCTGTACACTGGATGAAGTACGAGAAAAGAAAAGAGAATCAACGGATACAATATCACGACACCAACATCAATACCCGTCCAGGTTATGAACAGCACGGCATGCAGCATCATCAAAGCATCAATCAGGGTCTCTTCCATCCTGCTATTTCATCGAAATGAATCATCGAAATGCGGAGGGCAATGCCTAACGGGAATAGGCCCGCGCCGTATGAAACCAGCCCAGGACCGCGTACCATGAAAGAGAACAACACGTAACAAAGTGACATAGGTCATATTTCTTTGCAAGGGGGATATCAAATGAATATAAAGGTAGCTCTCCCAAAATGCGAAGAAAAGGAGAGCCACCGTAGGAAATCCGTCAACTTATTCGCGGCCGTATCGCATCTTCCCAATTGTGAACGGCACATAGCGGTACTTGATCATGTGCTGAATCTGACGTCTCACTATAACACGCAGCACATTAGCAAAACCGATTCAAAGAGAAAAAACCTAGCAATTGCATTGCCCCAAGTAAAAAGAGAAGAAAGACCTACTCGTCATAACGAACAGGATAATCCAGTACATGACCAACACAGGCCAGAACACTGGAATATTGAAGACGGCAAACCACGAGCAGATAAAGGCAATCGCAATGGCACGGGTGGCAGCATGCCAAAACTTGAATTCGGGCAGACGGCGAATGAAGGGACGGAACTCGTCATCCTGCTTTGTCGGAAGGCTGGAAGAGGCATCACCGTCTTCCATGCTCTCATCCTGAGTGAGAGAGGGATCGAATTTGGGTTGCAGAAACGCCAGGAAAAGATTCAAAAGGTAGATGCCAAGCGTATACGCCACTAAATCACAGAGAGAGGTTATTTCGTTAGTTGATATTGGTCTACGGAAATGTGCAAGGTGACAATGGACATACCAATGTACCATCCCTCGGCCAGAATGATTCTCAGGAAAAAGAGGAAAAGAAGTGCACCGGTGCCGGCCCACCGGTAGGTTGTGAAGGGGGTCGAAGCATCAAGGTACGCTTGATATTGCTGAACAATTGTGTTAGCCGCATTGCGCAAGTCACGGAACACCACGCATTCCTTCGCGCATATATAAAACCAGAATTGCATCCTCCCCGTCCTCATTTTGTGTAGTTATATAGAAATTTATTCACTCACCCTGGCAAGTTTAGAGGTTTGCGCCGTGACTGCCATGTACGGCGTCTGTTCCGGCTCAGGGACATCCATAATCGGAGACACGACGGAAAGTCGATAAAAGGCGAATGAATGAAGGTAAGGCACAGTACCCTGACGCGCTGAACCGAGCGATCAGATTAAGACAGCTGCGGGGGGGAATTGAAGCACAGCTGGAGGGTACTGGGTGGGACAGCGGTCCGTGAAGCTGTTGGAGGGAGGCTCGAGAAGAAAACTGTCCAACTCCATAGTCCGCAACGGCACTTCCACGTGACTGTGGCTGAGCTGTCGATGTAACGTTATTACTGTAAACAATACCTGTAAGCTATTTACACGTGACATGCCGGGGCTCGGACCGGCCATTTTCGGATTGCGGGGGAACCTCGGCTCTGATTGGCCACGAAGCTCCTCGGTCTACAGCTCTCCTCATAGTTATTCATCCATTGCAGCTCATCGTCATCTCTCTTCTTCAATTGCCAGACCCCAGCTGTTATTCTACCATATTCTACCAAAAGCAACCATGTTCTCTTTCTCCAGACAGTGCTCGCGGCTGGTCTCGTCAAAGACCGCCGTTCCTTTGACGTCCTATCTCAGATCCTCCAGGACATTCTCCTCAACTGCTCCCGCAGCGTATGAAAATATCCTGACGTCAACTCCTAAGCCAGGCGTCGGATTGAGTATGTTATTTAATTACTGAGAGCGGAATACATATTGGAATTATAGGATTGACTGACAATAATTGATTCTACATAGTCACACTCAACCGCCCGAAGGCCCTCAACGCCCTCTCCAGCCCGCTCTTCAAGGAACTCAACGACGCCCTATCCAAATATGAAAATGACGAAGAAATCGGCGCTATCATTATCACGGGAAGCGAGAAGGCATTTGCCGGTATGCATTTACGCCAACCAGGCCCAGTACACATGCAACAAAAAAAGAACAATAATCCAGTATACTAACAAACATCTCAAAAGCCGGAGCGGACATCAAAGAAATGGCCCCCCTAACCTTCTCCTCCGCCTACAAATCCAACTTCATAGCTCCCTGGTCCTACCTCTCTAGCAACGTCCGCAAACCCGTCATAGCAGCCGTCTCAGGCTACGCACTCGGCGGCGGCTGCGAACTCGCCCTCATGTGCGACATCCTCTACTGCACGGCAACCGCCACCTTTGGCCAGCCTGAGATCAAGCTCGGGACGATCCCCGGTGCCGGTGGATCGCAGCGTCTCACGCGTGCCGTCGGGAAGAGCAAGGCCATGGAACTCATCCTGACCGGTAAGAACTTCAGTGGGAAGCAGGCTGGTGAGTGGGGGGTTGCCGCGCAGGTTATTGAGGGCGGCAAGGATGAGCTGTTAGCTGCTGCTGTCGATACGGCCAGTGTCATTGCTGGTTATTCGAGGGTGGCTGTTTTGGGGGCTAAGGAGGTGGTTAATAAGTCTCAGGATCTGGGGGTTAGGGAGGGTGTTGAGTTTGAGAGGAGGGTTTTCCATGCTATTTTTGGGAGTCGGGATCAGAAGATTGGTGAGTTACTCTCCTCCTTTTCTGTTTGCTTTTCCTCTCTGTGTTCACTCTTCTCATTGTATCTGTCTGTCTCTAACCGGAATGATTACAGGGATGACTGCTTTCGCCGAGAAGAAGAAGCCGGAGTGGTCTAATGAGTAGAAAACTATTATGCGATATTCTGTCTGGATGTCTTGAGATGTTTTCATGTCGGTTTGCAGGTCAATCACATATATAAGTATACACATATTCGTCTGTTTAATTCTACCAGGTACGAGGGTTTCTTGTCCTGCACCATATCACTGCCTACAAAGCAAGTCATATCTACACACAACACTATGTATATTGTCAGAATCGAAGAGTTATGTACATTTATTATAGTTGTAGTGTAATATTAAGTCCGTAATTCAAAAAAAAAAAAAAAAAAAGATTCCACGCCATATCCAACCACGCCGTTCATCCATGCATATATGCAATATATACATGAAAACAAGCAAAACATAATAATAAAAAAATAAAAAAAAGAGAGCTATGATCATATATCTCATTTAAATCTTGTAGGGCGGAGGGTTATCAATAGCGCGCGCCCTTTTCCAATTCCGATTCATTCAGCCCTCCCTTCTCGGGAGGGGGGATTTGGCCCTCACTAGCGCTATCCTCCAACACGGTGTCGTCGAAAACATCCACCTGGGTGCTGGCGAACTTCCGAGCTGAGACTTTCTTTTCGAAGAGGACGTCCAACTCTGCAAATGTCCGCCCCTTCGGCTCGGGGACCCGGAAGTACGCATACACAATACAGAGGAAGCAGCTTCCTCCCCAGAAGAAACCGGCATAGTTACCCCAGTCCCACGCTGTGGGATTGAGCATGTACGGTGTCAGCACGCCGCAGACGATTGCAGCGATGTTGTAGAGGATTCGGCCAAGGACAACGGTCTTGATCTGCAGTCTGCGAGTAGAAATCTCGGCGACAAGCGAGTATGCAACTGTTCCGACGGTGAGTTGGTAGAAGAGAGCCCAGATAAGCATCAAGGAGCCCGTGGCCATGGATGCTTGGTCTTTATGGGCCTTCGGAACGAGGCCCAAGAAGCCCATGACCATCAGCATGGTGCAGAGGCCGCAAAGGCCGTAGAGGAACAAGGATCTGCGACCAATGCCAAGAGTCATGAGGAACCAAGCGCCAAAGACCCCGACCATATTAATACCGTATTGACCCATGGCGAAATTGTACGAGATGGACGAACTCAGTCCAGCTTGCTCCAAGAAGTAGGTCGAGTAGTTGGAAAAGGAGTTGCCGCTGAGGTTCTGGATGGCCCAGACCATGCAGACGATTTCAGTTCGGCGAAGATCTGTGCCGCGGAAGCAGTCGAAATACGTTGCTCCCTGGGTGATCTTTCTCTCCATGTTCGTCGTGTGCAGCATCATGGACAAGGTCTCGTCCACGTCAAAGTCGGTTTCCCGATTGAGGCTGGTGAGACGAAGGAGAGATCGTCGGGCATCATCCATTCGCTCCTTTCGGACCAGCCACCAGGGCGATTCTGGGGCGAAAAGGATACCGAGAAACAGCGGCAGAGGCCACATCCATTGCAAACCGTAGGGGATACGGTACGCCCACTGGTCGTGACGGTCTAGCATGCTCTTGATGACCCCCAAGCCAATGAGCTGTCCCAGGCCCCAGCAGAAATTGACGTAGGTGGTCAAATAGCCACGTAGGGGAACTGGACAAACCTCTGAGGCATAGGTGATGGTTAGCGTCTGGAAAACCCCCCAGGGAATCCCTGCGAGGATCTCAGCCGCCAACAGTGATTGGATGTTCTTCGCTGTGAAGAAGATAGCTGTCCACGCACTGATCAGAACAAGGCATGCCATGATAGTATAACGATATCCAAACCGCTCCGAGGCCCAGCCATTGATAAGAAGACCAATGATTTCTCCGACGTAGGCACCATTGCTGAGACCCGATTGCCACTGTAAAGGGATTGATTGAAATTAGGGACCAGAATTTTTTTTTCTTCTCTTTCAAGCCAAAGATAACATAAAAATAAAATAGAAAGAAAAAAGAAAGAAAAAAGAAAGAAAGAAAGAAAAATACTAACCCGCGCAGGAACCTGGTAAGACCCGTCGTCCAACCTCTCCCCATATTTTTCATTGAACTGAGGAAACCCGTAGAAATTGTTCACCAAACTGATATCATAGCCCTCCATGGCGATACAGGTGGAGATAAGAACACTCCACGCGACGGCCTTGGGATAGAGCTTGATGCCTTGGAGCAAGGTCATCTTCCGCTCCTTGTCGGCGGCGGATTTGGCATTGTGGGCGAGAACCTTGGTCACGGAGGTCGCAGGCGATGCCGGTAAGGGGGGAGAAGGGGGGGAGAAGGGGAACCGGGATGAGGAGGGGAGAGATTATTAACAGGCGCAATGGTGTCGTACGTCATGGCGAAGAAGAGCTGCTTGGGGAGGGAGAGGAAGACTGGCGAGGAGGTCAGTCAGGCGACTCATTGAGATTGGAGGAGACCGAGATGGAATGGGATGAGGATTGAATCGAGTCGAGTCGAGTCGCGATGGATGGATGTTGACGGATGAACGATGGCCTAAAGCAAATGCTGGACTGACCTGGGGCCGTTGTGCAAATGCAAATGCAAGTGCAAGTGCAGATTTATGATTATTCAAATTTATCCTACGTTGTGCCGCCGAGACTAAACCGGTATCCACTTGCGCGATGGCATGCCCCTCTGCGAGAACTGGTAGCAATAGTAGTAACAACCACAAGAAGCAGACTTGGATTACGAGGGCAATTGACGCCCTATTTATGTCTACCGGCAGCAGTCCTCCTGGGCTCAGAGACCGAGCGAAGAACAGTCGAGAAAGCGACTCAAGGACGACAGCGGCCCGGGAGACACTCTGCCAGCTCCGTAGAATCAAGTAGAATCGCCAGGCGAAGCAATCAGAACAGAGAACCGTCCCGATTAGGCAATAGAGAAGCTGGCGTGGTCTGTATCTTGCAGCGACTTGGTGCAAAAGGGAGTTTTGGTTGGCGGAGGAGGTATTTAGACTTTCACATCACGCAGACAGCGTTGCTCATAGGGTATATGTAAAATGCCCCTTATCCAGGGCGTAGAGTTACATAGCTCCTGTTGACAGCCCGCCTCTGGCAATTACTACACAGGTACAACCTCCAGATGCAATCCAACCATTCCACCCCGCAAATCCCAGGATGCCCCTGTCCAACGCGGGTTCATTGGTGCGAAAACGAAACCGTTTTGGCCGATCTGCGGGGTGGTTGCATGGCCAATGCCTGTCTGGATTGCACCGTCGTATGTTGGCGTGCACCTGCGAAAGTAAAAACCCCAGATTTCGGAACTTTCCCCGCCCTTTCTGTGCGACCTTGGATGCTCAAAATGCTCGTTGATTGCCGTTCCTTCAAATAGAGTGTCTCGTGTCTGTTAAGCTCGCAGGGATTACTATGCATGTTCTGGTTGGGGAGTGGTGAAGATGCTACAAGTCTCAAAAGGTATCTGAACGCATGGAGATTTCCCGGGATTTTCCCGGATGGAGAATACGAACTTCGATATACGCTAATAATATGCACCGGGATGAAATATGGGCTAATTAATCCTTTTCAAATTAAAATCAAATTACATCCGTATACGCATTATTATCATTGCCAGGTCTCACAATATTCTTATTCACTACAGCCGAGCGTTTCTCGAGCCATCGACCAGGGCTTCGGTCGCCGCCTCAATCCGCTTTCCTAGGTCGGCATTAACCCGCCGGAACATGCCGTACGTCTGTCTCCGCACCCGTTCGTGCGCATTGCACAGATGGCCTGACACGTTCTTGACAAAGTTGTCCTGCTGGCCCGGTTGACGGCCAAGGACCTGCCAGAGTCCATTGGCTTGCACGAAGTCCTCGTCCGTAACGGGGATCTGCTCTGCCACCAATGCTCCCGCCCACTTCTCGTGCTCCTGGCTAGCCTTGACCGGGCGATATGTCAGCGGCCGGAAGCTCGATGGGTAATTGGGGTTTGCGCCGTAGTTTCCGTTCACTCTCATGAATCCATCCCGGTGCCAGGGGCTGAACGCATTGAGCGGGCAGTTAACCGGGATCTGTTCATAGTTTCCACCCAGGCGGTGGCGGTGGGTGTCCGGGTAGGAGAACAGGCGGGATTGCAGGACAGGGTCGGCCGAAGGCTCAACGCCCGGAACCATGTGCGACGGTGAGAACGCTGCTTGCTCTACCTCTGCGAAGTAGTTCTGCGGGTTCTTGTTGAGGGTGAACTTGCCGAATCGGCGCAGCGGCACTTGACCTTGCGGCCAAACTTTGGTCAGGTCGAAGATGTTCCAGCGGAACTTCTCTGCCTGTTCAGGGCTGAGAACCTGCACGTAGCAAGTCCAAGACGGATATTCTCCCCTCTCGATCGCAGCGAAAAGGTCCTGGGTGTGCCAGTCCGGGTTTTCAGCGGACAGTTTAGCTGCCTCCTCGTTGGTGAAGGTCTTGCTGCCCTGGTCGGTCTTGCAGTGGATCTGGACGTAGTTGAAGGTGCCGTCGGGCTTAATCCACTTGTAAGTATGGCCCGAGTAGCCGTTCATGTGGCGGTAGGAATACGGTGTGCCACGGTCGCTGAACAGGTGCATCACTTGGTGGACCGACTCCTGATGCGTAGACAGGTAATCCCAGAACATGGTGGCATCTTTCAGGTTGGTCTGAGGGTTGCGCTTTTGGGTGTGAATGAAGATGGGGAACTTGGCTGGATCCCGGAGGAAGAAAACAGGTGTGTTGTTGAACACCCAGTCCCAGTTCCCTTCTTTGGTGTAGAACTTGGCGGCGAACCCACGAGGATCACGAGCACTGTCAGCGGAGCCCTTTTCTCCTCCCACGGTCGAGAAACGAAGGAACATTTTGGTCTTGTTGCCAACTCCCTTGAGCATGTCGATGACAGTCTAAAAAGCCAGCAGTGTCGTTAGTTGCATGGACTGGTCGGGATGGACACCGATTGAAACTTACGATATCGCTGATGTCGTCCGTAACCTCAAACTCGCCATAGGCGCCAGCACCTTTGGCGTGGACCACTCTTTCCGGGATCCTCTCTCGGTCAAAGTGAGCGAGCAGGTCGATCAAGTGGAAGTCTTGGAGCAGTAGAGGACCATTGCTACCAACCCGCAGAGAGGCCTCTGGGTCCATGACCTTTTGGACACCATGTTAGCAGGATACCATGGACACGTAGGAAGAATACCTATAGACATACCGGACAGCCATTGGAGGCTGTGTAGACAGGTGCTTCATTGTAGCGATAGGTCTCTGCATGATCTATTAGTTACGATGGATGGAGGATGATGTACAGGAAGCAGCAAGTCACATACTTGGCTCGTCGTCTTTACCCATGGTGACGATTCCGACGAAAGAGGCTCAAGCAGTATCGGGTAATATAGGTAAGATGGAGACAAGGGAAAGCTTGGTATCAATACTACAAGCAGCGGAGGCAGCGAGCAGCCAGCTAGATATAGTCTCCTCACTGGGCCCAGAGGGCTAGAACAAGGGCCTTTTTATAAGCAACAAGCTTATGGTCACCGTCCAGCAGATACTCGATTCCATCCTCGCTTCGACCTCAGCAAGTGGGGGCCATGTCCCGGCAGAGCATTCTGAATAATTGCAGATAGCCATTCCTGCGGGTTATCAAGTCGATGAAGACGTCATAGACGCGGGAGACGACTCCTCGTCCTTGGGAGTTTGGACACCGCTCGTCGGCGACAACCTATCGCGATAGATTCACACGACACATGAGGCATGCGCAGGGAATACGTAAACTTTCTCCTCCTCATCTTGGGAGTGAGAGGGGAACGACAAGGCGAAGCAAATCGCAACTCCATGAAGTCACCGCAGGTCTAAGCGGGCCAATCCGCTGCTTGCGCTTTGTAAGACAGATTGGAAATAGACCGAGACATATCATAGTTCAAATTACACACCGGGACTCTGAGAAGACCGGAACATAGATCTCACATTTTTTTTAGTCAGTAGACAGGGCTTATCCAGCTCCGTAATCCAGGCGTCGTTCTAGAAGTCTGGTTTAGTTAGCCACGGCCTTCTCCGACATCCTATTTTATTAATGGCCCTCGGGTATACTTTACTTGGTTGTTTGTAGCTCCGATTAATCTCGAAACAAGAAGGTCGATCCGGATTAGCTCAGCAATAGTTGGCCTTCACACTGTCGTCTATCCCTCGCCTGGTGAAAGTTTTCGGGCTTGGCATGATGTAGCTTACCATACTGTACGTAGGGACTCCGCCCTGTGTATACAGCGCTGTCCAATACAGGAAAAACTTCTGGCTATTGGGTATCTACAGGGCAGATTACTAGTAACTACCTTCAACTAGGTCCAGAGTACAAATGTACTATGTGAAATAGTCCGCAAGAAGAGAAAAAAAAAATAAACGCCCGAACTGGGACTCGAACCCAGAACTTTTCGGTCTCCTGAAACCTAACTAGATGTTAGGATTAAAAGCCGAACACACTAACCAATTGTGTTATCCGGGCGTATTTGTTGAGAGATGTTTCCGTCTAATATTTAATAGCTGAATGTTCCAAAACATCCTCCACCAAAGACTTGTGGGTTCTTTGCTGGCTCTCGAAACCTCAAAGCGCTTTGTTTCCTGCGATACTCTTTGTGTGATGTGTGACGTTATGTGGAATGGGGTATCTGTTTATATGCAAGAGGCTTTTGGGTGTCCTTATCTTCTGTGGTGGGATGTTTGGTGTATTTTATCCTAGTTGGGATTGGGAATCCTGGATATATAGAGGTTGGTGTATATACATACACCCGATTCCTATTAGGTATTTAACCACCACATAAGAGCCGTGGAAAATAAAAATTCATCACATAGAAAGCAGAGATCCTAACCTGCAAAATGTCATATCATACCCCAATGATCCTAACCTCCTGAACTGCAAACTCTCGCCTGAACCTAGTGTCCCTCCCATATTCTCATAATAAGGCCCCCCACTATCTACCTCCCTCACCATTAGGGATCAGGATACAAACATACACCCAACACACCGTGAAGTAATCGTATATCCCCCAATACATCATACTAGCAGGGGAGCCATTCCCAAACATGATATTGACGTTAGTGAGGTAACTGAACCCCAGAAAAGTTCAGGTGTTTCATTTCCCTGTTTCTTCTGTGTTTTCGCCAGGCAGACCTTGGCACCAGCCCTGCTGACGCTAAATAGAATGTTAAACCTGCATAGCTAGATAGCTCTTCAACAAGAATCTTCAGTGCCAAGTTATTTGCCCAAGGCCATCATATCACATGCAATGGAATTAGCCCAGGTGTTGGCTAAGCCACGGTCTCATTGTGTGTGTTTTGATCCTTCTATCCTTCTATCCTCCTCATTCTCTTCCCCTCTTCCCTCGATGGCCTCTCTGGCCCCCTTCAATGTATGTATATGCGCAGCCTACCTACTCCTATGTTCGCTGCCTTCAGGACTTCTTTTACGGGCTCACGAGACCTCCCATACATCATAGTGTATCAAGGTACAAGGTGTAGCAGATGACATGAAATTTTAAATCTATATTCGTAAAGCACTAGGTATAGTGTCTTCTAGCTCGTATCCCATACTGGCCTGGATTTTATCATCAGATGCTGGAGTGTAAGGCTGTAGCTGGGTTTCCCTCATTTCCCAACAAGGCCAAAAAGACAACCCCTATATAGTATAATGTCGCACAGATAATCCCCACAGAGGATGTGTCCACCCTCTGTTCACCTTCCTTCCAAGATTTAACAATAGTGGGAACATTAGTCCTTAAGAAACAAAACTGGGCCCAACGACTAGACGCCTCAATCACCTGCTTCATGGAATAGTCTGATGCAACATTCGTAGTTACAGTACTTTTGACATCCAGTGGTCCAGCTACAGGGCCGTACAAGGGTCCAAAGAAGCAATATCAGATCAACGAATGATAATAATGTGCTCAATGTATGAATTCGAAGATAGTGATGATGTCCAACGGAGAAAGCTGAAGCGTACCAGGCCAAGGGTAGCCTTCATGCCTAACCCAGGATAAAATCAAAGCACAAGTTATTAACCTAATCTTCGGAGTTCAGATAAACATATGATCACACCCTTGATATACGGCCCAGCTGGCATCCTGAGTAAGGTACTATACGGAGTAGTTAATTAATCACCGTAAGTATAGCGCGTAATTATCACTACCCCACCGAGGTTTGGCCTTTCACCTAGGTATACTCCTGGGACCAGGAATTGATATTCAAACTGGGAGATTGATGGCGGACGCCCTCCCAAGGCTCATTTACACAGGTAAATAAACAATAGTACGCAGAACGACGAAAAACAAAATATAGCCCAGATAAAACCCAACAATCTGCGGTAACCTCATGGATGCATACACGGTGCTTTCATAATAGACAATACAAAAATAAGAAACCTAAAGTTTACGCTGATATCTAAGTCTAATCAATCAAACACAAACGAACCCCAAAAATGCCCTCGAAGTGCACATATCTCTGCCCCCGGACGGGGTGATAGTAGGTGGAGGCGTGGGGCCCGACGTGATGCGGTGAGGACTGTTCGTTGGTGTGTCCAAGCATCCCCAGAAGTATCCGGGTGTCTCGCACGTTGAAGTTGCAGTAACTGTGCTGGTGGGGTCGCGACAACCAAACCAACCAGGGTCAGCACACGATGTAGTGGTCGTTGTGGTTGTTGATGGAGTAGTCGTGCCAGGCGGCGTCAAGGTTGCGGAGGTGGTTGTTGTGGGATCCTTGCATCCAAACCACCCAGGTGTTTTGCACGTGGAAGTTGTTGTCGTCATAGACGCCGTCGTAGTCGTGGTAGTCTCGTCCAAGCAGCCCCACCATCCAGGAGTCTCACAGGTGGATGTTCTTGTTGCGGTTAGGGTTGTGGAAGTGGTCGTGGAAGTTGTCGAGGTAGTTGTGGTAGTCGTGGTGCTTTCAGACCCATTGCTGCGGAAGAACTTCCATAGCTCACAGTCGTAGCATTCCTCCTCTGGTGCACAGGGTGGCACATCATCATATGCCTCGAGGACATCTCTTATCACAGCCTTGATTCGATGTGTTCCCATTCCTACACGCCAACCCTTATCACCAACAGTATCGTATACACACATCTGACCGGTATGACAGGCAGACTCCAACGCATACCCGCCCCAAGTGCAAACCGAATTGACTCCATTGCATGTACCCATGTACACAGGGTCTGCGGTATGTCCGAAGTGATAGGACCCTGTATACTGTCGTTTCTGGGGTAACCTTGGGTCATTTCCAGGAGGGCTGGGTAGACCGAGCCGAGCTGCCGGTAGGGCTTCAGGAACAGCTTCAAAAGTGACCACAGGCAGCCCAAACGTCAGTCCAAGCAGGCTTGTCATGGCGCCACCCAGAGAGTGGCCAGTCAACCAAACACTAGAATTCGGATATAGCTCTGTCACATTAGAATAAAGGTCAATGGCGGCTCGGTAATATCGATTCTCGTCAGTCATAGATTCAATGATACAGGTCAAATTTGCTGTGTATGGGGACTTCTGACAATCACAAACTTGTCTCCAAAGATAGGAGCCTCCTTGCCCACAACAGCAACTGAAATAGAGATTATCGTTGACTTTGTCGTTCGTGGTAGTGCCGGCCCCATCAAAAAGAGCCGGTGAGGTGCCCTTCAGCGAGATGACAATTGTGCTATTCTCCTTATCTGCGTATATATGCCCTCTTAAGCCATCTCCTTGCCAGCCGAAGCTTCGGGAGTAATTGAACGGACCGTTGATATCCTCCCAATCCTCCGTGCCAGGCTCCTCAACATAATCATTCTGTGTCATCTTTGCAAAAGTTAAAATGGTTTGTTTGTCTGTGATGTTTGGGCCGGCGAGTGTATCCATCACCCATTCCGACGGTGATAATACGGCAGCCGAACCGGACAATCTTGCGGTCTTTAGATGAGATTCGATGACGGAAAGACGTCGGTCCGCAAGCCGTTGAATAGTAAGCGGAGAAGACGAAGCAGTTAAAGGGGTATTGCTAAAAGCTACAGGCTTATCCTCAGATTCATCAGTTGAGATAACCCAGAGGCGGGTATCAGGCCTGACGTCGAGTTTCCTGTGGAGATTCGGATGTTCGTAGGCTCCTCGATGGAAAATATGGCGAAGCGTCTTGTGCACGGTCAATAACCATCAACAGAACAAAGAGAAGAGAGTAATTACAAATTCATGTGTCCCACAGAGACTTGGAGAGTCTGCAGATGGAATCCGTGGGGGAATCAGAGGTATCTCGGGAGGAGTGAAGTAGCCGGGTTGATAAGCAGGGACGAGGTTAGGTAGTGTTGTGAGGGAGAGGAGGAGTCCAGCAACGTTCCTCTTGTGAATGGCGCGTTTCCTTGTTGACCTTCGAGATCCTGCCATGATGGACACGATAGAGATATAGAATACAGCGATACCGTTGTCCAGGCCAGGCAGGAAAGGAGGATGGTTCAGGCTGAGGCATATCTGATCGCTATCGGGAATGACGCAGCGCGGGTCGATCAGATGAGGAGACAGCACGTGATTGGCCACTCCATCGAATCCATCTCGCGTTGCTCCTCTTTCCCACGCGAACTATTGCTTCACGCAGAGATCTCATCATTGACCAGCTAATTCTCGGGTTTTCCGTTCAGAGAAGTGGGAGCAGTCAATTTCAAATCCCACTGCCAGTATAGGTACCTTGGCACAATACTGGAAGACATACCCGAACCGGGTTTTTGGTGGTGTTACACTTGGGAGCTGGAGCTTGACCTTGCTGCTGGAAGTCTCGAGTATACAGAGCAGTAATGTCCTCCCATCCTCTTGTAAATAACGACTCCCGAGCACCCCGTCTGCATACGGCTCGATCATTCACCAGGCTTGAACCGTCGACCGTGAGCCCCTTTGCTCGGAGCAGGGCGAAGACAGTCCAGACTCTGACGATCGCAGAAAATATAGACTCTACGGAGTTTCCGATACCTCTTTCTGCAGACTATAATGAAGATGCAGGTCCCGATGTTTTTGAAAAGAGGGATTCTTCCGATTCGGGACCTGGGGATGGCGAACAGCAGAGTGGGGAGATCGCTGCCGCGGACCAGCTGGAGGAGCTTCCAATTGAACTGATCAGTTTGACTGACCGGTAAGACTAGATGCTTCCTGTCTTTTATACTACATTGTATGCTGACAGTCCAACTCCTGTGCTGTGTAGGTTTATCGATTCCCTAAGTGCCAAAGTGCACTCGTCTCCTCCGTCCATTGAAAAGATCTCGGATTTCTTCCAGGATTTTTACATTCGTGCAGATTCACATATAGCAACCCATATTTCCGCACTTGCCTCTCGAATAAATCGTGATTCATCTTACCCTAGTACGCAGGGGAGATCGCGTAACAAGCAGGATGGTTCGGAAAAAGTAACATCCAGCCGTCAAATGCTGACTGCCTCAGAGGTCACAGAGAAGAGGAAGGCTCGCAAATTTCTTGCCCAGAAGCAGGTCGCGCTGGAAGAGGCCGTGGAACGAAAAGCATGCGAGAGTGTCTACGACAAGATATGGCAGCATGAGAGCTCTCTAGACAAGGTACAAGACGAAAGGTTACGATCTAAGACTGCAGCTCTTGCTCTGGTTGGTATTAGCATGAAGGATCTAGGTGTTGATATTGATACTACGGCAGTCGATGAAGTGAAGCAGAAGGAGGCCAATGACGGCCTTGCCATGGCTCAAGGACACCTGAAGAGAATGAACGACGAAAAATACCCGCTTGGCAAGCTTCGACATCTGGTGGCTGTACACAAGGCGATCGTTGAGACGTTGACCAAGTTGCTTCCATCTACATCTTCCGCGGATGAGATCTTACCTACCTTGATATATGCCCTTATAACTTCCCCAACGGAGGATTTGAACGTCGTCAGTAATCTACATTTTATACAGCATTTCAGGTCTTCAAGCAAAATGGACGGTGAAACTGCATATTGCTTAACTAATCTCGAAGCAGCAATTAATTTTGTGGAGAATGTGGATCTCTCTAGCCTGCGTGCGGAGGAGACACAGGATGGACATCTGAAAGTCGCGTCGGCACCAGCCGTGCAAACGACGGATCGATTATCGGCTGAGAAGGGAGCAGCAACATCCAGTACTACATCAATATCAGCGTCCCCGGAGTTCTTGGTACCATCAAGCCAGGATAGAATGGCGGCTACACTACCCCTGCGTCGGCCATCTCCATCCCCCCAACAGCGACGCCTGAGTAATCTATTTCAGCCTCCTTCAAAAGTTTTTGGTGCTGCAAATGACGCTGTCCGCAACACGGCTGACCAGAGCCTGAAAAATATCGGCGCCACGTTAGATAGTAGCCTGAATTTTGTTTTGGGTCGCCTAAAAGAGTTGCAACCAGGTACAGATGGGAATCACCCTGTATTGCCCAAGACTCTAGCCGAAGCTCGCCATTTAGTCGCCCCTCCTTCAACGGTCGATAACAAACAGGCGGCCAAAGATGACCAACCCGTGGAAGAGCTCGTCGATGCAGATCGGCTGTCTCAGAGACAACAAGCTAGGACCGAAGACCGATTCATTGGACTTGTCAGTGGACGGAGAACACCGCGGGACCGCAGTGTCGACAGCGCCAGAACCCAGGGTAGTTCCAAAAGATCTGTTTCTGGTGTGGGGGCACCAGGCTCAAAGAAAGATGAAACGCCGTCAAGCTTCTTTCAATCCACACATGTACCCTCTTCTTCGTCGACTCCGACTCCTTTCGAATCCATGAGGAACTTTGGGAATACTTTTAACCCACTCAGCCACATCCCCGGTATGATCAGAAATTTTGGCCGCGCCACTACCGAGCCACCTAGAGAGACCCCATCCCCTGCTGCATCGGAGAAGACTACGATGCCCTCGATATCAGTTGAAGACGTTCCAAGCATCTCTGGTCCTCTAGCCAAACTTGAACCACCTATTCAACGTTTTCTGGAAATCGAAGACGCTAGTGACCTTAAGATCAGTGATGTGTCTGTATTACTTGAGGATTACAAACGACTTGCCTCTGCGCTTTTCAAACAAAACTCATGAAATCTGATGAACTGTGTTCTAATCGCATATATTACCTTTCCCCCTCCCTTTGACTTCAGTTCTTGCTCTTCATTCGTTCCTTTTCTAAAGCAGGGCCGGCGCCTAGTGTATCGCAATATTGAATATGGTTTTGGCCATCAAGCCGCTCGCTGGCTATGACAGGGTTTTGGTTTTGATGTATATTATTCAAGTATGGCTTTCCAGGGGAACTTTCCACTTTCTAGGTTACTAAATGAAGGCAAAAAAAAAAAAAAAAAAACTTAGTATGAAACAAATCTGCTGGCTAAATGGGCGAGAATAAGATGGTATATGAGGGTTCAATCATATCATTTTGACGCAAAGGTAATAGTTACGTAGTAATCATGATTCCTCATCTCACTTTCTATCCCTTTCCTTTGACTGAATGCAATAGATGGTATGTAGTACAGGGTATATGACATACTGCGTGCATGATGGCTTAAAAAAAAAAATAACGAAATAAACTCCATTTAATGCTCACATGCAATAGACCATAGTTTGGCTTCCCGAATAACCACCTGAAAGAATAAAACAATAAAACAGGGCTGGAAGTAAAGACAGCCACATAAATCTGCCAGCGTAGCATGAAGTTCATGCCAATGCCATATCGAGTCATCCCAATTCTGATTAAGATGATGACAGGAGAGATGTATTCGATTTCAGACCAGATCGCACGAGAATAAGCCTCCAGCATTTCATAATTCTCCTCAATGAATGCTGATCAGGTAAAATAACGACATTATCCGCACAGTGGGAAAGGTATAAAGGAAAGGATGTTATCACGGACTTCTTTATTTTTGGGAGTCAGGCGTCTTCCCACGTAGCACTCCAATACCACCCTCTCTCATTTCTAGTAATTTTGTCGACAGCTCAGAATCCTGTTGCTCGACTTCGTCATGTCGACGTTTGATTTCAGCCTCAAACAAAGCAGCTGTCTTCCGTCGAGCCTGGCGTAGCTCCTTCATTTTTGAGAGTAATGCAGTGAAATGGTCGATAATCTGGTCTCCGCATTCTTCCCATTCGGTCATAGATAGCTTCGAGAAATATGCACGACGTTCTTCTTCGGAAAGCCCGAGAGCAAAGGAGACCCTGTCTTTGGGTGTATCCTGAACTTCTTCAGCTGTGGGGGGTGGAGTAGTAGTGGTCGTTGTAGAAGTAGCCTGCGATGGTGCTGGAGGGGAAGGAGTATAGTCAAAGGGTTCAGCTTGAAGATCGCTGAATGACTTTTGATATAGGACTTCTGGTGGATAATCCGCTTCTATATGTCTCTTTTTCGGAAGAGGTGATGGAGGGGCTTCTTGTGTTGTGGATGAGTGTTTGCTGAATATTTCTTGATTTCTGTCATCGTTATCGTTATCAATCCCATTAATGCTGTGTTTATTTAGAGCAATCACTGAAACTGGACTGTCATTTGTATCACTGTCGCTTCCCCATTCGCCCTCGTCAGCGGGGAAGACAAAGCCAGTTGACCTCTGTCTATCGTGCTGCGGTCGTTGACCAGCAGTTTGACGCGTTGGTGACAGCTCTAACTGTTCGAGAAGGGATGGTTTTGGTGGACTGAAGCGTGTCCTCGGAGTAGTTGTCATACTGCGAGGCAGAGTGATCTTCCTGTTCGGTAATGACCGGCTAGGGTTCCTGGAGCCCGATGCTGTCGAAGTCGGTATTGCGGATAAGCGGAACTGTTCTTCAGGACCTGAATTTGTAGACTTGGTGAGAGCATGAGTCCTTTTACTAGCGGCCCAGAAAGTCTCCAACCGCTTGCTCAAGGGCTGGTCCTCCACAGACCTGCGTTTCTGACGACTAGAAAGATACCAGTCATCCACAGGAGTCTTCTCATCCCCCGTATCATCCCCAGGTACAGATGTAGGCTGGCTTCCTTCAGTAATATCGGCATCATCGGATTCAAATCCCGCTGTCTTCATGACTTGGTCCCCGAGATTCGTATGCCAGGCGGCTTCATGTACCCGTCGCGAGTGTTGTGATTGGTATAAGGGTCTTGATTCCGATCCATCATCATGTTGATACTGTACATCTTGTCCTGATGGCACATGTTCATCAGCACCCAGGACGCTCGTGCCGGCTATAGTAGAGTCATCAATCCCTTCCACGTCGGTGTCAAACATATCCCTCTGCATTGCATCTTCCTGGGTTTCATAGTATTCTTGGTGTATCCTTCCATTTGTTCTCGACGGTAATTGTGTGATCAATTTCGTTGTAGGAACTCCAACTTTCACCTGCTCTGCTAGGGCCTGCCGTGATGGGAAGGAATTCGAGGTGCCGTTTGCGGGAGAGGGAAATTGACCGGTCTCCTTAGAGTGGACATAGTCTCCTACCCCCATCGTCCTTGTTGCAGCAATTCGGCAAATATTGGGGGGCTGATGAATAAAGGATAACAAAATGTGCGCCCACAGCCTTCCAGATTATCTGGTGATGTTGAAGACGAGTTGTCTGATGGAGATCCAACTTTCGTAGTCAAACTTGAAGCAAGCTCCAAACGCGATGCGCGCGGATGGATCGCGAGGTCACATGACAAACTGTCATTCCCTCGGGTCCAGGACCGTATTAGTAGGCCATTCTCTCGATATTACATTTGCATAATCTACTTTAATATGCATAGAAGAAGAACATAAAAATATTGCAGTCCAAATTATACACGTCCCTGAACATGTGTCGTTAAATACTTATAATGGCCTAAAATTTGGTATCTCTATCTGCGCTGACCTGCTTTTGACCCTTCGAGATATTAAGACGAGTTCACAATGAGGGGTTTGGGGAATTTGGATCGTCAATCCGAAAATTTTCAAGGGTACTTGTCATGCTCCTGCCACGTTGCCTAGCTCTCTCAAAGAATTTTCTCGATTTCTGCAACTCGGCCTCTCTCTGTTCCATTGCGAGTCTCTGCTCTCGCCATGCAAGAGTCAAACCGGGAAACCCTTCCCTAACCTTAAGATCATTATCGTAATCGGCATTGGGGAGGTCCAATTCTTCCTGCGGCAAAGAGGAGATGAGAAGATCGGAGACCCAAAGTGAGACCATCGCTCGAAGTTCTAATAGCTCCTGGGAGTCAGAATACGGAGGGGATGAGAGTATTTCATCCATCCTTGCCGCAATTTGCTGCGCCTGATCTCGTTCTTTATCATCGACCTCGGCGAGGAGACCTCGTCGTCTTGGCCTTTCGCCATGTTGGTCCTCAAACTCTGATCCGGTCTCCTCATCTTCCGAAAACCACTCAGATTCTCCAAGGCGACACTGTATATCTTTCCTGGCGGCATTGCATTCTTCTTGAACAACATATATCCAAATGCCGAACATTGCGGGATAGAAATGTAAAGAGGATATCGCGTCAGGCGCAGCCTTTCGAAATGGATGCTGAATGATAAGTCTCTCATAATATCTTTTAGCGTCTTCGAACCCGGCTCTAGTAAAACAAAGTCCAGAGGCATCTGCCGTTCCATGATGTAGATTTCCTAAGCTTCCGGACCCGGGAGTGTTGTGAGATATCCGATGGCCCCGCCGTAACAGGATCTCCGCTCCGATTCCCCATCTCCCTTCGTTGCGCACATCGATGGGCTTGCCTCCGAACTCCTCGCGAAGAAGTATCCCCCATGCTCTCCCAGCGCGGACGTAGTCACCCTGCAGAAGGCACCGATGCAGTATGGATGTGACCACGGCAAGATGTTGCAATCGGAGATTTCCCTGGTAAGCCGCAGACTGTGGAGGGTAGAGTGGAGGCGATAAAGATGGTAGTTGTGCGATGATATGATTCTGCGTTTGGCGACTGGAACGCGTCCAGTCCCTGGGTGCCCCATGGGGGAAGTTACCTGAAGGCAACTCCTGATCAAAGGGGAGACCGGCAATTCGATACTGGTGGGCTTCTTCAGGCGACAAGATCAAATCAGTACCGGAAAGAGTCACACCGGAATCAGAGACGGCGTCTGTCGTTTCTCCCCCTACATCTGAGGTATCTTCATCCCAGTCCTCGGAGTGTTTTCTTCGTTTCCTAGGCTCATATCGAGCAACGCGCACACTCTGCGGTTGTTGTGACAGTGGAAGTGGGAGGGAGAAAGCAGAAGCGGACGGCTTGAAATCCATCATAACCCAGAGCTCAAGTCTAGGATATTTTTCAGAGCATGTGTGACAGAAACTGGTTCGTAGCTGTTAGCATTGGCCTTGTCATACCGGATATCTTCGTCGCAAGACACATTGCGCCAATACCCGGAAAGAGGATCTCAACGGTCCATTTTAAGGATGATAAGATCCGGTTTGTTCTGTCCAGCTCGATGGTTGAACAAGAAAATGCCAGGGACAGGATGCGAAGTCCGCAGTTTTTTTTTTCTGCCGCTTGTTTCAGGCAGCGGAAGACGCCTGAGGCAGCAGAAGCGAACTGCAGTAATACCAGGCCAAGAACTTGGGAAGAAAAAAATAATAATAATAATATAACCGACCCCTACGGTAACCTTCGGGGTCGCGCGTATTGCGCGACCCTGACAACCACCCGAGCACCCCAGCCACCCGAGCACCAATTTTAGACCCCCCTTCTAGCTTCAATATCTCAACGAATTCTATAGTATTTAACTTCAAAATATATTTAAACTAAAGCTCTACTCTTCAGCTTGGGCCCTAGCATGTCGTTGCCTTCGTATAATAATTCCTCGTCGAATGCATACATCCAGCAGCTCTGGTAGGCAACGCTTATACTTAGTCCTCCACCTCTTTATTTCAGCCTGCTCATTAATATTCGCAGTATTTCGATTTATAGCTTCAAGCTCTGAGCTTGATACTATGCCTCCCTTGCGAATCCTGCGCCTAGAGGCCTGTGATCAAGCTGCGCGGTCCCTAGCAGCTTTAATATACCGGTCAAGCTCAGCTTCGATAGCAGCTGAATATGATGCTAGCATACTACCACCATGAATAAGCAGCTCTAGGCCCTCATTAAATTGATCCTTGTTGATATCATGAATCTCCCATATCCTATCACCAATCTCCCTAAATCATTCAGCTTTTTTTTGGCGTACTGCCCCAGGAATCAACATCATTGGTATTGGTGGATGAAGAGGATGGATGATGTGGTTGAGGCATTTGATTGAGTACAATTGATGGATTGAATGGTATGATGCCAGTCTTTTGGAATCCATGCCGAATAGTACGCTTTTTGAATGTCTTCTTGCGAATTGCCCCTAAGGCATGAAGGAATTCAACCTTAGTAAATTTACTGTATTCTGAGTAGGTTGCATCTGCAACTGCTTCTGAATGCCAGTGCTTATATGCATGAAAAACACCAACATCCAATGGCTGCAAGAAATGACTTGTATATGGAGGTAAGAAGAAGGTGATGATATTGGTCTTCTCACAGAATTCAACAAATTCATGTGTTAGATGGGAGCCGTATCCATCACATATAAGAAGGGTATATTGACCCTTCCTATATCTTTTAGTATGCCGATAGAATGACTGAATCCATTGGAAGGCAATTGTATCAGTCATATAGCCATTTTCTGATACTCCAATTGAATAGTCTTGTTGAATATCAGCAGCTTCAAACCAATTTGTAAGTATACAGCTACCACTCATGAGAATAAGTGGTGGGCAGGTCCAGCCATCTGCATTGACTGCTTCAACCACAGTAACATATTCACAGTTTGAATTCATCCCAATATGAGGCTTATTAATATTGAAGTCCCTGGTAATAATCCATTGATCACAACCAACACTGATATTGAAGCCAGTCTCATCAAAATTGTAGATATCCTCCTTTAATATCCCATGGTTCTGGATGGTCTGATGGAGCTTCTGAAACCACTCCTGAATAACCTCATGATCCTCTGCACGCTTGTGGTCAAACTCTATAGCTCTAGAGCGACGTCTTTTATATTCAGGATGCCTTCCTAGCCATCAGTTTAACCATTTCTCGCTGACAGTAGGTGGAGGGGTGTCTAGGCTGGTATGGGTTGATCTCAGAATAGAATTGGCACTTGATTGGATCATTTGTGCAAGTGGCTTTATATTTAATTGCTCTAGAGTATCAACATAGTGACACAGAGCCTTTTCTTGCTCTTCTGATAATCTGGTGTTGGTTGGTGGTCGTTCACATAGATTGGACCGTCCCTTCCACCTTGCGGAGAGGGTTTGCCGTTTAACTCCATATTCACGTGCAGTTTTGGCGATATTTGGGGGATTTTGTGTGCTTAACGCGTCAATAGCTTTGAGCATTCGATCTTCATAATTTTTATTGAATTTGGGCATGGTGGTGGTGGTTGAATTATATGATAAAGTTGATGGGTTGGAATTCTACGAAGTTCTAAAATCGGTGCTCGGGTGGCTGGGGTGCTCGGGTGGTTGTCAGGGTCGCGCAATACGCGCGACCCCGAAGGTTACCGTAGGGGTCGGTTAGTCCAGAGTAGTACTCTGTATAATAATAATTGAAGGTACTAAAAAAAGGCTCATGGGCCCTCAGACGCCACCGAGCAATCCCATCCCAATAATGCGTATGCGGCCCGCAGTGGTTCGTATGCGATATCATTCTAATACTAATAATATGGCTCAGAGGCCCTGCTTCGACAGAGCCGAATGCCAGCAGTCTCGTCGTCATTAACCATCCGTATCCACTTCGTTTCTCTCCCCTTCTTCACCGGTCGATCGATCTCTTCTTCCTCCAGAAATTCTCCAGGTCGACCGGCACAAACCGCACTGCTTATCCCGTAGCATTCTTCCCCTGCATCCACCACCACCCACAGCTTCTTTTCTTTTCTAAATATCCTTCCTGACTTCTCTCCTCCCAGGGGACTCTCAATCCCCACCGATCTCAGCAACATCCTGTGGTTGTGTGAGGACTGAGCTGGGGATATCTATCTCGCTGCGTTGCACTGTGGTTACTCGTCCAGCCATACAGCCATCTCCGTCCGCCTTCCTTCCCGCAGCGACATTCCTCTCTCCTCTCCCAAACTCGTCTCCTTCATATCCCGACTATCGACATACCGTCTCCTCTTTTATCCCTCGCGCGGATCTAAGTCCCCCCTGTTGCGATCAGTTGCGAAAGACTACGTCCCTGGAACGGTGGCTGCGGGTTTTGGGACCGTTTGCCGTCAGAGCCACCAGGTAGTGTCAGCCCCGTATTGTTTAGAGGGCGTAAACGGCTCTAGAGGGCATTTCTCTGGAACGTTGGACGCTCTTCTTTTCTTTTCTTTTTTTGTAATTCCGAGATTATCAAATGGTACGTCTCATTCTTGCTGCCTACTTGCTCACAAGCGCGTCTTTACCGCCACCTTCCACAGCTTTCTTGGGCTTGGACACCTTCCATCCTCTAGATACGCCCTGGCTCAACCGTATCGTTCCCTCCGTCTTGCTTACTTCTTTTCTATTTCTAGCTAGCTGAACCCCCTTCCATGGCATTCGAAGGGCTCTAAGACCTCGCTATTCGCCCAAATCGTGCAGCCGACTACTATGGGACAGTCCTCTTCGACACAAAGAGATCGACGGCACACTGGTACACGAGAACTCTTTACACGTTTTTATGCAGGACATGGTCGGGACAATAGGAATGAAGATATGAGCAGCGGACGCGATTTTGAGTACACTAGGGAATTTCATTCCCCATCAGGAGCTGGGGTAGATACAGATGGTATCCCAAGCTCAAGCCAAGGAAATTCAGCGCCGGAGTCATGGGGGCAGCCTACATCGCTAACTGGTGAGTCAGTCGTTCCGAGACAACTGCATGGTGTTCAGCTGGAAAATGGAGTCCAGCCTGACCCGCAAGAGTACCGGTCGGCAGCATTTGCTCGTATGACTGCAAGAAGACAGTCCACCATGTCGAGACTGGGCTCCAGAATATTGCCGAATTCCGTCATTCGTGGACTGCTCAACAGTGACGAGGAGACGCCGGCGGAGGGTCAAGCTCACCGGCATGGCCTTGTATCGAGGTCAGCATCGAGATCGGATAGTCTCCATAATACCAGCCGTTTCAGCCCATTTGGTTCGCTTAGCTCCAGAGGCATTACAAGGCGACGCTCTACTGCCCGTGCCCCTTATTTTGCTCCACGCAGCGACTCCGTGCTGAACTCAGACCCCCCTTTGTACCCTACGTATTTCGACACCACTGAACGCATGTCCGATCCAGGCAGAGGATCCTGGCGTCGAAGTGTTCGGTTACATCGAGTTAGAAATTCACTGTCGAGTCCAATATCCCAGATGTTTGGCCATCAGCCTAGCCAGAATACAGGAAATCCAACACATCTCCCACGACCAGCTTCCAGTGACGACTCTGATAATCTTCACCCTCTCCCCGTTGCCCTGGATACTCGCATGGATATCACGGATCCTCCCCACGAGCTCGATTCTGTGGAGCCTGCCATAAACAACGATCATTCAATGTCTTCAGTACCTTCGACTATACCCGGTCAGGGCTCAACGAGCGTGCGGCGACTTCCTAGCCTCCTGAGAGCGCGTTCCGCCCGGGTCTTACGGCGAGAAGAACAAACTCCACTCTCTCGGGTGCTTCAGTTGGCAGCTACAGCAATTGCAGCCCAGCTGTCCGGCACTACAGGTCCGGTATTGCCAAACATACAGGCCCTGGGAAACGGTGGATTAGACGGCTCGCTGGAAAATTTTATACAGACTTTACAGAATGCCACATCCGCGCAAGCTAATCCTGGGATGCTGACTGAAGGATCTAACGCATCGGAAAATGGATCTACTCCGCCAGTTAATTTTCTTAGGGTTTTCCGATTTTCTAACCCGGAGACTTCTCGGCCATCTGAGTTATCTGGCCACCAGACCACCAATGCTGAAAATGCGCGTGGCAATGACGATAGGATGGATGTCGACGATTCCCCGGAGGGTAGTGGTGGGCGCACTGTTACTCTGGTTGTGGTGGGTGTAAGGTCGGTCCCTTCGGGCGGTGGACGCGACAATGAACCAGGCGACGCTGGCCCGAGTCTGGATGCCTTACTGGGACTACCATTCTTGTCGCCGGGCAATTTACCACGAAATCAAGAGGCTGGTGGCAATTCTATCCCACGTGTTGATGGAAGACCAAGAGCAACTTCTCGTCCTTTCATGGGAGGTCCTGGTGGTCTTTTCTCAAACCCTGATACGACACGCCAACAGGGAATTGCAAATAGTTCTCGGAGAGCCTCGGATGCGGTCAATTTCAGCGGTCTTTCCTCGCCTCCGTCCGTTCTGTCAGAGAGCCCGCCGGGACCCCATCCTCCTCCATCGACGCCCGCTGAATCTAATCTGTCAGCTGGTCCTTCGGGCTCTTCGACACCTAGTCGTAGATTGTCGACCGCATCAGCTCTACCCCACCTTCATGAGGGCCAGTCGTACCGATCTACGGTTGAACCTGAAGAGAGCGTTCCCCTTCATAGGACTCGCCAGAGGCGTCGGAGTGATTCTGAATACGCTCGTCACCGGGATCTTGGGTCTGGTGCGGTTCGGCGAAATGGTGTCGTTGAGCCCGACAACTCAGGCCCGGCTACTGGTCGGAGTTGGTTGATATATGTCGTTGGAACGAACCTCTCAGAGAATCACCCGGCGTTTGCAACTCCCAGCCTTTTCACAGATGTACGAATGATACGCCCCCTAATCGAGTGTTTCATCTACGTGACGTAAAGCTAACATATTGTTTAGAATCCAACTTACGAAGATATGATTTTACTCTCGTCGCTGTTGGGCCCAGCCAAGCCGCCTGTTGCTACTCAGTCGGATGTCAGCTCTGCTGGAGGGCTATTCCGTCTAGTGGAATATGCTGGCTCTCTTGTTGCGGAATCGTTGGATAGTGCTGGCACTATTCAGATTCCTGAGGGGGAGCGTTGCTTAATATGCCTCAGCGACTACGAAGCGGCCGAAGAACTCAGGCAACTGAGCAAGTGCAAGCATCTTTACCACAAGGAATGCATAGACCAGGTATGTTTCGGCTCTGCCATGCTTCTGAAGAATCTGTCAATTGACATTTGATACCGATAGTGGTTAACCACCGGGCGAAACTCCTGTCCACTCTGTCGGGGCCAGGGCGTGTCTGAATCATCATCTAATACTGGACCAGCCCAGGAAGCTGCTGCCTGATCAAGTACCAGCTGCACAGTCTTAATCAAACCCTTATTTGCAGAGATTTACTTTTGTGTGTCTGAATGCGCATTGCCTTCTTCCCAGAAAAGCAGCCGCATGAAGAACGTCCTTTGTCTAGCTATTTTCTTTGGATATTTATTTCGATATTATCTATTTCGCGTACAACAATGCTGGCTACTCATTGTCAGTTTCAGACAGAACCATTATTATTGCGGGAACCCTTGAATGAAAGCTCTGTCCCAGTCGCATCACAGTACGGATGACTACCTGCAAATGAGCCATCTACGCTCGGTCCCTTTCTGGCTCCCAGGCTGTTGATATTGCATTGCGAAGTCAATTTTGTCTTCTTACGAGAACAGCTTTTTTTCATTCCTGCCCCCTTTTTTGACTTTGAATTATTCTTTCATGTCTGAGTAGCATCTTGAGTTTCGTTTGTCTTTTACGTTGGCGGTCTTACACTATGGGATGGCATTGCATATGGGAAATCATCAAGCAGGGGTCTTGCCGTATTTTCTAGTTAATTCTCTTGTGTCTTGTGTCTTGTTACCTTGTCTCTTAACTTCTCGGGGACAGCCTAGAAGATTCCGGTCTTGTTCTGCTAGCAGTTGAATGTCTGTTGTTTGGGCTGATGAGCCGAAGATACACTGTTAACTGGTAGCAGCAAGGTAAATTTCCCATTAGCAGGATTTCCTGCTCGAGAATAGGGAGCAGCGACTTTGATAGTATGCAGGATAGTTAACTAGTTAACCAAGTTTACGACTGGTGACGATGACTCATCATACCACCGGTCTCAATCGCGACGCGACAGCAGGCGTAGAGAGGAAAGGAAGCAGTAAGAAGAATGTATCTGGATCATCGATCGACTGTTGATATTCTACTAACCCGCATTGCACCCTGTCTAATCTGCAGAGTCTCTATCGTTCAATTGCTAGCATCCGATCCATTCTCCAAGCGGCGGGGCAACTGAAATTTCGGCTTCATCCCCGCAACAGAGCGTGCCTTTCTTTCCATTGATCTTTCGTTTTGTGACAAACAAAAATCCAGTCTCCCAACGATCCGATAAATTAAGATATACACAATGACACAACCAATTCGCCTCACAGTCCTAATATCCGGCAATGGTACCAACCTCCAGGCAGTAATCGACAAAATCTCCTCCGGCGAACTCCCCGCAACAATAGTACGAGTCATCTCCAACCGCAAAGATGCCTTTGGACTCCAAAGAGCTACACGCGCAAATATCCCTACGGCCTACCACAATCTGGTGAAATACAAGAAACAGCACCCCGCGACGCCAGAGGGCGTCCAGGCCGCCCGCGAGGAGTACGATGGGGAACTCTCTAGGCTGGTCCTGGAGGATTCGCCGGATTTAGTTGTCTGCCTAGGATTTATGCATGTGCTTTCTCCTAGATTTCTAGAGCCATTAGAGAGTGGGAAAGTGAGGATCATCAACTTACATCCGGCATTGCCGGGGGCTTTCAATGGAGTCGTAGGTGTTTCTTTTCCGATTCCTCCCCCTAGCAGTGGATGCCCTTGTCTAGGAGTAATATTGCTAATATGGTTTCCGCACATATTAGAACGCCATAGAACGAGCACATGCCGCGTGGCAAGAAGGCAAAATCGATAAGACGGGCGTCATGATCCATAACGTAATTTCGGAAGTCGACATGGGTAGTCCTATTCTTGTTCGGGAGATTCCATTTGTCAAAGGTGTTGATGAGAATCTTGAAGCTTTTGAAAACAAGGTCCATGAGGTTGAGTGGGGGGCTGTCCTTGAAGGGCTGCAAATTGCCATAAAGGAAGTTCAAGAGGAGAAACAGCGAGGCGGGAGTTCATGAATTCATGGTTATTGCATCGATAGCTTTATACCAAATTGATATCGGGGCCACTCTGGGCGAAAGAAAAGTGTGTTCTCGACTGGGCGTCTATGGATTACAGGCCCTTTATCATTGTTAAACAGACATCTGGTTCGGTCTTGGAGTTTATCTTTGCCCTGTCCGTTACAGGGGTATGTTCGTTCTGTATGGTCCTATGGGCGAGGGCGGAGGTAGCTTGACCCGGTCCCAATGGCTCTGTGAAGAAGCCACCCGGAAGAAATATTACCTGGAGGTTTTGAACGGGATTAGGAGATGCAGCACGGTGAAAGGAGAAGGCTCTTGCACCGCCTACGTACTGGCGCTTTGTTCTAGACCTGACACGAGGGCTTAAGATAACTTGAATGCAGTCAGCGATAACTAGGCTTGGGGAGCTTATTCAGTATAGCCTGACTAGACGGCTAAACAGGCCGTACCTACCTAGGTAGGTATAAGTGATCGGCCGCATCGGTGATCGATGGATCGAGACCGTGTATATCATGCATATAATTAATTTATACAGATGTACTCTGTACTTATTATTAAATTAATTCAATATCACCACAACACGTGACAATGTCACATGATTTGCTTCAGCGGCGGCCAGCGACTCCTGCCTTCCCAGCGATTTTCAGCGTCCAGTAGCCACACGTCCCACCAGGCAATTCGACCCTGGCCTGCCTGCACGATTCCATGTGCATCATCGCAGCCAGATCAGACGCTGATTCGAAGTAGCGGGTGGACCCTGACTATCGGCCCTATATACTCGATCCGGCTAGCTGCGCTGAATCAGCGAATGCTGTCGAGACTCGAACTGGAAGCTCAGCTCCATCCCCCGCGCTCGGCGGTCTCTCTTCCTTGCACGTTCGGAGTAGACAGGTCAATTTGTCGTCTATCCCTTTTTCTTGCGACTTCTTTGGCTGAATGAACCTCTAGCCTAGTCCTCTCCCCCGTGATGCTCCTTAGATGCCGCCCTGTCTGGGTCCGACATGGCGCGCTCCAACCCCTCGCCACAAGCCGCCATGGGCGATTACCTACGTGATAACTCTTCCCCATTGCAAACAATTTCTCAGCCCGGATCAACTCAACTCGCTGCCAGTTCTTTTCTCTCGGGTAAATACCCAGATCATGTCGCACTGTGGCATAGCACCGCGCTGGTTCGCGTCCCGCAGCCTGTACTTGCAGGTGGATCAAGTTCGAGCAGCCCGGCGCAACAGCAGCAGAAAACGGGCCAGAAGAAGCACCGTCGTACAAGAACCGGTTGCTACACCTGCCGATCTCGCAGAGTGAAGTGCGACGAGACTCTACCCATCTGTGATAGATGCAGAAAGGGGAATCGCAGTTGTGTCTACCCTGCGCCAGGGGTAGCTCCTTCAAAAACTAGTAGCTCGCGTTCGAGCGCCAGGGCGAAAGCAAATCCTTCTGTGTCATCTCCAGGGAGTGACAGGTCCGACCAAGGCGGGATAGAAGGCGCTGATGAAACGAAAACTCTCAGCGCTATACAAGAGGATAATGCCGGGGCCACAATATCTAAATCGCGTTCGCACGAAACACAACACTCTCACTCTACAGCAGGGAACAAAAAGAAACCAACACCGGAGGCCGTCGTGCCTCGTTCAGAAAATAGTGCATCTCCATCGACAACTGAATCATCCATACTTGATTCACTGAGCTCGCGGTCGACCAGCGTTGGGCTCTCTGCGCGCGAGCCTTATGTCTTGCCCAGTACTATCCAGTGTTTGCCAGAGGATGTGCGATTCTACCTCAACTATCATCAGCAATTCTTGACTCATCATCATTATTTTCTAAGGACAGGCGGTGATCGATTTATTCACCAGGAAATGGTCGAGTATGCCTTGCAGTACGATCCTCTTCTCTACGCACTAGCGGGTTTCGCTGCATATCATCATTCTTTGCAGAACCCGGGTGGGAAAATTTATACATTCCTTAAACTCTACCACAAGGCTTTGATGCTGTTGCGCAAATCCCTTGGCTCGGGAGAGGAGCATGGTGAAGCAACGCTGATAACAGTCCTTGTCCTCACCTCATTCGAGGTATAGCCCAAAATCCCCCATCCCCCCCCAACCCACCAAATCTTTAAACCATCATGTTTAGGCTGGTTGACATTCTTATCTTTTGTGGCTTTTTAGGAATATATTGGCGACTGGATGAGCCTTATAGATCACCATCAGGCCGCCCACGCCTTGATCTGTGAGCTATCAACTCCCGAATCTATAAACACCAACGAAACGTACAGGCAGATTTTTTCGTGGTATGCTCGATTTGATGTTGCAGCAGGCATCCTTGCTGGAAGCGAGACCATCCTCTCCCGCGAATGGTATATCAGCAGAGAGGAATATGATGCTGAGCAGGCGCTCAGATACCCGAATGATATAGACAAACAGATCACTTACTCCGCCTCGATTATCCGACGGATTGGCCTGGACATGGCATCGCTGTATGCTAAGCTGTCTCGTGGTATGATCTCGATGGAGGAGTTCATGGTACAGAATGACCAGCTTTCCCAAAATCTGGAATATATAAAGAATATCCTGAAGCAATTTGACGACTCTGAATATACAGTCACTTCTTACCCCCACAAAGTGGCCTTGACGTGCGATGACATTGTCGATCCATATTTACCTGGCGGTCTCTACCAAGGCCCCTTGTGGAGCCTTAACTTCGCATGGATTGACCTTCTTTCTGTCACCCTAATGTTCTACTATCAGTCCTATATGACCTTGCAGCAACCGCCGCCATCAGAGCTTGAAAGTCTGGCCTTGGAGCAGTGTCGGTTGATTGAAACAATTGACCGTTGGCCCGACAAGCCCAATGGATATTTAATCGGTTTCAAGAATAGTATCTCCCTCGCCAGTATGTTTCTTCCCAATGATGAGAAACATCGTATGTGGTGCAGGAGAAAATTTGCCAAAATGGAACGAAACGGGTCAGTTTCATCAACTCCCCTTACACGAGGCTGACTTCGCGCTGCATAGACAAGCCAGTGTCTAGAACCATTTGAAGAAAACACAAATATTTGCCATAGACTAACGACAGATGCCTGTTTCTTTCATATAGATACATCTTCTCTCCCAAATTCCGAAGCGTCCTAGCAACAATGTGGCAAGTTCCTGAGATGAACTACTGGTGGCTTCCCGACGATGAAGGCTACCCCAACATTGTGCGTGAGATTCGTGCCATGACAGATGAACGGATGAGTAAACCGCGAGACAATTTCAGGGAGGACGTCCGAAACATGAAAGCCGTCTTTGGGAAATTGGATTTGGATGACCCTGGAGAGCCGTCGGAATCTGCATAGAGCTCAATGCATATACGTGAGCTTATCTTAGATCATTCACCTAACCCGTTGGAATCCCAGCTAAATCGTTCACTTCCTTGACTTTGGAGATCGGCCATTGTTTATTTACTACCTTCTACCTGAATCTGGTGTCTATTACCATAATGACATCCAGCATTTGGTTTCTTGAAGGATCTGCATTTTGGAAGCGTCTGCAATCTGTCGCTGTTTTACTCCATGCATCCGTTCCCCTCTCTTTACCTGGATCCCGGAATTTTCAGGACCAGTTGACTGCTGAGGACCCATTCTCTCCCTATCAATATTCTTTCCGGGCTTGCAACAGCCTTCCCTGCGGTGTTAACTTCTCACCTGTCATTGTTATATGAGGCTACAGGCAACCGATCCTGTGACGATTTTGCCACTTGGCTGAATGTCGGTTCGATAGACCACTGTTTCGGATTGAGTTCACGAAGTATTATATTTTCACCATATCCACAATGTACACCTCTCTCCCGCGTATATAGAATTATACATGATAGCGCTAATGTATATGTCATCATACAGCCTTGATTTCCTATATCCTTAACTAGACTCATATGGCGGGCCCCGACTACCACCAGGAAGGTATTCTGGTCCCAGCTCACCCTCAAACAGGAAGCCCTCCTTCCAACTTCCCCCCCTTCCAAGCCCTATAAAAATGACTCTCATATCCCTCCCCCGCTAATGCACCGTCGGCCCGCACTACCTAGAGAGAGAAATTGGCGCACAAGACGGAGACGACGTTCATCGGGGTTCCAGGATAGATGGGGGTTGTCCCAGTCCTCCCTTTTTTGGATATTATATTTGTCACTCCCAGTAAATCCAAAGAAAATGGACATAAAAATAAATACAAACCAATAAATATACATCCGGGGGAGAAGCATCTCCATGCTAGCACGGGCGGCTCATCTAGAATTTCCAGCGACATATTCTTTTGTAGGATATTATTGGATGGAGAAAAGGCTATAATTGTGCCAAGCGTCACTGGTATTACCCCTGATCGTTTATAGTAGAGGCCAATAGGCTCAAATCGACTGAATGGAGGCGGGTATAGGGATACTGGGACAGTTGGTTTGACTGATTGGAGGTATCATGGACCTAGGTAACTACGAATAAGATGATGCTATTCGTGCGGTATAGACCCTATTTGACTAGAATTCTAAGTGTAGAGAGTGCAGAATGAATTCAAGGAGAATTCCTTAACATTAACCCTTTTTGGATAGCTTTTCAAATACTCGAAACCGTCCTACCGAGAATTCATTGAGTTACTTCTCATAATAACTTGAAGCCCATACCGGAAATCGAGCATGTAGCCTTAATTGTAGGAATCGACTTAAACTAGCATGATGGTAGAGAAGAGCCAACATGAAAGATTGTGTATTGATCCTATTGGAGCTTCCTCAAAAGAAAAGAAAACGTCTGTTGAAAAAGAGGAAGGTAGAATGGTTTTCTTTGCTACCGAATCGTTATTGTCCCTCTCGGATATTTGAAATCTCCATTTCAGCGTGTTTTCAGAATTGGAGAGAATAGCTGGTGAGATGATGCTGGATTGAAGAGCTGTTCTCTTCGGCACTTCGTTTTCTCCTTTTCGAAAAGTTAGGGGTACGAAGGACTTGGAATCGAGGCAAGCGATTAGCTCCCACCATTCTCTGAGGCCATGCCATAGATGCTGCTGATTTCTTACTTTGAAGATAATTGTTGCCTCTCAGTCAGAAGAGTCCAGTGGCATCACCAAGATAAGTGGTCCTCCTTGTTACGATGTGAGGCGCCGGCCAAAGAAGAAGACTAGGTTGTTGTAATGCAGGTTGGAGATTGATGGAGAGGGAATCTAGGGGGCAACAGCTAGTTAACTAGTTAGTTAGGGTTATGTATGATATTATGTTGGATCACGTGGGATTCTGCCGCATAGGTCCGCCCTCGCTGACCCTTTTCACCACGTAGGCCTATCTAGCTAGTTACCAACCAAGGATACACCTCCATTATATAAGGCTTAGTTATAGCTTTAGCTTACCTACAGAGTACTACAGTAACTGATGCACCCTTTGACAGTCTTTGATTGTCTTCCAAACCCTAAATGCCAAGACGCTAAACTACTTTTGTAATTATTTCAAAAACACCCGAGTTCTGTAGGACATCATCTAAAGCAAGTGTTCGAGCTTCAAGGAATCCAGCTATGCATTCAATACAGTCGTGTATGGATGATCCGACTCTTCCCCTCCCTTTCGTGAGATCCTTCAAATATCATACTCCACAAAAGGGCCAATGTATTACCAAGCAACCGGGAGTCAATCACAGTGGGCTGACAAGAGGGCTGCTCGGCCTTTCTTGGATGGAATCTCGCTAGCAGGAACAATAGTCTCCAAACCCCCAGCTAACTCACCTCCTCCCTCATTGCCTTCACAATCCTGCCCCCAAGGTAAAGAATCCACATCCACTTCCCAGCCAAGTAGGCATCTCAGCACCACTCCGGCTCCAGCTTTACTCATAACGATGTTCATCTCCTTGCATCTCTCGTCGCAGACACACTCCACGCATCCCTGCGGGACAACACACTCGCATCCTTCAATTCTCGAGACAGCACGGCAGAGAAGCATATCGACAAATTCAAACGCCTTCGCCGCTATCCCAGAACCGCAGGAACCGCCCTTAGCATCGTAGAAAGTCAAACGTGCCGGACGTCGCCGATGGGGCGGTTGGAGTATCTTCTTTAGAGAGTTATTGTCAATTTCGGGACCACGCATGTAGACATTATTATTGTTATGACTATTTGCAAGTCTAAGTTCGCGACCTAGTTCCTTTTTGGCCACTTTGCATTCTGTTCGCACGTCCCCCGGCGTGGAAATGACGAAAGAAGGGAGTAGTGAGAGAACAGCATGTTCGGCGGCGTGGATGGCGGCGGCAATATTGAGGTGTCTGGACCGTAGAATCTCTAGAGCCTTGGAAGGGACGTCCAGCCACATGCCCTTAGTTAGGATGTCGATTGGTGGGTTATCGACTGCGACTGCGTCGAGGATGCGGCCGCGTTTGTCGACTTTGAAGAAGCCATAGACGGCGGAGTGGATCTGGATAGAGCCGTAGAAGGCTCGGCAGAGAGAAGTGGAGTTGATCAGGCGCTGGGATTCTGTTTCGATTGGGTCGATGTCCGTGAAGTCGCGCTGCATTGTACTCCAGTCGACGTTGACTCGGACAATGTGGGCGAGACGTCGGTCTGGGTTCAATTCAGTGACCAGATACGGTTGGCCTTGGTGCATGTAGATCCCGCCTTCGTAGACGCTGAATAGAGCCCGCGAGGCCTCGATTTCCTCCAGGACCAGGTTGCGGTCGTTCGTAGTGTCGATGATAGCGAAATGTTGGTCCTCCGTGTCTCGGATGGTAACGCAGCGGGAGGGATGCGGTCGGAATCTTTCATGGCAGTGGTAAAAGCCAAGGTCATCTTTGAAAAGCCTCATTGGTGCGATCTCGGAGAGTTTCTCTCCAAAGTAGACAGTGTCTTCTTCTGGACGGATAGGCATTTCAAAGGCAGCGCATTGTATATGGCCCTCGAGGATAAGCTCGTTCGACAGATCCACCTGCACCCCGCAATTCGGTCTAGTAAAGAGTTCATCTGGATTCTTCATGTAATATTGGTCCGTGGGAAATCCACTCCCGACAAGGACGGAGAGGGAATCCTTGTTTCTGCGTCCGGCTCGACCGCTCTGTTGACGCAGATTAGAAATGGAATACGGGAAGCCCATCGTGACGACAGCATCAAGGGAGCCAATATCGACACCCAGCTCCAGGGCATTAGTTGCGACGATCCCCAACAGTTTCCCTTCGAACATCTCCTTCTCGATCTTTCGTCGGTCCTGGGGACTATACCCCCCACGGTACCCCATGACCAGCTTGGCAGTTCCCGGTCTTTCCAGGACTTGGAACTCGTTGCGCACAGCTTGCAGAAGAGCCTCGCATAGTTTCCGGATCCTGGCAAATGCAATGACTCTGGCACCTCGTAGAACCAACTGACAGAATATCCGCGCCGTCTCCGCGACGGTGTCTCCCCGGCCTGAGGACGGGTCGTTAGGGTCCTTGAACGGAGTATTCCAACAGATGAACTCCTTGTGACCAGAGGGCGATCCGTCAAAATCCACCAGTTTAACATCATCAACACCGAAAATGGTTTTCATGTGTTCCTCCGGATTGGCAATAGTAGCAGAACAAGAGATGAACTTAACGTGTCTGTTCCCGACGGCGGCACATATTCGGCGAAGTCGCCGCATTATAAGAGCGACATGCGATCCAAATAGGCCGTTATAAACGTGTAATTCATCGACAACAACGAATTTTAGGTTCTTCAGAAAAGTATGCCAGGAGTTTTCATTTGGCAGGATGCTGATATGTAGCATGTCGGGGTTAGTGAATATGATCCTAGCCTCGTCGCGAATGACATTTCGATCTGCCATTGGTGTGTCGCCGTCAAAAGTCTCGACAATGATGTTCTGAAGTCTGTCATCCATGTACCGTAGAAGATCTTTCATACTGCGTCGTTGATCTTGTGCCAACGCCTTCGTTGGGAAGATATACATTCCTCTGCTGTCCGGGTCTCTTTCGAGTTCATGGAGTACGGGAATCTGGTAGATCAACGATTTCCCCGAGCTTGTGGAGGTAGAGACAATGACATTATGACCCTCGTACAGGTGGTTAATTGCTTCCGCCTGATGTGAATATAGTTGTGTGATATTTTTTGCGTTATAAAGAGCATTGACAAGATTCTGAGACAGCTGGAAGTTCAGATCTCCGTAAACAGCAGGCTGGGCGTCAAACGCTCGATGCCCGTTCGGTACGATCTGGCCGGAATACCACTCCATTGAGCGCATCTCACTCACTATGCCCGCCATTGATTTGCGCTCTTTGGGAATCTCCGCCGGTAGCATGGACGGATCGGCAGACTTGTTCATTCCAGTTCCAGAAAGTGAGGTCAGAAGAGCATCTCTCTCCCGTTTTAATGCTTCAACCGGATCCGACCTGTTGTCCTCGCACTTAATTAAGAAGGAGTCAATCGCATCAGCAAACTTAGAGTTTCTCTTCTCAATCAGCGCCAGCATCTGTCTGTGGCCAAAAACAGGCATCTTAAGATCTTCACCCCTCGTAGCCCTGCCCGAGGGCGCGGGTTTCCCAGGCTCAGCCTTGACACGGCCCTTCGTCTGTTTCTTCAAATCCGCATCAACAAACTCGAATAGCAATGTATCCATCCTCTTCTCACGCTCATAATTCTCAAAATCCTTTCCTAATGCAATATCCCTATCCGTAGGATCCCACATTTTCCGCCTATCAAGCCCATATTCCCTGATCTCTCTTTTCTCTTTATCACAAGTAGAGGTGGCAGTCATAACCTCCAGGCTCTCCTCATCGACATATTCGAATCTCACAGCCCAAGGAACAAGAATCTTAACCATCGCGACGTCCTCAACCGTGAGCTCTCGCCCCCCCAACTGCGCCTGCACAGCATTCTTGACATTGTTGAACGTCGTCGCGAAATGTTTCCGGGTACAGCAAAATGTGTAGACAAGGTTTAACGCGCGATGAACCTGAGAGAGCTGCTTAAATGTATCCGGCCAGGGAGCGGAAGGTGTGCGGCGTTTGGATCCTTTTGAGGAGTCCGAACGGGGTGTGCTTCTTCCTCTCTTCTTGGTACTGGTATTATTGCCACCACTGCCTATTGGCACTGATGCGGGGGTTTCAGAATCTGTCTCCTTGGCACGAGGATTTCTGTCAGTTGTATTTCCATTTGTCTTGTTCTCATGCCTGTCCGTATGTCCTGCCGCGGACGACGCGTTGCTCGGTTCCACAATGTCATTCTTGGTAACGCTGAAAGTGGGTTCTTCTTGGACGTCATCATCAGGGACCCTCTTTCTTTTCAGTACCTTCACCAGAGGAGGCACTTCTGATGCTGGGCCAGCCATATCGGGGCTCCATTGTTGTTAACCTTCTGGGAAGGAGATGCGGACCTCCCGAGTTGGGACGCGAAATCACGTGTTGAAAATCCAATATTACTATAAATGGAATAGTGCAAACAGCCCATGAATGAAGTATGAGATGCCGAGCACTCAGACATTATGCGTTGTTATCACTTATCTATTTCCTAGATAAAGAGAGATTTCCTATCTACAACGTGTACATGGGAGGTTGAATTGAGATGTAGTACCGAGAAAGCTTCCCTTTTTACAGAACTCAGGCAGATCACTCCTAGGTTGTCTCTCAACATTGTCCTAGTCCTACCGAAGTCACAATGCTGGATTTCGCACGGGGGAAGCGACTTATAGTTCTTCCTGCAGGCGACAAAGTGTGTGGTAAAGCTGCTTAGCGACTTCCTCATTTCCGGTCTACGCATCGAGTTAGTCTTGATGAGAACAGTCACAAGTAGAGGCGATCAAAAGGAGAGGCAACATACTCGTAGCAAGTAAGGAACAGAGCGGCCTTCTTCAACGCTGGCAAGATTGATCTGCTTATTCTTCGGCTCTTTGCCTTCGATGTCACCGGCAGCCATGCCCTTGAATACAGGTGAGTTCAACATCACCCGCAAGACACCATCAGCCCTCATAATCATACGGGCGGTCTTCTTGCCCTCAGCTGGTTCTTTAACGTTGATCTTAAATGTACCAATGCCGCGTTCTTTCCACTTTTTCTCAGTAAACTGGAAGAGCTTGCCTTTGCACGAGAAGTATGTTTTCTCGTTTTCCTCTCCCGTCTCGACTACAGAAGTGGATATCTGAATCAGCAGCTAGCCAACGAAGGAAATACTGAGAAATTTAACCCACTGTGCTGTTCTTGGAACCTCTCGTCAGGCACCTCTTTCTCGAATTCTTTGGGTTTCGATTCTTCCACCTCTTGCTCTTCCTCTTCATCATCTGAGGTGGCTCCCAGAGGCTTTGGCTTGGAGGTGCCGAGTATCTCAGGACCTCCAGGGGAAGCGAAACTGGTTAGGCCGCCAGTCAGGGTAGTCTTTGGGAAAGCATTGCTGAAACTCGAGAAACCGGATCCGAGAGTTCCAAACCCAGAGGTAGCCGCGGCAGCAAAAGGTGAGGGCCCGGATGCAGCCACAAAACCTGTAGAAGCTGGTTTCTCCGGCTGCGATGCAGAAGCGGACTTGAAAACCGACGTTGTTGAACTTCCAAGAGAACCGAAGGGCGACTGCTCAGAACTGGCAAACGCGGCCAAGCTTGATGAGGCAAAGGCCGAGGCAGATGTGCTAGGAGCTTTCTTGGGGGACTCTCCTTCCTTGGAAGTGGACGGTGTGGAGGAAGCTAAAGATCCGAATGGGGAAACAGTAGAGGTGTTCGAGAAAGCGCTCTTGATCGGACCCTACGAGAAAAGGTCAACATGGGACGTTCTCGCCTACACACGTTTTAGACTAACCTTTGAATCTGAATCTCTCTCTTGGGAATCATCCCGGTGCCGTTTCACATCGCGCTCCCCTTTGTCCCCAAGACTTTCAGCAGACGATTTCTCTTCCGTGGATTTGGCGGCCGCTTTCCCCTGGAATTCATCCTTGTCGAGCTGATCCCTGCTCCTTTTCTTCTTGGGGCTCATAATTTTCCTCGAGGCCGTATCACCGGACAGTTGCTCGGGTGGCGTATTAGGATCTTCCCGCTTTTCGATCTCGATAGGCGAAGTCGAACCACCATGTTCAGGGTTTGAGTCCCGTGATCTTTTCCTCCTAGGACTCGAGACGTCTCTCCCTTCAGAATTCTGGACCTTCTCTTCCTCAGGTTGAATCTCATCAAATGATCGCTTCCTACCTCGGCTCCTAGTTCTACTGTCGGCTCCTTCGCGCTCCTTGTTGGCGGAAGGATCAATGGAATGATCTTCAGCAAAGCTAGGAGGCGCAGATGTAATTGATGTCTCCTTTAACTTCTTTCGAACGGGGCGTTCGCCGCTATCGTTATCGGAAGGGTTGATTTCTTCGGGAGTCTCTGCTACAAGTCTGTGGGTTAGAGATATATGGGAAACTTAGACCAAAGGACAATATAGAAAATGGATAATTTGCATCTTTTTCGTGTCTAGACACGAACAAGGGCAAAGAATATTTGTTGCGGCGCGTGACAAGGAGAACCAGGGTAAACAAGGAGACTCGAGCTCCTACCTTTCGGGTCCATTATTGACTTAGATCCTTCCTTATATTTTATTTGTAACCTTAGTGGAACTGTAACTATCGAGTAATGTCTGAGTCGAGGTTAATGGGCTTAAGCTTGAGCTACAGACGGCTGGTGACAATAGGGTGGGCTGGGCAGGAACCTGTCGAAATCAAAGTGTCAGTAAATTCATCTCACTTGTGCAGTAGACGCGACTAGAATGATAGAAACAAGGGATTTGCCTCAAATCTCTTGGGGCGTGTCAGCAAAGTCGACCAACGTCTACTTACTCCGTACAAGTGAGGGGAGGGGTCTCGAACGACGTGAATGTGAGCAATGATAAGGGACGAAACAAGGTTATGAAATCCAATTACCAGGATGAAGGCTTGAAAAGGAACGTAGTGATCTTGTAGATAGTAGATAGTAAGTGTCTACCGTATCTCCACAAGGCGATACAGATGATACCAGACGGGGTATGGAGGAGGATGGAAGGGCGGCGTTTTGTTGTTCGGGGAGTCTGTCGCCCGGCCACCGGCGAGCTCCACCCCACTGCAGCCGAGCCTGCAGGTATCCAACAGATCCGGAGAGCTGCTCTACGCCTTCGTTTACTCTAGGACGCATTTCCATTGGATATCTTGTTATTCCGATCTTATTCTTGGGGAAGGCTAATGCAAGGGAATAATGAATAACGGCAAAATAGAATATAAACCATTGTATAAATTCTCATCCTCCAGGAAAATCATATCAAGAAGAAAAGGACAATAATGCCTTCATCACCTGTTCCTCCCTTCAACTAATGAAACACAGACACCCGATCGCAACGTAAAAGACCAATAGAGGGTACACTGCGATACCAACCCGGTTTTTTATGACTCCTGAACCACCTAGAATGCTGATTCCTGCGGCCAGTGACCAGGCAATGAGCACCAAATATACCGGTATGCGAGGGATAGTGGGGAGGCCAAGAGCACTGAGCAGAGATGCAATGACCAACGGGAAAAGGGTGTAGCCGATAATGCAGACAGATTGAAAGAAGGAACTAAAGCACGAAAAGACATTGTTGTCAGTAAACCATTCGGTCAGGTAGGTTTCGCGAGACCGTCAATAAACGGGAGGGACACAACGTACATATTTCCACCTAGTAATTTAATCTGCAACGTGACAACAGCTTCTCCAATCCAAACAATGGAGAAAACACCTGAGAAGACAAGAGACGATTGATCCTTCTTAGCACGCATGGACAGAAACATGCTCAGAAGCAAGCAAAAAATTAGCGGACCCCTGAGGAACGAAAAAGAAATACAAGTCAGCACATCACAGCAATCGCGTACACAGAAGACAAATAAGCGAGCGATCCTAACCATAGATCCCAATCGCGTAATCCCTCGCTCATCCCACCCTGGAGGACAACATCGGCGTCGGGCCAACGGCCCACGAGGTTCCTAAGACCGCCGCTGCGTCCGAATCCAGGAGCCTCACCTCGTTCAGCAGCGCCGATCCCACCTCCACTACGCTGTAATAACCCCCCAAGGAGGTACTTAGGCCACAGGACCTGTCGCATCTTCTCCCATACTGCGAGAAGGTCGCGCGAGAGCGTCTGCCAGACACTCTCATCAATGGTATTCTGAGGAGCTCGACGGTCCTCTCCGGGAATTGAAGATGTCAGATAATTAGAAGAGAAATTATTCCCCCTAATGGATGCGCTCGGTTGGATATTGCCTCTCAAGGGGGCTGTATCGGAGGGTTCGTGTAACGGGTCTTCGGCCGCGATAGCTTGAGTTCGCGTTAGTACAATAGACTGACAATGCGAAGAAGCCTTGGGGGAGCGCTGGAAGCGGACAGACCATCATCTGCCTCAATCAAATCATCCCCCAGAATCGAGTCTTCGTCCCGGAAGTCTTCGCGGGAAGGGCCCGCTGCACTAGCCATCGCGAATATACTTTCTGTAGAGTATTAGGATAGGTTCAGGCTCGCATGGGCATTGCCTTCTTCGTGGACGAGTCGCGTTGAGAGATGTCGGGTTCGACAATGGCTACCATGCAGAGGGGAACAGAGTATGCTTAGTTTTGATGAATGATAAAGAACCGGTGCTGCAAGTTGCAATCGTCACCAAGCTTGCTTCAATTGCTGTTGACTGCGGAAGGCTGGAGTGGCTTTAGTTCGTAACCGGATAACATCCCTTGTCGTCCCGCTGAGTCAGCATTTCACGAAGTTCAACATAACTTAAATTAGTCGGTAAGAGCGAGCCATTTCAACCACCTACCATACCAGTAAAAACACATACAAACCTGAATAATTTGAGAAGGAGGGGATAGTCTTACTTGCTACCTGCAATATCAGATATCAGGAATAACAAGATAGGCCCTATTCGTGAAGCTGCACGTGTTTTTAATGTCTCTCATACCATCCTACGCCGCCGAGCAGCCTATATCACAGTGAAACATGCGCCAATGATCATAACTTGACTTGAAACGAAGAGGAACCTTTTTACAATGGATCTTCTCTCCATGGATCGATGTGGAGCAGCCTCCAAACCACCCCATATTGAGAAATGGCTAATATCTTATTTTCCATAGTGAGATTCAACTACTATTTCAACTGTTAGTGAGAAATGGTGTACAACTTTGTTAAATGATATGATGAGCTCAAAACAAGATATTCCCGACGATATAATCACCAGCGTGACAATGTGAAGACCTTAAGATTATTAGGAGTGGTTTGATATGGAAAAGGTCACGTGATATGGCGGCTTAGCTAATGGAGGTGTATCGTTGGTTGGTGACTAGCTAGATAGGCCTACGTGGTGAAAAGGGTCAGCGAGGGCGGACCTATGCGGCAGAATCCCACGTGATCCAACAGAGTCAGGCTACAGTCACGTGGACCCTCACAAAAGCGGCGCGGACAGAAGAGGAAGCTGGAAGGCCGTCGCACATATTTGCTACATATATGCTACCTAGGTAAACCGTTCCTTCCATTCTGAATAATGACAGAGCTGAAGTGCGCATAATTCATCTGCAGGTTGTATCATGAGATGGTATTTATAAGTATGTACAGCATACCCAGTGCCCCAATTGACCCAGGCTCAAGCCCAGCAAGCATTAGTCTACAGAGAAACGGTCATATCTATAAATACATTTTTTCCACAGAGGACAAGATATATACCAAACGCCAAATATGCAATGCATGACGCCAAGAGTCGTGTGGATCCAGTAAGAAAAGTCCTGAAACGTTGGGAAACGATGTGAGATGGATGATAGAGAGAGAATCAAGTGTAATTCGTAGAAGGCAGTATCCCTGGTGCTGGTCAAGCTTCTGCTTTCTTGCCTAAGCTTCTCCAGTACCGGATTCATCCTCCTTATTTGTCTGCCTAGTCAGCGTTTTTGCTCTGCAATGCAGGTGCTACCACGTATGACGATTTGAATTTGGAGGCAAAACTCTGGTCCGAGTACTTTTTCAATCGTTGGGACTCCTTCTGGAGCAGCTGGCAATCGGCCTCAGAGAGAAATGATTCGTTCTCTGGTTTCAAAATTGTGTCTATTAGCGCCCTTGTCCTAACCAGTACTTTCAGGGCCAGATAGCCAGGAACAGCATCCATGAAGGTTTTCTTTGCTTGTACGTTTCTAGACGAGGACACCTTGGACGGCTCTTGCACTATAGCGGCTTCGAGTTTAGCCACATGTGGGCGCAAATGAGAGACAGCAGTGGTCCTCAAACTTGACTGCAATTTCCGGCCAAGGACGTCGAGTTTGGTGGAATGGTATTCGTCTCCAGTATCAAATGCCAAGAGTGAATTGGGGCTGTCGGCCAGGATATCTACTATCTCCAGGTAAGTAAGTAATGCTCGAGTCTCGGGAAGAGGTAGATGTGAGTTCATGAGATCAAGAAGCTCATTGGCGTGTTTAAAGACGTTGATATTTTTGCGATCGCGACGACAGCAGCTGAGGGCAATATGGAATGTTTTCCTCTGTAGTTGCTCAGTAGGTATCATTTCATCACGGATTAGATCAACAGCCATGCGGCTGGAACGGCTGACACGTAGGAGTCGCAGATATTGGTGGAATGAATGTATATCAGGTTCGATATTGTATTCATGATCTTCGTGGGTAAGACGCTCCCAATAGGCCTTTCCAGTTCCGACGGCTTGAGTCATCGTTCGGCAAGCTTCCAATATCAGCGTAAGCTCCTTGTTGCCAGGCTCAAGGTATGAAGGCGTAGGTTGTTCATTTTTTCTCCTGTTCGCTGCCATCTTTGCTGGAACGACTGGGTCGAAGAGTCCCTCAAAAGTCTCTTGTTCCGGCTCCTTGGTCATACCTGTCTCTTTTGCAACTAATAAGTCATGCTCGTCAACAAATGGGACATCCTCAACTTCCCCTGCTCCCCTCTTGCGGCTCTTCTTTAACGTGGCCTTTGGGTTGTTTGCAAAGTCAGCTGGCTTATCCGCCAAGACTGGAATGCCATGCGTCTGATGGTACAAAGCAAAAACATTGTAGCAGTCGCGCTCGCTGGAACTATCTAAAAGAGCCTCGGCCATTGCGCCCACAAGAACGTTGTCTATGGACAATTGCCCTTTCTTCCACCGAAAGACAATATCAGTCCATACCCTTTTAGCCTCTAGTACACTTTGAGATTTACGTTCCAGAATTTTATCCACTTCCTGCTTTTGCATTTTCGCAACGTCTCTCTGCGAGGCTTCTCGGATAGAGTGCAAGATGACAGTGTACGATCGCCGATCTGGCGCGTCTGGTCCTTCTTCGGGTAATTCGCCAGCAACCTGCCATAACATATCCATGTCCCCGTGACGACGGCAAACATCAAGCATAGAGTTGCTGTGATAAATATTGGGGTGGGTATTTGATGCGAATGAGGATCTGTAGATAGCGTAGGCGGCCCTCACAGGGTGGAGTGCTGGATCTCGCGGAGCGCTAGCCAGACCTTTCAGCATAATAGTGTAGGTCCTGTCGTTCGGCTTCCTTCCTCTTTTTTTCATCTGCAACTCCATTAGCATGACAGATAAGAGTGGAGGTCTGGGCTCGAGGGCAGGCTACGGCCAGCCAGTATAGTGGCGAGAATGAAGATATTTGGACATACTAACATCGTTATAGAATTTAAAGGCAGCTAATGGTTCTCCCTTTTCCATTGAGAAGGTCATCAAATGGTTCCACGCCACTGTACACTCCATCCCTCGCTTCTGCGCCGTACGAACCAGTTCTGCCGCTAGGGCAATCTGTCCACTCCTTAACATTTTTGCGACACGGTCTGAGATATCTCGACGATTTTTCATCCATTTTAGTTCTATGTCGATAACTTTCCGAGAAACATCGAGATAGATTTTTGAAGATGTCCCTGCCTTTGCAACTTCAAGAAGTGATGGGGGCCCTGCATCCCGGGACCGGGAATCTGAATCGGGAACTTTATTTCCTTGACTGGATGGGGAATTGGTAGCACTATCCTCTCCTGTCTTTGCCTTCACAGTCTGCAAGTCTGGCGTAGGCTCGTCTTGTCCTAGATCGGGCGTGGAGTTGAGAGCAGTCTCATTGCCAGCCGGTCTCGCAGCAGAATTACTTGTCAAGTATACTCTTTCGCCTACTGCAAACGTACAGCCTCCAGCAAGCACACGGTCTCGGATTGTAAAGGGTAGGGCCGGGGGCACTCTGACCACCCTTCCTCGAATCGCTCGCGCCCACATCGTAACGGGGCCTCCAAACCTGTGAAAATTTGCGACTCGGGACTTAAAGATGGTCGGCTTCACGGGGAACAACTAATGCAAAGCGGCGTAGGTATCACTGGGAATCTTAGGGAAATGGCCCGCAGGTACTTGTTCATGGATTGACAACCTGCGATATGGTTCTCGGTCTGAAAAGTTCCAGGACATCTAACGAATGGACACACGTTCTGGACTTTGCAAACAGGATCAAATCAAATATTGGAGAACTGAAGATAATAGAAATAATTAAAAGAACAATGAAAAAAATTATAATAATGCCAATAATGAAACAAGGTAATGGAATTCAAAAAAAATAATGGATAGCTCGGGAAAGATTAAGCTTCCCTGGACAGAAAAGTTAATCCGAGACGGAGTAACTAGCTGCTCCTGGAAAGTTATTCCGCTGTCCACCTACTGCTCTGTAGTTACGGACTCGCTGCTTACGGAACTCTCCGGACTGTCAGCAAGAAATGGACTCGGATATATATGTGCGTGTCAGAAATGCGAATCTCTATTTAAGAATTTTCACAGTGTTGAATGAACGCCAATATCATCAATACCGCTATATTACATAGGTGTTGGCCCTACCCCGTAGCCCAACAGCACCATGTTCTCACACATCATTAACCCATTTATTGCCAATGCTCCTATGTTTGGCACTGCAAAGGCAGATCTAGCAGCAGCAGTTACGAAAGCTGGTGGATTTGGTATGTTGTTATATGGCTGCTGTACTTTGTAAGACTTATTGCAGGATAGTCAACTTACGATCAGCAGGATTCATCGGAGGTGGCTTTGACTTCACGAACTCTAGCGCGCAGCTTGTCTCCCTCGAGAAGGAGTTGTTCAAGGCAAGAAAACTCCTTGACCTGAAACCCTTGCCGGATGATGCAGTCCAGAGGCAGGACAATAGCGTGGAAAGCCTCCCAGTTGGTGTAGGATTTCTCACCTTCCATAGCGACGACGCTAGTGCACTTATCTCTTTGATATGGCGACATCGTCCACTTGGCATCTGGCTATTTGCGCAGGCAGAGAATCAACACAGGAAGTTGATTCCTTCTTTGAAATCGGCTGGAATATCCTGGGGCATGAAGATTTTCGTCCAGATAGGTTCCGTGAAAAGCGCTATTGAGGCTGTCGAAGATGGTGCCGACGTTATTGTTGTCCAAGGCTCCGACGCGGGTGGACATCAGTTTGCAAGCAATGCTAGTATAATCACCTCGCTCCCGGAGATATCTGACGCTATCAAGAGGTTGGGACGAGATGTCTCCATTCTCGCTGCCGGTGGTATAATGGACGGTCGCGGGATCGCTGCTGCACTGGCACTAGGTATGTCTTTTTTCCCCCTGTATTTATTATTGATCGCACATGCTTTTTCTGCGTATTGAAAATGATGATTCAAATATGGGCACTCAGGAGCGTCTGGTGTTGTAATGGGCACACGGGTATGCTGATTCTGGGTTCGAGCCCCAGAACATTTTATAGAGGTGTTAACACTAACACACTGCGCAGTTTGCTGCAACCATCGAGTCTTCATCATCGGAAGTGGCCAAGTCGGTGATGGTTTCTACCAGAGATGGAGCCGTGTCTACAGCCAAGTATACCCCACCATTCTTTTCTATTTAGACCATCAAGAACTGATCGAGTCCAAAGATCCACTCTACATGACGCGCTTCAGGGCCGGCCTGATTTCTGGCCTATGGCTTATGATGGACGGGCCGTGATTAGCGGCCTATACAGAGACGTCTCAACGGGAGCGCAGTCGATTGAACAGGCTGCAGACACACAGAAAAGAGCAGCAGCAGCTGGAGACGGCTCGAATATGGTTGTCTGGGCGTAAGTCTCGAATTTTGTTTCCCTCTTATTCTCACAATGAAATATAGGTTTCCTCATCGATGAGCATGAGCTAAGAAAGGATAGGGGAGCGGGAATCGGTCTGATCGAGAGTATTCTAAGTGCAAGGGAGGTAGTAGAGAAGTCACGGATGGAGGCAAATGAGACAATGAAGTCTTTATCAAACCAAGTTGGACCGTGATATGAGCAGAGTGCCAACATCTGGTGTGGGTTGGTGAATGCCTTTTCATATGCCATCAGATCATGCCATTTGATCAATGCTTAGCATTTCTTGCTCCTATGAGCATATGTACCCTCGAATGGGATCATTATTTTTACCCCATTAATGGTTTCATCCATATTAATAAAATAATGATTGGAATGAAACAAGATGAGAGTAGGACATGCCATGATCACATGTATGAGTCAGCAATTCTCACTGTCTGACGTAGTAACGGGGCATTCTTACGCCTGTCTCAAAACAGCATTATGCCAGTAGAAAAAAGACAACAGGGAGTGCGGCACTGTGGCTCTTCTCAAAAGCCGGCATGTGAAGCGTCTCTACTGGCGTTAAGCTGTCTTCTGGAGTAATGCAGCATATCGGAAATTGACGACGGCAGCGGCCGGTAGCCAGCAGCGCTCCGAGCACCCTCGAACATGCCGAGGTTCCTCAGCTTGCCGAGCTGCTCTGTGACCCCAGGCTTTCCCCAGTCGCTTCTTTAAATCATACTCCCCCTCCACCCCGGCTGCTCCTCCTCAGACTTGCCTCCTCTTGGATTCGATTCTTCTCTTCATAATCTCCTGTCCCTATCCCCCACCCCTTTTGCTGTTTCCGTGAGCTTCCATTATTTAGGGGACATATCATCCGCACACCCTCCATTCCGCTTCTTGTACTCTACACTCTCTCACCAAGCAATCTCCCTCCCCCTCTCCCGACATATAATCTCGTTGCTGAATCAAAATGTCCGAGCTGCGCTTTGACAATCAGACAGTTGTCGTCACTGGTGCTGGTGGTGGATTGGGAAAAGCCTATGCCCTTTTCTTTGCCTCGCGGGGAGCAAATGTCGTTGTAAACGACCTGGGTAGCTCCCACAATGGCCAGGGCAACTCATCAAAGGTATGACGGGCCCCATCTCATTTTGAAATAGACCGAGTCAACTTGACTAACATACTGTAACTTTCAGGCCGCAGATGTCGTCGTATCCGAAATCAAAGCCGCTGGAGGCAAGGCGGTTGCGAATTACGACAGTGTTGAGAAGGGCGACGCTATCATCGATACCGCTATCAAGAATTTTGGTCGAATTGATATTCTCATTAACAATGCCGGTATCCTTCGGGATATCAGCTTCAAGAACATGAAGGACCAAGATTGGGATTTAATCAACACAGTACACACCTATGGTGCATACAAGGTCAGGCGCACATACAGACAACCTGTGGACTAGGATACCAATACAGTGGGAACCTCGTTCATGCACTGGAACATGTGCTGACGGATCCAACAGTGCGCAAGAGCCGCTTGGCCCCATTTCAGGAAGCAGAAGTACGGTCGCATTATAAATACCGCTTCTGCGGCTGGTTTGTTTGGGAATTTCGGACAGACGAACTATTCGGGTTCGTATTCCCTGGTTTATCTCCTAGCTCATAAGAATACTTTGGGCTAATTTTAGTAGCTGCCAAACTTGGCCAGGTTGGTTTCACTGAGACCCTCGCGAAAGAGGGTGCCAAGTACAACATCATTGCCAACGTTATTGCGCCAATTGGTATGTTAAAGGCGTCTATTTCTGCCGGGGTTGAGATTCTAACGTCGAAACAGCCGCTAGCCGCATGACGGCAACTATCATGCCTCCGGAGGTATTGGAGAACCTAAAGCCAGAGTGGGTGGTTCCCTTGGTGGCATACTTGGTTCATTCCTCAAATACTACCGAAACTGGTGGTATCTTTGAAGTGGGTGGTGGCCATGTAGCTAAGCTACGTTGGGAACGTGCCAAGGGTGCTCTGTTGAAGGCTGATGCTTCGTTGACCCCCGGAGCTATTGCCAGAAAGTGGAACGAGGTCAACGACTTCTCCGAGCCCAGTTACCCTACAGGGCCTGCCGACTTCATCACACTTTTGGAAGATGGCGTGAAGCTCCCAAGCGCTCAGCCAGGACCAGAGCCCGACTTGAAGGGCAAGGTGGCTCTTGTTACAGGTGGTGGCAACGGGTACGATTCTCTGTCTTTGATATTCTTCTCGTGCACCTACTGATCCTTTATCCTTCTTTAGTCTCGGTCGCGCGTACTGTTTGCTGTTTGCCAAGTACGGAGCCTCTGTCGTCGTGAATGATCTGGTTAACCCCGACCCTGTTGTCGATGAGATCAAGAAGGCCGGTGGAATTGCCGTAGGTAACAAGGCCTCCTGCGAAGACGGCGAGGCAGTCGTCAAGTCTGCTATCGATGCATTTGGGCGTATCGATATTCTTGTGAACAATGCAGGTATCCTGCGTGACAAGGCCTTCCACAACATGGACGACAGCCTATGGAATCCAGTCATCAACGTCCACTTGCGTGGAACTTACAAGGTGACCAAGGCCGCCTGGCCTTATTTCCTGAAGCAGAAGTACGGGCGTGTTGTCAACACGGCAAGCACCAGTGGTATCTACGGTAACTTTGGACAAGCAAACTATGCTGCAGCGGTACGCCCTTCGAAACTTCCTACTTTCTCCCCATTTCCCTGCTAACAATATGGTATAGAAACTCGGCATTCTTGGATTTTCTCGCGCCCTTGCTGTCGAAGGTGCCAAGTACAACATCAAGGTCAATACGATCGCTCCTAACGCCGGTACTGCAATGACTGCCACCATTCTTCCCGAGGAACTGGTCCAAGCATTCAAGCCTGACTATGTCGCCCCATTGGTCGTGCTTCTTTCTTCTGACTTAGTGCCCGGTTCAGGCACCAAGGGTCTCTACGAGTGTGGAAGCGGATGGTTCAGCGCCACTCGCTGGCAACGTAGCGGTGGCCATGGGTTTCCTGTGGATGTGAAGCTGACGCCAGAGGCGATTGTCTCCCACTGGAAACAGATTACTGACTTCGACGATGGTCGTGCAGACCATCCGGAGGACTCCCAGTCTGGCTCAGAACGGGTGCTCGCCAACATGTCTAACCGTCAGAATGATGGCGAGTCCGAGGCAGACGGCGACAACTCCATTTTGAAAGCCATTGAGAAGGCCAAGACCCTGACATCTGATGGTACAGTCTACGATTATACCGATCGTGAGGTTATCCTCTACAATCTCAGTCTGGGTGCCAAGCGCACTGATCTTCCCCTTGTCTATGAAAATGATGAAAACTTCCAGCCTCTGCCTACCTTCGGCGTTGTTCCCTACTTCAACGCTGATATTCCATGGAGCTTCGATGAGATCGTGGCCAACTTCTCGCCCATGATGCTGCTTCATGGCGAGCAGTACCTTGAGATCCGCAAATACCCAATTCCGACACAGAGCAAGACGGTGACCTACCCCAAACTCATTGATGTTGTGGACAAGGGCAACGCCGCTATTGTCGTGATGGGCTACACAACCAAAGACGCAAGCACCAAGGAGGACCTCTTCTACAACGAAACTACAGTGTTCATCCGCGGAAGTGGCGGCTTTGGCGGATCTGCGAAGCCAACTGCTCCCCGTCCTAAGGCAGCCGTGGCTCCTTACAAGCCACCCCAGCGGAAGCCGGACGTGGTCGTTGAGGAGAAGACATCAGAAGATCAAGCCGCCTTGTATCGTCTCAACGGCGACCGCAACCCTCTCCACATTGATCCTGAGTTTAGCAAGGTCGGCGGCTTCAAGACTCCCATCCTTCATGGTTTGTGCTCGCTGGGCGTTTCCGGAAAGCATGTCTATGGCAAGTTCGGTCAATTCAAGAACATAAAGGTCCGCTTTGCCGGTGTTGTTCTACCTGGCCAGACATTGAGGACGGAGATGTGGAAGGAAGGAAACACCGTCATCTTCCAGACCACGGTTGTGGAGACAGGCAAGCCGGCTATTACTGGGGCTGGCGCGGAGTTGGTCGAAGGAGCCAAGGCCAAGCTGTAAAAGTAGTACTTCGTAGTTTGTCATATTCATGCCGGTTGGACACGAGCTATCTTATTTTGGTTTATTTTGACTGCCAGCTACTTCAGAATGTACATGTAATGGGATTTTTATTTTTTTTTTTTCATTTCTGCCTACTACAGCGTGCATGCAGCGTAGCAATGTGTCAGCGGTTGGGCGGTAATCGATTCCAACGGCGTCGGGTTAATAACGTCTCGCCCGATTGAGCGCTCACTTATCCTTCAGTCAGCAGTCTCCCTGTAACCACCCCCTTTTGCTTCAACATCTCCTTTCAGGCTTCAGTCTTTACGGGCATCCAAGTCGAAGCTCTATCGTCTTTCCTTCCCCTTTTTCTTTACGATGATGTAGCAAAACAAAAACGCCAAGATGGTGCTATCCCTACCTGTCCCCAGCTTCTCCAAATCCTCCACGTCTCCTTCTAATCAGGCCACCGACGGTAATCACCATCATCCCCTCCTTCCAGCTTCGACAGGACGATCTTCGGAGAAGAAACAAGGTTGGAAATCTTCCGCAACTCTGGAAGCGTCTCCTGGAAACCATTCCACCACCTTAGCCGAGGCCCTCCGCGGCAACCCTTTCGGAGCCACGTCACGATCTCGCGCTCTGGAGGTGTTGGCCCGTCAGGCTGACGAGCAGAAACGGGAACAGGAAGAACTGAATGATGCGCTGGATAAACTCGCCCGGATTTTCCCGGACGTGAAGGTCGAGGTGTTTCGAGAACTGCTTGTCCGCTTTGATGGGCAGAGTCGGCTCCATGTCTGCGTTGAGCAGCTGCTGAGACACAAGGAGGAATGGGTTGCGGGAAGATGGAACACACCGGACGGGAAAGGCTCAAACCCTGAAAACGTCCGACATGATGATGCTGGACGAGATACCGATGGAAATATTGTGCCTCTTGAGGAACGGTTTCGCACCAAGGAGTACAAGACGTCCGTCAAAACTGTCCTTTCGAAGGAATTTGGCAGCCTGAGCAAGAGCACTATCGATGCTGTGTTGGCGGAGGTGAATTTTTCCTACACCCGCGCGCGGCCTACACTTCGTGATCTCTCTCGGAGGACTTGGCGGGCGACCCTCCACAGCATATTACCTTCCTTCAAACGCAAGAAGGACAGAGACGACCATGTCATGCTAGTGTGGCAGCGTCATGCTGATGGACAGATGGTACCGCGGCTAAAAGAGACTGGATGCGAGGAACTAGATCGGGAGTTGCATGAGGCATTGCTTACGCCAATACTCCAGCAAAGGAAGGAGGAGCAAGAAGGGCGAGATTTTGAGCTTGCTGAAGAGCTGAACGAAAGCGAAGCTAAAGCGGCGGATTCATTATACGAATGTGAATGCTGTCTTGGGGATATAACGTTCGAACAGATGTCAACCTGCTCGACCAGCTCGCACATCATCTGCTATAACTGCATCCGACGGACGTTACATGAAGCTCTGTTCGGCCAGGGATGGAATAAGTCCGTGGATATTGAGAGGTCTACGCTCAAGTGTATTGCTCCGCTTTCACATGGCACTTGTGATGGACACTTGCACACCGAAGTCGTCAAGCGTGCTATCATTCTGGACAAGGCTGGATGGGAGATATACCGCAAGTTCGAAGACCGGGTGGCCTCCGAAACTCTCCTAAAATCACAGATGAAGCTAATCCGTTGCCCTTTTTGCGCCTATGCCGAAGCGGACTCCGTCTATCACCCGTCAGCAAGGGGGATTTCCTGGCGATTTCGCCGTGACAGTGTCATCTCTACGATTTGCTTGTTTGTCTTTCTTATTGATTTGATACCCCTTTTCGTTATTCCTTTAATAATACTCTTATTACTCGATCGTGCTTCTCTGTCCGCTATTTTCCACAAATCCCTATGTAATCTCTGTCTCAAAAGTCGCCCTAAAAGATTCACTTGTGCGAGTCCCTCTTGCGGGCAATCCAGCTGCATTAACTGCCACAAACCTTGGCGTGATCCACACATCTGCCATGAACCACTGCTACTCGACCTTCGAACGACGGTCGAGGCGGCCCGTACGGCTGCCGTGAAGCGCACTTGTCCTCGCTGCGGACTTTCTTTTGTCAAGTCCTCCGGCTGCAACAAGCTCACCTGCGTATGTGGGTATTCCATGTGCTACCTCTGTCGAAAGGCTTTAGGTCCACGCTTAAGAGGACCTGGTCGTCAAGGGCGTCGAGTGCCACCTCACGAGAACAACGTCAACCCAGATGGCGCTGCCCTTGGCCCAGAGATGAATGAGGATGAGGACGAGGACGAGGAAGAAGACGAAGAACCCGAGGGCTATAAGCACTTCTGTGAACACTTCCGCGCCAATCCAGGCTCCCGGTGCACCGAATGTAACAAATGCGATCTCTACCAAGACGTGGACGAAGAAGCCGTCGCCCGTCGTGCGGGTGAGAAAGCTGAACGCGAATGGCGGATGCGGCAAGGCATGGCTGGAATCGGAATTGGAAGCAGACACATTAACTCGGATCTTACAGCATCTCTCAACTCACAAATTTCTGTCGGCGATGCAGGCAGGGGTAGCGGCCGAGTTGGTGGCCATCATCAGCCATCATGGGCACAGGAGCTAGGATTCCAGTTTGGTTCTCGGGGAAGAGACTGGCGATATTGGCTCAAGGACGTCTGGAAGGATGGCCACTGGAAACTGGAAGGTCAGGCCCTGGTCGATTCGGTTGTCGAGGCTTTAGTGATTATTGATGAGGTGTGATGGCTTTTCTTCTTCATCTAAAATGATTCTTCCCCCTTCACTTATTTTTGAAGACCTCTTCCCGCTTACTTGCTACAACCTACCTTCCTCTCAAATATTTTTCTAATTGATAATGTACCGACCGGAGTGTTGGGGGGCGTTCTCAGGTCTTTTCACATTGAGATTTCACGAGACTTTGAAACTTTTCACTTGGATTTTTCAGGCGCGTGTGTATATGGTGGATTTCTCCAAGGGCATTGTCATTATGGTCATCCATCCACGGAGGTGGATAAGAATAGCAACGTTCGTTATTATATACTTAGTTTAATTTTTCTTTCTTTCTTTTGGGGCAATAGCTGATGGCCATTACACAAGCTGAAGCTGATAATACTACATGGTTTTGTGTCGTGCCGCCGCAGATGTCGAGAGTTCTATCTAGATTAATCATAACAACAGTACAGCGCTCCATTCATTAATTATTGCAATTGCAAGTATTGAGGGAGTAAGTCATCACCGAGACATAAGACTAGGTTTTCCCCCATTAAACCGAATACTCCCCATCTCTGGCCATGCATGAATTGAATTGAATCGAGATCACGTTCCAACGCCTTAAGAATAATTTTCTACCATCTATTTATCGTAATCAATTAGCATTGCATCCAAACGATGGATATAAAGAGAGAAAAGGGGGGGGGGAGGCTTACGAAAAAGGCTCCGAATGCAAATACACCTCATCGACTTCACCCCTCAGCACACGAGCCTGCGCTTCGGCCGCTGCGTTCCGCGTATCGTGCAACATAGATTCAGGTCCACAGACGAAGACGCCGATTCGGTTGCCGGATCCCCTTTCTGCAGATGTTGCTCCGGTAATGATGGAGGGGAGGTTTGGTCTAACCAATTTATGGAGGGTGATGTTGTATTGGCTTGAGGGCGGGGAAGGGGAAGATGTCGAGTCCTCAGGGTGGTTTATCTCCTTGTCAGCTAGTTCAGCAGTGGATTCTAGAGGTTCATCCAGAGATGAGGATAAACGGGTGGACTTCTGTTGCTCTTGAGATTGAGTGATGTACACTGCTGCCGAGGATTCGTTTGAGGCGCCGTAGGTCGAGAACAAAGCCTCCACTTCCTCGATGTACCACCGTGCGACTGCTGCAGAGCGCGTGGCAAAGACGACCTGCAGCTTTTTACGGGATGATGGTTCAGGAGCGCAGCAGCTGGTCCTAGTCGCGGGTGATGACGGTAGAGCTAGTCGACGATGGAGCGTTTCTTCGATAATAGGGAGAGAGAAGGTAGCGCCCGAGCCGCCCGAGATGACGAGAACGGTATCCAAGTGCCCCAAATTGGGTGCTGTGGTGGGTAGTCCGCCGTAGGGACCTTCCAGGAGGACTTTCTTGGTGATTCCGGGGGACTTTGCGGCGAGTTTAGCTAGACGTGCCGTGAGGCCGCCTCTGGGTTGGATGGTGAGTATCATCTCGGGAGCTTTTCCAAGTCTTTCCGGGTCGCGGTATGTGGAGGCGATGGTGAAGGGGTGAGAGGTTAGGGAATGCAGGCCAAGGGCGAAAAAGCGGATGAAGATGTGTTGGCCTGATCGCCAGGAGGTGATGGTGGGGATCTTGACTCGAACGAAGCCGGATGGGAGGATATCGAGACTGGCTTCGTGGACGCCATGCATGCAGTACGTGCGGAATTGTGCTGCGAAGAGGCTGAACATGTATATCGACCCCGTAGCGATGAAGTAGTCCCTTTTCCAAGGGTTAGCTATGCGCCTGTGGGACGGGAATATGCTGGCATAAAAACACACCAGGAGGAAAGACGGAAATCGCAATGGAAAAAGAAGAAGAGGATAAACACCAATGCGGCCAGGAGGTGAGTAGCTTTGAAGGTCTCGTAGAAGCGTTTACTGGGATGATTGTTAGGACCTGTGGCGCTCACTGGGAATGTGATCTGATCTGGAGACATACCGGATGACCGGTATCGACAAGAATGTCAGATAGGCCTGAGCAAGGAGAGCTACCACACCGGTCCAGTAGGTGACCTGCGTGTCCCACTGCATGACCATGTCCCCAACGCGGATATTGTAGACGATGAAGGGGAAGGTGTGTATCAACGCAAGAACGAACATGGCGTAGCCGATCCATTGGTGAAAGATCTGCAGTTTCTCGTGGGATACTCCCGTCAAAGCGGATATCAAATTGGCTTTGGCGCTTATAGCCCTTTCAAGGGATTAGCACTGGTAAGGACCCTTTCGAAGGGACATGAGAATAGCATACATTCCAAATGGCAGCAAAGCCAAAGCCATCCAGCCGCTCCTTGTCGCAATGGGCGGGCTACCCCCGTATTTAACAACACCAGGGTCGGGCCAGTAGTACGGCTTGGGACCAAGCGTCATTGCTGTTGGAATGTCAGCCCTGAATGCTCCTGTTTAGATGGGAGACTGGCTGGCTGGAAAGAAGACGAAAGAAAACGAACCGAAGAAGAAGACCACGCCTGCCAGAAGCAGCAAGATGACGCCCAGAGACGGGGACCAGTATCGCAGCGCGGGCAATTGGAAGCCCTTGTACGCGACATACCGCGCAACAGCCTCTGCTTTCCGCCAGAGCCGACTTTTCTTCAGCGAGGAGGGTGCGTACTTGTTGAGAAAGTGAGAGACGACGAAGACACCGAGCGTTGCACATAGAAAGTAGATGGTCCCCAGGGCGTAGACATGATCTGCGATGTACCTGCGAGCAGCACTATCAACACAATAGCTCTGATTCAAGAAGTAGAGAAAGAGAAGCAAGACGGACTCACCAGTTCCTCCAGCGATAGCTCTTGTACGCACACTGCTCGGGGGTCAACTTGCAGGGACCACTTTCGCGTGAGGAATGAAGCATCACCGGCTGGTCGAGCCAGGGAGCGCCAGAATGCGAGGACATGTCCATCTTGGGCAACTTGCACCAGCGGCACTCAACGGCCTGTTCCTTCTATGCCTAAGTGATAGACAGCTGGAGCATGCGTGGAAGTGGAAGATGCAGCAGCATCCAGGAAGGGCAAAAGAAAAGCAAGCATTGTTGAACTCGGGGATTTAAACCACCACACCACACAAAACAACGCTCGCAATTGAGCACATTTCCTGCAAGATTTCCCTGCAGGAAATGACATGCGTTTTTGAGCAGATTTGCGCGGGATTGCGGCCATTCTACTGGAGGACAAAGCTGCCAAGGTTCGGGGCGGATCCTTGGCTTTCCTTTCTTTCTTCGCAGCATCACTTCATTGCATCTACTTTACTTGAAACTACTGAAGGGCAACCGGGATGGCTGTCGCACACGGACACTGGGCTCCAACGGTCGGTGCTGTCACTCGACACTCGCTCAGCAGAGCCTCCATCAGCGCCTGATAGCCTCCGCGTACGTTGTCTGCCTCGATCCCCTTGGCGCGCAGCACACTGGCCGCGATGCGCGCAGTGTCTCCGCCATAGCACAGGAGCAGTACGCGTTGGGCCTGAAGCTTCGCCAAGACGTCGCGTTCACTGAACAGCCGATCCAGCTCTAGCCATTGCGCTTCCAGCACGCTGGCATCTGCGAACGGCCCCGGGGTGTCGGAGTCGAGGCTCTGCAGCGGCACATTGACGGAACCAGAGAGATGCCAGATGGCAAAATCTCTTTCCTTCCTCAGGTCCAGCACGCAGCGTTGGCTTCGAAGCACGACGTCCCCGAGGAGAAACTGGGACAGCGATCGGGGAGGCTCGTAGATCGCACGGAGAAGCTCCATGGGGCTCCTTTCCCAGCTCTCGTCGTACCGGTAAAGGTCCACCTTGGAGAGTCTCTGCCACGGAAACCATGTATTATATTAGCTTGCGCATTGGGGATTGCTGCGGGGTAGTGAATCGCACCTCGTTCTGGATAGGATGGAACTTCGCGGGCGCAACCTTCTCGAAATATTCCCCGATGTATTGATATGGCAAATCGCAGCACAGGAACACGCAGTGTGTTAGCTTGTCCGGTCCAGCCAGCTCCGACAGCGTGCCGGCAGCCTTGCGCTTGTCCAGCATTTGGAAAAGGCCTTGCAGGTTGAAACCAGACGACGGACCACATACCAATCCCTCTCGACACAAGTCAAGGGACAGTGAAAATGACTCGGGCGAACCGACTTCCTCGACCACATCAACGGCTGCCTTCCACGGAAACTCCACGGGTCGGAGGAGAGCGAAGGATCTTGGCCCAGGAACTCGGTCGCCAGGCGCCGTGCATACTGCAACCCGAAGAACCGACGGCTTCACGTCTTTGAAATAGGTCCCGAGACCTGTCATCGTTCCAGAGGTCCCCATCCCTGCACAGATCACATTGATCTCGGGAAGTTGCTTGAAGATCTGCGGGCCGGTCCAGCGGATATGCGCTTGCCAGTTGTCATCGTTTTCATACTGGTTCGGGTTGATGATCTCTTCCGAGTCCATGGCCATCCGTCTGGCGTTCTGAATGCCACCTCGTTCGTCAACAGGCTCGGGCTGAGACGGACCCCCGAACAACGTTATATTCAGTCCAAAGAACTGCATCAGTTTCAACTTGGCCTCGCTCGTCTTGTTACTCAGGAACGCCCGGGTATCGTTGATTCCATGTATGGCCCTAGCAATGAGCGACATTGAAATCACTGTCGAGCCCGAACTGTACTCGATGATAGTTCGGGTTTTACCAGGGGCGACGCTCGATTCCAGCATGTTTAACGCTAACATTCTCTCAGCATATGACTACTTTCGTGTTGATGTTGGGGGGGTACGCACCTGGCATGGCCTTGACATTGTTCGCAGGATGCATGGTCATCATCTTTGCATATATCCGTACGCCATCTGCGTAGTATGGATTGAGACATTGCGGAAGTTCCACAAGCGGCAACGGAGGCTGACAGTCCGGGTCAAAGTACTGCTTCATGGAATCAGGCCCGAAGTACACATTTCGCTCATTGAGACCGGCCATCCTGTGAACCGTCAAGGGAGAAATGAAGATTCTGTCAATTTGCCAAGGGGAAACAAGACGACAGGCACAGCAATATAAACATCTGCAGACTGTGCGGATTGCCCCTCGTCATGCAAGTGCTTCTTGTCAGAAGACATGGTGAAAATCCACAAATCTATACTGAAAAGGTTGCAATTGGTGGCACTCCTATGCAAGAAAGGGGAGAAAAGGTGGATAATCATAAACAACAACACACGGATTTCCCAAATGATCCAATGTGAAAGAGAATAAGCCGTGTAGCGTCGATCCAGACGGAGCAGCTGTCATATAACAGCGCTGGGATTACCGCTGGGGACCCTGTAGAATTGAAAATTCTGCTCCGTCAGCGCTCACTGCTCCATGCGTCCAGGGGGCTGGAGGGCATCAAGGTGCTCAATTTCCGGGTTTCCATCACGAACACAATGGGTACCTTGGTGAGCATGTTTGAGAGGGTTTGAAGGTATATTCTGGATGATTTGCAGATCGTCGCTGCGTCGTTTCCGGTTCCTGGCCTGTCTTCAGATTCGTCCACCTTACAGAGCTCCATCGAGTGTCAACATGTATGGAGATGATGGCCTTCTCATCCAAAAATATGGCTCTTGGTATCGCCGATATAGGATGTCCGTCTCTGGATCCCCATTTCTAAATGTATGTCGCTGTCTCTTCTCTCTCTCCTTTTCTGGCATTTCTTTCTATCCGTACATGCCCTAATTGATCCGAGGTATCCTGGTTATCCGGAGAGAATACTGATAGCAATGCCAGACGCTGCTCCAGACTCGGTATTCGAACATCCTCCCGAGACGGCTGAGATTAAGGGGTCTCATCTTGAAGGAGATGAGGCGTCAGAGTCGAGTAACCCGAAATATGTCTTCAACGAACAGACTAACTATGTCCCGAGGAGGACCATCATCACGGTGAGTTTACATCCATCGGGGAGCCTATACCATGCATTACTGACTCAAACTGAGGCTTAGATCTTTTTGGCATGTTCTACTGTCGACCTCCTCGCGTTGATGGACCAGACAACGTTAGCTGCAAGTTTGTCTGTCATTGGAAATGCGCTGGGAGCAAGTGACCAGGCTTCTTGGATAGCGTCGGGATACTTTGTGTGGGTGGTTATGCATTCATTCCTGCATCGCTCTCATAACATGAAACCAAGCTTATACGGATCGCAGCACATCGACGTGTTTCCAGCTTCTCTACGGACGACTATCGGACATCTGGTCACGGAAGCTAGTTCTATTCGTCGGACTAGGCATCTTCTTCATAGGCTCACTAGCCGCGTCCCTCGCACAAACCGTGACACAATTGATCATCTTCCGCGCCTTCACAGGCGTCGGCGGTGGTGGATTGATGACAGTCGCACAGATGATAGTCAGCGATGTCGTCCCCCTGCGCCAGAGAGGCAAGTACCAAGGTATCCTAGGTGCAGTGGTCGCGATATCTAACGGCATCGGCCCCGTGATCGGTGGTGCGCTGTCGTCAAGATCCCACGATTCCTGGCGCTGGATCTTCCGCTTGAATCTCCCCCTCACAGTCCTAACGACGTTATGCGTGTTATTCTTCATGCCCCTGCGGAAAGTCCAGGGAGACTGGCGCGTGAAGCTAAAAGCCGTTGATTTCGTGGGTATCTTCCTCGCGCTCGGGGGCACGGCAGTGCTCCTGTTGGGACTGAACTGGGGCGGTGGTCAGTATACCTGGGATTCAGCGCATGTTATTGCCACGATCGTCGTTGGATGCGCGGTCTCCATCGCCTTTGTCCTCTGGGAATGGAAGGGCACTTCGTCCCCATTAGTCCCGATGCACATATTCAAAGCGAGAATCGTCAACGGCGCTTCGCTTACCATGTTCATCAATGGGTGGAACTTTCTCGTGCAGGTCTACTATATACCCACGTTTTATCAGTTGGTGTTTGGTTATTCGACCGTCAAAGCGGGTGCTTTGTTGTTGCCTATTACACTCATGCAGAGTATGTATCCCAGAGCCAACAGGTTACTGATCAGAGCAGAAGAAAGTTAGTTGCTTACAAAAGCTTAGCTATCAGCAGCACCCTTTCAGGCCTAGTCGTGCACTGGGTCGGCAGGTACCGGGAATGCATCCTCTTCGGTTGGGTCATATGGGCCGTTGGCCTTGGCTTGATCTCGACCCTCGACCAGTCGTCGGGACTGGGGAAACAGATCGGATACGGTATCCTGACTGGTTTAGGGGTGGGAAATACCTTGCAACCGTGAGTCTAGTTTGATCATGACCAAGAGTGCACTTGTATATGAAGCTTACTTACGAGATGCAGAGCGCTCATAGCGATCCAAGCCGGCGTTGAAAGACGGGAGATGGCCGTAGTGACGTCGTTTAGGAAGTGAGCATCTTCATTTCATCTTTACTTGAACCCTGATCTGATCTGATCAGCTAGGCTAATCTTTTGCAATAAAATACTAGCTTCGTGAGAAATCTAGGGGGAACACTCGGTCTCGCCATAGCAGGAGCAATCATGTAAGAATAGACGTTCCTGGGATTTCCTTCCCCCCTTCTAACATCCACTAATAACTGATAGAAACAACACCGTATCTTCCGCCCTCGCGAATTCCCGCTCCCCTCTACCCAAATCCGATATAAAGCAGATCCTAACCAGTCCGAACAACTACCTTTCTAAACTTTCCGAGTTTGAATCCGCACGGATCCGCTCCCTGTTGGTCCCAGCATACAGGAAGGGATTCCGGATTATCTTCATTGTAGGGGCTGCACTTGCTGCGTTTGCGTTCTTTGTAGCAGCCTGGTTGATGCCGCAGGTTTCCCTGAAACGGGGAGACGAGGAGAAGTTGAAAGAGGAGGGGCGGAAAAGGGTCAAGGGGGAATTAAAGGAGGATGTTGAAAAGCGAAGCATAGCATAGTCCCATCTTCTGAACTTTGCTAAATCAAAGCCGGGCTCTGTGCAGCCATCTCTGCCGTCTATATACATCGATGTCTAGTCTCATACTTACTTTACTTACCACGAAATTTCATCTCGATATCAGCCTCGGTAAACTTCCTCGCCTTCCCCCTCAACATGGCAGCTTTCTCCTCCAGACTCAACGGAATCTGGTCGCCCATCGGCACGAGGCATTTGGCGAGGTGGACATAATCTTTCCGCAGCAGGTTCACGGTAAGCATGATATAGTCGATATTGCGGAAAACAAGAGCATGCTCTTCAGCGTAGCGATCCTTCTGTTTCAAGAAGGCGACGGGATGATCGCGCCAGTGTCTTCTCGGATTGAGATGGTGGGAGGTATGGTAGCCGTCGTTATAGCAGAAGCGGTTGCTCTGGATTTGTTAGCCGTAGCTAAAATGGTATGATGCGTATGGAAACACCGAGGGGGGAAAGGAGAAGAGAGAACTCACGGCAACATCAACCAAAGTCGTACTGGACCTAAAATCCGACGCGGGATCAACCTCATCGACAAAAGCATGCTGACCCCAATTCCCCACCATAAGCCCGATGCGCAACTGCAGAAGCGGCAAAAGGAACACAAAAACCGTCGCCCTCGCACTGACGAATCTCCACAAGAGATACAGAACAAGATAATTCCCCAATTCCCACGCGCCAGCCTTGAGCCCCGTCGCGAGCTTCCCGCGCCGAAGAAAATAAAGCGGTAACTCTAACCACACGAGGAACAGAAAACGGCCGACGTATTTAGCGAAATCGACCACCGAATCCCGCTGGTAGTAGATAGTCGAACTCAGATCGTCGGGACCGTTACCCTCGACATGATGATGTTTCACGTGATGATAATAGTACGAGTTCCAGGTATGGCCCATGAGCGGATTGAGGATGTAAGGGAACAGGGCATCGAGGAAGGCAAGGCGCTTGGTCAGGATACCGTTCATATGGATGTGCTGGTGCATCATCAGGGTGTAGGTTCCCGTGAAGTAGGACTGCATGAGCCAGTGCAGGACGGCGTGGATCCAGGTGAAGCGGTAGCAGTAGAGATACACGGCGCTGGGGACGGAGGTGCAGCAGTACAGGAGGAGATGAGTGAGCATGACGACGTCTGTTTCCACGCGGACCAGTTTGCGGCCCAGGTGGATGTAGGGATTCAGGAGGTAGGTGGTGATGATGCTGGGGAGGAATCGCTGGAGGTCTGGAGTATCCCAGGTGACGAAGACGGTGGGATCGAAGTGCGGGCTTTGGGGGTTGTTGAGGGATTCCATGTGGTTTATCATGGACGTCTCCTTGTTTTCTGGAGCTTCCTTGCCATTGTTGTTGCCATTGCCATTGCCTTTGTTGATGTTGGTGTTGGTGTTGTCCGTCGATTTCTCCCGGGCATCCCGCAGGAGACTCTGCAAAACCAGCAGATCCTGGCGCGTTAAATTGGGATCGATGAACTTGTCCGGCTCCATTATTCAATTCAATTCAATTGTTGGTATTATAATATCCGGATATCCTGGGAATCATGAGAGGCGAAAGAGGATAAAAAACATCAACTGCAGTCGACAATTGAAAGGACGAGAATGACCGAATAAATTGAAAAAGAATCAGCCCATAAATAACCGTAATAAATAAAAGAAGGAACCACTTGCATAACCCAATAATTAAAGCAAGCTCAGGGGCGAGTTTCCCCATTTTCGGGCGCTGTTCGCTAATAATAACCCGACAGAATAATCAAGCTCGCCGTCGCAGAAGCCAAGATGCATTAGACATGGATCATGTCCACTTTGGTCGTTTAATATAATCCTATACGATTCTAAGAATAGATGCATTGTTGAATTAACAATTTCGATTTGAATACATACAGTATAAAGATGGATCTAGCCATATATCGTGTACAGTGGTTAATACAGCATACGCCATGCATGTATTTATTCCCCAAATCAGAGCCCACATGGAATCGAATATACACCCAGAACGCCCCCAAACGCCAACAAGACCAGCACAAGTCTATCTGGTATGATATTTTATATATAATGATATTATATATTCATTCATATCATTCATTCCGACCCCTCCACCCACTCCATCATACTCTTCCTCAGCCAAACATTCGCAACCCCACCAACCCCATAAGCAGGCACAATCTTCCCCATCCGCGCAAAGCTGCTCGCAATGTAGTCCCTGCGGATACGCGACGCACGATCCTTCCACGACAACCCACCGGGTGGTTGTCGGTTATACAAATCCAACCCGAGCAGATGCATGGGCGTGCTGATGAACTGCATGAGAGCCGGACAGGAGAATTGGGCCAGTGCCATTTTCATGGAGTCCGTTGGGGCAAGGAAATCGGGGATTCGCGGCGCAAGGAGCGGTGGGACGTTGAAGGAAGCGAAGATGGTCACGCTGTCTCGGAGGCAGAAGAGGGTGTAGGAGGTTATAGGGATTCGCTTCACTGGTAATGGCTGTGGTGTTGAGCTTGCTGCTGCTGCTGGCACAACAGAGGAAGGCGATGAAGGAGTAGGAGCAGGAGCAGGAGCAGGAGGAGCCCCGAAGATCTTTGCGAATCTCGCATCCTTATATACGCAAATCGACATGTTGACCGTCGTCGTGGCCAGGAATTTGCCCAGTCCCGGCGTTACTGTTGAGAAGGGCTGATTTCGGAGAGTTGATGTCACCGTGTCTATCGCATTGGCAGTCCAGTAGGTGGATGTGTACAGCGTATAGATGAGGAGGAAAGGAGTGCTGAGAAAGAAGGTTGTCGGACGCGTAACCATGTCCTTGAGACAGGACATCGTGGTACGCGCGATGGGGAATCCCTTTGCAGCTTTTTCAATGATGGCCCTGCGGGTTTCAAAAACACCAGCTGTCAGTATTTTTACTCTTGCGATCAAGCGAGGATGCAGATCAGAGCTCGCATATGAACCATACTCACCGGTCGATAATCGTGACTATGGGACATGTTAACGCGCCTGCCAGCGTCGCACTGAGCGTGTCTACCCCCAGACGCAGTCCCAGTTTATCTGTATTCCATTTATTATTGGGTTTCGTCTCCGAAGCCGAGCTTTTCGTCAACGGACGATCCGACATGGACGTCGAGAGAGACGCATCGGAAGCAATAGCCGGGCGAGACATGATCTAGACGGGAAGGGGACTGTACAGAAAGGAAAGGGCAACTCGACGGCGCAACGATTCGCCAGGATTAGTGAAGCAGAGACATGAAGAAAGACGGAGTCTTAAGTGAAGTCTTCAGAGACTTCGCGATGGAGGAGTCACTGCAAAGTTGACGCTTACTTTCTCCTCCGGACGCGGTCGGACCTGCTCCGATGCCGGCGCCAAGGGCTTACCGGCGACTACCATTGGAGCCCTAAACCCGGGGAGAAGAATCACTTGCAGTTTCACCTTGCAAATAACAATAGCTGCTGCTACTGTACAGGAAAGACAAAGGAAGGACAGAAAGCTTTTATAACACCGAACGCCAGTCAAACGTGCCTACTTGGCATCAAAAAAGAACCCCGCGCGATCCTAAACTTAAATATACGAAACCGAGGTATCCATTCAATCAAGATGAAAACTAAGCAGCCGTCGAAACACTCTCCGAATCCCCAGCGCCCTGGTGGGTGGCCTGGAAGCCGTCCAGTGTAACATTGACCGCGCCAGCCTGGACGAGCTGTGGAACCGAACGCCATCAGAACTTAGGCCCTTGTCATAGCGTCAACATGGGCGGGGGGAAAGGACTTACAGCTCTCCTCAGATCATCTATGAGATCGTCAACATCTTCGATACCCACACACAGTCGGATCAAATCCTCTGGCATAGCGCGCTCCTGTCGGGTCTTGGCGTCGATACTGGCATGGCTCATCCGACAGGGCATGCTGATTAAGCTGTTGACGCATCCGAAACTGACGCTGATGGCCCAGAGTTTCGCGCTCTCGACGATGCGTTCGCTCACCTCGACGTTGCCTGTCTCGAAGGAGAGTACCGCGCCAGCACCGCGCGCCATGGATCGGTGCAGCTCGTACTGCGGGTGCGACCGCAGTCCAGGGTACCGCACCTTGAAGCCATGGGCCTCGAGAAACTCGGCAATCCGCTGTGCATTGTACTGCTGCTGTTCCATACGGACCTTGAGGGTCTTCACGCCGCGCATCAGCAACCACGAGTCGAAGGGCGACAGTCCGCAGCCCGACGCGTTGATCGGGAAGTACAGCCGCTCCCCAAGAGCCAGATCGTTGACCGCAATCACTCCCGCCATGAGATCGTGATGGCCCGATAGATATTTAGTCCCGCTCTCGTAGACAATGTCCGCGCCCAGTTCCAACGGATTGAGCAGAAGTGGCGACATCATGGTGTTGTCGACTGCCACAAGGCAATTGGGACTGGATTCGTGTGCGATCGTCGCAATGCGGGCGATGTCAACGATCTTGATCAGCGGATTCGTCGGGGTTTCGAGCAAGACCATGGTCGTTTTCGGGTTTAGCACCTCCTGGACCTTCTCCACCTGCGTCGTATCCACATGATGCACTACGATGCCGCCGTAGGTCGACAGGTATTTGAGGAGACGGTTAGTCCCACCGTAGAGATCATCGCCGGCCACGACTTCATCCCCCGGGCGGAGAAGACGCGTGATGACATCCAATGCAGCCATGCCAGAAGACACGACTAGGGCACGCTGTGCGGACATGATCTTCGCGAGGTGCCGCTCCAGATGCGTCCTGGTCGGGTTTCCGGAACGGGTGTAATCGTAGTCTCCTCCTCCACTGCCAGATGTTTGTTTAAAGGTAGCTGTCTAGCAATCGAAAAACATTAGGTTAGCGATTGTTTACAACCCGGAAGATCCCAAAGGCGTTTCCTACCTGATAGATCGGCACACTGCTGGCATTATACTGGTCATTTCCTTCCGTATATACAAGCTCTGTAGCGATGGCATATCGCTTGCCATTGCGTGGACTGGACGGAGCAGGGGACGGAGGCAGGTTATGTCCTTCCAGATCGACGTGAGGAAACCCCTTCTTCAAAGCACTCGACGACGGCCCAGCGCCGACCGAAGCTGCGGATCCTGGCGCCGACATCGCTTACTGGACGTGACGCAGACAAAGAGTGGAGAGGTGGAGAGGTGGAGAGATAGGGCGGATGCAGCGACAACGGGAAGGGGGACGAGAGGATAGATCAGTGATAGGTACACGGTAATGGCAATGGATATACTATACACAGGTCGCCAACAGGGAGAAGAGAAAGGAGAAGGGTTGATGCTGAGGATGCTTCTTCTTTTTATTGCAAATCGGATGACAGGTTTGCTCCGGGTGATGCTCACCGCCTCTGGGTTTTTCGCGCTCTGATTGGCTTCCAAGTTACACTGGCGATTTCGTCATCCGCTAAGACATTCTGGGACTAGCCTGGTCCGCATCTTGGCAACCTCGGCCTTTCTCGATGTTAGCCCTAATTCTAATCTTTATTGCTATGGTAGAGAATGTTCAACGATACAACGATATTATAGCAATAATAAGAAAGTAAGAACGATTGACAGACACGACCCATGCGACCTCGCAGATTTTGCAAGTCCCAATAGTACAGCAGGGCTCTTCAGCTACTCGAGCACAACCGTTCCAATTCCAATACAGACCATGCACACCTAAACCGCGATATTCAAAACACCAACCCATTCACAACCCTCCTTAACCCCGTTCCAAGGATTACTCTTGCAAACCCAATCCGACCCAGCCACCGTCGAATCGATAACAGCCTGCCCCGATTCAGCCCCATCGACAGTAGCGACCTTCAGCGTAAACTTCTGAACATCGTCAATCCCATCAGGGAAACTGATTTGGTACTCGTTGTTTGTGCACGAGCCCTCTGGGCTTGGAGGGATGTGGCGATCAGTATTCCTGTGTGTAACATGTTAGGATTCCTGCTTCCGTTCTTTACCACGCCCATAGGCTTCAGTGTATTCGGGGAGAGAAAGAGACTCACCAAGCGACAGAGCAGTCGGTGTAGATGCGCCGGTTTGGGTCGAACAGGGACAGTTGCAGATCGGCCATACTGATGGTCGCGCTGACGTTGGAAGCGAAGTTGCGGATTTGCACAGATTGGGACCGTCGGAAGTTCATGTTTTCGGGGGCTGCGTGGACGGCTGTGGCAGCGAGAAGAGAAAGGGCGATGGCGTACTTCATTTTGATGTTTTATTTGTAGTTTAAGTTGAGGGGCCAAGTTGGCTTTACTGGTTTGTGGAGTAAAAAAATGCTGTTGCTTGAGCGTTGCTTGATGATGATGATGATGTTGTTGTTGCTCTATTGCCCTTCCTTTAAGCAGCCTTTTATATCCATTTTCTTCTGTTCATATTCCCTCCCCCACGCAGATTTGGGGACTAAAAACAGAAATATCTGAGACAGTTCATTCTGAGGTTGTTACCTTATAGCCATGCTGACAGTGGATATACTAAGCATCTTACGCCTCAGCCACAACAATATATATAGACAATAGCAGCATGGAATAGGATTGTCAGACCACAGACTATAAATATACACAACCATGAATAAGCTCCATTTTCTGTTGTTGTAGGTTGCATTGACAACGACAGGGTGTCATGGCAAGCTGATGAGCACTCTCCTTTCAGTACGAATACATAGCCATCCCTATGGTACTTGATGCGACTAAATTTAGATACCAGATAGACAGACAAAGCTCACTGTATCCAATACCATCGCATCTGAGGACCTGCTTGTCTGCAGTCACGCAAGATGAGCGTTCTAGTAATCATCGGAACCTGCAACCCAATATGGAAAATTGATGCACGATCAGGTTCTGCTTCGGGCCACCCAGCCAACTGTATCTTTAACACCAACTGTGGGGGAGAGAGTATGTGTGGGGAAAGAATCTGGGGTGGGCTCTAACTCTGCTCCAAGGCTTGCAATGAACACATCCGGATTGGATGCAGAAGCCCCATTCCGGACTCGTAGTAGATGCAGTCTGTCCGATGCCGGTGTAAACTCCAACTCCCAAGAGGTATCTTCGGATACAGGAGGTAGATGGGCGGGAGATCTGTCGCAAGTGTTCGTTCCTGGTCGACCAGGAGACTTAAATGGAATCAATCTTCAAGTGCCGACAGTACCGCACTATCCAATTTATGCCGAGTCATCGTTGTAGCTGTACGATAAGACAAGAGAGCACATGTACAAAGTACATTGATGTACAGGCGACATACATGGAAAACAATATTGAACACCGATCCGAATAACGGGTAAGAAGAAATGATGAATATAGGCGGCCGCTCAAAGCCAAAGCCCGGGGGAATAAGAAAAAAGTCAAATACACCTAGGACCCCGAATAAATGTTCCACGTTATTTATACACACTGCGAGGTATACAGAGCGCCAAAAACAACATTCAATTTGGAATAGACTGCCCTTTTGCATTATTTTCCCAGCCAGTGTGCGCCATCTCAAGAAGTCAAATCACTGAAGCCACCATGGATGCCGAAAAATTGGAACCTGAGACATCGTTAGCATTTGCACTGTGCAGCCAAGCAGGAGATTCGGGAGAGTTAAGGCGAACATACCAGTCTTCCACATTCAGCGTAGTCGGTGCAGTGGGTGCAGTACGAGAGCTGTTACTCCAGCTGTCATCCTGGCTGGCACCGTCAGGCCCTGTACCACCCAGAGCGGTATTCATATGCTGTATTGGGATCCCATGGTGAGTTTCAATACCGAATACGTTTTGCTGCTGTTCATGACGGTGACTCTGAGGCGAATGCTGCTGTTGCGTATTCTGTAACGATGTGTCAGACATGTGCATCCCAAGGATATCTGAAGCCCCCTGGTTGCCCATATTGCGAGAGGAAACTTGCTGGGCCTGGTTCATCATCGTGGGTGTTTGCTGCATGTTGTGAGACGGAATCTGTCCAGGCATCTGCAGTTGGGGATCAACAGCTCCCGAGGGAGGTGTGGTAGAATTTAGCTCGGGGAACATGGCAGCGCCATCAGGGAACAGTTGGTCCGGCTGGAAGTTTTCCCAGAGAGACGGTGAGAGGTTAGGCGAGGTGCGGGTAACAAGGAAAAGATCCGGTGGCGTTGCCGGCAAAGAGAAATGACCATTGAAGGGGGTTGTGGGACGTGTATTAGCATTGAAGCCTGCTGTTGCTCCAGACGCTGTCTCCTGGTGGGGGCGGTGCGCTGTTGGGGAAGTCTGCTGTGCGCTGGTTGATTGTGCTTGGCCCAGATCTCTGGAAGGAGTAGCAGCTGGTGTCTGAGGGCGAGATCGTTCATACGAAACTGGAGGTGTGGGGCCTCCATTGGGCAGTCCGAGATCCATGTCATCAAACTTCCGTTTGGGAGCCTCTGTAGCCCGCCTCAATGGATGCTGTTGTTGTTGGTTCTGCTGCTGCTGGTCCTGCCGGATCTTTTGATGCTTTTTGCCTGCCGCCTTTTGCAGACGTTCTTCGAGGACCTTGTTGCCAAGAATGGACTCGAAAAGGGTATGGATCATCTTCGCAGCCAGCCATACCCTCGAGATATCCTTGAGAGCTTGCATGCATATTTGGATTCTCTCCTGACAAGTTGCCACGATCGAAGGAACGGATGACCGCATTTGGTAAACGTGCATGATCAAGGCCGAGAACAAACTATATATACTGTAGCTAGAGTTAGCCGAAAGGTGGTCTTCTAAAGGGAAAATATTGACGGTGAAGAGCGTCTTTGTACTTACATGAAAGCAGGTGCGTACATCAACTCGTGATGAGCCTGCAGGGTATCAATAATAGATGTTATCATAGCAGCGGCTTGGAAAGCAATCGTGCGAGACGGATATGCAATTTCTTCTACTCGGTAGTTGTTCATTGTAGAAGACGCCGGTGGCATATGTGCCCTATGTAAGAGGCAAAGGGTAGTGCTACTTCTGCATGAGCGATCTGAACCATATAGAGAGATAGTCGAAACGTCTGGAGAACTTACTAGTAATTTGCATGGAGCAGGGCTGCCAGGAAGTGATGTCGTGATCTTTGCCAGCACAATTCCTTCGGGCAGTTCTGCAGCCAATCGGCCAGTGCCATGTCTGAGTGCGTCAAGTCCATAGCATTCATGCGTCTTGACTTCGCCCCGACGGAGTATTGCTGGGAGAGCACCAGGCCCATAATCTCACATAGTTTGACGTACTGGAGGAAAAATTGGACATGTACCGGATCTGGGGGATATTCGGCGGGAGAATCAACATCGTCTTCGATAAAGTCATCTTCTGTCAACATCCCCACATCCGAATCGTCTGTATTGATCCCAGTCGGTCGGCCCATAGCCGTGGCAACTGAGCGGTCTCTAGTAAAGAGTGTCCACCAGATGCGCTTCCACAGACGTTTATCCGCCTTGCTGAGCTGCGAGGATTCCACACTGCAAGGGTTTGTCAGTGGATGCACAACCGGGACAAAGTGAGAGAAGGGCCATCGTTTTGGGGAAGTGCCTACCTTCGATGCATGCCAGATCCTTGTGCCACAATTGTTGCAACTCTGGTCCAGTAAAAGACATTCTTTGTTACGTCTACATCGTGTTAGTGTAAAACAAAAATCATTCACGTACGGCGGAAGCGAAGTCACCAACCTTCGGGTCCTTCCCAATACCATCCGAGGAGGACTAATGCCTGCACAATGGTGACGCGATCATCCTCATAATTGGCGTCGTATAAGGCCTTGGCCCGTTTGTAGAATGTCATGGCAGCCGGGGTCGTGGAACCATTAGCATCCATTAGCTGCGGGTTATAACAGACCTTTGATCCGGCCAAAAGAATAGCCTGGAGAAGCAGCAGGGACGGGGGGTTCTTGGGATCACGATATTGGCGCATGAAGCGACTGCGGTTGACGATAGGAACAATGGGAGCCACCCATTTGAAGTACGCTTCTACTAGTTCGTCGCAGAGCGATTTTGGTGGGAGAAGAAAAGCACCTCGCTGATGGAGTATATCGATTTCCAGATTATCCAGATCAGTCAGTCGGGCGCGAGATCCTCTGACGTTGGCCGGGAGTGGATAATGCACGACATCCGTCGACCCATGGCGATCCTGAACAAGGAGCGACAAATTCGACGATTCTCCCAGATGTGCAACCCGACCTGCATCTTTTATAGGAGCACGCGAAAATCTCGGTTTCATGAACTGCCCCTCGGGGGGGTTGTGAGGAGGCAGTTGCAGTTGTAGAGGTTCTGCGGCGGAGGTAGCGAGCATATCATCGATGGCCATGCGATTGCTCGTTTGAGGGACTGCAGAAACTTCCCGTTTTTCGAAAACATCACCGGGTTCCTTGCTATTCAAAGAGTCGTATGCCATCAGCAACCTCAGCTATGACGGGAGTCTATTAGACCGGATGGGCAGAGGGGATTTCCACACGTACACATTGGCCTCTTTGGCTTTCGCTTGATTCTTTTTCCGCTTCGGTGTAGGGATTCTGCACTCGATCGAGAAAGCCACACAATTCGTACAGGGGACACCCAAGCTGGCAGCATCACATCGGACCTAGTTTGTGAACCATCGTGGTCAGTGAAACGGCGTCTAGTGGGAGATTGCGGGATGCATCGTAGGGGAAGTCGAATTCCTCACCTTCCTGGCATGACAAGTCTAACAAAATAAGGAAAAAGACAATGTTAGCCTAAAGCTCACAGCAACAGTTTCGCCTGGGTTGCGTCGTGTTGTGCCTCGACCCTCGACACCCGAGCGCGAGAAACAGGTATACTCAGTTTGCGATGAGCCGAGGTGCCGAGGTTTGCACACCAGGTCGCGTCAATCTCGAGAAGGGAAAACGACATACCTCACAAGCGCGCGACGCTCGTTGCCTATTCGAAACAATTAATCAAGAATTAGCTTTCACACGTACTTGATTCTCATGGGGAAAAGGAAGAAAAGAAAAGGCCAAGAAAGAAAACCCGAATTCGTCTCATTTCCCTTCGTCTCCGAGTGTCAGGATCTTCCGACCGCCCCTTTGCTCTGCCCCGTGCAAAACAGGGCAGAGCGCTAACAGACAGAACAGAGAAAGGTATAATTCAGTATCGAGAAGAGATAAGATTTGACGCACCTTCTGAAGCTCACATGGCCGACGGGTCCTGACGATTGGGAAGCGGGGCGCGCATTGTTATTGTTACTCCCTGGTGTACCGACGGAACCAGCAGTACTCGGAGCAGGGCTGGGTTGGGCAGCTGACGATGAGGGGTCAGGGTGAGGCTCTGTTGCAGTACTCATTGCCAGGCAGCATCCATCAGACGAGGATGAATTTGGATCGCGAAACGGGAAGAAGGGAGGAGAGGAGAATGTGGACAAGAAAGCCCGAAGCGGTAACGGGACTCCCTAAGACGCGACTGTACAGACGACCAGCGCAAGGGAGGCAACGGAGGGGACAGAGAGGAAATCAGTCAGGATGTAGAAGTCGAGAGCAAACAAGTTCCTGATCGAGAAATCAACGAGGGACGTATTGACGATTTTACGTGGTACTTTTGCGACCGGGGGTGGTGCGTGGTGGGTGTATGAGAGGGAAGAATTCCCGATCGAGCAAGAATGCCGAACAGGAATAGGTAGACGCAAGTGTACGGTCTGCCACACGCCTTCGGGACGGCACAGGACGCAGCAGCAGAGTGAAGGGGATGCCAGGGCCGGGAGGATTGTCGTATGATAACCGTAAACAGGATGGATGTGATGAACATGGACATGGACACGGGGATGGTGGAGGTAAGGAGGCAGGGATGGACGAGCCCTGCGCAGTGGCGTGGCAATAGCGCAGCAGATGGCGTGGCTGTAAGCCTCTCCGGGTGCGATCGCCGGGGATGCACAGCCAAAACGCCCAGATCGGCCCAGATGCACGCACTGCTGGGGCCCCGCGGAGACGGTTTGATGCTACTCCGTATTCAGCTGCAATTACAGTACTCAGCGCAGTCTGATGCATCGGATGCATCAGTGCATCTATGCACCAAGGCACCCATCATATGCTCCATGATCAACTGACCGTGTTCTGCGGTTGTCACAGCCTCCTAGCACGTGTTGATCCCCCAGGTCAACTCCCCGACCCCCAAACCCCAGACCGCACGGATTGTCAGGCTGATATCGCGTAAATAGATATTATGCACTTCTTGTTTAGTGTCTATGGGGCAATTACTGTCATTATCATTATTATCATATGATTGCACAGCCTGAGCTCAGAGGCTTACCATCATCTCCGTATGGCACCGTATATTCGGGAAGTTCCCGTACCAAGCTCTCTAACCGGGCCGGATCGTCCCCAGAAAGTCGTAACCTTCCCTGCGCGGAGCGATTTATTCTCCCAATGGTCCCTGATCTATATTGGTTGCTGGCGATAAATCTGGAATGAGACAGTTCAGTATTATTATTAAATAGTGTAATCGAAACAAAAAAAGAGCTATGCTATCTATTGCACATCATGATGACACGCCATCCGCGGCACTGTCAGCTCTAGCAGACCCATTGATGGTCAGATCACTGTCTCCATCAGGAACCGCTTTTCCTTCTGCTTCTTGTACTCCTCCCTTTGTCTCCGGCTCATTCTCCGCATGGCCATTGACAACCGCTGAAGCAACCGCCCCAAAATCAACACCACTAGTAAACACCTCGCTCAAAAATTCCAATCCCGCGACGAAAGTACACAGGAAACTCGCAATGCAGAAGTGGCTAATGGTCGTGCCAATGTCGAGCCATGAACCCTCGTCACGGACCATGTAAAAGAAGTTCAGCGTCATCACATCCGAGATGGACATGACCACCATGAAAAGCGCACTAGGTGCAACCTCCAGTCGGCGGTTGAGGATACCCAGATTGGCACTGATGATGGCAAAGGGGATTAGGAGTTTGAGGACCAGCAATGCACCTTGGCTGAAGGGACTGAATACAGGAATGAGTCGGTAGACGCTCTCGAGTGAGAATGATGAGATGGACGCAATATTTCCGGTGCTGAAGAATGCTGACTGGAGGAGAAAGAAGAAGAACAACGCTACGCGCGCGTCCGAGAGACTGAGAGCCCGGTAGCTGTATTTTCCGCCGTCCACCGTGGTTGTGGCAATCTGGCTCGGTTTCTTTTGTACGTATCCATCACTGACCCCTGGCACCACAGGAGACTTCGGAGCTGCCGTGTGCACATAGATGGCATGCTCCAGTCGGACCCAGATGGCCAATGTCATGCAGAAGACGAAGTAGAAGAGTCCTTCGTAAGAGATTGTGAGTATGATGAAGGTTGGCGAGAATGTAAGGAAAAGAATCATCAAACGATGCACGTAATGGCTGTTCGGATAGAACCGGTGAAGGAACGGCAGCAGGAGCGAAGCAACTAGCCAGAGCCTGTGAGCGACGTCCAGTAGTTAGGTATCCATAGATGCTTACCCAAGACGAACCAGCCAACGACTTGGTTTCCCAGTGGAAGTCCCTGTTTAGCTTGGAGAGAGGCAGCACTAGATCTGGTAACAATGAGCGCGAGCAAAACCATGCCAATCTATTACCAGAATTAGCTTCTTAATTCAAGAGGGGAAGTTAAAAGCTGTAGGACTACTCTGAAACACTCTCATACCTGCATTCCCATTATCACCCGCGATCCAAGCCCGCCCAGGGCACTGGACAGCTGCCTCGACTCCCGATGTCGCTTATCAATTACATGCTCAAAGAGCAAGTACAGAACACCGATGAGGAACATCAGCAAGGCGCCAAAAGTTCTGCGTAAGTATACTGTCAGAAACAAGAGACACCAATGGTTTTCAAGGAACGCGCATCAAAGGTCATACATAGTAGTAATGTCCTCCACTTTTACAGCAGGGAGGAGTGTAAAAGTGCTCATCAGAAGGCAGCCAACTGCCCATGTCGCCGATAAAAGTGCATGTTGAGTTACAAAGCTCGTGCCATATACTACTGGCCAAAAGGCTCCCAGTATGAAGCACGCAGTAAATATTTCCCGCAAGAAATAAGATTGGACCTGAAGCCTGTCAGCAATCCAATTGGGAAAAGGAGGGCCACATAGCATACCAACGCCTCCAGGACTCCAAGAAACAGTGCTGCTTGCAACCCAAATGTCAGATAGCCCCCAAATGAATGGACACGGCTCAGGATAATTTTGCGGCCAGCTACCAACGCTTTCCTCCTGGCGAAAACTTCTTCCCAGAAGAAAACAGGGAAGCTAACATAAAGATAGTATCTCCACGATGAGCCTTGGTACAGCAAGATTGAAAATAAAGCAACTAGAATTGACGAGAAGAACATGGAACTCGACAATGTCCGATGCGAGTCAGAGGTGCCGTGTAAGACATGAAGATGGATTACAGTAGTCAGCGAATACGCAATCCATCCTAAGTACCCCAAAGTAACGATGGTTCTCAAGAAGAGCCAGTCGTAGGTCTGCAAATAGCGCATTCCTTCTAGGCCCACTGACAAGAGATCAGAGGATAGTGAAATTGATTCGTCGTATAGCCCTTGCGCAATCAGAGTCTCTATCTCTTTGAGGTGGTCCTCGATGGAATGTTCGCCATCATCCGCCAAAGGCCGGTACGGCTTGTACCGAAGCAAGGAGGCTTTCTTCTGCGTTTCCTTGACCCGATACATCTCCAAGACTTCCTGCGTATTTGCTAATGCTGCCAATGCCTTTTCACGGGGACTGGCATCGATGTATCGCAGCGGCAATTTACCGACCGAATTGACAGGGAAGTCCAACCCGACCAAATAAGCCATGAGAGCAGCGACGTCGGCCTGCGCAACATCATGACGCTGAATATGCTCCAAATCCCAATCAGACGAAAAGCCGTCCTCATGACCCGATGGAAATCCATCTCGCGTTTTCTTTGGATGTGCTACGCCAGAGCCCCAGACGACAAGCGGTGTCCTGGTATTGTCTGGATGCCCGTCACCATGGCTACCCCAGTCGCTCATCCCATGGTCGGCAGTAAAGATAAAGGCTGACCTGTCATCCCCATAGAAATCTTCAACAAGTTCCGTAATTTCCCTTATGCCATCATCCACTAACTTGATATTTCTTAAGTATTCCTTAGAATAGGGGCGGTAGGCGTGACCGGTAGTATCGAGCCCGAGAAGATGGAGAAAGAAAACAAGCTTGTCCTGTTTCAACAACGCATATAGCTCCGGATCGTCCCTCGCGGACCCAAAGAACTCCTTCACCTTATCAAAAACCCATGTGTCCAGCTGTGAGGCATCCGCAGTAAAGTCCTCCGCCTCTTCACTGTATGTTTCCGCATCGACCCTCCCAGGAACCGCGCCTTCTTTGAACATTAGCAGAATATCCGGGCTACCCCAGCTCCATGTATGGAGACTGCGGTTGAAGACACTGTCGAAATTCACAGGATTGAGTTTCCAGCCCGTCGTCACCGCCGACACATCCTCGTACAACCCCGCAATGAGCGCAACATGCCCAGGTCTCGACTCCGTAGGGACTCGTGTATGGGACACACCAAAGGTGCCATGGTAGAGGGCTCGAGAACGAATGAAAGGAGCAAGGTGCATCGTATCTCTGGCACTTGAATCTGCAGCATCATCATCATCTGAGAATGGATCGGGAAATGCCTGAAAGGCTTTGTCCGCGCGCAAGCCGTCCGCGACGAAAAGAAATAGGCGTTTAGCGGGGGCATCGGTTTCCGGTTCGCGTTCGACCCGAAATGATCTCATCCCACGTACAATTGGACTAACAAAATATATATCGAATATCGAATATGCGTACATAAGGTGGAAAACCACTGCGAGGGTCAGAAACCCAACGCGGCCGAGACGCGCCATGATTTCCTCTCCTTAAGGGGAACCAGGCCAGACAGTCAAGTCACCACGGAATTGTCACCCGCAAAAGTGCGGAAAGAAAGGGGGGGGAAAGGGAACGTTGGAAAGGAGAGACGGGAGAAGCAAGAAACACCCTGACCGTTTTCTAATGCATGTTGACTGCTGGTCACTCCGGAGAACACTTCTACCTGGCTTCAAATTCGGGGCCAATTGCGTACGGCGGCCCGCCCACTCCTCTCATGCAAGATCTCTAATAATAGTTCCGCAAGACGGGATATTTCTATAAATTCTACATGCCATCTTCGCAACCCAATGCAGGAAAACATACTAACAGGTTTTCTGTGAACTTTTGATGCCAATGGTGATATGGAGACTATACAGCGTATGAATACTAGGCAGCTCCTGTCAAAATGAACGCCAGCTCTGGTGATATACTCCAAAGAAAAACATAAACAAAACATAACCAGGCGCCAGTGACCAAAACAAGTTGAAGAGATAAGTATATATAACGGGCATTAATCGTCCGACTCAGCAGGTGGTTTAGTGAGAGCATCCATTACGCGAGTATAGAAGTTAGATGCCTGCCGCCGCGAGAATGTGATGTCTACCGTCAGGTATTCTGGCAGGATGTCAATCAGGTCTCGGTCTCGGTTCTCGTCCAAAAATGGTATGTATTGAAATTCCGCAGATTCGAAGTTGGCCACTGAGACGTGAGGAACAGCAAGCTTGAAGTGAAGAGCTGCCAGTATGTTAGCGCGCAGAGATCACACAGGCGGCTTGCACAGAGGGAAACCCACTTCCGTTAGCTCCAGTCTGGATACAATCATATAGACTGTCTGATTCCCTCTTTTTAACGTCGCGAATGATCAACCCTGTCAAATCACTATAAAGGTCCTCTTTCAGCTGTGCAATCTGTGCTGCTTGTGCTGCTTCAGCACTCGCGGCGGTATTGAGGCGATTTGCTGCGTTCTTCTTGATAGCGCTCCCTGGCACTTTGGCAGCAGCACTTTCGATACTCGCGGCGGTATTCCGGGCAGCGGCGAGCTTAGTCTGCAAGGCCTTGACCTCAGACTGTGCCGATGAGAGCTGACCTGTCAACTCATCAGATCGGGACTCTAATTGGGCTACTTTCGTATCTCGATCTTTTAGTTGTCTCTGAAGAGCTCGTGCTTGCTGACCAAGAGCCTTCTCGGTTACCAATTCGGCCTTGAGGGAGGCGACCAATTCATTGGAAGCTAAGAAGTCAGTATTTACACCAGCAACGCATAAGACGCGTATAATAGCTTAAAGGCGTTAGCATACCTTTCGTAATTGCTTCACATTGTTTTCGCATTTTGTCCACATTGGCATTTGCCTCGACAATTCCTACTTCCCTCAGGTTACGATATACCTTTTCTAGAGCATCGTATCGCTTGGTCAAGTCATCAAATTTGCGTTTCATTTCAACCTCTCCGCTTGGTTTTTCTTCGCCCTGGGCCACTCCCGATCTCCGCTTGGAAGGTGAGTATTGTACATCCCGCTGCGACGCCAGGGTATCAAACGAAGACTTTGTCGGAGATGTTGGGGCATGCGGGGCGGAGGCCAATTTATCATCTATGATACTTTCATCGACTTCGGGTGCTGATACTTTCTGCGTTTCGGGGATAACGTTGTCTTCCTCCGATTTCGCTTTCTGTCCCCTCACAGCTGGTGCAACCTGAGGCTTGGGCATGACTGGAGACTTGATCTGTCTGGACGCTCTAGGTGTGTATTCGAATGCACCATCAGTCACGACTTTAGCCGTATCACTTGCTTTCCTGCGACCACGCTTCGCTGCTGTCTTCGGGGGGTTCGAGGACTTCGAGGCATTCTGTAATGAGTCAAGTTCTTCATTTGACATAATGGATTGTTCTTTATCTTCAACCTGCGCATTATTGTCCCTCTGGGTTTTCACCTCCGCTACCACCGTGGCTTGAGTATCAGTGGAGCTCCGAGAACCCTTCGGTCTTCCCCTCCGTTTAGGCGCTGTAGCTTCCGGTTCTTCGGATCGCGCAGATGTTGGACGCGCGCTATTTCGCTCTTTGTCTATCGTTCCAGCAGCATCTGGTTGAGAAGTTTTAGGCCTTCCCCTTGCTCTCTTCGGTGGGCGGCCGTCGGCAGGCGCGTCATTGACTGCGGAACGCTTATTGCGCCGTAAATGCATTGCGTCCCCATTATTCGAGCTATCTCGGCTGGGGGGGTTCGTTTCTGCCTTTCGCTTGGGCATTGTATTATAGGAGGACAATGCACAAACGGACAGGCCGATGCGCTGATCATCAATGGTGTAGATTCAATATTGTCCTCCGTACGCGATAAAACCAAACAGTGTTTTGGTGTTGTAGCTGTTGGCGAACGGGTCAAAATATACAAACACTGCAAACACGTAACTTCCGACCTGCCACCGAAACATGTGACAGCTGCCGCCAGTAGCCAATCAGCACGTCATCGCCGGATGCACTTAGGCAGAATTACCGTGCCAGCGCCGAAGCGCATCGACGACTTCCGCAGTTCCCTACAGTTAGATCTTCTACCAGCTATTTCTTCCAACGGAGTTATTGATTCACTTAATTCACATCCTAGTTTCCATTAGAGGTTTGGCATTTGAATTTACATTATTTTCAACCCTGTTACGCCCCATCGCCGTGATGGCTTCAGCAGGCGGTCGAAGATGGCAGCAGTTCTTACAGGAGCTTGTGATGGTGGCTGGCACGGTGAGCTCAAATCTCTCCCCTGGAGCACGCAGGAAATGAAGTGATTAATGCATCGTAATATGCAGTCCGCTTCCGCGTACTTTCTCATTCGGTATCTCCTATCGCGTCTAGATTTCGATCCTGAAGGACAAAAGAAAGAGGAACAGCGACGGAAGTCTGCAGCCATTCTACGAAGACTTGATTCGGCAGAAGATTCAGACGACGATTCATCTGCAACCGGGACCAGACGAGAACGAAAACCGAAGAAGGTGGACCTTGTTCTGAATCAGTATGAGCAAGCAATTGCTATGGACGTCGTTGCCCCGAATGACATTCCTGTGTCATTCAAGGACGTTGGCGGCTTGGACGACATCATTGAGGAGCTGAAAGAATCTGTTATATACCCGCTAACTATGCCTCATCTTTATTCTTCTACATCCTCTCTCCTAACGGCTCCTTCGGGCGTCTTGCTCTATGGTCCCCCAGGCTGCGGAAAGACCATGCTTGCGAAAGCTCTCGCTCACGAAAGTGGAGCATGTTTCATCAATTTGCACATTTCAACGCTGACAGAGAAATGGTACGGAGACTCTAATAAACTGGTGAATGCGGTTTTCAGCCTTGCCAGAAAACTACAACCTTCAATCGTTTTCATCGACGAAATCGATGCAGTGCTTGGGACGCGGAGAAGCGGAGAACATGAGGCCAGCGGCATGGTCAAAGCAGAGTTTATGACACATTGGGATGGTCTGACGTCAGCCAATTCGCTCGGGGAGCCTCAACGTGTTGTCGTCCTCGGGGCTACAAATCGAATTAACGATATAGACGAGGCAATTCTCCGGCGTATGCCCAAGAAATTTCCTGTCACCCTGCCACCAGCTGAGCAGCGACTTCGTATCCTCAGTCTAATACTCAAAGATACTAAAGTCGATCGTGAGAATTTCGATCTTGATTACCTAGTCAGGGCCATGGCGGGGATGTCTGGCAGTGACATCAAAGAAGCATGCCGTGATGCGGCCATGGTCCCTGTTAGGGAATTGATCCGACAAAAGAAGGCAGAACGCCTCCATATGTCGTCTGTTGACCCCAATGAGGTTCGTGGTCTCCGAACGGAGGATTTCTTCGGTCACGCCGGAGGTGTGAAGATCATCCCGCCGCCCGTCCCAGTACAACAGCAAGCAAAAGAAAGCCAGCCAGATTCGGAAAAGTCCTGGAGTACAGAGTCAGAGACAGGGTCTGACCCTGAGAATCGCCCGTTTGTCCCGTTGGCGGAGCCTCCGGAATGAGCTGATCTGAGGTTTCTCTTGATGTTTCGCTCATTATCAGCAGTGACTTTCAGTCATGTACACCACGAAGAAACGGCGTTATGTTTGGACATGTATCTTTTTGTTTTTTTTTTAGCAGTCATGCTCACTCGTGGAGCCCACTCCCTACTTCGAAAATTAATCAGGCCTTTGATTCTCTTTCTCTCGCGCAAGTACTCAGTCTTGGACAGTTTATTTACCAGTTTCGTCACTTATTCTGGTTAGTAGATCGCCTCGGGGTTTCCTATACCATATAACTAGAAGGAATCCGTTTTGGACATGTTAACATGTTGCTGATGATGTTAAGGCTTCTATTTCTTAAGCCTGCGGGTATCATGAGTGAGCTTTTGATATACATAAACAGATCTATAGATCTATGGTCCCCAATGATGGATCTTTCTTTTTCAGGAATCAATACATAGTTCTCTAATACCTAATCTACCTGAGATGGCATTCTTGGAATCTGGACCGTTATCTAATGCACGAATGATTGCTTGCAATCAACATACCCATCCACCATCAATTGTATAGATGGATCCGGTAGTGAAGCTACTATCATCGCTGAGGAGAAAGACAATTGTCTCCGCAATCTCCACAGGCGCCGCTGTCTTGTTCAAGCTGTTGGGAATCGGGGGAGGGCATCCAGCTGGACTTCCAGCAAGTTTTGTTAATGGGTATCCGTAAAACCGCTGCAGAACCCAATCATCAACACATACTTTGTCTATGTCTTTCCTAACGGAATAGAACTGTCCTCTCAGTATGGAATAAGGAAGTATCTACTTACGGTGCAACAGCATTGACCCTGATGTTCCACGACCCGTTTTCCTTCGATGCGACCCTTGTCAGGCCTATGATGGCATGCTTTCTTTTGTTGACAGTCAGAATCCATTCCATTTTCTGGGAACAAAGAGAAGGATGAATGAAAAGACCATGTTTTCCCTGCCACATATCCTGCCGCACCAGGAGTCCCAATCAGACCCGCTACACTGGAGCAGTTCACAATAGCTGCTCCCGATTTCATTGCTCTGGGTTCTGCACGGAGACAGTTGAATCTATGGATGGACTTGCAGTTAGTTCAACTCAACCCTGATAGACTTCCTGGAAAAAAGATGGATAGATACAGCAGGGACTACATAGTACATACGTGCCCGTTGCATTGACGCCCAGTACAAATTCCCAGAATTCATCGGAGGTATCTTTCAAGTCCACGAGCCCCGTAGTACCTGGTCTCTGTGATACACCAGCGATATTGGCAGCGCCGTCTAGCCTTCCGTATGTTTTCAGGATATCTGCGATCCAGTCATCCACCTCTTTGGGGTTTCGGATATCAACTACGCGGGTTGGTACGGCTTTTGCGCCGGACTCAGTACAGAGCTTAGCCGCCGTCTGCAGGTTGTGATCGTTTATATCGCACAATGCGAGTGTTGCTCCTCGGGATGCGAGGACTCGGGCTGTTGAAAGGCTGATTCCAGATGCACCTCCTACTGTACGTCCCTGAGACGTATAAGATGCTGGTGGGGGTCAAACTCGCTGGGTTAGTTGTTCTAGCAATGGAGGCCCGGAGCCGGGCAACTATGTTGTTGGTGGTTCCCATGGTTCACTCCTTCTTAGTTAGCATAGCGTAGATAACTAGCTACTAGTGCACTCCTAGCTAGAACAACCAACTCAACAAGTTCGACCCCCATCAACAGCTAACGTGACCTTGGTCCCGTGACAGGCGTCAAGGCTGCATCTAATAATGAAGTGCATCAGAGCTGGGCACCTTCACCTTTGTGCTTTACTGCGTTTACCCTATATATTCAAGTGTGATTCTTGTGAATGACAGCAACAACACATCAAGTTGTTAAAATGCCCAGAATGGACAAGGGAGTCAAGTCGAGTGGTTACAGGAATGGAGTATTATCACGAATGTCTCGACTGCCGGGCAGAGTCTCTGCATCTATTTTTTAACGGACAAAATGAGCATGTCAGAAGCAGATTGATGATAATCCCAGTCTCTTTCAAGAGTATTCATTGAAGACTAGCCCGTAGTACATTGAAGACCAGAACAATCTTCTGCTGATGCGTGCTCTCTCTGAAGACCCTCAGCAAGGTTAGAGCTAGTTCACTAACTCGCAGCTTGCTATTATTATGAAATCCAATAGCGATCGCTTTCCAGATATCGACCGGGAAAATGTAAAGGTTGATGTCGATCCCCAAGTCATTGCAGGTGAGTGTGTCCGGATTATTTATCAAGCATATATGATATATAGCCATAAGACTGACAGAGCATGTTACAAGCACTGCTGGAAGGCTGTCGGGTTGTCTCTATCCAGGACTATGGCAACAGCTTCTGGGCCCATAGCAACCGAGTCAGCGTCGAATTGGCAGATGGAACCCGGCATTCATTCTTCCTGAAAGTCGCGTCTAAAGAGCAAGGCCAAAATATGCTCCATGGCAAATTCGAATCCATGAAAGCTATATACGCTGTGCTTCCTGGCTTCGCGCCAAAGCCTATTGCTTATGGAGCTCACGACAACATACCGTATTTGCACTTTTTCCTCTGCGATTTAGAGAGATGACAAGAGGCATACCAGACCCCCGGCAGGTTTACCGCTTCTCTTGCAGCTCTTCATGGAAACAGCAAGTGCCCAACTCGTAAATTTGGCTTTCATATGACCACATATTTTGGTAATCTGCCACAGATCACGGATTGGGAAGAAAGCTGGGAGGTCTTCTTCGCAAAAGGCATGAAGCAAGCCATTGAGCTGAGGGTGAAAGCAAAAGGACGGGACCAGACCTCGATGTTCTGCTCCCTGCCCTTTTCGACAAGGTCATACCTCGTCTGCTGCGCCCCCTCGAGAGCAATGGCCGGTCGGCGAATCCTTCACTTTCCCACGGGGATCTTCAGTATGCCAATCCGGTGTTGACGCAGGGACCGGGGCACCTGTAATTTTCAATGCCTACTGCTTCCATGCCCATCATGAACGGGGTTGGATGGCTAATAGAGACTTGCATGGACTGTCTGACTTGAATATCTGCAGATGAACTTGGCCAATGGCGGCCGGTCTGCAATCGGTTTGGCGACGAGTACCGGAGGATGTATCGCTCTCATGCTCCCAGATCTCCGCCTGAAGAGGATTACGACGGTCGTCTGGACCTTTACAAGCAGTGAGAGGAGACATTATCCGGAGTTTTGAGTCGTGTCCAGTAGCTGACACGGGAATAGGAAATTCAACACGCATGTATCTGCTCTCTTCATAGCCAACCACGCACTTAGAGAACCGTATGAATTGCCCTCGACATTTTCAGTTGGAATCTGCACTGACAAAGGATGCTAGAATGCTCAATGATATCCGAGATCTAGTTCAGAGATACGGCTAATCTTCTCCGAGGTAAGCCCGCCAGCGCCAGACCTACTCCGACAGTGACGTAGAAGAGGCGGCTGGAGTCTCTTCGGCTCCTTCGCATGTTGTTGCCCCCAACGTCAATGGAATGGACCACGTATTTTGACAGAGAAAGATGAGAAGTCTCACAGGCCGCTTAGTTTCACTCTAATTAAGCCACGCCTGTTCCTGTACCGAGGCAATAATTGTAGAGCCCTGCAACTGTTTACTTGTACGGCAGTGTCTCAGCCCAACTCACCTGCCCCTGAATAGCAAAAGTGAAAGCTGGACGGTATTTGACAGCTGAGACGGTGACGGTTCGCAGCAGAAAAGCTGTGTATTATCTGTCTAATAAACCATCGAGAGGTGCAAAGTACTGAGCCAAGCCGGGCGGGCGAGTGATTGTCGTCAGCCCGAAAGGCGATCCCGTAGGCATCCCACCTATTCTGTTCTCTAACTCAACCACCTCCCAGAACCTCGTTAATTGGTTGCCGCAGACCAACAAACTCGCTTCCAGAGCACCGAAAACCTGCTTCCATGTCAACCCCGAGCTTCTGAGTGAACACGAACCCCGGATGTGATTCTCGCGGTGGATGGCGAGTGGTTCTCTGCTAGGAGACAGATGGCAATTCGCGCCTTGGCAGCTTGAACTGTCTGCCGACAATAACAGTGTGACGACGCACAAAGTTCAGCAGATCAACAGAGACTCTACGTATGGTCGACGGGGATGACTTCCAACAGTGCCGGGTTCCTTAACGCTTTCATTCCCAGGAGCAGTACTGCCAGTCCAGCCCAGCGAGATGCCTCCACTGTCCGATCGCGTACCCGCCGCCGGCCATCCTTTAACGACGACGACAGTAACAATGATGACGCTGGACATGGCGAACTCGATCTTTCCTCGAGATACGAGAGTGCATTATCCTCTGGCGCGTCAACGCCCCGTTCTCGTCATGCTGCCCCGTCCCCCCATCCTTCCCGACAGATCTCCCCCCTTCCTATGAGACACCCATCCCGTGCATCTAGGCCGCTTGATCGTGATGGACGGCAGAAGAGAGATCCTACTCCCATGGGTGGACTTAGCCTCGCTGGAAGCAGACAGTTAAATCTGGCTGAAACGTCCCGCGCTGCCGTGGACCTCCTAGACGCATCTTGGTCGTCGTTGCAGGGTCTAGCTTCATCGGTTCTGGGGAGTGATACTAAACGAACAGCGACATCTAACGGAACAGCAAAGAATCATACGCGGCGGAAGCCATCCTGGACAGATTCCTACTTACGAAGCACTCCTCGATCGTTGGCGCCGTCATCTTGGGGCCCGTCAGGCCGCGCTACACCGGAAATAGGTGGGGGAAGTCAGGAGGAGAGATTGGCGTTATTGCAGGCGAAGAAAAGGGAGGCTTTGCTCTTGGCAGACACAGATTCCGTATCGGATCTTGCTAGTCGGCATAAACGACGAGATTCAGTTGATCGGTCAGATCAAACGACTATCGACCCGGAGCAAGACACAGGAGCCTTGGTGTACATACATCATGTCCAAGGGAATGATACAATATCGGGGGTCACAATACGCTACGGATGTCAGCCGGCTATATTCAGGAAGGCCAACGGGTTTTGGCCCAGTGACAGTATCCAGAGTCGAAAGACTGTGCTTCTACCAGTCGGATCATGCTCTGTCAAAGGACGGCCCATTCCACCTGCAGAACGTAAAGATCTCGGGAATATCCATGCTGCGAAAGATTCTTCAGAAGACTTGAGTGCGAGTTCAATCGCACCCGTGACTGTCCAGACTACTGAAGCACCATCAAATGGCGATATACCATCAAATAAAAAGTCCGAGAATGAAAGGGACCAGATCTGGAAGCATGAATCATGGGTCCAAATAGATGGATTTCCATCACCTGTTGAGATAGGTCGTGTTCCTCGCAGAACGCTAGGGTTCTTCCCACGCACACGTCGAAAATCTTTACTACATACTGACTCAGAGTCGCCTCCGCCATCTGTTCGAGATCCAACTATTCACCAACCGTTGGCTCAGTCATCTGAGCCTCAGCCATCCTCGATCACTGTCCCAAAAATCCGTCTTGATGCTGACATGCGCCAGACAACATCTAGGTCTGGGGTTCGTCATCAACGCAATCGCAGTAGCTTTCACCTTTCTGGTCCAGGAGTGGGCACTCTCGATCGCGATGTAGTTGCCCCTGGTCCAGCTCCGGACAAATTGAACCAATTTTTTGCCCAGCATATGCCAAATTTGGCACCATCAGCGACTGATCTGCAGAGCCAGACTGCGTCACCAGTATCAACACCGACTTCGATAGCATCAACGCCCCTTGATAATCTGGGCGGCATGCTCGAAGGTTGGGTGAGAAAGGTTGCCATGCGAGCAAAAACTAATATAAATGAATGGCAGCAGCAAGCCCAGCTGTCAACCGGTCGAAGTCACGTGCCGGGGTTTGATGACGGGGTATTGGGAGGGGACTTGATCGAGCTGGATTCTGGGCTGGATGCACGGCATAACAATCGCGCTGCTGCCATGGACACTGTGGCAGGACGAGATTCTAGCCTCACCAGACCCGTGGGCTTGCGACAGGCATCATCGTCGACAGTTTTGCGAGGACGATATCATAGCCCTTCGGTACCTACGAGCGGGACTCGTGGTTCTGATGTCAGAGTTGGGTTGAAAGATGACTGATCCTCTTCTCCTTTTTCTCCCCCTTGATCACCTATCTTCCTGGTCTTTGTCAAGTGATTATATACATAATAGACGACACATTATGCAGTGGATTATTTCTGCTAGCTTTGTATATCCATTCGCTATATCATCATGGTTTGGAATTGGGTCTACTTTACCTAATCTTATTATTCCCCTATCTGTTGTTTCTTTTTTCTTTTTCTTTTTTTTTTTTTTTTTTTGCCCCTGTTCGTATTGGCTATCCTTTTTCAAGTTGCATTTTCTCAGTTGTGATCGGCTTGTAGCCTAATGGAATAAATGGCACACAAGATGATAGCTACTATTGTCACGGCCTATGTAGAATTGGCATTTACTCGAAGGCCAGACCGGTCTTTTCATTCCTAAACTGTCTTTCTAATAGCCAGTGATGAGAGAATTCGTATTCTACGCCCTCATCATCATTCCGGGCTTTATATGTCAATTACATGTACTCCCCCATTACGGGGCTTGCTAGACTGTAAGCCTTATTCCCGCCAAGATCTTGGAATCGAGTGCGAGTCATACTGGTGCTGGACGGCTTTACAAATGCAGTGCTAGTCTAGCATCAGAAGTTATACTTTTCAGTTCGCATTCATGTAGGAACGTGGTTTGAGTGAGCATCTGTTCTGATATTCCTTCCGCAGCCTCATCAATGGTATGGCAGTTTCTTCACAGCCACATACTCCAGTTAAATTCGAATGTTCTCCATATACCTATCTAGGTACCTCACTTGACTGCCTGCAGCTGTGCCTAATTTGCATGCGAGCGCTGACTGGTCCATCCATTAGACTTCACAGCACATGGAACAACCGCAACTTTATAATCTGCAGAGGACTAGAGTTTCCGAGTCAATCTTATCCATATGGGTATTCTGAAGATTGGTTTCTTTGTATCAAACTAGCTAAGAAGTATCATCAGGATCGGTCGTAGCATCCGACATCAGAAACCAATATATGTCGATTCTATTGGGTATGAGAACCAACGAGAACCAAACACACGATTATACAGAAATGGTTTTCGCTGCTGAGCTTGATTTTTTGGCTTATTCACAACCCTGTCTGGCGGTTCAAAGAAGGATACCAGACGCTTGTTACCAATGCCCTTCTGTAGATACTAGATGCAACTCCCTGCTTCCAATTGCAACCAGATAGACTATTACCCCGGATTAAACATGCAGTTTGTGACAGTTGATGCGGAGAAGTGGACCTGCCAGAGCTCCAACTTGAACAAAGCCTAAGCCCTAAGAAAGCCCCGGCTGCATTCCGAATTCCTTAACTTGCAGCCATGTCTCTTTTTTTTTTTCTGATAGAATTTATCAATGCCCTCCCGTCTTGCATTTGCATATGTGCGATCTTCTCATGCTCTAGAGAAAACACCCCGACCGAGCTTTTGTGCTTGTTTCTATTCCATTTCTACTTCCTCTTATTCCTCGCTTTCTGGGGAAACATGAAGCTGCTACGGGCAAAAGACAGGATAATCGGCCACCAGCCTACGACTCCCAGAGACACCAAAACTGTCCCTATGTCTGAATCTAGCAGTATCCACGAGCATGAAACCTCATCTTCAGAGCAGGCCGTGGCTTCCAGGGGTTTCCAGTACTGGCATCTGAGCACCGAGAACTCATGTCTTTGAAGAAGTTCGACTGGATCGGATTAATAGGAATTATTGTGAGTTGGGTCAACCAAATGTTCCATGGGTTAAAAGCTCGTCATAACTAACTGAATAGTCTGGTCCGCTTATGTTCCTGTTAGGAGTTACCTGGATTCCCAGTTACGGGGCAAACGATGCTCACTCCCTGGCCCCATGTAGATCACATGATATTATGCTGCTGAGTCAGCACACGACCTGTCGGGACTGCAAGGAAGGACGAACATCCCGTCGCCGTTCACATCCACCTCCTCCAAGTCAGCAAGACCCTCTCCGCTTCATCCAATTGCTTCGATTCTCCCCTGGACTTCTCCAGATCCCATTCGGCCCCTCTATCCTTCACAATGGTCCAGTACTACCAGATCGCCGGCAAGAAGGTCGGCTCTCACGTCGTACGTGGATAAAGTTCCAACCCACACTACGCTACGCTGGACTGCTTTCGTCGTGCTAACCAGGCGTTACTAGCTGACCATGGCTACCCTCGGAACTATTTTCGGTGCTACCTGGCTCTCCTCTCGTGGTGGTGAGAAGAAGAAGGAGCAGGGTCCTCCCGTTGTGGCTTCGTCTAAGGATGAGGAGCAGTTTATCCAGTATGTTGCCATTATTTTTTTTGTGCTGTGCAGTTTGACCTTTTAAGGCATTGAATTTGGACCAATTGAATGTGGATAACTAGTATGAGAATGTACCGACTAACCACGTTTGCTCTAGACAATTCCTGAAAGAGGTCGGCGGCGAGGAGAACAAGGCCAAGCACTAAATGCGCTTCTATTTATCGACAATAACCACGAAAAGAAGACAATACGGAGGAACTGGCGGGTTTGGAGGATAAGGATACCGGGCGCAGCTTCGAGGTTGTTAATTCTGTCCGTCTGTCTGTCTGTCGCGTTACGTTGGTGATGGATCCGGCTGGATTTTAGCCATTGCGAAGGCTAACGGTCTGAATGGGAGTTGTCAATTCGATGCCGCGCCGGATTGGATTCTTCGGATGCGTGTGGCCTGTACATAGGTACTTTTCTTTCTATCAACGTTGAAGGCCTTCCATTTCCATTTTAGTGCTCAGGTCTTGGCACCTTTTGCTCACTGAGTAGATCTGAGCATGCTAGATGGGCGCAGAACATGTTGCAACACCTTGCTCAAAGCAATAACATATTTGAGGAGGTGATTCAACAGTTTACTGAAAATAGTGCCGCACAGGAGGTGTGAGCTTCTGCTAGAGTGGCGGGCCGCAGTTTTGCTCCCTAATTTCGCGTAGAGCCAGCAGCCACAAGGAAGACCACTTCCTTGTAGAACAAGATAGCAAGCAGAACAAGCAAGATAGGCGTCAGGAATCAAGCATTCTACAGCCAGTCTAGTCGTCGGCTCAGTACATTGATATTCTCCCAAAATTGCTCCACGATAAGTGATTCAGTAGTTTATCAGCTTCCTGGGAGTCACCAGCGCCATCTACAGAATGAGCACGGACACTCTCCAGCAAGCCGTTCAGGTATTCTGATGATGGTAGTTGTACGGCAGTCTGTTGCGGCCAGATTTTCCAATCAGCAGAATCCTGGAACTACAATTGTATTTGACTCTGGTACACAACTCTATCCATGAATACCTACATGACTTCACTTGGTTGGGTTTGCTATTTGGCTACTGGTCCTAGACACCACATAGAGGTGCAAGTCTGTGCTTAGGTGTTGTACACAGGGCCTGCACAACTAGGCAGGGCAGGGGTACTTTAATGTAGCGGCGGGTTCCGGATTTTGACCCAACTGAGACCTGCAGTCAGGTTCTGTGTGGGAGCCTGGCCATGGGTTACGTTTAGGATAATGTTATGGAGATCAACTAGAACATAAATAGGATGCTATTCAGCTATCTAGGCAGCCATTAACGAGACCTTCAAGCATGGAGAAGGAGGAAAAAGAGAAGGACATAGTGACTATTTCGGACAGGCGGATTATCTAATAATCCAGTCCGGGATCCGGAGTATATATGTTCCGGGAGGAAAGGTGCCTATACACCCGGGTTCCCCGAATCCCGCATATATGAAGCAATTAAGCATAAAGCATGTCAAGTAAAAGCTTCACGATGTACTAGATACGGCAGTATATTGATATAGAGCGTTCACCGCGAATATGAATCTTATGGTTTCCTTTTAGTATTTGATATCCGGACGCTATACCCAGATCCACGTCAGATATCTCCAACTTTTGTTTTGATCCCGGAGCTACGTCTTGTCTATCTACCTGTACCATAGCCTGACCGCCTGTCTATCCCTCTTAGACATCTCCGCTGACCGCCTCGAAATCCGATCACCAGAGAGCTACGTGAAAGAATACTTTGATCGAAACCTTCACATTCATGAACCCAAACCAGACCCAGAAAGAAGGGGAAAAATGATAAAACCCTTCCCATACCCCCTAAACATAGGAACCGACATCGTCCACCTCCCACGCATAACACGCCTCCTCACCCACCGACCCAACTACCTCAACCGCTTCACGCGACGCATCCTCTGCGACTCAGAGCAGGAGGACTTTCGAACGCGATTCCGCATTACCAATATCAATACGAACGAATATTCCAATCACAATGTTGTCTCTGTATCTCCCGATATGATCCGTTGGCTGGCGGGTAGATTCGCCGCGAAAGAAGCAGCCAAGAAGGCCGCGCCGCTCGGGGCTGCCGGGGTGGGATGGAAGGATGTTCTTGTTCGGGTTCCGAGGGATGATGAGGATAATTCAGGGGTAGCTTTAGGGTCTGGGAGGCCTGAGATTGTGTATTTGGATCGTCCGATGACTGGTGATGCGCAATGGGTCCAAGCAGAGGCTCGAGGAGCAAAGGGGAGGGTTGGGAAACTGTCCATTTCTCACGATGGGGATTATGTGGTTGCTACTGTTCTTGCTGTTGGGTGAGGTCTACCGGATGTTACGGGTTATTTTTTATACCATCTCCTTGCAGGATGGCGTCTGCTGGACGGCAGGTCCTTGGCTTGCAGGTTTCTCTTTTCCTGCGCGCCTCATTTGGGAATACCGTGAAGGCACATCTTGTCCAGAAACAGAGAAGGGCGATTCCGCCAGATGCAGGAGACATGACCACAATCTTGTCGATTTAGCCAAGATGGTCTCCGGTGTCCAGTCACAGACGGAGCATGCGCCGGAGAATTCTATCCTTGTGAACCCATCACATTGGCAAAACAGAACATCTGTTGGATCTCGTCTTGATTCTAGTCTTAAGATATGGCAGACTACTGAACAGGACAATCCACCCATCTAACCAAAAATACAGAATGATCGCATTATCATTTGGATTAAAAAGAAAGGCAGATCTTGCCAAAATAGTATAGGTAATACGAAATATCGGTTCCGCTACCGGCAGGTAAATTATTCTTTTTTCCCCCCCTTTTTCTTGCTTTGGATCAATAGCACGTAAATAGACCTCGTCTTGCATGAGAATTTTGGGCATGGCGACTGTCATTTCATTTCGGAACAGAAAGAAAGAGACATAAGTAAGGACCGTATACGTTATCCCCCGGCTAAGCAGACTTGTTGTTGATCTTGATAAGCTCGACGTCGCTAATGTGTATTAGTGAGTGGCCAGGCAGACCCCAGGGAATCCAAACTTACAAGACGAGAGTAGCATTGGGAGGGATGAGACCGGGGAAACCACTGAAAGCAATCTCGTTAGTACCAGCGCCCATGTAGATACGTAACTCGAGTCCCTCGCAGAGAACCAAATGTGTGTAACTGAAACGTCAGACATACCGTGGGCCGTAAGCGTAGTCTCTGTGGTTTGCATGGTTAGCGGAGCCATACCACTGTAAATATCCAAATGTCCGGTGTAAACGACTTACCCGCTGATGGTCAGAATCGACCTCTCGCCCAGAGTCATCTGGAGCACACCCTCATCCCAGCCTGGGGCCAGTTAGACAAGATGATCGACAAGCAACGACCGATGAAGTGAGGAACACGCACCTCTGATGACCTGGCCGACGCCAATGCTAACCTCAAGGGGACCTCTGGACTTGGAGCTGTCGAATCTGTGTCGTGAGAAGGTCAGCATCCCGTGTGACCTGAATATTTCTGGCTCATTTCCCAGGGGGGAAAGAAGCGGGGGAGGCCTCACTGTTTCCCCATGTAGTGGTTATCCGCCTTGGACTCGTCATAGAGACAGCCGGTGTAGTGGATGGAAACGTGGTCCCCCTTCTTCGGGGAGTCCTGGCCGTTGCCGGGGCGGAGGACAGTCTTAGTAACACCCATGATGCTGAGAGATCTCTGCGATGACTGATGAGATGATTGAGGGTGAGAAAACTGGGAGGAGATGGAAGTGGGATGGATGGAATGGATGAGGGGAAAGAAGAATTAAAGGCCTGAGACAGGAAAAAGTAAATAAAGCACGGCGTAACCTAAACCTAAACAGTCACGGCCCACCGAGAGGAAAAGAAGAGGAAAGAATCGTTACTATTATTTAATGAATATATAATAACAACAATAATAACAGGACCATCAAGATCCCTGAATAATATGAATGGTGACGGCGATGACGAAAGGCATCCAGCGCAATTAGGTCAACATGTCATTATTATTCTACGTCAGTTACGATGGCCATGACCCAGCAATGAATCGCTAGAAAGCTCAGCTGCAGGGGCTGTACAACTTATTAATGGATGAGTCCCCGCGGGGTCAACACGTATCTCGCTGTTCTCGACCTTCTTGGCGCGTCAGCCTCCTCCAACGCTGGGGAAGACTGCCAGTTCTCGCATGTTCAGGCCTCTCTTCTTACGTCGATGCAATGCCTGCGTCCCGATTCTTTATCCAGGGCACGGAGGACGGACTGTCTTCGCTGGAGCGGGTGCAAACCGGCATGCAGGCAGGATGCCAGGTCATCTCGCAGTCCGTCTGGAGGATGTCCAGCTCTGTCCTGGTAGCTGGACTGGTTGATCTGCATGCGGGGAACGGCAGTTGTACTCCCTTCCGTCAAAGGAACAGGGCTCGTATCTCTCGGGCATCGACAGTGCGAGACTTGGACAAAAGGGAGCTCTTCAAGATAGAAATCGCTACATGCGGATAATGCTCCAACCAGGTACCATGACAGACCGAATGCACATAGTCCGACAGTGTCCTTGCAACTGCGGTAGTAGTATCTATGTATCTATGGTTATCGGCAGCAGCCGTGTGGAGCAGAATGGTTTTTTATCTTCAATGGAAGCACCGCGAAGCCCGGTCGAACGGAAAATCGCCTATTTTTAATTATTCCAGGATCTGCGTGGTGGACTTCACCTTCAAAGTCTCGAGTTTCTCCCCGGAGGCATCTTTATGATTGTACAGCGCTGTACAGGATATATTCCGAGAGTGTTACCACGCAGCAGCAATATCCAGTGGAGAGCTCTATATACTGGTTCGATTTCCTAGGCATTGCTTATTTCCTGCGGCATATTCACAACCCTACCGGCATCGCGTAATTCTTTTTCTTTCCGGCTTGAATCCAGCATGGCGTGGGGAAAACAGCAGCAACAGCCGCAACAAGAATGCCAGGAACCGGTTAATGCGAGTCCCAGTCCTCCTTCCTATGACGCAGATTCCAAATAGTACGTCCAACATCCACGGTTCACCTCACCCCGGAACACCAAGACAACCTCCCAAACTAACACTTATCAACAAACCAGCAACATCGACTCGACAGACACTCCCTACCGCTACGCCGCATACGCAAACAGAGCCCGCACAATCCTCCTCTCCGCCCACCGTTACGTCGCCTACACCTCCGACATAGGCGAGTCCTTCCGTCCCGTCGTCCACCCCTACCTCGTCCGCACCGCGTACGGCATCTCCTGGACCTATGTCATCGGCGATGTCGTCCATGAGGGGTACAAGGCATATCAGCGGAATCGAGCTGTTCTAGCCGATAATGCTCGGTCCCAGCGGGGACTACAGTCGCAGTCGCAGTCGCAATCTTCGACCGTTCCGCTGATAGACGACTACCGACTCATCATGGCAAAGCGCATGACCTTCCAGAGCCTGGCGAGCATGGGCTTTCCCGCCTTGACGATCCACAGCGTCGTCAAGTATTCTGGGAAGATGCTGAGGAATGCCAAGACGGCGTTTGTGAGGACTTGGGCGCCTATTGGAGTGAGCTTCCCTACTTCTCGAAGCCTGTTTTAGGAGCATGCAATTAACAAGAAAATCAATAGCTCGGTCTCTCCGTCGTCCCCTTCCTCCCCTACGTCTTCGATAAACCCGTCGAAGAAGCTGTTGAATGGTCCTTCCGTGAAGCCGTCCGCGCGTGTGCCGGTGAGGATGCTGTGCGGTCTTTATCTATCCCGTCCGAGGGGAGTGTGGTTGCTGCTCTGAAGGATGCCGCTCCCGTCGTGTCCCAGATAGAAACAGAAACAAAGAAGAACCCCGAGCGGGAGCAAGGGAACGGCAGACGTCATTATTGGGGGTATTTTTGGAGTTCGAGCAAGGAGAAGACGGAGTGATTGTTGCTGTTTATTGGGTGGTTTCATTTGTGCTGGTAGTTGGGATAGACATCTGCATTTATCTTCGAACATATAATCAGGTATCCTGAATTGAGAATTACAAATAGGTATGTTGTTACAGTCGATACAATTGGCATAATGATATCTGTCCGATTTTCTCCTCATTCACTAGGGATATACATCTGTACAAATAAAAGAAAGCCGTAGACAAGAAGGGTGGTCCTAAAGTGTGCGGCATTCACTCATAAAGGATACCTGTCATCCAACCAACCGATTGGCGGACCACATAATATATACGTGTTCCGAAGGACTCGTAAGTATCCAGTGGTGGTCACTAGGTAGATCTGCAGCTCAGTGTCACCATCAAGAAGGGGGGGAATAACAAACATCGAAGGTAAAATACAATATCCTTAAGCAAAAAGGTATAAATACGAAGAACAATTGGGGAATAAATGGAAAAGATACAAAAATAAAACCAAAAAAAAGAAGAGAAATGAGTGGAAGGAGAAAGGAGAGCCAGAAAGCGAATGTTCAAGTTGGAAGTAGATTAGGAAGCTTGTTGTGCCTCGAAAAAGTCCAGTTCAGCTGCTGCTTTCCCCTTTCCACAAATCTGATTCTCAATTCCATCCCAGCGAGTTCTCGGCCGTTACAGGTGCACTGATCATTTGTGTGCGGTTGCTCCTTCGGCTATTGTGGCTATGCCGAGAAAGTCTGCCACCACTAACGAACAGTGACGCGCTACCAGGCTCTTGTCTCATCTGGCTAGCCGTTGAACTCACGCGCCGGTGAAGCTGGCGCTTCTTCCTGTAGCGGCGTGCAATCCAGACCATTCCAGCACCATACACTGCGGCACCTCCAACTACACCAAGGCCAATGCCCACAGAACTTGCGTGGACGGGAGAGCTAGAGTTTGCTCCGTCATCATCGCTGCCATCATCCGCAGAGCCGTCATTACCCCTACTGCCGCTGTTGGCTCCGCCGCCATTAAAGTTGGTGAACCCGCTTGAAGAGCCTGTGTCATCACCAAGGAGAGGAATCGTAGGGTCCAGCATAGATAGCAATGTTCGAACCGGTGCGTTGGGCTGATCATAGAGCCTGGAGTTTGGATTGTGAAGCATTTGGGCCAACGAGTTCACCGAATCCGAAGGAATGTATATCAGCAGGGTCGTTGCAACATAACCAGTGACCTTTGAGTTGTCGTACGGCTCAATCGAAACCGAATGCACCTGGCTTCCGAGGATTTGCAGAGCGTATTCAAGACCTTGAGGGACGTAGAGAAAAATCTGCGAAGAAGACAAGGTCGTCGTGGCAACGAAGCTGTACCTGAGTTTCCCATTGAAGCCTAGCCGTACCAAGGTAGAATTTTCAGGAGGCGAATCGGGCGCTCCTCCAGCAGGGGCAATAGCTGCTGGAAGGGGCAGCGTTGTGCTGCTAGTAGTGGCTGTTGTTGTAGTCTGCGTCGTGCTCGGAGGTTCAACTAGAATAGTGGATGGCACAAAATCGTAGTCGGAGCTGGTAGCCGTCCAACCGGCCGTTGTCGTCGGGGCCGGTGGCTGCTCGGTAGTAGAGGTCAATTGCTCCGTGCTTGGGGTGGGAACCACTGTGGTCTGGGGAATCGTACTGCCAGGCGTTGTTTCGGTCGATGGGACGGGTGTTGAGGTTACTTGAATGCTAGTGGAAGACGCAATCAACGGAACGCTGGCAGATGTAAACTGGGCCGTGGTGCTGCTCGTGGGAATAGGAGTGGTTGGGGTGACCGGTATTCCTGGAATGGACGTGGTAGTTGAACTAGAGGCTCCAGGAATAGGCGTGGTAAGGGAGGTAAATACTCCCGGAGTCGTGGTTCCTGTGCTTGACAATCCCGGGATTGGGATACTCGATACCCCGGGAATCGGGGTCGCCAATGAGCTTGATGGTCCTGGAATAGGTAATTGAGACCCGGATGCGGTGGTCCCCGACGTACTTGACGCTGTTGGGATAGGGAGCAGTGACCCGGATGCGGTGGTCCCCGATGTACTTGACGCTGTTGGGATAGGGAGCAGTGACCCGGATGCGGTGGTCCCCGACGTACTTGACGCTGTTGGGATAGGGAGCAGTGACCCGGATGCGGTGGTCCCCGACGTACTTGACGCTGTTGGGATAGGGAGCAGTGACCCGGATGCGGTGGTCCCCGATGTACTTGACGCTGTTGGGATAGGGAGCAGTGACCCGGATGCGGTGGTCCCCGACGTACTTGACGCTGTTGGGATAGGGAGCAGTGACCCGGATGCGGTGGTCCCCGATGTACTTGACGCTGTTGGGATAGGGAGCAGTGACCCGGATGCGGTGGTCCCCGACGTACTTGACGCTGTTGGGATAGGGAGCAGTGACCCGGATGCGGTGGTCCCCGATGTACTTGACGCTGTTGGGATAGGGAGCAGTGACCCGGATGCGGTGGTCCCCGACGTACTTGACGCTGTTGGGATAGGGAGCAGTGACCCGGATGCGGTGGTCCCCGATGTACTTGACGCTGTTGGGATAGGGAGCAGTGACCCGGATGCGGTGGTCCCCGACGTACTTGACGCTGTTGGGATAGGGAGCAGTGACCCGGATGCGGTGGTCCCCGATGTACTTGACGCTGTTGGGATAGGGAGCAGTGACCCGGATGCGGTGGTCCCCGACGTACTTGACGCTGTTGGGATAGGGAGCAGTGACCCGGTGGAGGTCCCTGAGGTGCTTGACGGCTCTGGGATCAGACTTGACAACCAAGGCAGCGGGGCCAAGGGCGTAGTAGACGAAGTAGGGATAGGAAGCTGAGAACCAGAAACAGAGGTCCCTGATGTACTTGACGGTTCCGGTAAGATGCTTGAAAGCCCAGGAATGATAGCCGACGGAGTGGTCGATGGATCGAGGATACTTGAAAGAGCAGGGATAATACCCCACGGCGTGGTTGTGGCTTCAGGAATGGGCTGCTGTGACCCGGAAGCGGAGACCCCTGATGTGCTGGACGGTGCTGAAGTGGGAATGCCGGAAGACGCAGTGACCTGAGGTAGACTTGACCCTGTAGAGGTTGTAGTGTCCGACAATCCGGGAATGGAAATGGAGGGCAAGATCCCTGCTAAAGGATCGGTCGTAGTCGTCGACTCGGGAGGAACGCTTGAAGATGCGGTGACCTGGGGTAGACTTGACCCTGCAGAGGTTGTAGTGTCCGACAATCCGGGAATGGAAATGGAGGGCAGGATCCCTGCTAAAGGATCGGTCGTAGTTGTTCCCTCCACTGCACTGCTAGGCGCACTCAGAGGACTGCTTGCGCTGGTGGCACCTATGGGTTCTGAATGGGGCACACTAGTCGAACTCAACTGTACCGCAGAACTTGTGACCGGGATTGAGCTTCCCTCCGCACTGGATGCACTCGTCGAGGGGCTCAGGCTTCCTCGACCGAGGCTAAGGCCAGTTGAGGGAGGGTTCGTTGCGGAGTTGGTTGGCACCGGCGTAGCCAGCGTCGCAGTTGATGAGGGCGCAACGTCACTAGAAGGAGCCTCTGGGGCAGAAGAAGTGAAGCTGGGGGTAGCCGGGTCAGAAGCGGATGTTTCCATGGGGGCGGAGGTCTCAACGGAATTGGACGCTGGGGCAGGAGCCGAGGACTCGATTGAACTGGATGCCTCTGCGGGGGTGGATGGTTCGACAGCAGCCGATGTCCCAGGGGTGACGGTCTCAGCTGGAGCCGAAGTTTCAGCAGAAGTCGACGATGCAGCCTGCGGGGCTGGTTCAGTCGTTGAGACAGTCGGACTCTCCGCGGCCAAGGGGAAGTTCGTAGGCAAGACAGAGCTAGTCTGGGTAACGGTGTGCGATACTCCATGTTCGTCCACTGAAACAATGACGAAAACAGTGGAAGGGGATGGGCTTGAGGAGGCAGTCACTGGTGCAACCGACTCCGGAGAGCTTTCCGCGGGAATAGCAACGGGAAGCGATGGGGGCACGGTGGGCAAACGGCTGGAATACTGTCTCTTGAGCTCACGAGGGAAGTAGTATCGAGGGACGTCCGCTTCCTGGGCTGTAGCCAGCTCGAGGCTTCCTAGGGACAGGAAGGTCACCAACGTGGACACAACCGTAGGACGCATATTGAGGGAGGATTAGAATATAAGGAAAATATATCCCGTAATGACTTCGGACCGGTCGGTCGGCCCTTTTCAGTATGGTGCGATGTCAAATCGAGCACACGCGGAAGTCAAACTCGACGAATCGGTGGATATAATCTGTATGGCCCAACGGCAAAAGAGCGATGCAAGATTGGGGAGGGTTGTAGTACTGAAAGAATGGACAGAGCAATAGCTCAATTGGTTTGCCGGACGTATACGCAGCTGTGGTTTCTCCCTAGTCTTTTATAACAGCGATATAGGCTGAACGATTGGCGACAGGGAAGGATGCGAAGGCCGTCGTAACTGCTGGTCAATCAAGGCGTGTCAACCGGAAGAATTGATCGCAGCAGGGCTCGCTTGATACACGGGAAAGGTGATCAGGAGAAAAACACGGAATAATGAACGGAAATGCGTATAGAACGGTAGAGATCCTTCTCCACGATATATAGACGGAGTGACGGTGAAATGAACGGAACGAGGACTTGCACACAGAATTCCTCAAGGGGGGAACAGTAACGAGCGTTGGAAAATCAGCAAGTAAATTCGTAAAGAGCGGACAGCGCCTTGCAGAGTCGAAGCGCCAAAAGGGAAAACGAGAAAAGGGTAGAATATAAGAGGATGTCGGTCGTTTGATGGAGGTGGTATTGGGTGAGGTGGGCGGACAGGAGGGCGACGGGAGGATATTTAATAATCTCAGGCGCCGGAAGTCAGATAGAAGTCAGTCCAACCAACTAGTGCCGTAGTGCCAGCAAGTCATTGATGTAGAGGGAGGACGAAGGCCACATCAAAGACCGCATCGACGACGACGGAGCGGAACGACATAAGACAACGAAGATAGAGAGAGAGAGAAAGAAAACAGACAGACAGAACAGAAGAAGCGAACGAACGACGATGAAGGCAGGGATGATTAGGGGGGAGGCAGGGAGAGTCCAGTGCTCACTGCAGTAATATTAATTCTTGGTGGAGGGCGAACAGCCAGGGTATAGGGCCACGCACTGCCTGGTCGGGCCACCGCCGTGTCATGGCCAATTTCCGAGGAACGCCCGTCATTGGCCGCGCACGTGGCACAGGCGGCCGCTAGCCGCTTAGCGCGCTGCGGCTACGTTGGCCTAGTAGTTAGCACTTCTTGGTCTTAACTACGACAGACTGCACTAACGAGGCTCAGACGGGATGATGGTTACATGCAGAAAGTCATCTAACGAAGCTTCTATTTTTGCCGTTGTCGATCTGTTCTAGTAAAACACAGAGGTACAGAGGACTGACAGGCCTAAATGCTCCTTCTACCAGCCTAACGGTTCCCACCGTGCTCAGAACCTGTTTCTGTCCAGATTCCACCCCCCTTAATATGCGCGGCTGGACTACATTCCAGCCACTTCCGTGGACGAGCCCAGGCGCAGACCGGCTTGTCCAGCAGCCCGGATTGGCTACAGTCGGCCGGCTAACGGAAGCCGGAAACAATCTCCACCGATGGCGGTCGCGTTCCTGGCCGTGGCGACAACACGCGGTGCGTGCGTACATGGGAGATTATGCCTTGGGAGTAATAATAATATTAAATATGATTATTATTGCTAGCGGCTTGGTCGATACTATCCAGCCTTTTACTATCAGCTTATTATTGCTGCACGGGCTACGCCCATCCTACCTAGTACGTACATACTACAATACGCCACTATGGACATGGTCGACGTTGATTATCGGCGGTCTATCGAAGTCACATCCCACCTAACTTCTTCCGGACAATGGGGAAAGGGGGACATGTTCCCGGCATTCTTCTGGCCAGCTGCAAGGGATGAGGTAATCAAACTTGGCTGATACAGCTCGTGTTGCATGTCCTGGAATTAACTTTCTTTGTTGTCAGACTCCAACGGAGACCGGTCTAGCTCATTTGGTCCAGCCCTCGACGGCGTAGAAATAACAGGCATTCGGGGCATACCATTCCAAGTTGAAAATACAGCATACAGCGCAATGTTTAATCAAACGTTCCAAAATACTACTGTCCATAGCTTTCCTGGTCTAAGGTGGGCGTTCCCAGTTCCAGGGTTCGCTACACGTGGCCCATGGTTGGTGGTACGTCAACCATGGGATGTCTGCATTGGAGATCTACCTGGCTGCGTAGGCACGGGGATATTACTAACCGGTCAACTGTGAATCGACAATGTACAGTGAGTATATTTTTAGTAGGTCTATCCTGTAGATCTTTCCTTCGTTCGAAGGAAGAGCGTATGTAGGATGTAGGATGTACATTGTATATAGGTATATATAGACAACAAGAACGAACCCAGTCTACAGCTTGGAAGAACGATCCTTCCTCACCAGACCAGAGCACTCAATCTCAACGTCAGAGCCTGCCGGCAACGTTTTGACGGCGACGCATGTGCGAACCTATTCCATATACACACAATGAGCTAAGTCACAGCCACAATGACCACATCACCGATAGGTATTTATAGGAAATATATCCCGCCAGAATGGCGGGAATGACTATGTGACACGACACTTACAGGCTTCGGATCAACAAAGAAGCTATCGTACACCTCATTGACGGCCGGGAAATCGGCCATGTCGGCAAGGAAGATGTTCACTTTGATAGCGTCCTGGAGACTCGACCCTCCTGCCTCGAGCACGGCGCTCAGGTTCTGGAGGATTTGTCGCTGAGTATTATTAGCCTGTATAGTCCATGCATACGGAAGATATATATATCAATGGGTACCTACTGTTCGGTCCTTGACTGACCCCTCGACCATCTTGCCCGTCTTCGGATCTACGCCGAGTTGACCGGAGCAGTAGACCACATCGCCTACCACAAGCCCTTGGGAGAGGAATGGTGCTGGGCGTGGCGCATTTGTCGTGTTAATTTGCGTTCTGGTGGGCTTGGGCATTTTGCCTGGGCGTGGTTGTGTCTTTGACCCGGCGTTGACGCTGTGTACGTGACATCTCCGCGTAGCGGGGAAGTTGATAAGGATGGTGACTAAGCAGTCTGTTTCTTTCAAACTGGAATGATGATTATTTTACTATTCGACCTCAAGAACAGCTTTCTCTGTCCATTATAGCATAACTGTGCTATTCGGTTTTCTATTCCCATAGTCGATACGAGCAATGTTTTGTCTCGCTTCTTGGCAGCTGTTCTCCACAAGCCCTTAGAGAGCAGTCCTCCAATATCCATACCTTTGCACTGCCTTCTATAAATATTCCTGATGACAGATCCTCGCCACTCCACAGCCATGACGTACACACACACAGCATGAAAAGAAAAAGCTGGTGCAGTGATAATCATTTGCTTTCTTTGTTTGTGTGTTATGTTACACTGCATTCCCATCCATTCAGTAAACCCACCCAACAATGAAAGATGGCATTCCCTCGTTGTCTAGTTTCTTTCTTGTCTGTTTTCATCCTCTCCCCGACCCTTATAGTACCTTTGTGGCTATGTTGAGTCTGTGAAATGGGAGCCTGGATGATCATTCAGATGGAGGCACCCTAGACACGGTTCCGCCATCAGCGTCAGCGTCAACACAAGCATCTGCTTCTGCTCATGCAGTTATTGTCCACAATGGGAAACACCAACATTGAGATCATAACCCACAGTCAGGAAGCTAAGGTGTTCCTGGATCGACCTATCCAGGACCTTATCCCCGAGCAATACCTGCGGGAAGCCGACAGATCGCGTAGGTAATTCCCCTAGATGATGATGGTTACGGCAGCGACTAATTCACATTTACCGTCTTGTACAGCTATCATCGATCATGGTGCCTGGGTATTTCGCGCGGCCGAAGATGCTCGACGTGTCAACCTAGCCAGATGGTCAAAGACGGACATCCGCTATCGAGGTTTCTTCAAGACGCTCGAAAAGACGCTTCCTATCCACGGGAGTTCCAACCAGGATGGCCCGGGGAAGTCGGAAAATATGTCGCGAACACAGGGACAGGCTGTATATGCTCTTTTGCACGATATCTTGGACATGATGAAGTGCACGCGTCAGGTGGGGGACAGGCATGAATATGCGTATCTTCGGTGAGTTGTGGTATTTAGCCGGCTTTCTCTGTGCTCGTAGCTGACTTTGATAGTCCCCGTCTTGTCAACTGCAAAGGGGAGTACCTGACCTGTTACCGGCAGAGACATAGAGTAGGGCCAGAAATGGGAGCAATGCTGGCCCTGGATTTGTATCCCAGCAAAGGGAAATCAGAGTGCATCATTCCGATTTCAACGGTACAATTTCTCCTTTCTGTTGCTCTTAGTTCTGAATGGCAACTCACACCTTCACCATCAGACCTTGGAAGATGAACCCTGGGAAGCTGTCCTGAAAGAGAAGTGCAAACTGATACACTCACAACTGCTCACCAATATCCGTCGACTCCGACCCCGCACCTCCAATTTACCAGATCAGGAAGCCTTCCTGATCGACCTTCACGGTTCCCGATTACGCATCTTCCGTGCTCTTTTGCAAGGCAATACGACCTCGGAGAAGCCCTACGACCAGAGAGAACTGCCACGCGGCAGTACGCTCCGACGCCGGTGTTTTTCAAGTCCAAGCACCCTCTCCTCGGCGGAATCTTCCGTCCGCCCACGGGCTGTTGCCAGATATTCGAATCATGGAAATAATAGACTTTTAACCGGTATCCCGCCCTGCGTGCAAGAGGAGGACATCGACGATACCGTAGATCCAAAGCACAACCCATTTCAAAGGAGAGACTCCGAGCCGCTCCGGATTCTCGCAAGCCACGAATATGACTTGTGGGAAAAACATTCTTTCCATGCCGCCGTTCGCGCATTGGTTGCGCTTATCATCTACCTCATGAGCGGGAGAGCCCAATGCGGGGTCCTCCAGCGGGTCTTCCAATGTTATCCGTACCATGACGAGGGGGATACTAGGAACGATATTACTATCAACGCCAAGACACCTCGTGTCGACATGAGCAATGGCCACTTTGGGACAGAAGGTGAGCGCCAAGCATGTCACTGTCTACAAGGAATAGCAGAAGGACGGGAAACAGCGCAACCGGAAGGGATGCAGAGGAGCCAACAACAACGGAGGCTGGACGTGCTGTCTCGTTCCGAAGAGGCCGAGGTCGGGATCGGCGCGTTCTCGCGATTCAGGAGACTGCGGTGGGAATCTGCAAGAGGTCATGGCCACCATAACCGGGATGTCAGTGGGAGCACTGCCGCTGTGCTATTGGGGACTTGAGTCCTTCACGGTTCCTGTGCAACCCGCACGGAGTCTATCTATTATGCTGTCGGTGCATGGACGGCGCAGATCGCCAGAATTAGACTTTGCAAAACGTAAAGAATATCCACATTTGTCGAAGATGACGGATCCGCGAAGAACGATCATCGAAAAGAAATTGGATCAGATAAGAATTTTCCAAGGGAGAAACATTCTCACAGCGTTCAATTGAGCTGATTATTACCCGTATGTAGGCTGGATCGAATCATTTGAACATGATCCCACGCCATCTTGGCTGAACTTAATCCTGTCGATCGACAACCGGATCGTCGCGGTGGCTGGCTCTACCTTCCCAAGGCAGATAGTAGTAGTATAGAACCACGGGACAAGGTATTGTACCGACCATACTAGTTTCAGATCACTGTAGGGTACAGAATACAGGGTACAGAAAACTCCAGAGAGACAGGAAACGAACCTACTAACACCAATGCACCATGCAAGAAAGCCCTAATAACAAAAAGCCCAACCCAAATCAATCATCACATCAAGAGAGTGCCTGTCACTCAACCATCCTCATAGATGAAGGCCGACTCCCTCGATAAACATTAATATCCGTTTTAATCGTAATATCCATGACACCCCCCTCGACCGACCGATCATCCAACCCCTTCCCCCCGTACGCAGCCACATCAGACATGACTAGGAACTCGGCGTCGCCGCGCGGGATGGTCATGAACGGCGCAGAGGAGCTGGTATTGGAGCTGCTCAGGTGGCCGTTGTTGGAGGCGTAGCGCTGTCCGGTGGTCCATGTCTTGGATCTGTTCGTGGAGCGGCCGCGGATGAAGCGGGGGAGGAGGCCGCGGATGAAGCGGGGGAGGAGGCCGCGGATCGTAGGGAGACAGGAACAGGTTAGGCCGACGGAGGGTTCGATGTGTGTCCAGAGTGTTGCTTTGTAGACTGTGTCTATTTTTGTTTTGTCTTGTCAGTCCTGGACAAATATCTGTCAGAAAGACACGAGGATATGGACGTACATGTCGTGTCTGCCGGGTCGATGTAGAATAACACCACGATCCGGTAAATGCTCGCGAAGCAGACACTTGAACCAACAATCGTCAGCCATCAAATCATTAAGCAGTGAAGCAAGGAGAGCTAGGTATACTCACAATCCACCCACAGCAAAAACAGCAGTCAACTCCAATTTCTCGTGCCATGCCTTCTGCAACCTCCAGATGATAGGAATTGGCATCCCCAGAATAACAAAGTCCATAACAACATTAAACACCTGATTAACAATGAAAAACGTATTCGGATTAAACAGTGACCCGGAACGCTATGATCCCAGTAAGCCCTCAGCGGCCGACACTGGCCGGCACAGGCGAAGAAGATGCCCGCGGACCACGTGCCCATGAGACAGTTCAGGCCGAAGGAGAACTGCTGGAAGCGCGGGATGGAGAAGACGCGGCGGTAGAAGCAGACGATGGAGATTTTGACGACGGGGCAGAGGACAAAATAGAGGAATTGGTTTGAGAGGAAGATTCTGTAGAAGTTTCGGCGGGTTTGGGGGGTTATGTCTGCATCGTGGGCGCCGTTGCCGCCGATTGTGCACCCTGTATTGCATTAGAACATTTTCTCCTTTGTTTCATTCCGAAGGGATTGTTTCCGACGTACAAAGAATTAGTTCTACAAACATGCCGTATAAAAGTACCAAAGCCGTGAAGCAGAGGTAGTCGTCCACGCCGAAATGGAGCCGCCTCTTCAGCCTGGCAATGATGCGCAGGATCACGGCTATTGTTGCTACTCCAACCAAAGCCGAGATGATGCCAATCATCTCCAGTCCCCTGGATCCGGGAGCCATCTTGTGAACGGGTCTTGCCGGGGGTGCCAGACGACGTGGGTTGGCGGTTGCTTGAGAGGAGAGGAGAGTGCCTTTGACTCTTCTATATTAACGCGGACAACCCTCCATGACATGGAGTACGCGGCAGAACAGGAACACTGTTATTATTAACAAACACCCAGACAGACAGACAGGGACAGTGCTGGAGCAGATCCAGGTCCCAGTTTAACTTAACAGTGGGGGTTCCATCTGGAGACACTGGAGTCTGCACGGTTTACAGGTACACAACCGCGGCACGCCCCGGGATATTCATGGTTCAGGCAAACCCTGAATCTTGCAGAGAGGGCTGTAAATCTAATACATATGTGGATCCAGAAGCCCAGACAAGGTCGATTCCTACCCTACATGTACGTACACGAACTCTTCCACTGGCTAAAGAGGACCACAACGCGGGGCCTGTTATGGTAATTACCATCACACACATTTCTGCGGAGTGAGGGAACACGGATGTTCATCCATCCCTTCTGCATTGCGAAAAAACGTGGCAGATGAAGGTTCCGGACCAGCCAGCTCGCAGGGTCCTTTATGAGGCCGATCGTTCCAAGCGGGTATATGGATAATGACGCACCTGCCTGCTCCATAATGATTATCCAAGCTGACTGCTGGAGAGTTTTCCTGCAACGCTGATCCGCCCTCTAATATCTCCACTCGGGGTATGGAGTTTCTTACTATTAAAGGCCGATCAACGGCGAACCGCCAGTTGAACGGCCGTTGCGAATAGCCACGTCATAGCAGAAACTTATGATATGTACGCCCCTGCATGGTCTATATAGCATATATCTCGGAGGCTGCACGGTTCTCGCTGCTGCCCGACGGACGCCGAAAGAACTATTCTTGTATCCGTAGCCCTAACCATGGACCCTAGGGCCTAAACGTGCCTCGTAACACGCTAGTCCTGAAACAGCAATGCATAACGGCGCCAAGAAGAATTGGGCTAATGATTGGCAGAATCGGGCGGTGAGATGAATCGATGCGGTCAACCCATCATTGCAGCATCAACCATTCATTGCTGATGAGAATTGCCGAAAGAGGATAATGCTCCTGCTTCAAGGTCGGGGAGAGCATGTCTATTGCTTAGCGTACCACAGTCCTCATGGGCAGCAACTCCGGAGTCATGCCGATTTCAATTCTTCTCCAGCAGCTATCGATATTTGAGTCGGTGCCCTATGCCTCCACAATAATAACCAACAATAATAATGTAATGAAATTCGAGTGGGACGATCTAATGCCAGTTCCTAGTCCTGGGTTATTCGCGCATGATTTGGAATTCTGACTGGACATCTCCAATAGTAAGGGTTTGACCACGCGAGGAGTGGATCAAGTCCAGTTCCCAAGTTCTGGTAAGTTACTCCCTAGGATTTATGGATTTGACTAGGAGAAGGTGGTGACTCCAAGGCTATGCTGTTTGGCGCAAGAGTGGCCATGGTAGAGTCAAAGTAGACGTATTCCGTACAGCACCGACGGTGTATATCCCGTCAATGTCCTCGTTCCTCCGTGCCATGCTCACGGGAGAGTTTGTCATTGCCAAAACCGGAATCTCCGGACCTCTGGGATGTGTTTTTGTAGCGAATGTATCCCGATGTCACCGGTGACTGTGAGATATGAACCCACTGTTTTATTGATGCCAGCCCCAGTCTCTAACCAAATTGGTAGTGGCCGCAGTCCGTCGTGATGGTGTTGACCGAGCGCATTGTGGTCTGCTCCGGATTACCGTTCATTCCACACCTCTCACGCTCTTCTATTGTTCCAGCGAGACCTTTTGAGACCTATGGTCAACGAGTCAGGTGCATTGTGCATAGGATAGATATGTCTTGTGTTACCAGAAAGAGGGGGAATAACAACTGGCAGGCATTGGTCTTACCAGGGCTTGCAAATTAAACCGTCCAAGTGCACTTCGTTGGCCTGGAACTCCTACAGAGTAGCTCTGACACTGGTGCAGAAACATCATAACGACCTTTTGCTGGCAGTCCGTCCAGACAATAATAGGAGTAAGCTGACATGCCAAGACTAGCTCTGCCCGAGGCTGTGCCAGTCAAGATTCAGCAAATGCCAGAGTCAGCAGCCAGGCAGCCTTGTTAATCCTTTCAACGCCCCGGTGACAGTGTGCGCCTTGCATCGTCTCGGAGACCTGGGTTTCGCCTACCCGACCGAGCGCATCACATAAGATAGGCCAGGGACCGCAGGGGAAACGAGATCCGGCAGAAATACCAGCATTCAGACCGAGACAGGCCCAATCTTCAACAGACGGTATCATCATTCCAGGCACAAGGAGGATAGTACGAAGAATGCAGAATCCAACGTCAGCACCCCCGCCCTACGGCCTGCAACACCACACCCAATACGACATCTACAAATCCACCTTCTCTAGACACTACGACATCACAACCGCCGATGGTCGACCCCTATTCCACGGCGAAGTCTCCACCTTCACACCGGGCAAGCCAGATCTCACCTTGCACACGGGCACCAGCGACAAAGGCCCAGTAGTCGCAACCAGCAAATTCGGGTTCATCGACAGCTTCAAAGTCGTCCTCAAGGGCCCCAGTGGCATCTACAGCGACCAGTGTGAAAGCATGACCAAGGGGAGCTTCTGGACCGGACAGTATCGATGGGCAATGACCCTGCAATTTTCGCCGAGCCATCCCGTCACGAGAAGGGAGTTCATCTGGAAGAGAACCCGACATGAAGCCGTGGATGGCCGGACGGCTTCTGTGTTCCAGTTCAACTACAAGCTGGTCGATGCGCAGACGGACCAGCTTCTCGCCGTGTTCACCAGTAGCTGGTCGATGCGGAAATGCGGCATGTTGCAGATCAATGTGCAGTATGGGAAGGACTTTGAGACGATGGCATTCATTACCTGTTTGAGTCTGTACGAGAGGGCGAGGAGGCAGAATGGTGCTAGTGCGGGTGCTAGTGCGGGTGGTGGTGGTGGTGGTGGTGGTGGTGCATAGTAGGGGTACTTTCTACGTTGAAAGTAAAGGGAATAGATGCTGGAGTGACGGATATCGGCTTCATTCCTGGCAATTCCGGAAGGCTTCCGGCTGTCATGAGCTAGCAACCGCGTCCAGATATCGTCTCAAACCCGTTCACCACGACACAGGGTTTCCTATGAACCATCTGTATGACATTGGTAGCGCCAAGTAGGTGTTGCCAGGCTGATGCTTCCCCAGTGGCTGAAAAGTCAAGAGATGGATGGAAATGGCGAAGAAAATGATGCTCTGGAACTCCCTTCATGACTGTCTTGTTTCTTTTCTTGAACAGCATCGACAATGCGTTACGAGTACTTGAGATTTGATATCCAGGTTGAATTGCGTTGTAACAATAGCAAGTCTCTATCTAGCAATTACCGTTCCGGGCTATAAGCCTCGTAATTCCCTTATAGAATCGAAAGAAGCTCCTAATAATACGATAACCTTACCAACCATCCGAAGCGATCGACTGGCCCAGTGGTTAAGGCGCTCGTCTTACATACATACATATGTATCACGAGAGATCCCAGGTTCGATCCCTGGGTCGATCATTTTTTTTTATTTTTCTTCGTCCTTTTTTTATTGACCGTAACGAAGTTCGTTTTTCAGCTGCTCGCTGCAATTCCCAACATGAGGTTTTGCAATAGAGCGCTGTGCTCTACAGGCAGTGAATATTCCAGTACTTTATGTCCAGTTCGGGTATTGCAACGCCTAATAGTATGTATGGGCTATGTATGCATGAACGCCATGCTGGGTACGGAGTATGGAAGATTGTTATTATTAAAACCCCCACATTATTCTTCTTATTCCTACAGAAAAAAATATATATATATAAAAAAAAGCACTTGGCATACGACCGATAAAAACAGTCCGGAAGGGATCTTCATGTCGACTCAATGCAGCCGACGGAACCCTCCGATACTAATAACAGTAACCCAAGAACGCCAATGCAACGTTCACTACTGAATTCTAATCAGCTTTGAAGCGTTATTGTTCTCCAAGAGGCAATCCCCACTGTCCATGTCCATAACCTCGTCGATCTCTATCCATCTATTCCTATTCAACATGGACGAATACCCACCTCGACCTCTACAACACCACGGTCTCCAGTCTCATTCATTCTATCCTTACCCCCCATAGTATTATACACCCGAAACGGCCATGTCTGGTAACGTCGTCACAGTCCCCCTCCTCATCAACGGCGAGGAAGAATACACCCCCAACACTTTCGATGTGATAAGTCCCTACACCAACGAACCCTGTTGGAAAGCCGCGGCTGCCTCTCCCGCAGACGCCGTGAGGGCAGTCGAATCCGCCGCCGCCGCATTCCCGGAATGGTCCAACACGAAACCCGCCGCGAGACGGGATATCCTGCTCAAGGCGGCTGATATTCTTGAGCAGCGTCTTGAGGAGAATGCGGCGTACATGAGGACGGAAATGGGGGCCAATGTGGGTGCGTCTCAGCATTTTGTCGTCCCGCTGAGTATCCGGATGCTGAGGGATATTGCGGCGAGGATTTCGGGGGTTTGTGGGAGTGTTCCTGTTGTTGAGGGGGAGGGGCAGAGTGCTATCGTGTACAAGGAGCCTATGGGGGTAATTCTGGGGATTGTGCCGTGGTATGTTGTTTTATATCCTATTCTACATTGGCAAAGATACATCATTGCTGTCCCCTAAGAAGCAAGTCTAACACAATCAGGAATGCACCGTACGTCTTCGGTATTCGCTCCGCAGCATGTGCTCTCGCTACCGGGAACACGACTATCATCAAATCCTCCGAACTCTCCCCAAGATGTTACTGGGCCATTGGGCGCGCGTTCCAAGACGCAGGTCTCCCGCCGGGCTGTCTGAATATCATTTCCTGTCGTCCGCAGGACGCCGCCGAGGTGGTCACCGCTATGATCGAGCACCCTGAAGTCCGCAAGATCAATTTCACAGGAAGCACGGCGACTGGAAGAAAAATCGCGCGCACCTGCGGCGAGAATCTCAAGCCCTGTTTGATGGAGCTGGGAGGGAAGAATAGTGCTATTGTCTGTGCCGATGCGGATCTGCAGGTTGCTGTGCGGGAGGTGTTGGCTGGAGCTTTTTTGAATGTAGGATCCTCACGGCACCGTAACACACGTTGCTTGCTAACAAACCGAAAACAGTCTGGCCAAATCTGCATGTCGACAGACCGAATCATCCTCCACTCCTCCATCGCAAACGCCTTCCTAGAAGCCCTCAAGTCCGCCCTATCCACGAACACAGACAGCGAACCACCCACGCTCGTCAACGAAGCATCCAAGACGCGAGTCGAGGCCCTCATCTCCTCCGCCCTCGAAGCAGGAGCTCATTTAATTCACGGATCCTCCACTACTAACAGCAAATCTGGCATCCGCATGGCCCCCGTCGTCCTGGGCGGAATCAAAGAAGATATGAAAGTCTGGCAGGAAGAAGCGTTTGCTTCGCTGGCTGCTTGCATGATCGTGGATAGTGACGAGGAAGCTGTGAAGATCGCTAATAGTTCCGGGTTCGGGCTGTCTGCGGCTGTTTTTACGGAGGATTTGAGGAAGGGGTTTGCGATTGCGAAGAGGTTGCAGTCCGGGTGAGTTCAGTTTTTTTCCTCATCCTACTTACTATACGAGAAAGAAGGTAAATCATAGTTGCTGATGACAAGGTACAGAGCTGTTCATATTAATAGTATGACCATTCACGATGAACCGGCGCTTCCGCATGGCGGTGTTAAGAATAGTGGATGGGGTCGCTTCAATACCACCCAGGGACTGGAAGAGTTTCTCGTGACGAAGAGCGTTACATGGATGGATTAAGGACTGGTGGCTCATGTCCTACGATTTTCTGATGTCGGAAATAGACTGTACCTCGAGCCAATGTGATATGGACATAGGGTGAACGGGTAAGAGTAGGGAGGGTCGGTATGTTATTCTATAACCATTTAAGTACAGACAAAATAAATCAAATATAACATAGAACAGCTCTATCTTCGCTCATTCTGCCTCCTTTCTGATTCAAACTCAGTAAACGCATCGAAACCCCGTCCGTCTTCCCCTCCTGTACGGAAGAATTCACAAACAGCGCCGACAGCATAGCATGTAGCCGCTGTAGCTGTCCCTGCGAGCAACATTCTGCGCACGGCCCTACGAAATCTGCCTTCCTTTTGCTGACTTGGTTGTGGCTCAGTGATGGCTTCGTCAGGAGGCGCAGGAGACGGAGGCCAAGGTGACCAGTTCGGCGGTCCGCCTGTATAGACGACTTCCTGTCTCCGAACTATCCTTGGCGCTTGGTTTGTTGATGGTGCTTCCTTTTCAGCATCTTTACTACTAAATTTGGTTTCGCGTTTGGATTCTCCTTTAACGGCTTCTGCTGGGAGACGCTCAGTGTCGTGAAGAGAAGTGGGTTCTTCTAAAGTAGCTGTTGCAACAGGAGATCCAGCTGGCGCGTTTACCGTGTTTCTTCTGTCTCTCACTTTCTCGAATACGAGGATATCCCCACCACCTGATACGATATCATATCCGTCTCGTTCCATTTCTGCAAAGTATGGAAGAAATTTGGCTGGATTGTTCAGGCGCGACAGAATCTCGGCCGGGTGTAGGGTTTCGGTAGCGTGCAAAGATGACGTGGTTTCGGCTGTAGTCACCTTGAGGGTAGAAGAATCGTATGCGAGTACGCGATAGTTAGCTATTTCGCCATGAATAACACTCGCAGAGGCGTCGCCTGGTGGCTGATTATCATGCTGTAGAGAAGCCATGTTCTCGGTCTGGATAGCAGGTTGATGTGACTGATCACGGTCCAATTTCACATCATTTTCAGATTTCAGTCGACCTTCACTTGAAGCCCCCAGACTCTCAACCAGCGGTTGACGTGTCTCAGATTGGCTGTATGATTTTCCGCTTTTCTCACCGACGGATTTCAAGCGTTGTCGACCTTTAATGTCCTCCAGAATCTCTTCAGCAAGAGTATCATTTGCTGGCATTCTATGGGACTCGAAGTCTTCTTCCAGAGCCTTCCGCCTATGTCCCTTCTGTGCATCAGGCTCCTGCTTTGCCTTTTTGGAGTTGTAAGTGGCGCGGATATCACTGGCCTGCAGGAGGTCCAGGTCTTCATTCTTTTCTCGCCGCTGTAAATCTCCAAGAATATCATTATACCGCTGTGATAATGACAAGATAGATGGCTTCTTGGAGTTTTCCGGTCTCGTTGATTTAAACATTGTTGGATCTTCCGAGGTTTGGGACACGTCCAGCGCGTCAACCATCCTGTGACTTGGCTGATCCAGAGCCTCCGGACGAGAGTCTTCCCCCTGTATGTCATCTGAATTATTCTCGAATGGGTGTGTACGTTCTCCAGATGGGATATCATATCCAGACCTGGATGATGGGGTCAAAGTCGACTCTGATAGATATTTGGTCCGCTGCATATGCACAGAATCTGCCTGGGAAGTGGATTCAGACGAAGCCACCGAACTATCAATGGTCCGGACTGTGTCAACGGGTTCTTTCTTATTCTTGACTTTCATGTCACTGCCTCCCGGAGGCACAACTCTGCTCGTCACATCCACTACTGGAACCATTCGACCACTGATCGGATCGAACTCGAATACTTCTGCATTGGTTTGTTGGGACTCATTTCTGGCCTCCCTATCCATAGAAGCATCTGAAGAGGACATCTTGTCTCCATTTTTGAAGCCCTTCTGACGTGATGCTGGTGTATCCTTAGACTTCAAATTCGAAGACGCCGCTGTATCTGACGATTTCCAATCCCGCATCTGGCCATGAATATCATGTCCCAGAAAAGCACGCCACATATCCACCCACGAACGGTGCCCAAGATCCCGCAGGTCAAAGGCGTCAACTCTTCTCCCAAATAAAGCTGTGTAGGGGTCGTCTCTGATTTGCTTCTCAAACTCCTCCATCCGTCGCTGCATCTTGGCCTTTCTCATCTCCCACAAGTTATGTGTCTCATCCCAGTCTTCTCTCCAGTGATGTCGTCGTCCACCATGGCGGTTGAAGCTGGAGCTTGACTTTGACCGACGCCATCCGCATGGGTGTCTATTGTGGCGTTCTTCGGACCATGCTTGGTGATAATCATCTGCTTCTTTTCGGCGGAGGAGGGATGGACAGCGTTGCTGGAAAGCATTTTGAAACAAGCGGTTGCTACGAACGCATCGCCAGAAAGCACGACGCTGTGATGAATAACGAGGTACTATCGAGCTGACTGGGTGAGACAAGCCGGAAGGAGATGTTGGCAAGGGGAGAAGAGCCGGGTGGTCGATCGATGGCCTTCTTGCCATCATCCCTATACTTGATGACATCACGGTAAAGCCCATGACGGTTAGCCTTTCTACACAATCCTGACTTTAAGACAGGAGATTCTGTAGTGTGTTTTAGCCTTGGTAGCAGTCCGGGATGACGCAGGCCGTAGCAAGGGCACTGCACCCTGGTCGTCAAAGCTTTGCTGTCATTCGATGAAAGACGCGAGTCTGGATTGGCAGACAAAACCAAGCTTCCGTATTTTCTGACGCTTTTCTGATGCGACTTGGATTATTTGAAGACGTAACTTGGGATGGAGGACGGAACAAGCTATGTCATGTGTGCATGAGCCACTGCGGGGTTTCACCGATAAGAGATCGACTCCGCATAGATGAAGCTTCATATTATCGAGAGCTTCATGTTGAGAGATATCATAGTCTATTACCAGTTATCATAACTCTATCAATAGCCATAGCCATATCTATAAGCTGAGTTCTGCAATGCCCAGGTCCCCTAGGTCTACATCAGAATCAGTGATATGGTTGCTCCAAAACCGTAGACCTTCAATGCCCTCCTCTCTGCATAGAATGCCTTTGTCCTCAGCCATCTCCAATTCTTCAGCTGCCACTCCTACACTCCATTTGAATCGCTGTGCTGCCTCCTGTGCTGTCACGGATCTTCCAAATAGGCTCCAATCCCACGGGACAGGCTCGTCTGGAGGGATGCGTCGAAGCTCTTCCATCCAACTCTGGAGCTGTCTAATCGTCTTCTCGTCAGTCCAATCATGTCGTTGAACGATAAGAAGGCCACTTTTGAATCGACGTAGACGGACTGGTAGCTTAAGCTTCTCCCATAGCTCTGCTGCTCTCTGGAAATCTGACGGACTGACCAGCTCCACCCCATTCCGAGAACGGTTAAAGACCGCCCAGAGATCTATCAGACTCATGATTCCTCCTTCCCTATGAAGGATTCCCTTTCGGTCATCTGTAAGGTATTCGGCCAGGTTTCGTGAGAGCTCTGATAGATACAGACTCTCTGCACCAGAACCAAGCATGTCCTTTGTCGTCACCATCCCTAGAGCCGTCGCGGATTCGGAAAGTACCGCATTCGCTTCTGGGGAACTGTCAATGCTTGTAATCCCGAATTCTCTGGCCAACGTTTCTGCAAGCGCAACGATCTGTTTAGCAGATGCCATCAGAGCCTCTAGGTCTTCAAAAGCATTGCCAATGACGACCTCATTATTCCTGCGCGCCTCCAGCCCTCGTTGTTCAAGACCCGCAATGCCAACCGCGGTGGGTCGAGGAGGGGCGGGCGATGGACTATACAGCGTCGGAGTAATCAAAGATGGTCCTGGAGATGGGGATTCTGATGGTTGTGGCACGGGTGGAGCGTTATAGAGCAACCACTTCCTTTGGATCAAGGCCCCTTTCAATCGCTCAAGAAATATTTTCTCTCCGCCTCCACGGAAAGAAAGCTTGATGACCTCAGTTACCTCCACATTTCGTATGCTTGCTTGTTCAGAGAGTGGAGCCGGCGAGTTCGAACCGTTTATAGGACCGTTGCGAGCACTTAAAGCGCTTTCGGGAGTTAAAGGAGCACCACATATCTCACACTCTGGGAGAGATGGGTGATTTATGAAAGTACATCGGGGGCAAGAAAGAGAGTCGTCGCTTGGTGGGACGGGTAAACGCAGGCCATTACCAGACTGTAGGAGGGGTTCCCTGCTCTCAACAAGTGAGTCAGGTAAAAGAGGATCACGACTCGCTGCAGCGGCGACAGCGGCCTTCAGGACCGTCGTGAAAGGCGGTCTTATGCCGCAGGCTAAACACGGCCGTAAATCTGTCGACGTATTTGCGGTCGATGGATCAAATTCTGGGGAGACTGGGTTAGAAAACGAGCATATCGGGCAGATCCACGTCGCATTCAAACGTTTCGGTGACCGGTTATTTCGATGTGTCGCCAAGGGCTGTGGACGCGGGGAATGGTCGTTCGAAGACACAGCAGTGCCAGCACTTGCCGATTTATCGAGGTTCTTCTTCGACGGCTTAGGGTAGAGCGTAATCTTGGGGGAAGACTTGAGGAAACCTGCCTTCTAGGTATAAGTCGGCAGGTCATATTACAACCGCAAGCAGAAAGACTGTGTCATGCACCGTACCTGATACTCAGCGCGATCGACTTCTTTCAGATCAATGCCAACAGAATACTTTCGCGGCTCATCGACGGAGACGTAGCAGATTCTGTGGGACGTAAGGTAGGCATGGCCATTCTGGTAATTTGGAATCTTGTATTTCCTAAAGCAGCGCGTATTATTTCAGCATGGGACTGGGACATGAGCTGAAAGAAAGGAAGAAAGGAAGAAAGAAAGAAAGAAAGAAAGATACCCCTCGTACAACCCCACTGCATCCTGAACAAAGAGTAAAGTCTCGTCAGGGAAGAGTTCGGGACGGAGTGCAGTTGTCAGATCCAAGGACTTGAAGAACATCTAGCCGGCCTGCAGGAGCATGTCTCTGGCGTCCTCTGGCAGACAGTGGTACATATATATCATAGAATCGTACGGAGTAGATGAAGCTGAAGAAGCGATGACATCTGCGGAGACTCCAGCCACTGCTGCGATGCAACTATAATTGGCAACGTAAGCGAGCCACCCTTCTTTTCTCCCATCCTTTCGTATTTCCTTCTCTCTGCACCTGCATTTCATCAAATCCACAGCCAGCAAAGCGTATACGGAGTTGTCGTGCTTCCTTCTGCCTTTCTGTCTCTCTCAAGTCCGACCGACTCTTGTCTCACCTCAGTGTCCGTGCCGTGTAGGATGCTCCTTAACCCTTCTTCGAGTCTCTCGGACGACGCGTAGGCCCCATTACATCTCTCTTATATCTCTCTCCTCACCCTTTCTCTTTCTCTTTATCCTTTTTTCTTGATTAGATCTCTCCCACAATGAATTCGGGAATTCCACCATGGCGGGCCACAGCCTCAGCAACTACCACCACAACAGCCGCACATTATCCTGGACATGGTGAGTCTCTCCCTCCTGCGGACAATATCACGGCCAGCGCTGAGTCTAGATTAGATACTCCTGCATATATTCCGGTTCAAGCACGCCGTAGCCTTGCCCGTCACTCCGAGTCGACTGCTCCTGCAACCACCCCGGCCCAACCCAGCCCTGCTGAAACAGCCCATCGGAAACGAGTAGAGTGGCCGAGTTCCGTTCGCACGTACGTTCAAAGGAGCTTCATACCGGAGAATCAGATAAGCAGTGTCACTAGAGAAGAGATGGAGACAAAGTTGAAGGCTGTTATCACCCAGGCAGCGGAAAGAGATCAGCTTGACAAGATCGATTGGGATTCCTTGCCTCTGCCACAGGTCATGATCCAAAATGAGCGTAACAGCATTCTGACCAACCCAAGTGTATCCATGCGGGATACTCTGGTCGTTAGATCTGGATCGGCAAGCGAGGATGTTTCCAGGAAAAGAAAGTCCACTGAGCTGCAGTACCAGCACGAGGATGCTCACGCATCTCCACCGTGGAGACAAACTAACAGTCGCAATGGTTTTGAAAATCGAGTGACCTATAGTCCAACAGACAAACGACAGCGAAAAGATTATAAACTTTCAAGTAGTAAGTCCAAAGCTAATCTGGAAATGCGGAGGAAGCGTTTTGAAGAACCTCGAGCGCGATATGGATCTTCACCATCATCCCGCGGTGAATCGCCTATCGCCAGTGCAAACCAGGGACCCATTGTTGGGAGATGTCAGGATTTGGAGAAGAATTACTTCCGCCTGACATCTGCTCCAAACCCGGACACAGTCCGTCCCCTTCCAGTCTTGATGAAGACACTGGACCTATTGAAAAAGAAGTGGAAGAAAGATAACAACTACGGCTATATCTGTGATCAGTTTAAGTCGTTGCGTCAGGATTTGACGGTCCAGCACATCAGGAACGAGTTTACCGTTAGCGTCTATGAAATCCATGCTCGTATTGCCCTTGAGAAAGGGGATCTCGGTGAGTATAATCAGTGTCAGACTCAACTGCGGGCGTTGTATGCACAGCAACTAGGCGGACACCCCACAGAGTTTAAGGCGTATCGTATTCTCTATTTCATTCACACCCGCAACTGGACGGCCATGAATGATGCGTTGGCCGATCTAACAACAGCAGACAAGAGAGACCCTGCTGTCAAGCACGCCCTGGAAGTGCGCTCAGCCCTTGCGCTCGGGAATTACCACCGTTTCTTCCAGCTGTATCTTGATACCCCTAATATGGGAGCATATCTCATGGATATGTTTGTCGACCGTGAGCGGCTCTCGGCTCTTGCAGCTATCTGTAAAGCGTAAGAAATTCCCCTAGGACAATATTATTAGGTATGAGAGCATGCTAACATCAGTAACAGATACAAACCAGACGTAAAGATTCGCTTCATCACAGAGGAATTGGGTTTCGAATCTGATGAGCAGAGTGCGCGCTTCATTCTGGATCATTCCTCTGAGGAATTACTCCAAGAGAAGGATGGCTCTGTGAAGCTTCTCACTGGAAAAGCTGGCCGGATATTTGAAGTTGCCAAAGCAGATGCTCACCGAGTTGTCGACATTAAAGGACAGATTTGAACTTGGCGTGCCTCTGTTCGGTGGGCAATGCTACATTCCCTTCCTCACATTCACTGCCCGACAAGCGTCGCTCTATGCCCGTTTCACTTACCTCGTATCCCTATCCCTTGTTTCAATACCGTCTTCTTATACGCGCTCCCACCAGCAAGTGCGGGAAACCCAGAATTTCAAGTGGACCTGGCGTCCAGGTAGCTGTCCATTCACTTACTCTTTTTGTTTCGATTTTCTCCCTCCCCTTACTTTTCTCTTGGTCCTTTGCTTTCGCGGCGGTTACGTGCATTTCTCGGCTACGATCTTAAAGTGATCTGTATACCCAGTTCTCTGCATCGGCACCGGTCCTCGTTCTCCACAGAGCGATAATGACCGGCGATAATGAATGCGAAAGATGGGAGGCGTCCTAGGTGTACTTGGCGTGGTTGTCTGCTTTTGGGCGTTCCCCTAGGCGATTGATTGCAAATAGTGAATTAACTTGAATTCAGAAGGACCTGACCAGTTGATGGTTGAACATCGAGCTCGGATTTCTCCCTTCAGCTTCTACTTTAGACGCATACTCTTTACACCTGTATCTTCCCGTCTCCCGAGCACAAGCTCTAATCACGGCATTATCTGGAAGCGCCTGGCTTGGGGCATTGTACGGATCTGACACGCCCTTCTCCACAGCGTCCAAAAACGCCTTGATCTCCTACACCCCGTTTGGCTCAAGCATCTGTTCCTTCTGGGCATTCCCTCCTTCTCCATTGATCTCCACAGTTACGGATCTACGCGTTCCTACAAAATTGAACTCAAAACACCTTCGGCGATGCAACAGAGAACCTGAGGGACCCCACAGCGCCGTTGGAGAAGCGCAGTGTCGCATTCAGGGTATCCAAAGGCGTCAAAATTGGCTGAATCTGCACGGCCGTGCTCTTCATCTCCACGATCTCCATGCCCGTCGCGCATCGCATACCAGCGACGTAGTGCACGCCGCCATCCAGGATGAATCCGCCCTGGTACTTGGGCTGCTTGCGCCCACACCGGGCCTTTCCCCCAGATTGATTGATTAATTAAGACATACAATATTTTATTGATATTCATTCACACCGTTGCCATGGGTCCCAGCAAAAACACCGACTCAGAACATATCGAAGAAACACCTGTAGAGGGCGGCAATATTGCAACGCCAAAGCAGGCCCAGGTAGCCACCGATGTTGGACGCTCGCTGACGGTCCGGCAAGCCCTGATGATCTACCCAGGTCCATCCTGTGGTCGGCAGGAATGTCGACAGCCCTCGTCATGCTGGGCTATGATACCTCTCTTCTGAGCACGCTGTATGCCTACCCATCCTTCCAGAAGAAGTTCGGCGAGAAAACGGGTGACGACGGCTATCAAGTTCCTGCGCGATGGCAAGCTCTCAGCAACTCCGCAACCGCTGGTGTCATTCTTGGGCTGATTTGTGTCAGTTGGCTTGTCGACCAGTATGGCTCGGTCAGTCTGGCCTCGTATGTCTTGATAGTAGCGCTCATCTTCATCCCGCTCTTCGCGCCCAATAGAATGTGCCCATGCTTTTTAAGCTGCCTGTTTTCTTTTTGTACTCATTGATACCACTAGTGCCTATGTATCTAGTGCTTTCCGGGAGTGTGGTAAGGGCGGGGTATACGAGAGATGTGCCAATGGCCGGGTGTCTTTGAGATCTAGTTCTCTCCATGTTTCCGCATTACCATTTAAGGTTATTTGGCGTATTGTGGGGGGTGCGGGTGCTCGTAGCGAAATAAACCGGTGGTCCAATACGCCACGAGCAGGGCCGTCGGGCGATTATCCTGCATTCTCTCTGTGAATTGAATTTTATTATTTCATTCCCCACATAGACCTCACTCAAACAAGGACTACTCCGGGAATCTATCCCGTAAGAGGGAAACGATATTGAGAGGGAAATTACATTGTTTACGGTGAGAGATAATGGAGTCCTTGTCCTATATAAACCACAATCCACGCAGACTGTACGGGTTTGCAACGCACAGAAGCACTCAGCGCTTGGGTCTACTGAGGAGTCCCAAGGCTCCCGATGCTCATGCCGATATGGGTCGACACAAGTTTAGGTGCGCCATCGTGCCGCATCGCGGTGTATTGAATCAATCTGCCGTTGTCAGAGCCGTTTCAACTTCAATTCTCCTCTTTGCCTCGTCGATGGATTCGTTTAGCTGCCCAGGTTTCTTGTTTCGGGAGCCCCAACGTCGTTTTGGAAACAATTAAGAAATCAGAGGATGGTGACGCCCTTGAAGTCGATAATATGGAAACTGGGGGCTCCATTGCAGTCGCATTCAAGGCATTCGAGGTTGTCACACTGCGTTTGACAGTGTAGTGGACAATGTATGTCGTATTATATCTGCTGGACTTAGCCTCATCAATCTTAGATGAAAAAGCACAGTATACAGAGGCCTCGGGGAGATAGAAAACCGCAATATCCCTCGCACATTGCATGATTCAGATGGGTGAGAGGGTTAACCTACCGTCAAACCGCTCTCTCATCATCTACTCCAGATCTCAATATCCTGATATCGAACATTCGACTCATGAAATGGCATGGCCTACGCCTAGGCAAACTCACATAAGATGAATTAGAATTTTGTTTTTTAAAAAAAAAAAAGATTTTATATTTCATTTTTTCAGGCTCTACAATTCTTGGGAGTCTAGTGACCAAATTTCCCAATTGCGTAAAACTTCCCATCCGACAAGTTTGAAGCGTCGCTTCACCATGCGGTTACTGTTGTGATTATAGAGGACTGTCGACATGGACGTTGGCATTTGCGTCTGCATGGGTGCATTTGCAGTGTTGGAATCTGACGTTGTGGTGGTTCTATGGCTTTTACGCGGCCTCGTGCTGTCATCATTGCCAACAGATTCTTTCTCATATAAATTTGAGTATGTGTTTAGAGGTAGGTTGTGGTTCGTCGGTGATGCTGTAGTGGTTTCACTGTTCCGGGTCCTCTTACCTAGTGGCGACGGCGCTTGTATGGGTCCTTCTCCTGGGATAGGGTGTAGGGGCGGATTGGCGACATCCATTGGTCGTGCAGCTGTAGATGAACTACGTGTGTTGCTACCATTTTCATTGATGTAATGGCCATTGACATTTAGTGTGCCCGAATTTCTCGACTCCGGTTGCATTGTCTTCGTTGTGGCCATACTGCTGTTTGGATAATGGCTGCTCCCCGGTTGTGGTCCGCCGCAGAAGTTGGCATGGCATCCCATCGAGACAGGGGGGGCTGTATAAGTCTCTATCAATTTCCATGCCTTCCAGCCGAGACCGATGATCTGTAATTTGCTTGGGACATTTTCCTCTGAAAGTTTCAAGCTGATCTCCTCCGTGAGAAATGCATCGTCCAGTTCCATTATATCGGCGAGGCATTGCACGGAGGCAGGCCGCCTCGGCCAGTTCGCTGCAGAGGGGCCGTACGAAGAGGCTTTCCGGTGCGGCATGCCAGAAGACATCGACTGGTGGGGCGGAGTGTCGCTTCCAGAAGGAATAAGAAGGCGGAACGCAACCAGCTCGCGAAGGACTGGGAGAAGATGAGGCAGAGCATCCATGGTGTCAAAGTCGGTAGCAAAGCCAAGTTGTTCTAACTGAGGGCAAGAACGGACAAGGCGGGCAATCAAGGTACCGGGAATGATCCAGCGCGAAGAAAGTAAGAGGTGGCGTAATGTTGCGCTATGGTGGGTAAAAACTGTATTGAGGTAGTTGTCGCGGAGGCTGATCTGGGGGTTGGGGACTGATGTAAATGCATCAGGAGAGCTAGATCCCGAACTTGTCGCTTCCCGAGCGAAATTGCTCCAGGCAGAATAACCCATCGGCGAGGAAGCAGCCGACAACAGAGACGACCGTAGAGGGAAATTAACCGGAGAATTTGGATCGCGGGCTGAGTTGACAAAATACAGCCTTTCGAGACCGGTGACTTTTCCCAAGAAGTCGCAGAGCCGCTGGCATATAACATCATGCCTCACACACTTCAAACGGATAACGCCACTTGGCGGATTAACTGGCCACGTCCTGTCAACGAAGGTACTCATATAAGAGCCGCTTGACCCCGGATCATTGAGAGAAGAAAACTCCTCGAGAGTATTGTTATCGATAGCTCTATCCATGTCATCACGGTGAACAGCGTAGAAATTTTGAACCGAAAGTTTCTTGATAGGCAGTGGTTTTTCTGCAGCGACGCACTTGCGAAAATAGTCGCTCAGGGTAACACTTGGCTCCTGAGCATTTCTCATGCGAGGCGACCAGTGCATTTTGAGCTCCTGCAGCTTCCTACTTTTCAGGAGAAGGGTCGAAATGTCATCAGGATAGCAGAGGGGATCGATATCGGTGACCTTCAGATAGCGCAGATGAGGGATGGGTGGAATGACGATGATGGGGCGAGGATCGCGGCTTGACGGAAACTTGATGGTGAGAGAGGTGAGTTTGGGTAATTGCGACAATCCCAGATACACCGTCTGCAGCATCTTTGTGTTGAGCTCCCAGCTGAAGCTCTCAAGATCCCTTGTCCTGTCCACCGCGGCACGCACCGCAATATTGAGCATCATCGAGGAGTCCGGCACCTTGCCCAATTTCGCACATTCCTTTAGCTCAGGCTCCCGCCACTCTCCTCGGAGCGTCAGCGACTGGACTAGCGATGCGAACGGTCGGGTAATGAGCGTGTCAAGTCCCATGGAGAAGGGGCTAACACCACCATATCCTTCAGGCTCATCATTGCGGTATCGGATCTTATCATACGACGTCAGGACAACTGTTTTGTAGAGCTGAGGGAGCGTCATGTAGTTGAGGACTCGGGATGTTCTGCATAATCGAGCGAGGTCACCAGGATCATCCAGCTGGTGCAGGAGACGAAATCCGTCAGCTTCGTAGTTCGCAAAGGACAGGAAGAGGGAAAGGGGTATGTATATTGCTCACATAAGATACAATATGTGCGATCAAGCTCAATGGTAATACCATCAGGGATGCCCTGCCGCCAGCAGGACTCGTCTTATCATCGACGATGCTGGCGTCGAACAGACGCCGGTCGACAGCCGCCATCACGCGACGCTCCTGGGGAGAATGGTTGCTTCATTGGCTGGTAGAGCAATAAAAAAGCAAGGAGAGGAACATCCGATGTCAGAAGATGGCCATGGAGGGCTCTGGACGGCGTCGCAAGGCATGGGTTCAAGTTGTCGGTAGGGAGGCGGGGGAGTGTATATAGAACAGCTCCGAACTGCAGTTTTCGCTTTTGCCCTATAAGGTCTTGGCAAAACGGCGAGATCCGGCCAGATAGCCCAGACGGTGATGGAAGGACGATGTTCAAGGTATCCACGTCTGTGGCTGATATTATTACAGGGCAATATTCTTCAGGGGAATGCTACGAACAAGTGCTCAGCAGGATGGGCAGCTCTCAATCAGATACGCCATATATACGGAGGAACAACTCTGCCAGCCAAACACATCATAAAAGAACAGTAAAAAGAAAGAAATTCTGCCATACTGCTTGCTCAATGTCCTGAATCCTTGTGTCTCACGGATGCCGGCATTGCCCCCTAAACTCATCAGCTTGTCTGGTCATTGTTTGAATAGGTGTGCGACACAGGTTCTGTTGACAATCTTGCCTAGTTAGTCTATAGAGCCAAGCCACAGGAAGGTCGTGTCAGTAGGGGTGATGACAACTCTGATGGTCATGGTAACTGTTAGTACACGTGAGGTACTGCCGTCCTAGACCGCCCTCGCTACCTATCTCACGGCACAGGCAGGCCTACCTAGTAATATGACCATACATGCGCCTATCCATTAGTAACAAGGAGGGATTGGAATCATCAGCACGTGCTCTATCACAGAATGCTCCTCTATCTGTCATCTGAAGCAAGCTCTGGTGGATTAGGTGTTCATTCGGAGTATGCAAGTGTCGGTGTGCTGGAGAACTGGCAGCGCCCAACCTTTCGAGTCGAGACTGATCGATCAACGCACGTGCCGTGTTAGTCAGCTTAGTCACGTCTGCTGAGTCATCTTAGCCAGGCAGGCTGCTGACTACTCCGTGCTAATTCCTTCTTTTGCAACTAAGTTCTTCCTAGTTCCAGCTTGGACGCATTCCTACTACTGCTATCATTGACCCATCACTGCTAAAGCCCGCGCTACTTCCTACATCCTCTGGCCCTGCGCAACCTGTAAGATTTCGAGCTTGCGCAACGTGGCTGATAGCAGGCCCGTCGATCGCTGGATATCCCGCAGATAGACTCCCGTTCTTCACCGTGTCGACGCCAGTGGCTGGTCCTCCGGATCGCTACAAATTCCCAGACTCGCAGAGCCCATCTTCTCCTCGCACTAGACTCTCCCTCTACCCACGTCCCCTCTGCCTGACCAATGTCCTTCCCCCCATGTCAAGACCTCCGTCTGCAACTGAAAATACCTGTGCGGGATCCCTGGTGACACCTGATGCCTCCATCCGCCGTGATTGCCCCAGCGGCTCCGAGCTATCACGGTTCAACCGAGGACGCCACCATACCCATCTCCCGTGCGTGCTTCAGGATGCCGCGGATTGTCAAGCACCGCCTGCTGCGGATTTTTCTCTTAAGAGGTTCCCGACGCTTCCTCTCGAGGCTTTGTCTGGCCGCCAGTCGCTGTACGCTCCGCAGCTGTCAGAGAGGGATAGCATCTTCGCAACGCACTATCTGCCGTCGGACACTGATACCACGACTTCACAGCTTCCTCCTGTGGAGAGCGTGGACAATCCCCAACAGGTCAACTTGCTCTCCAATCTTGAAGATGCCCCTGCTTCTGCCTCTGGCCCTCCGACCCCCAAGGCTCTCTCTCGCACCAGCTCTGCTACCGACTCATCCTCGCCCATGAAGCTTGACGCCTGCGCAGCCCGTCCCTTTCTTCCGCCCTCGCTTCCTGCATCTCCGGGCGCCAGAAAGTCATCCTCCTTGCCCCTTGCTCCCTCCCATGCGGGTTGGGAAGCCCAGCATCAGACTGACATACATTCACAGACCCAGGTCCAGGAGCATTTCCAGCCCCGTCGTGAGTCTGTCTTGGATGAGACAGGGGATTCCCTCGCCGATCGGAACCGTCATTTCTCCCGTCTGAGTGATACCGCCTCTGCCTCATCCCGCCAGTCGTTGATTTCTCAGTTCCGTCACGAAACCCCGGCGTCCGATCGTGAACCGATACCGGACAGACTGCATGGAGTATCCGCTCGAGATGGTACCAATAATGGCGCGAGATTTGAACGGAGTAAGAGTCGTCGGGGAAGGGTCGAGAACTCGATCGAGGCGAACCTGACAAACGCAGAGCCAGCATCACACGTCCGCAGTCGAAAATCCAGTCATTACTTGGGGTTGTTCAAGGAGAATACCACCTCTCCGGAACGCAGGAAGAGAGAGGATCGCGGTTGGAAACACGAAGAGCCATCCGGACTGCATAACAGGCACCCCGCAAAGTCCTTTGGGTCCGAGTATTTTGATCGAAAGTATCCGCTGTTTCCCCCTCCATCAATGGAAGAATCTGTCCCTCACACCTCGAAGAACCATTCACATCTTTCCTCACTTAACTCTCCCTCGTTGAACTTGGACTCTGAGCGCGAGGTGCATCAACAGCCTCGATCTGCAGATAATGCCGAGAGTCACTACAAAGTGTTACCGCACAGCCTACTCGAGGAAATAAGAAATTTTCACTTAACAACGGGCGGAGCTCGCCGCTCTTCGTTCTCTAAAAGTATCCCAACCCAGTTCGTAGAAAGTGGTCAAGAATACGCCAGAAGCGAGGGTACTCCTAACCAACTTTCCCCGCCACCCGATGCGCTGGAACAGCGTTCGCGCCGGGGATCAGAACAATTTGAAGATGAGGAGGAGGAAAATGAACAGATATCATCTGCCCTATATTTCCCTCACGAACGTGTTACCGTTCCCGGTGAAGTCGATCAGTTTCGGGACTTTACAGATACCCAGGATGAAGCGCAATCTTCAAAAGCATCCGTGGGAGATGATAATGTATTGACACCAAAGGTGCATGCGATTTCCGACGGGGAGGAAGTCAGCCATGTCGACATCTCCCTCCGATCAAAGAATGACAGCAGAATCCTCCATGGTGACTTGCAAGAGTTGAATAGTCAATTGGAAGGCGTTAGTGAACGACCTTTGCCTCCTGCTTCCGAACGCAGCTACGATTCGGCATACGAATCTGAGCCGGCATCCGCCGAAGACAGTGGTTTGTCGGCCCGGGAAGAGGAGTCCAGTTTGACTGACGATGCCGGAGTGACTCCCACTGCTACGCCAACCCAGTCTTTCCTACGACCGCGGCGCAAGCATCGCTCCACCGCTCCTGTTGGAGCTGTGGAGCTGAAGCCCTATCGCCATCAGGTCGGTGGGCACACGACGGTCTTTCGGTTCTCGAGGCGGGCCGTCTGCAAGCAACTTAATAATAGGGAAAATGAATTCTACGAGCGCATCGAACGCAGACATCCTGAGATGTTGATGTTCCTGGCAAGGTTCGTGCCACACCCCACTTCCCCAACTTTCTGCTATACGGCAACGCGAGGCCAGAGAATACGTTCTGACGAGAGCTGACACTTTCTACCCTTTTTTTTTTCTTTATCCGATAGATATATTGGCGTTTTAAATGTGACATTTTCCAAGATACCAAAGCGCAAGACGCAGACGGAAGGCAAATCTGAACAGACTGATACCGAGAGTGCGCTTGAAGGCATCAACGATGAGAAGTCCTCAGGTCACGCATCTGCCACTAAATCTCAGTCGCCTGGAGGTGAAGACACACCGAGAATATTCAGTCAGAAACAGGTTACCGGGGTCATTCCAAAAGTGATCCTGGAAAATAATCGGCATATTATTCCGGTTGACCTTTTCCACCCAAGGCCGTGGACCGCAGACAGTGCAGCGCTGTCCACAAACCATCATGGATTGATGAAGAATCAATCGCTGCATAGTAATTCGGCAGATGATATTCTTGTCTCCCCTACTCCTAAGAGGCAGATTAAAAGCTGGGGGGCCACTACGGTAAACAGGAGGCTGCAGGAGCAGGTCCTCCGAGAAGTTTTCACTCCCCCTGCCATCCACCGCCACCGGCGGCATGCCCGGGGCCACCTTCAGTTGCCAAGGATGTCTTCCGATGTCAGCCGTCGCAGAGCCAATCTCTCCGAGGATCAAACCTCAAGCAGCCGCCGGAGTGTTCCCGGAGACAGTGAAATCCCTGGAAGCACTGCGATCAACATTACCGCCCATGGCAGGGAGAGAACGGGTTTGTCGTCGTCTGCCTCCACTGCGTTGGAAGTCAACCACAATCACCTGGAGAGGATCCGGACCGATCAACCGCAGCCTCCTTCAAGCTGGCTCTCTCGTGACAGGAGAGTCCGACGCCGCCATTCAGGGGGTGGCCTACAGAGACAGCGTAGCATCGATTCGGGGGAAGGCAATCTTGTTTTCGTGGAAGATGACGGTTACAGAGGAGATGGAGAAGACGAGATCTTCACGATGGATAGGGATCCTCCATCTACTACTGGATCCCGGTCACCAAAAACCTCTGGCTCCGATTCCCAGTTAGCCACGTCGCTCCCTTCACAACCACCGAGATCACCCCCCACTGTCGGTTATAACCACCATCAACTCCCCCAATTACCAAGTAACCCCAAGGAGGCTCAGACTAGAAAGGATGAGAGGGTTCAGTTTTTCCTGCTGTTAGAGGATCTCACTGCTGGCATGAACCGGCCTTGCGTTCTGGATTTGAAAATGGGCACACGCCAATATGGCATCGAAGCTGACGAGAAGAAGAAGAAGTCTCAAAGGCGAAAGTGTCAGACGACTACATCCCAACAGCTCGGTGTCCGACTATGTGGCATGCAGACCTGGAATGTCAAAAAGCAAGAGTACCTCTTTGAAGACAAGTACTTTGGACGGGACTTAAAGTCGGGTCGCGAATTTCAGGACGCCCTCACACGGTTTCTCTATGACGGTATCAACTATGCCAGCGTGTCGAAGAAAATTCCTATCATCCTGGAGAAGTTGGTTATGTTGGAGAGCATGGTTAGAAAGCTCAAAAGGTATCGCTTTTATGCCAGTAGTCTCTTGATCCTATATGATGGTGAACAGTCAACTCCCGAAGAAAGCACGACGACAGGAACTCATCCTGAGCGTGAGAATAAGTACCGCGGTCATTCCAGCGACCATGGGCGTAATAACACAGATGTTCAGTTGAAGATAGTTGACTTCGCAAACTGTGTCACTGGGGAAGACCCCTTGCCGCCCAATGCTCCTTGTCCCCCCCATCATCCAAATGATATTGACCGTGGATATCTCCGAGGTCTGCGAACATTGCGAATGTACTTTCAACGTATTCTCAAGGAGATCAGCCAGGAAGATTACGTTGAAAGAGGGGAGGTAGAAGCTATGGCTATCTCCTCTAGAGGCGCCGACCCTGAAATCGCCTCCGAGGGATACTGGGACGAGGGAGTGATCGAAAGTGACCCTGGCGAAGTCAGCACCTGATTCCCGAGCAGACATCTTACCCTTTCTTTTTTTTTTTTTGTTTCTTTTCTCTTCCCTTCTTTTCTGCGCTATTTAGCGACAAAAAAGCATCTGGGTATAGATCTCCTTATGTTGGGTGTCAGGCTTTCACAAACATGTTTTTTCATTTAAACAGCATTCTCATTGAGCATCCTTATTGCTGGTCGGTGCCAAGCTTCCATTTCGCCGTCCAGGGTGCTCAGTATTGATACCCCTGTTAATACCCATTCTTTCTCTTTTCTGCAAAATGGTTTATTTTCCGAACGAAATGTCTGTTGCTGTCAACGACATTACGACTAGAATGTGTTTCCGGAACGAGATCGGACATAGACGCTGCAGGCTCGTCCGGACTGTCTGTTTCTTTGAACAAGCTCATGCCTGGATGCATGGCACCGTGACGTTTTCATTAGGGGGCGATTTGGCTCTCTGACTGCATGTCTGTGTATTAGATTGTTACCTGCCTTGTCCCCCGTCTTTGTCTTTTTTCCCTTCTCGGACCTGTCTTATTGATTATACCTGGAAGCTGTCCGATTCCCTGCTTTTCTCTTTCTCGAGGCCATGCTTGTATTTGTACATAACATAGTGAGGTTCAGAATTCAGGCATAAATGCGTTTAGTCCAACTGGTGTTTACTCCGTGTCTTTACCGTCTAGTCCGGAGATATCGACGCTCTCCTTCGCGACACGACACATATAACATTCATCTTGGGTCCATGTGCGCCCAATGTCGCTGAGCTCGATCAGCGATTGTTCGGTTTCTGCTTGCTCAGAAAGGGTTGATCCCGACGTCCAGGAAGACTTTGGTCGGAGTCCGATGTCATATGCAGCAGAGAATGGACATGAAAAAAATCGTGAAGATACTGCTTTCTACACCCAGGGTGGATCCAACTTTGGTGTGACACTAAAAGCCGGGTTCCTATTTGGGTTGCTGCATGGAATGGCCTTGTTGATATTGTGCAGATGTTGCTCGCGACTGGGAAGGTTGATGTTAATCATGCGGATTCAAAGGGACAGACACCATGGATGCTTGCTGCTATTGCATACTGCTGACTCTCTGCTCCCCTTGGCTCCTCAGGGGCTTGTGGATCCCAATGCGAAGGATAATATGTCGTGGACACTACCTTTCCACGCCGCGATGCATGGCCAAGCCCAGGTTATAAGGCAGCTGCTTGCTGCGGAGGCGGATCCGGTTCCAGTTGATTCTCGGCAGATTACGCCTCTTATGGAGGCAGCTGGAACTGGGCATGTTGACGTGGTTCAGGTGTTGCTTGAGACTGGACGCGTACGGATTGACGCGACAACCCGAGGGCAGACCGCGTTGATGTTGTCGGAGTTCAGGCGGCGCGGTACTGTTGTGGCTCTCTTGAAAGAAGTTGCGGAATCCCCAAGTCAATAGCCGTCGTCAAACTGCCAGATGGCTCCGATTTCAAGTATGTGCGACCGCGAGTCCGCAGCATGACGAATTCCTGAAGAGTCTCAGCGCTTCACGGTCTTCAACTACCACAAACTCGAGACTGCGGAAATAGATATCGTCTCTGCAACACAGAAAGACGGTCTCACCATCCGAAACGTGTCCCTCGCAGCCGGTTTACAAGCGGCGACTCAGTGTGTCGAGTGATTGAAGGAGCTGAAAGGCGACGATCCCGCCGTGGTTGCCTCAGCTCCTCCTGTGCCCCCGAACCCGCCATCAGCAGATGGTATTGAGGTAAAGTTCATCCAACCGTCAACGGATCCCGAGGAACGTACGACCTGTTTGCGGTGGATCTTCTGCCCCCGAGTAGGTCCCCAGTTCTGCAATCAAAGTAGTTGGGATGGGGTTGGAAGCCGCCAAGCGAGCGTTCGATGAACTGAGACTGGGTGTGAGTGGGACAAAGTTTGTCATTAAGGTGTGGTTGACTACTCTAGTACCGGTAAATATCAATATTCATGATGTTTTTCGGTGTTACGACCGGACATCGTTCCAAATGCTTGGTATCATTCCTTTGCTCCTTCTAGGTGGGTTCTTGATCATTGTCATATGAATTGATATTATAACCAAATAAAATCAAGAACTTCTCACAATATACGCCGTGCTCTTCATTCTTCGGTGATAGGGTTGCAAATTACTGTAATGTCCGAAAAGGAAAGTGACTTCAACAACAGCTCGCATGGCTTAGTTGGTAAAGCGCGTGACTAGTAATCACGAGATCCTCGGTTCGAATCCGAGTGCGAGCAGTTTCTTTTTTTCTTTTTTTTCTTTTCCCGTACTTGTTAGTCAACAAGTAAATATTACATACAATATAAATATCTAGATAGTAATAACTGCTTGTATGTTTCTATCGCTCTTGGTCCTTTTCGGTTTTGGTTGGCGATATTTGTTTCACTGAGGACAAAGGAATTACGCGTGGTTCCCAACTGAAGGGGTAAGTAAACATATAAGTTAGATTGTCCGTTTGAGATGAATTAGAGCGATGCCTATGCTTAGTTCCAGGTTGTATCCCCTTTCAATGAACCCGGATCTCATACCGTCCCAAATCATACGACCCCAGATCGAGGTCCCATCTCAAATGGTCCGCCCAATAAACTAGAAAACAAAAAGAAAACCGGTGTCGGTCTGTGGTCTCTGTTGAGTCTTCCACCCCTGTCGATTCTAGGGAAGTGGCTCCCAGTTCCCTTGTCTACTTGCGCCTCCTTGGTTGTCTTGTTTATCAAAAACGCCCAGGCCCAGCATCCTTGGCTCTCTTGGTCCTTTTAAATCTTGGGTTGTACTGTGTACCTGCAGAGATGATCTCTGGGATCTTGGAACTCGGTCATGTTGCATATTATTCTCTCTGATTCCCCTAAGACTGGACGCAAGGGCGACACTCTGGCTGTATCCCATTGAGGTATCATCCCAATACACGTCCTTGTAGCCACAGCACCAACATTTTAGACGAGGCAACGAGTAGCAAGATGACCAATAGATGGACCAGCATAATGTAAAATGTGCCTGCTCGTGAGCAGTCACTTATCCCCTCCAGGCTTGCACATGAAGTCTTGATAGAGATATTCATAGTGAAGCCATATGATATCCTGAAGTTTGTCCCCACAGTAAAATCTCATCAAAGATCAGGCAGTCTTTTGATGAAAACCCACTATTGCGTATCAAGTACATTGTTCGGCTTGTGGGATCGTCGTGTCACTTGATTTTGGGGGTCTTCCACCCAAGGTGTCGGACTAGCAGAAGATATTGGGGTAACCTCTCTGCCCCCAGCTGCTTCTGGGTCGCATGTTTGTTCTTGATGGGCTCCATAGAAGCAGTGTTCTATGTTCCAGTGTGACTTCGGTCCTATTTTGATCTGACTTTTCAATGGTTCCATGGTGTGAGGTCAATGATGAACAGTTTTTCCATTCGCAATGGAGGCCTTCGGGGAGCCGGGGTGGGGGGAATACTGGGAAAATACTTTGAGTTCGTCATTGTCCGCTGACCTGGTGCCTAACCCAGCGGTACCTAAGTGAGCAGTGGCCATAACAGTCCTTATCTATGTAGCTTTTGTGTGGTAGATCAATGGATGTGGTCATAAGGGGGCAATGATGTATTTTCTGTAACCTATGACAATCATCGTCGACTGTTGGCCTTCCTGAAAGTGGTTGTGCGGAGGGTTAGTAGTCAAGGGAAACAGATATATATATTTGAAGGATGAGACACTGAACACCGCCTGAGTGTTCTGAGAGTACTGAAATCTCCTTTTAAAACTTTCTGGAAAGAACATCTCAACCAATCAGCTCGCATGGCTTAGTTGGTAAAGCGCGTGACTAGTAATCACGAGATCCTCGGTTCGAATCCGAGTGCGAGCAATTTCTTTTTCAATATATTTTTTTTTTGCAATTCTCACTTCATTTCAATTTAGCCGTGACAATGACAACGATACATCATAGACAATCTACTGCAGAGGATGGATATACGCCACCAACCAGTATACCGGGGGGAACCCCGGAGAAGTTTAGGCGGTTCGTTTTGTTGGCTCTTCAGTGTTTTTGCCGGGCTTGGGCACCGGACGGAGCCGATGTTAAATAGGATGCCCGCGCAGTCAGATAGTCATACCAGATTTTACAGCGATGATTTTCGGTGTTAAGTTGTTCGTTCAGGTCTTCGTATCGCGTGTAGTGGCATTGGCCTAGGTATCGGCTCAGCTACGGTCTTGTTGTCTATCTTCCTCCCCATCTTCGCCACAGCCTCTTCGGCTCCCTTCAATCCCCAACCTGGGTGTGCAGCCTACCTATACTCACTGCCTCCCGGTCCGCTCTTACGAGCCCACTAGTCTCTCTCGTACATGTACATCAGTTACTATTGATCTACTCTGAATGCGACTGCCGAGCTCGGTGCAGGATACAGTAGTTAGGTCAGCCGACCTGTAGACTCCTCCATGTGTGGTGTAAACCCAGCGATGGCGTACAAGACGATCCTATAAGGGAGGTACAGTTAACAACAACACTACGGACTGGAGCACCGGGGATGCCCTACGACTTTTTATTGGTTTGTACGGGAAATCTTGTAGAGGGTGAAGAAGAAAGAAAAAAAAAAGAAAACGAAAAAGAAATGCTCGCACTCGGATTCGAACCGAGGATCTCGTGATTACTAGTCACGCGCTTTACCAACTAAGCCATGCGAGCTGTTGTTGGCAATAAAAATATTGAAAAACTATAAGTAAAAGATTAAGTAATGTAAATACATCCCATCACGTGCATCGGCGATAAGCATATCTCCTCGGCCACGTCAAGCTGCTGTTGTCATCGCTATCTTCTCCCATTGTATACTGTCTTTCCTGGGTTCTGGACAGGTATCGATGACCTGGCAGGGATATTATTACCCGCCGGTTTTTCCTCTTTTAAACAATACATGTTTCGTTTGTCTGTTGGCTGACGAGTCCATTTCCTTGAATCCGAAGTGACGTATGTGAGTCCAGCATGAGGCAACCATTCGCAGTTCTCCCGTGTTTAACTGACAAGCGGCTTTTTTTGGTATAATAGCAACAACTGCCTATGGTGAATTATTCTGGGGGGAATATATCTTGCTTGACAGAATCTGGTTGAGCAGCGTGCGTGGCACATTCATCCCTGCCCGTGACAGAGTTACAGCGAGCCTTTCGTTCATCCTGTTGTCCTTAACCTAGGGATTGCACCTGACAATGACTCACCGAAACGGCCATGCCGAGCCTCTTATTGACAAGCGCGACTTTGATGCGAATAGACCATTATTGGGGGATGTAAGTGCCGATGGCCATCCGGTAGAGCGCGGACCATTACAATCACGGTCCCGATCGAAGAGCTCCTGGCAGTCGGCAAACAGGGATGATGGCAATGACAGCGATGATAGCAATGGCTTGCTGAGTGATGTGGTTGAGGGCATCGTAGAACGTGATCGACGGAAGATGGAGAGAGAGGTGGTGAGGGTGTGCAGCTTCGCTTGGGGTGTTATCACCTGGTAGAGTCCTCTCTTGGTTTTGGGATTAGGAGGGCACCGGCTTGCTAACTATGTCTTATTTGTAGCCTCGGGGCTGGAAGTATCACCGCTTTCTCCCTTTACGGTTCCCTGCTACTCACACGTCTCCATTATACACAGCTCCGAGTCAACGCGGTTGCTATTGCTGCGGCGGTCTCGATGTATCTTCCTGTTCCGTTGTTCGGATACCTATGTGATCGATATACTCCGTCGCCGCTGTCTTTCTCTTCGGGGTTCCTATTCGGCGGTGGGTATCTCTTAGCGGCATTGACCTACAAGAGTGGCCCCCCTCCCGACGCTGGCGGATCCGGATGGCCTTTCTGGGTGATGGTCGTGGCATTTGCCCTGATTGGGGCGGGAACAAGTTGCATGTACTTGGCCGCGGTAGCAACGTGCGCAAAGAACTTCGGCAGGGGGAAGCATAAGGGGATCATGCTGGCTGTCCCCATTGCAGCCTTTGGCCTCAGTGGTATGTGGCAGAGTCAGGTGGGAACCTATCTGCTGTGTGAACGATTGGAAGATGGAAAATGCGGTGATGTCGATGTCTTCCGGTACTTCCTGTTTCTTTCCATATTGCTCTTTGGGATTGGCCTTATTGGCACCCTTGGGTTAAGGATCGTGGACGAGGAAGAGGAAAAGTACATCGATGAAGCAGTTGAGGAACTAGAGCGGAGTGGTATTCTTGGTGAGAACGACTTCTTCCGGTCAAGAAGTGAAGTCCAGGCTGCGTACGGTACATTTGGCCAGCCCGACGATAGCGACGACGAGAACCAATCAATAGTCATGTCGGACGAGGAACGCGAGGCCAGGAGGCTCGAGGAGGAGAGAGGAGAGGAGGAGCGCAGGAAGAAGAACTGGCTTTTAAATTTTGAAACCAGGCTGTTTCTTAAGGATCACACGATGTGGTGGCTCGCAGGCGGTTTCTTCTTGATTACCGGTCCGGGAGAAGCTTATATGAACAATGTATGCGCCCCTGTTTGTCGCTTGTCTGTTTAAAATAGCTACTAATATTGCATGTTGCTTTCTCTAGCTCGGCACCATCGTTCAAACATTGAGTCCCCGAACCTTGTTGCCTTCCGCATCACCACCAGCCGGACTGCCTTCTACTCACGTCACCATTATATCGCTCACGTCTACCATAGCCCGACTCCTCACAGGTTCCCTCTCAGATCTCTTCGCGCCCATAGCAACTCACCATTTCACCCGCAATGACCCTGAGTCCTCATCCAGCCACCGGCAGGAAGAGAATCCAGAGAGCACCAACACCCACACCACTGTCTCACGCATGACCTTCCTCCTCCCTTCTGCCTTCCTTTTCTCCCTGGGCTTCCTACTCCTCAGCTCCCCTTTCCCCGTCCAACATCCCCAGCTCGCCCACATCACGACAGGCTTGGTCGGAATCGGCTATGGAAGCGCCTTCTCCCTGGTTCCCATCATCATCAACGTAGTCTGGGGTGTCGAGAACTTTGCCACAAACTGGGGCATTGTGTCCATGTTCCCGGCCATCGGGGCTGCGGTTTGGGGTGTTTTATATTCAAGCGTGTACCAAAGCGCTGCAGGCTCTGGAGGCGGTCCAGGGGACGGTCAATGCTTCGGATGGAGATGTTATGGGTTCTGGGCCGTGGGCTGTCTGGTTAGTGTCTGGGTGGCTATATCTGCTTGGGTTTTGGCGTGGAGGGGGTGGAAGAGGAGGGGCGTTGTTGTTTGATTGGATTATTCTATTGGACTGACTTTTATGTTCGTTGCTTTTGCTTCCGGTGTTTTTGGGCTATAAATATAGGCATAAACTCGAATAGACAGTCTATCAGTACATCCACAGCTAGGGTTAGGATTTGGTCACCGCCGGCTGTCTCACATCTCGTGCAACTGCTTTCCCCGCTCATCACCTCGTTCATGGGTCTTTACGGTGACAAGACGACATATTGACTTGTAAACATCGTTGCATAATCTGGAGAAGAGGGTCGGGTGCGGACTGTGAAGAGCTGAAGAATTTTGGTGGGATCGATGCGTATTAGGGCACCGGGCCAGCGCAGGGCTACATATCACCTGATGGGCGGGTGTTAATGCTTATTATGGTATGTTCTTCCATGTCGTCTGGCCCGTAGACGGGATTATCTGTGCCACAGGTTGCTCGATGCAGGAGAAGATGGCTCGTCTGGACGGACGTCGTCAGCGTAATCATGCTCGCATTGTTTGATGGGAATGTCTTTGCAGGTCGCGTCGAGATTGCGGGATGCCATGGTAGCGTTCTTCAGCTGTAGTCAACTTGGTGAATTCGGAGGCCTACCGACCCCGTCATTAATTAAATTTAACCTTAATCATTAGTGCTGACCCTGTGTGCTGACAGGAGTGTCATCGATTAGGGCTTGATGACTGCGTCAGACACAGGAGGAGAAACATACTCTAAGCCATGTATATGTAACATCTAGATGCAAGCTGACACTGTATCTCCTCCCCCCTGACTGTCAGAAAGGAGAATCTCAGGAACCGTCTCGGTTCAGGGAGTTCTCAATGCAACATGGCCTGATGGATCCCCTTCCGTAGGAGATCTCTAGGCTCAGCGTGAACTTATTAGGGCTATTCTGCGTCAACCACCCAGCTCGCTGCAGTCGGGCCTATCCCATCAACCAACCCCTTTCTGTTGACAAGGTACTCCTTTGATGACGATGGATACTGCACCTCCTTCCGGGGCAAATATCGCGCACTTCCCCACGCTGGACGCTGCCAAACTGCTCCAGCGGGACGAAGGAGAGATCCAGAACCTGCTGCAGGCGTGCAAGACCTATGGCTTCTTCTCATTGAATCTGGCCACGACCGAGACGTCGTATATGATCGACGCCTGGAACGATGTTCTTGCGTTTATGGATGCGTACTTCGACCAGCCTAGCGAGGTGAAGCTCAAGGATGAGCGCCATAGTGATATCCACGGGTTCGTTGGGAGAGTCTTTTTGATGATTTGCCATACGCTCTGCTGATGGTGTCGATTATATTGCAGCTACGAGCCTTGCGGTACTTCCACTGGTGCTACTGACGAGCGTCTCGACCACTATGAGAGTCTGAAGGTCTGGTTTGTGGCATGCGTACAAGACGAAACCGTTGACTGACTAGGTAGCCTGCAGATCTCCTTCACGGAATGCAAGTGTCGCAGCGAGAACCTTGCCCCGGCCCTGAAGCAGAATCTCCCACTCTTCGAGACCTTCATCGGAGGCGCCCACCGTCTGGTGATGACCCTCCTCGAATGTCTCACCCAGGCCCTGGGCAACCAGATCCCCGCGCCGCTGGAGTCCTTCCATGACGAATCCCAGCCGACGACCAGCACAATGGCCATGTTCCGCTACCCCCGTCAGACGGAGGAAGAGGCAGCCAAGGGCGTTGGACACAACAAACACACGGACATCGGCACCTTCACCTTCCTCCTGTGCCGGCAATGGGGTCTGCAGGTTCTCTCGCCCGTGGAGAACAAGTGGCTGTACGTGGCGCCCAAGAAGGACCACGCCATTATCAATGTTGGCGATTCTCTGCGCTTTTTGACCGGCAACCGCTTGTTATCTGCTGTCCATCGCGTGCTGCCTTTTACCCATCGCCAGCTGGAGCATAGGCATTCTATCGCCTTCTTTTTGCGGCCGGCTGATAATACCGTTTACCGGGATTCGAAAAACCGGCTTGTCACTGCCCGTAGCTGGCATGATGAGAAGTTTGATCACTTTCGGGCTTCTCACGAGAAGCAATCTGCCGAGTGTATTCTTACTGGGGGGATGGAGAGGTCGGATCGGATTGTTGCTTTTCCCTCTGCTTAGTTCGGTGGCAGTCCTCCGGTTGTTTCAGTCAGAGCCGGGTAGAAGTGAGATAGATATATGAGCTATTATTCGAAGCGCATTAGTTAGCCCCGAGCAACAATCGTATCTACTTTCTTTTAAAGGTGCTGGCAAACAATTCTCATTCATATTATCAAGTACAGTGACAACCAAACGCCCTCCACCAAGACTTGAGCCCTCACTTCTCCAAACTAGCATCCACCAGCGTCTTAAGCAAAGGACAGCCCAACGCGATCTTCCCACACAGTGTACTGATCGGATCATTGCTCAGAATGTCAAACACAGACACGCTCGACCGTGCCTCGTGGTAGATCCAATTGCGAATCTCCACAGCGACCAGGGAATCCACCCCATACTCATGCAGAGGCTTGTTAGGGCTGATGTAGTCCACCGGAACCAGCAGCAGTTTCGAGACCTTTCCGACGAAGGCCGTGCCGATGGCATCGTGCGCGTCTTCAAGAGTCTTCGCCTGTTCAAGTTGAGCATGCAGGCTTTTCATTTCTTTGTTGGTGTTACCGTGGGCCCCCGCCGCGCCTCCCTGGTTGATGTCGACATTGCGCAGGTGAGAGAACCGCGCATCGTGGAAGTAGTATGGGAACTCGCCTCCGCAGTTCGCCTGAATAACGCCTCCTGTCGCGAGGCCGGTTGTGAGCTGGACAGGTATCTCCCCGTGGGGCGATGATGAGGGCTTGGAACTGGCAATGGCTCCTTGGAGGATGTGTAGGAATTCCTGCTCCGGAATGCCCACAAACCCCCATCGTTTGACGTTTTCCTGCGTCTCCGCATTCTCAGCCACGTAGCCGACGTCGAGGATCACCCCGAGATCGACGGTAGATGCCGCCAGCCCCTGTCCTCTGCGATAGGCGGCAAGGGCATCCTGGTAGGTGTTCCCGGCAGCATAATTGCCCTGACCGCGACTGCCGATGATGCCGGCCGAAGACGACAGCATGGTGAAGAAGTCGAGGTCGCCGGGCAGCAGTTCATGCAGATTCCATGAGCCCTGGACCTTGGGGCGAACGGCAGCGTGGAATTTCTCCGCCGTCATGTTTCCAAAGAGACTATCTTGTAGAACCATCGCGCCCTGGATCACTCCTCGGATTGGGGGCATATTCCGACTGCAGCTGCTAAACACTTCTCGGAGGGCTTCCTTGTCGCCAACATCACAGGCGTAAACGGCTACCCTTGCTCCAGCATGGATCAGTTTACCGCTGAGCTCCTTTGCTTTCTGGCTCTGTGCGCCAGATCGAGAAATGAATGCCAGATTCCTGGCGCCGTTGTGCACCATCCACTGCGCAATGCTTCGTCCTAGACCACCCAGACCTCCGACGAGTAGGTATGTAGCGTCGGATTTGAATCGAAGGGGGAACTGGCTCTTTGGGTGGACCTTTTCATCCCGTAAGTAAAATGTAGATAGATTGTTGGGCTTAAATAGATGCCTTCACGTACCTTGACGACGCTGCTTTCTGTCGGTCTAACAACCAACTTACCAACATGCGAACCGGACTGCATGGTTCGAAAGACCGTCTCAACCTCCGAGTAGTCGTACACAGTCACCGGATGAATCTCTTTGATAACGCCCATCCGTAGAAGAACTGCCATCTCCGCCAGAATCCTAGCCGTCGTCTGTCTGTCCTTCTCCATGATCATGGCGATATCGACGGAGGCGAAGGTGATGTTGCCGTTGAAAGGTGCCATCTCCAGCGCACTATTACCCAGAATATCAGTCTTGCCCAGTTCAATGAATCGACCGTACATGGAGAGGCATTGGAATGATAGTCGAAGGGCCTCTCCCGCCAAGCTGTTGAGGACCACGTCGACGCCCCGATTGTCCGTCATCCGTTTGATTCCCTTGGCGAATGTGAGATCCCGGCTGTTGAAGATGTGGTCGTCTGGGATGCCATAGAGATCTTTTAGGACCTGCTTTTTCTTTTCCGAGCTGACAGTCGCGAAGATCTCTGCGTCAAGTGTCTTCGCTAGGATGATGGCTGCCTGTCCGACACCCCCAGATGCTGCGTGGATGAGGATCTTCTCGCCCTTGCGCATGCGCGCCACCTCGAACATAGAGTAGTATGCTGTCATGTAGACAAGGGGCAGCGAAGCTGCCGTTTCGTAGCTCATGCCTTCTGGAATGGGTTGGAAAAGTGACTCCTGGCACCGAACGTAGGATCTATATGCCCCTAGCAAAGTCGTCCAGACTCGATCTCCAGGTTTGTACTTGGTCACCCTCGAGCCAATTCTGGTGACGGTTCCGCTGCATTCAAGACCCAGCGGCCCAGACACCTTCCCCATGGCGACCATGACATCTTTGAAGTTGACGCCGGTGGCCTTGACCTCAACCTCAACCTCATCATCGGGGAGTGGCTGGCTAATCGAGCGGTCTTCGGTAAATTGCAAGGAATCGAGCAGCCCGCGTACCTTGACTTCCAGATAAAGAGGGCTCTTTGACTGTTTGAACGGAATCGCTATCGACCGGTTACTGGAATGGGAGACGACCATGTCGTTGACGGGTTTGATTTCTTCCAGCCTGCTGATGAAAACTGACCCATCCCGCTCCACGAACTCGTAATCCCGCGAGTGAGGACTCAATGCCGCTTGTGAGTCTGATTGAAAGTGCAGAATGTCAACGATCCGATCCGCAGCCGAGTCGGAGTCGGAGCTCAAGTCTAGAGTCGTGATGAGAGCGTTTGGCTGTTCCGCGCGTATGCTTCTTGCTAGACCGACGACCATGCTCGCTTCAGGTACTGGGGTATCGATCGCGGCCCCCTTGGTGACCCAAAGGACCTGCTTGGAAGTGAGAAGCAGGCGTTGTATCGAATTGAACTGCTCGCTTGTGACACCAGCCAGAATGGGGTGGTCATACTCGAGAAGGACGATGCAAGTGCATTCTGTCAGCTCCGAGGGAAGGTCTTCCAGGGTTACCAGCGAGGCCTGGCGACCTCTCTGAGCTAGATTATCCTCCAGATCTGCGATAATACCCCCAAGCTTGTGACTCTTTTGTCCGGGCTGAACAATCAAAGTCCCTGATGCCGGGTGTGAGACCGCGGAGATGGCATTATTATCATCAGCAGCAGCAGTAGAGACGATAACGCTGAATAGCTCATCTCCGTGGTACTCAGCATAGTCGGCAAGGCCGATCTCAACGCCCTTAAAACCCTGCCGGCGAAGCAGTGCATCCCATTCGGATGCGTTCAGCGTCGGACCGCCGTGTCTACCGTCTTCTTCACCTAGCCACCAGCCGGGCAGGATGCCCATGATCATCGGGATGCGCATCAGCTGCTGCGTAATCTCGATCATGACCAGCTTTCCACCTGGCTTCAGGAGCTTCCGGACGTTGGCCATGGTGACATCCATTGTGTTTGTTGCATGCAAGACGTTCGCGGCAATTACCACGTCGTACTTATGTTCTTGAAACCCCTGTGTTTCTGGGTCGTTCTCGATGTTGAGCTTTTGATAGGAGAGGTACCTGTCCCAGTCATTGAACTTTTCCCTAGCCTTGTCGAAGAAGCCCGACGAGATGTCCGTGAAGGTGTATGACTGAAACCGTGCCGGATGGTCTCCATGTCCTCCCAGGATTTGAAGCACCGGCAGTGTTGCACCTCCTGTGCCAGCTCCGATCTCGAGAAAGTTCAAATCGGGATATTTGTGCGCCAGTCTGTCCATGTATCCTGACAATTGATGGTAGACTCGGTCCAATCCGAATCCCTTGGCGTAGTATTCATGGAGCAGGTTCTCATGTAAGAGCACTTCCAGCGGCTCCAGACGACCTTCCAGGACGGATTCGAGGTGGTCTCCGACCTGGCACATAATTCTACCGTCGATGCTTTGATTTCGGGTCTGTTCAACCAGCCTTTGCTCGGACTCTTTGTCCAAAGTGGCAATCTGGTCTCCGAAAGCCCTAACCTGCTCCTTCATCCACTCCACGAAGAGTTTGTGGTGAGTAGCCAGACGCTCGGTGCCTGCTTCAGCTTGTCCAATCGATCTCAGGCATTGTTTCATGTAGATCAGAGCCGTCTGCTCCAGTTCTCTGATCATAATATGTTCGTTGGCTTCCGAGCCCAATCCCACCGTGAACAGCCGAGAAGCGTGTTCCTGGTTGATGACATCAATATCCTCTTTCCATGTCGAGTGGAATACAACCCTCCTTGCTTGGGAACTGGATGCATCCGGTGAACCATTCTCTGACACTGCCGCCAGTCTCTTCAGTTCTAGGCCTCGAATCACAAGTTGGACGCTGTCCCACCCAGAGTCCGAGACGACCACCGTTGCCCCAAAACCGCTGTCGTCCTCATGCGTAATGGTGGATTGGCCTGTAAGGAGGGTCCCAGGGTTGCTTTTTATATCGGCAGCAATATACAGACTCTGCAGGGAGACCGGAACATGCGCATCCCTCATCGATGCACCCGATCCTACTCGAGAGGGCAGAACCATGTGGAAGATGTTATCCAGCGTGATGGGGTGAATAACATGCTTAAACTCAAACTCGTCTGGCATCTGCACTTTGGTGTCTGGAATACGCAGCTGACAGACACTCTGGCCGTTGCAGTGTCGGATGCTCGACAGGTTGCGGAATGCCGGACCAAATTCCATGCCCATCTGGCCGAGGCGATCGTAGAACGCATCCAGTTCGATTGTCGACAAGCATAGCCCAGAGGATCTCAGGTATTGCTCCCGATGCATCTGCAGCTGTATCTCGTCTTCCCGATGCAGATCAAACCCCGCCTTGTTGCTGTGGTAGTGTGTCACGATCAAGCCACGCGCGTGGTCTTGCCAGCCCTGCGTTGACTGGTAGGAATAGATGACGAACTCGTCCCAGTGCGAGCCCTTGGTGAGGCCCTGCGCCTGATACGGACGCAGGTGGAGTATGGTTTCAACGCCTTCTTCGCCTTCCGGCACCTGCAATGCCCGGTTGATCTGGACATCTCGCAGCTCGAACCCCTTGACCTTCTTCGACGAATCCGCCAGCTGAGCGGCAGCCTCGATTGCCATCACGATGAATCCCGCACCTGGGTAGATTATGCGAGACTGAACGACGTGCTCGCGTATCCAGGGGCTCTCGGAGACCCGCAGGTAGTTTCTCCATCTCGGCTCCAGTGCGTTGTGATCCGCCGTGGGAGCCCCTACCAGGTGGTGACGAGGGTGTGATCGATGGCGATAGTCATAGCTTAGACGAGACTCGTACCAGAACCGGAGGGAATGCATCCAGGGATAGGAGGGCAGATCCGTCAGGACTTTGAGAGAATGACGGTCGAGTTGGTCCAGACGGTTGGCTCGCAGTATATCCACTGCAACGCCTCGGAGAAATAGCCCACCAACAGCCTGGAGGAAGGTTGTCAAACCGCCTTTACCACGAGCCAGAAGGTTAAGGTAGGGAACCTCTAGCTTTTCGTGATCCAGGATTTGCTTCAGAGGTCCTTTGAGAGTCGAATGAGGCCCAACCTCGAGCAGAATGTCGACCGCGGAACGTCCGCCCCTTCGAGCCCTCTTGCCTGCGGAGAAACAAAGCATGGCTTGAACTGCCGCGGTGAATTTCACCGGAGAGACCATGTTCTTGACCCAGTATTCCGGTGTCAGTTCGTCCGTTGCGATCTCAGAACCAGTCACGGAGGAGAACATCCGTGGAGTGCCATGCTTCACCCCGTTGGGCTGAAGATTACCAAGACTGTCAAGATACTCCTCTGCAATGATTTCCATCTGAGGGGAATGGTAAGCGTGTTCAACCTTGAGTCGTCGAGCAAAAACCCCTTTCTCTGCCAATATGGCCTCGAGTGTCTCGAAGTCATCGCGGTCTCCCGAGAGAGTGACACTTGAGGGACTATTGATGCAGGCTACCACAACTCTCAGCTTCGGATTTTGCTCCAGGATCTCCTGTGCTTCCTTTTCCGACAGATTGGCAGCCATCATGGCTCCCGCTTTGTGCGTCTTGGTCTGGTTGATCTTCTCGCATAGACGTCCGCGGTGGTAGGCGATCTGCCATGCAGCTTCACGCGATACTGCGCCGATGCTGTATGCTGCGGCGATCTCGCCGCTTGAATGACCAACTACGGCGCTGGGGCGTACCTGGAGATGTGCGAGAAGATCAATCAGGGCAACCTGGACGGCAGTACATATCGGCTGGCTGTATGCGGATTGATTGATCTTGGAGGAATCGGCATTGCGGACGAGTTCCTCTGTATGCTGGGATTAACGCACTCCCTTTTTTTTTTTCGGAAAGGAAAGGAGGCTATGCTTACCTATCAGGTCCCATTCACAACCTAGGGATTTCAGAAACGCTCCAGCAGACTCGAGAGACGTGCGGAAACAGTCAAAGACCATGAGCTCCCTGCCCATGGTGGCCCATTGCGCACCTTGACCACTGAACACAAACGCAAGAGAGCGAGCCGGAGGGGATTTCACAGGCTCTGGCCCTGTGCTCTGGAGGGCCTGGCTCAGTTCAGCAACTGAAGATGCGACAACAAAGTTCTTCCACATCAGCTTACTCCGCCTTTCACTCAGGGTGTAGGACAGATTGTGGAAGAGTTCGCTCTCCAAGGCACCCTCGGCCTTTTTGTCCAGGTATTTTGCTAGAGAGCGCGAAATATCAGCACAGCCACTCTCATGATGAGCAGAGAAGACAAAGAGCTGGGATGCATGGGACAGGTGGGTTTGGGAGGGCGATGATCCATTCGTTCCGTATGATCCTGCCTCAGAGACGACGTCTCGAAGTGTCTCCTCGTCGCCACTGGAACTCGCATCGCTGGTAAGCTCGTCCTTTCTATTCAGGTCTTGCAGGTAATGACATGCATCGTCAAGGATAACATGAGCATTCGCACCCCCGAAACCAAAGGAATTCACGCTGACACGTCGGACACCGTCGTTGGGCCACGGTGTAAGCCGACTCACTACCTTTTCAAACAAAACGTCAGTCTGGCTACATTGCAATTGCGGGAAAAGACATCAGTCTCACCTGCAAATTCTGCTCTTGGAGACGGGTCCTTGGATTCGGGCTTTCAAACCCAGCCGTGGCCGGAATCAGGCCCTTCTCGAGAATCAAAATGGCCTTGACGATGCCCGCCAGACCGCTAGCACCTTCCAGATGGCCAATATTACTCTTGATAGAGCCGATTAGCAGAGGATCTCCTGCCGACTTGGCCGCACCGATGGTGTTTCCGATGGCACCGGTCTCGATGGGATCTCCAGCCTGTGTCCCGGTTCCGTGGGCTTCGAAATAGCCCGTTTGGCCCATCCCCAGGCCGGCACTCCTATACGCAGAGCGGATTAGTTCCTCCTGGGCCTCCTGGCTCGGAAGAGCGATGCCTGGAGTTTTGCCGTCGTGGTTGGTCGCAGTGCCTCGAATGATTGCCCGTATAGGGTCGCCGTCACGCAGTGCAGCGTCGAGCGGCTTGAGGATGATCGACGCGACTCCCTCCCCGCGTCCGTATCCATTCGCCTTGCTGTCGAACGAGTGGCATTTTCCATCGGGTCCTAGGAAACCGGGTCCAGCCAGCAGGATGAAGAAGTCCGGACTGAGAATGATCGTGCTTCCTCCAACAATTGCCTTGACCAAAGTCAGCATGCAGTGCCACCCTGTAAATCAATTCCTGGGCCAGAAATACTAACCGATGTTGCCTCCCCAGACCGTAGGCTCTGGCATGCCAGGTGAAAGGCTACCAGACTTGAAGAACATGCGGTGTCGAGCATCACGCTGGGCCCCTTCAGGTCGAAAAACCACGAGATCCGGTTGGCGAGAAGGGACGTGATGCTCCCGGTGCTGTGGTATCTCGTGCTGAATTCCATGTCTTTGTGAAGATTGTCCCCATAGTCGTTGGAGAGGGTGCCGACATAGCACGCTGTCTTGCTGCCCACGACATCTTCCAGCCGTATTCCAGCTAATATACACCGTCAACCACCTCACCCAAAGGATAACGCGGAGGTCTGCATGGAGGACCAACCATTCTCGTAGGCTTCATACGTTGCCTCCAGCAGCATCCGCTGCTGGGGATCCATCGCTTTGGCTTCATTCGCCGATATCGAGAAGAATGGGGCGTCGAATGCCGCGATGTCTTCTTCCAGAAAATGCGCTCCGCGGACGTAGAACTATTGCAAAGCCTCTCAGTGACTCTGGCATGACCAAAAGCACCACGGTCGACAGGTGCACTCACCGTTCCTTTTCGCCCGTTGTCGGGATGGTAGAAAGCGTCCGCATTCATGCGATCTTTGGGGACTTTGGACCATGCATTTCGACCGTTCGCGAGCATGTCCCAGAGGGCCTCGTCGGAATTGGCGCCCCCGGGGAATCTGAAGCTCAGCCCGACCACGGCGATGGGCATGGGCTGTGCGGTGTTTCCGATGAAGGGCATGCTGGCTTCGATTCCGGATGATCTTGATCTTTCCCGACCAGCTGGATTCACGTTATGGCCTTCGAAGCTCCCTCGTCAATTACCCCCGGCAGACTACGACCTGCATCACCTACAAGTACACTGCCCCGGCTCTGCCATGAACCGCTTTCAGCTGTTAGCGCTGACGTTCTTCTTCACGCCTGCCGATTAGCAGTGCCCCGGTGCAACACGATCGGACCCACCGATGCTGCAACACTGACTGACTCGTGTATTTTTGAAACGTCCCTAAGCTCGCCGGATCGCTGACCTGCGTGCTGACTCGCTGACCGGCTCAAGTGGACGCATACGGAGGCTGACATGCAAGCATCGGCATCCTTCCGGCAGGGCGTCAAAGGATGCAAGCTCTCCATCGAACCACAGCTCTCCATCGAAGCACGGCTTACCAGAGCTTACCAGAGCTTACCACAGCGTACCACGGCTCATAGGCCGAGGCGCGGGGCTTTGAAGTTCCCGGGAATTGGGCTGCTGCAGGCTGACCGTCAGTCTGCACGGCCGGCTTGGACGCTAGGGCTCGCCGCGTCCTGCGTGCGGGAGGAGGGTGCATCTCTTATGAATGGCGTATCATTCACTAGCTCAGGCTCGACGCATAAACGGTGTGCCTGCGTCTGAATCTCTGGACGACGGCCGCTGAGGGACGCATCCAGTCCTAGTTAAGCCCGGCGATGGCTTGCGTCTCGCTGTCCGGCGTAGTGAACTGCTTCTTCAGCCCCTACCTTCTCTCCCCTCACGCCAGGCCGTTGCTGCAGAGCGCGTAACCATATCCTTCCCAATGCGAATTCTCTGCCTCCACGGAATGGGAACCAATTCCCAGGTAGGGGGGACTCCTCCTTGCGCGTCTATTCCACGGACTGACTGTTAACTGGTATCCTTTGGAGATATTCGAGGCACAGACAGGTTAGCCGCTTGCGCAAGCCCGTCACGCCGTTCACCGACTAGAAAGACCGGACTGACAGCTAGATCCAGCGCTGCTGCGAGCGTCGATAAACGCCGAGTTAAACACAGAATGCGACTTTGTCTTCGTCGACGGAGAGATTGAGACTGAGCCGCGGAATGGTAACCGCCGCCCGAACCCTCCTCCTTCATGCTTCCCTCATCCCCCGGTGCTTCGCGCCACGAACATGGCGAAATCGCGCTGGCATTGATGCTCATTGCTGATGCGACAGCCGTCGCGTGCAGGAGTGGAGAAGTACTACGACGGCCCGTTTCTCTCGTTCTACGACTGGGAATCGGCGGCCAGCGTCCGAGAAGCTTATCAGCTCGTGTACGAACTCATCGACGAGCAGGGGCCCTTCGACGGCGTCATGGGATTCTCGCAGGGTGGATCCCTGGCCTCATCCTTCCTGTTTCACCATATGGCAACGTGTCCCTCGCAGCCCGTCGAGCAGCTCTTCCGCTTCGCCATCGTGATTTGCAGCGGCAACCCATTCGACGCCCGTGGACCAAGCACTCGACGATATCACCCCGATGAGGACCTAGCGCGCATTCCCATCCCCACTGCCAACATTGTGGGGCGCAAGGACGACGAGTACTCGCGCCAGCTGCTGTTGCATCGGCTGTGCGACGCGCGCCGCGCCACGATCTATGACCATGGCGGCGGCCATGAGATCCCGCGCCATGCGGCGGCCGTGCGAGGGATGAGCGAGGCCATTACCCGTGCCATTGGACAGGCGTACCTGTTGTGATTACCGCCACAGCCGGACGGCCAAGCACAGCTGTGGACGGGCCCAATACAGCTATGGGCGGCCCAAATATAGCCATGGGCGGCCAGGGGGATGGCTCCGCGGCGCACCCACCGGGCCTACTCGGTGAGCCTTATCTAGGGGAATCACAGTGTTCTTTCTTACCTTTCTTGATGCTACATAAGACGCCAGTACGGTAATTCTGTGCGAGAGCCTGCAGAGGCCCTACGCGGATCGTAGCCCGAGAAGCCGGCGCCCAGCCGCTGCAGAAACCCAAAGAGCATAATTAAAACCCCACCTAGTGACGTTGCAGTCGCTGAAGAACTAATTTATAGTGTCTTCACGGAACCCAAGATCTGGCTAGATTAATTACCAGGCGCACTAGAGCGCTGCTGGACCGTAAGCCCGGCTGGTTGTTTAATATGTCCCCGCAAGGCGTTATACGGTACGCCTTCGTTCCGTTTCCTATAAAAGTAGACGCTCCGGTGTATCGACTGTTTCGAGGACTGACTGAGCCATGGAGAACGTGCAGCCCCATGCGATCAACGTGCCAAACGAGGACTGGGCGTCCATCAGCGACGTGGAGCAGCGGAGGAGAATCCAGAACCGAGTTGCGCAGCGACGACATCGTATGCCAATGCTTCCTTCCCGGTGTCAATCAATGGATGGATGGATGGATGGCTGAATGCCCTGCTAACCATGACAGGCCGCAGGATGAAGGAACTCAAGAAAGCCCCAAGCCCGTCCCCATCTCCTCTTGCACCGCTGCTGGCCCAGAACCTCCCGGGCGACCAGTTCAATGCCAGCAGGTCCTCGCCCTCCAGCTACCACCGGCCGGTGCCGTCTCCGTCTCCCCATTCCTACACCTCTTCCTCCTCTCCCGCAGACCCTTCCCCACGCCCGATCCCACAGAATGCCGCCGCGTACTTCCCGCCGCTGCTCTCGCCCGATGTCGAGATGATGCTGCGGCAGTGGTACGCCCAGTCGATGCCGCCGGTGCTGGGCACCGCGCATCTGGCCTCTCCCATGGACGTTGACCCGCTGCTGCCCATGGCGCAGATGTCCCAGGTGCACCTGGGCGCTGACCTCCAGCAGAAGATGGGCACAAACCCGCCCTCGCACGGGATGCCACAGCCGGCAGACAACGGTTCCCGTCCGTACAGCCAGGTCGATAACAGCAGAGGTCCAGACTTGGACGGCTCAGACGACTCGAGTACCGATGCAGACGACCCCGAAGACAATCCGCGGAGGAATGGAGGTGACTTCTATGTCTCGGGGGGCTCCCGAGATAAGGTAGGTATCTATCTATATATCCATGTATCTATATATATACATACACATATATATATATACACACACACACGTCTCCCTTGCATTTCCCATCCCCCTTCATTGCTGCCGTGATTGGGCTCATTCCATCTAGTCCCATAGTCATGACCCACCGGGTTCAACCTCCGATAGTGACAAGGCCCACATCAATCGCATCCGCCGGGCGTTCCGTCAGGGCCTGCGAGCCGGCATGGCCTCCCCCGCCGAGCGTGCTTCTACCTGCGAGCACCTACAAAGGCGACTGGTGCAGGCTGTCAACAAGGTCATTGAGCTGTATGACTACGGATGCTGTGTGGATGTTATTCAGCCGGATTCGGATCTGGACCGTATGTTGCTGGTGTTGCAGGAGCGGCTGGGTAGAGTCCGTGAGATGGGGAAATGATGATCTGGTTGCTTTACAATGTATGACTGATGATGAGCTAGCAAGATCAATGCTGGATGTGTATGTGTTCTGCAGGGCTTCCATCTGCATCTCCACCGCTCAAGGGGGTTTCTAGTAAACGCTGGTCGCCGAACCCTCCTCTTCCTCTGCAGCCGTTCTGGGCACATGTGCCGGCACTTGGATCCAACAGATCACAACGGTGACAAGCGCACCCATGACACCGGCCACGGTGAATGGCAGCCCCAGCCACCGCACATCGCCCTGGTCCAAGCCCACCCGGAACAAGGCGGCCAGCAGAGGCCCGGAAAGCAGAAGACCAAATGTTTCAATGACCGTGATCATCGTGTACATGCGCCCCGTAAACCGAGCCGGGACCAACGAAGTGACGAGAGAGCGGATGAGATTCCCATAGCCCCTGCCCATGGTCGATATCACAAAGCCGACGGTGGCACTGGCGACAGTTGGGGACCATGCGACGATGAAGAAGCCCAAGGAGAGCACGATTATGCTACCACGCGCCAGGAACAAGTCCTTTCGCGTGTCCGATAGACCCAGCTTTTGTTGGAGCAGCCATGACGCGCCCGGCAGGATGACCATGTATGCGATGACGGTGGCGGCGGATTTGATTGAGATGACGAATCCCGCGCGGGCAAGACTGAGGCCGTATCGCTCGGAGATGTACTGCAGGTTCAGGCTTTGGGTGGGTTCTTCGACAGCGTTGATGAAGAAGGTGAGGATGAGGATGATGACTTTGAAATCGTGGCGGACCATCGCCGTCGTGCGATCCCAGAGAGATGCCAGCCTCGCTTGTAGTTCCACGCGGGACTTGCTTCGACGCGCCGCTCGTAAGCCGAGTGTTTCGTCTGTTGTTGCCGCCGGTTCCTCCGTCGTTTCCACGGCCCCGTCCAACGATTCGCGCGGGTTTGCAGTCTCCCTGAGTAGACATGCCATGAGGAAAGCCAGAAATGCACAGATATAGCCTGCCTTGATGGGTAACCACGGTCCATGAGACTGCATTAAACTCGACGATATGGGCGTGGCGGTAATCTGCGCTAGATATTGGCCAGTCATCAGTCGAAAGAAGGCTGTCGCCCTGTTTTTTTTGAAAGATCCTTGTTATTAGCTATTTTATTCGCAACCAAGGGGACGGCGCAAGGGTTTGATTGAACCTTTCATTCTCAGGCATGACATCCGCAATCATGGTCAGTATCACGGAGAACATGACAGGAGCACCACCTCCGATCACAGTGAATACTGGCGCCAACCACACGAGACGCAGGGGGAATATTTGCCAGAATCTGCACACGGCAAGCGTAAATGTCATGGACAGCAAGATCCCTACCATACTCAGCAGAACGATGGGTTTGCGACCCCAGCGATCAGCCAGCAAGCCATACGGGATTGCCAATGCGACGCCTATTGTTTTCTCCCGATTAGTCTGGCTGACAAGGGCTCAAGAGCCTACAGGAAAGATGAGCATATGTACCTGGAATGAACGTGAACAGCGCCTCGTAGCCCCTTACAAACGCAACCTCTGCCTGGACGGGGGCGACCTTGCACCATTTCTCAGCCACGCCCCCGCCTGGTCCAATGCGACTGGGATCGTGTAGCTCATAATAATGGTAGCAGGCAATGCTTTCGTAGAGCCTTGTCTGAGGAACAGTGACTAGGAAGATTCCAAAGTCGCCGATTGTCACGAGCAATACACACAGGGCGAAGATGGAGAGTCTTCCGACCCTGGGCCCTGACAGGGCAGTGTTTTCCCTGCTCGATGGTCGCAAAAGAGGGTCGGTCTCGCGTGCTTGAGCAGCTGTGGAAGCCGATCTGGAGCGAAGCGCCATATTCCAGGCACGTGGCGTAACTAATAACTACAGCAATGCAGACGATGCTGGACGGGGACCGACGGCGACTAAATAGAAATAGAAATAGAAATAGGGCTAAGGGCAAGGGCTGTGCTCGGTATTACCGTACTGTCAGCATGAGACATGTCGGTATCGGTATCGGTAATTAAGACGGCCCCACTGCTTTTTAGGGTTCCGGCCCTTCCCCGATTCCGGATCCATGGATCGGCCGACTCCTTCCCGTTTTCAGGAATCTGGTAATATTACCCGGCTGATACCTAGCACCGCTACTTAAAGTTAACACTGCCTGCGCGTCCACGGCAGGTCGTGGCCATCCCCAAGATGCCTTTGTCTTGCGAAGACAACACCTTCGGTCCCGTCATCAACCACGGTTGTCGCGCTGCCTTTGACTTCACCCTCTTATTCGAGCAAGCTATTCTGTCGATCGCTCCCTCTGCTCTGTTCCTTCTTCTCGCCCCGTGCAATTATGTCTTCCTGCTCCGAAGCCCGAGAAAGGTCCAACCGAGCTTTCTGGGCTGGTGGAAAAGCGTCAGTCTCCCCTTTGTTTTTTTTTGTAAAAGGAAAGTATCGATCGAATCATCGGTAACACAGAGTAGTACTGCATCGTGGCCTTAGGAGCCATACAGGTCGTACTGTTGGTGCTATGGGCCCTACCCTCAGCACCAGCCACCAACGTCTCCGTTGCCGCTGCAGCGCTCGGACTCCCAGTTGCCCTCGCTATGGGATTGCTCTCGCATGCTCAGCATGTGCGATCAGTGCGCCCGTCAACGCTGCTCAATGTCTACCTGCTGCTGTCCCTGCTGTGTGATATCGTACAGACAAGGACACTATGGCTCCTTCATCGAGCCACCGCCATTGCCGCTGTTTTCACGGCGTCTGTCTTTCTGAAACTCGTTGTGCTCATGACGGAAGCCGCGGAAAAGCGTCGTCTACTCGAGGGCAAGCATCAAGATGCCACTGTTGAATCGACGAGCGGCATCTGGAATAAAATGCTCTTTTGGTGGGTGAACCCGCTCTTGTGGAAAGGTTCACGCAGCATCCTACAGCCCCGTGATCTGCAGACGATCAACGAGAAGTTGCATGGGGCTGCATTGGAGAAGGTGCATCCCGGTGTTCTGGCAGGAAGTAGGAAACCTGGACCTCTTTTTTATCATATTTTCCACACGCATAATATACTGACTTGCTTTCATCAATGCCCAGTGGCCTACCAGGACCGAAGGTATGGACTCTTTATTGAACTCATGCGTTCATTTTGGTTACCGATTGTGTCTGCGGGCTTCCCACGTTTGTGTCTCCTCGGCTTCACATTTGCGCAACCATTCCTGATCAATCGCACTGTCACTTTCGTTGGTCAACCACTGACACAAGAGACCGCGAATGACGGGTATGGCCTGATCGGGGGGTTTGCTTTAGTATATATTGGTCTAGCGGTAACACTTGTTTCCTCGCCCTCTTGATCATCAGCCATGCAAATACTGAGTTTCTTTCCTCCACAAAATAGGTTTCTACCGGGATGTACGCGTACCTGATGAACCAGGTCATGATCATGGTTAGAGGGTGCCTCGTGACTACAATTTACCGTCGGACCCTGGAGCTTAACACGCATGACTTGGATGAGTCTGCTGCCGTCACGCTCATGAGCACTGATGTTGAGCAGGTCATGCTTGCCTTTGAAGATGCTCACGAGGTGTGGTCCAATCTCGCCCAGATTGGTTTGGCAATATGGCTTCTGGAGCGGCAAGTATCATGGGCATGCGTCGCTCCGATAACAGTTTCATTAGGTCAGTCGTTTTTTTTTTTTTTTTTTTTTTTTTTGCGCCTGCACCCATAACTAAGCAATGACTTAGCGAGTGTTGTTGTGTCCGGACTATTGGCCCCTTTAGTGGGTAAAGGACAGATGCAATGGAATGAGGCAGTCCAAACCAGGATTGATGTAACGGCACGGACTTTGGGCCAGATGAAGGAATTAAAATTGCTGGGTCTGACCGATAAATTAACAACGCTCATTCAAAAGCTGCGAGCCGCAGAGATTCAGATATCTACCAAGTACAGAATCAAATTGATGACGATTCTATCAATCTGTAATGCCATCTCCTCCTGCCATCAGCTCACGTATACTGTCTCTGTGGTCTGACTCCTTTTTTTTAGCTCAAGTTGCGCCCATCTTTGCCCCCGTCGCAACATTTGCTTTGTACGCGATCGTCGCTGCAGTAAGCTCCCATCAGTCTCTACTGTCGGCCCAGGCCTTCACGTCATTGTCCCTGATCTCTATCCTCTCAACTCCAATCGTGACCTTGACCCAATCTGTGCCGATTATTGCTGCTGGAATGGGGGCCTTGTCACGGATTCAAGAGTACCTCTCAACGACACCACGCCAGGAAAGAAGGAATTTGGATATGGCAGTGCAAGATTGCAAAAGCTCGAGTCAAATTGGCGAGAAAAATCACTACCTTGCGAAATCCGGGAGTGGAGAAAAGGGCCACCCATGTGCAGTCACCGTCCAGAACGGAAAATTTGGCTGGGATGACGCTGCACCAACCCTACGGGACATTCATTGCGAATTCCCAACCTCGTCATTGACAATCATCGTCGGACCTATCGGATCGGGAAAGACAAGTCTATTACGAGCTCTTCTGAATGAGTTGCCTAGTATAGATGGACAAGTCACAATCCACGGCCCATCCCTGGCATTCTGTGACCAAAATCCATTTCTAGTGCACGCAACAGTGCAGAAGAACATCATTGGAGAATCTGCCTTGGACTCTGAATGGTACAAGACGGTTCTAAAGGCCTGTGCATTGGACGTCGATCTGGCGTTGCTTCCACTCGGAGATCTTACTATGGTTGGTAGTAATGGGATGACATTGAGTCGAGGACAGAAGCAACGGATAGTGAGTTTACACCTTATTATTCTTGTTCACCATTGGGCTAATTAGACCTGCTTCAGGCCATTGCCAGATCAGTTTATGCAAAAGCAAGTATCGTTCTACTGGACGATACGCTAAGTGGACTTGATCGACGCACCGAAAGGCAAGTTTTCAACCAAGTATTTGGGAAGCAAGGCCTTCTCCGTCAGCTGGGTTCGACAGTGGTGCTAGTCACCCACGCAAGTAAGTGAAAAAAAAGAAGAAAGAAAAAAAATCCAATCCGAAGGAACTGGTGGAATCTAATAGCAACGATTACAGATTACCTTCTACCTCACGCTGATCAGATCATCGTGCTCGGTAGCGATGGTAGGATCGAAAGCCAAGGAAGCTACCAGAGCTTGCGATCGAGTGATGGCTATGTACAGAGTCTGTCTATTGAAGAGGATACAGCTGGTACCTCCGAGGACGGCATTGAAAAGACGGACGCCATTCCTTCCACACAAGATGATATTTCACGAGAAGCAGAGATCGACCTGAAAGAGCGGCAAACTGGTGATAGATCCGTTTACGTGTATTACCTGCAAGCTGCAGGAAAGGCCAACTCGCTCTTCTTCTTGGTATACGTTGCCATAGTCGCTTTCTGCTATAACTTCCCCAGTGAGTTGCAATGTGCATGCAGGACCAATGACGCAAAGACTGATTGAAAAAAAAAAAACTTATAGATCTATGGGTACAGTGGTGGTCTGATGCCAACGAAAAAAACTCGAATGCCAACCTCGGATTGTACTTGGGAGTCTATGTTGCACTTGCAGTAGCAGCAATTGTATTCCTTATTCTAGCATGTTGGTGTCTCATGGTGAGAATGGTCTCCAGATCAGCGCTGAGACTACACAAAACTGTTTTAAGAACAGTAATGAGGTAATTCCTAGAGATCTATAATGAAGTTTCGAGCTAATGGGCCCATTCGTGTAGGGCGCCTCTGTCATTCTTTGCCGGTACTAGTTCTGGTGCCATTACAAACAGGTTCAGTCAAGACATGCGACTCATTGACATGTCATTACCAATGGCGACCATAAATACTACATTGTGTAAGTCTCCGGTTCCAGTCATTCAAGGGTAGTGATCTGATATCTCTGTGGCCAGATGCTGCATCATGTGTTGTGCAGATAATTCTTATATCGATTTCATCCAAGTACATGGCTGTGACTATCCCCTTTGCCTTAGCCGTCATATACTTCGTGCAAAAGTTCTATCTTAAGACCTCGCGCCAGCTGCGGCTCCTAGATCTGGAAGTCAAATCGCCTCTTTACTCAAATTTCATCGAAACACTGAATGGCCTCGTAACCATTCGAGCATTTGGGTGGTCAGCACAGCTGCAAGAGCTGAATACCAAGCTGCTCGATGAGTCACAGAAACCAGTCTACCTGCTCTATTGCGTACAGCGATGGCTGACTCTGGTAATGGATATGCTGGTGGCCTGTTTGGCCATTGTTCTCATCATTTTAACTGTTTTCCTGAAAGGGTCAACCAGCGGAGGCGCGATTGGAGTAGCATTGGTGAACATCATGACTTTTAACCAAGGCTTGACCAACATGATTAAGTGGTATACATCACTCGAAACTGCTCTGGGAGCCATCTCGAGGGTCAAGAAATTCGAAAGTGAAACCATGTCCGAAGAACGAACCACCCCGACGTTGGGGGTTGTGGACCAAAAATGGCCTCGTTCCGGTGCGATTGAGTTCCAAAATGTGTCAGCATCCTACGGGTTCGTAGATAGAACGACTCCCTGCGGCAGGGCAATGAATCTAACAGTCCATCTATTAGTGACGAGTCTTCATTGGCGCTCAGAAACATTTCGATGTCTATTCAGGCAGGTCAGAAGATTGGTATATGTGGTCGCACCGGCAGGTAGGTCTTCACAGAGTCTCACTCCATCAGGCAGTCACTGGATTCTAATCTTCCCAATAGTGGAAAGAGTTCTTTGATTCTGGCTCTCTTCCAGATGATAGAGCTCTGTAGTGGATCCATCCTGGTAGATGGAATAGACCTCTCGACCTTGCCCCGGGAGGCCGTCCGCTCTGGCTTTAATTCCATCACACAAGAGCCCTTCTTTATACCGGCGACTGTGCGCATGAATCTTGACTTTACCGAATCTCTACCCGACAAAGCCATCATCGAGGCTCTCCAGAAGGTCAAACTGTGGGATTTTGTCGAGGAACGTGGGGGACTGGATTCGAAGCTGGTCGCAGATTCGTGGTCACTGGGCCAACAACAGCTTTTCTGTCTTGCGAGAGCACTGCTCCGGGATAGTCATGTTCTCATCCTTGATGAAGTTTCTAGCAGGTATGTCGATTTACCCTTCCTTTCATATTGTCTGTCGAAAACCGAAATCTAAGCTTAGCTCACCACCTCGCAGTGTTGACTCGGAAACAGACAAACTGATGCAAGCCATCATTCGCACCGAATTTGCCGGCTCTACCGTCTTCTCCATTGCGCATCGTCTCGATACTATCCTGGACTTTGACAGGATTGCATTTTTGGATAAAGGTTCTCTAGTCGAGTTCGACAGCCCCACAAAGCTTTTAGCAAAGGGTCCGTCATCCTCGGCTTTTGCCAGGCTCTACAATGGCCTGCCGGATCAAGGATTTAGTAAGCCCTGCCAGGGCAATTTTGCTACGGGAGTATCCGATATGTCAAGTGATAGGCAGTCCTGAATGGTTATTTCAGGGGAAGATGTGCAATCGATTATAAGCTAGCTAGAAGGTGGTCTAGTCACCTAATTTGAAGTTATTCAACTTAGTCCATCTCTGCTGGCCCCGCGGGGTCGTGTCCGGGTTCATTTTGGATTGATGCAGGAACCCTAGAGCGGAGTTAGACTTCAGGTCTAGACTCACCTGGGAGATGTTCGCGAACCGTCACTTCTAATGTATCTCTCTACTCACGTCGGCTGTCAGAGTAGAGAAATTCTTTCTGACCGTCCGAGTCCGAGAGGGAGAAAATTGCAAGGTTTAAGATCCGTACCAGAGCGCACCTATTCACCGCACAACCGGAGCGGTCGCCAAAAATGTCCACCAGGTAGCCCATGATTGGGGTGGTGCTACTCGATATCGAAAAGCTGCACAGCACGGTAGCGAGGGTCGGGACGATCCAGTGATAGCGCTTCTCGAGAGACCAGCCGTACAGCAGCAGGCCGACGGGGCAGGAGACCATGGCTTGACCAGTTCGTCAGCAGCGAGGGGCTGTCTCGTCCGCATCTCGGGCAGCAATGACGGGGATTGCTTCCTTCGCCGGGCCGGAGGCCCATCTTCCCCTACTTCCGCGGGTGTTGAAGGAGCAGGGGCGCTGCTGATCTTTCCCAACTCCAGGTCTTTGCTGGACCCCGGCATGACGGCCACGTTCGGTGGACAGAGGGGGAGAAAAGAAGAACCAGATGAAAAAAGAATAATGGGAGGAAGGGGAAGAAAAGGCCGGACGGCAATCCAGATATAAATGAGAACTTCCAAGGCCCTTAGCGCTGTGAGTTGGCTGGATAGGGTTACATTGATATCTGCAAATACGGAATTTCGCGAGCCTCTCCAGTCTGCCAGAGCCGCGGATATTTGCACAGGCTGGTGCTAGACCTTTTTGGACCGTATCCATGCAAATGAGCCCTGTGCACTGTTCTGACTGCGGGCATCTCCGCCGGTGATCACATATATAGCATATATAGGCTACATATAAGCTACCCCCGGGTCGAGGTCCCTGGGGGCCCGTATATTGGAAGTCGAGTAGTAGTATGTTAACCATATGAGGACTGTAGTGCAAGACTCGATCTCAATAGATTAGCTCGCATAGCTGTGTATTGACACTACATGATGATTTCATTCGCCATGCTGTCAAGGACCAGTCCCTCTTCATTGTCGGAGCGCTTCAGCGCCTCTACTTGTTTCCACTGTTCAGGATATCTCTCCCTGGCCTATTGTCGACTTGGTCCTTCCAATACTAATAGAGCATTACGTTGTAGAAAAGCCGATGTTGTGGTGGTCCGGTTAGCCTTGGAACTCGCTGACTCGTCCACATGTCCTACCATGCTCGATATTAAAGACAAAACAAAAGAGCAAAAGAAAAAAAAGGTAACTTATGTATTCTAAGTTGGCATATAGCCAGTCTCTGACTGCATCTTATCAATGGTGTCAGCGGCGAGGTCAAATTTGCACTGCACTGCCAAGGCCTCTGAATGAGGTGTACAGTCTATGATCCATTTCAATTTCGAGAAGTTCGACCTTCTTCATCATCTTCAATGCTTCCAGAGCTCCCTTCGGGTGCTTCTCACAGGCCTTGAAGAAGATGGTGACAGTTCTGTGGGAAGGGCCAGGGTTTTGGCAGATAGCCCTAACAAGGCGCCATACAAGGATTCCTGGTCTTTTTGACGGTCGTGTAAAATCCAAGCGACCTGTATCCAGATCCACGAGACTGTCAGAAAGACCCAGTTTTGAGACGCATGAACACTGAAACACCCTGCTGACAACAAGTAAGGATATTTTTCACTAGTGCTGACAACCTGACATGGGAGAGTCATGCTGACTTAGGGCTGACGATCCCGTAAGTTAATTTACAATGTGGATCTACGGTATTACAGCTTCGCAGAGAAACAGGCCAACAATAGTGATAGCTGCAGAGCTGGTGGAAGCACGATAAGGTCATTTATTATCGTGTGGATATTGTTTGGTGCACATAATATCTTATCCTCGAGTTTGTTCGTGGTCTTACTTGAATCCCCCCAGACAAGAGAGTAGACAGATCATCTTCTTGACCTGCTACTGCCGAGTCTCTACGGAACTGTCCTATACGCTATCAATTGGTTGGAGGGTATCGTCTTGCAAGGCGAAAGAAAAAGACAGTAAGTCAATCATGGCACCTGCACTCCTAGAAACAACAGATATCGCAGTGAATGGGAAGAACGGGGTGGACGAAGACAAGAAGGTAGGTTACTGGGCGAATTACCTGGCATCGCTTGAGCCATGTCAGTTTCCCACCCGGAACGATGGCCTGGACGGAGAGAGCAGACTTAAGCAATTGCCCTTCACGGTAAGAGAGGGAGCGTTGAAGCTGCAGGGACACTGCAAGGTACATGACGTATCCTTGGCCAACGTGTTCCAACTGGCTTGGGCGATGGTTCTTCGGTGCTATACGCGAACGGATTCAGTGTCCTTTGGATATGAGATTGGTGGTAATCCGGGAGAACTGCATGGGGGAACTGTGCTGCCCCTGTCAGCCAAGCTAGGAGGAGAACGATTGACTATCGCTGAAGCTTTGAAATACATCGCGGCGGATTATAGCCTGGGAGTAAAGCACAGTAATACATGGACTGCCGATTTAGAAGCGGCGGCGGCGTCTACCTTTCACACGAAAGTGGTGGTTCATACCGGTCCTCTTCCTGAAGATAGACCGGATGAGCAGCAGTTTGATGTAAGCGCGGTCTCGACAGGTGGTCTATACCAACAGCACAGCACTAATCAATCAATCCCCGTGTAGAAAAGCGCAATTACCCTGCAAGTCACCAATGTTGGTACCGAAATATTCGCCAACTTCCAGTTCTGGACTGCCGTTCTTTCCGAAGGCCAGGCAGCCAATGTCGTCGACACTCTGCAGAGAGCAATCTTCTGCATCCTTCACCATCCGCAAGAGCCGATCGCCGAGCAGGATCTTTTCAGCGAGCAGCACAGAGAGAAAGTGCTGCGGTGGCACAGTACTCGCCCCGAGTATGTCGCATCTTGCATGCATGACCTGGTGTCGAAGCAAGTCGGCAGACGCCATAGCGCGACGGCAGTGCACGCGTGGGACGGAGAACTCACCTACCAGCAACTAGAGGACTTGTCGTCCAGCTTGGCTCACTACCTTGCCTCTCTGGGCGCTGGACCGGAGGTCCTGGTGCCCGTTCTGTTCGAGAAATCCATGTGGGTGCCGGTTGTTTTGCTTGGAGTCTGGAAATCCGGTGCCGCGATTGTGCCTCTGGAACCCAGCAGTCCTGTCTCCCGGTTGAGAGATATCCTGGTAGAAGCAAAGGCGACGATCCTGGTTACATCTCCGACGCACATGGAGAAATTGCCGCATTCTGTAGACAATCTCGTCGTTGTCGATGAAGGGTTTGTTAGGAGCTTACCGGAGCATAGCGATGCGCCGGTATCGTCTGTCGTTCCCCAGAGTACTGCGTTTGTATCGTTTACTTCCGGATCTACTGGAAGACCCAAGGTGCGTACAAGCCGTGTATAGCATCCTATGTTACAGACGCTGACATGCCGGTGGACAGGGTATCTGTGTCCAACACGCTGCGTTTGCGTCTGCGCTGAGAAGGCTGCAAGGTGCATGCCCTGTTACCGAGCTCACCCGGTCGCTTCAGTTCGCATCGTATAGTTTCTCGCCTTCCCTGTACGAGATCTTCATGCCCCTTATTGCGGGTGGTGCAGTGTGCATTCCGTCAGAGGATGCCCGGCGGAATAACCTCGTCGGATGCTTGAACGAGATGCGCATTACGTGGGCTGTTTTCACGCCGTCCTTACTAAAAGAGATGAACCCAGACCACATCCGGTACCTAGAATCCATGGTGTTAATGGGTGAGCCTCTGTCGAGATTCGAGGCGGCACCGTGGGTAGAGAAGGTCAGGCTCGTGTTTTGCTATGCATCCAGTGAAAACGGCCTGATTGCCTTCAACGACCAGATGGGACAGACATCCGACGTGAGGAACGTAGGACATAGCGACGTCGGCTGGATTGTCGACCCGGGAAACCATGACCAACTGGTTCCCATCGGCGTGGTTGGTGAGCTGCTGGTGCATTCCCCGGCCACCGCGCGAGGCTACTTAGATGACCCCGAAAGGACTGCGGCCGTGTTTGTCGACGAGCCTGCCTGGTTCCCGTTGCAGGCTCAGCTGAAAGGCGCCCGATTCTGTAAGACGGGGGACCTGATGGTGTACAACTCGGACGGCAGTCTGACCTTCGTTGGCCGCAAGGACTTCATGATCAAAGTGCGTGGACAGCGAGTTGAGATGGGCGAGGTCGAACGACATCTCGCACACCCCAGGATTCAGCAATCGGTTGTCCTGTTTCCCGACTCTGGTCCCTGCAAGCGACGCTTGGTCGCGGCCGTCTCGCTTCAAGATCTACCGCTGTCCGAGGCCAAGTCGCAACGGACCCCGCTAGCGCTGCTAGAGCCGTTGGACATGAAGGCAAGTGCGGAATGGGTGGAAGAGATGCGAGTGCAGATGTCCAGACATCTGCCCAGCTACATGATCCCGGAAATCTGGGTCCTGCTGGAAAGCCTGCCGCTCACCGTGTCGGGCAAGGCCGATCGCCAGAAGACGGTGAAGTGGCTCGAGGCCATGGACGACGAGACGTACGCGTATATCACGGCGTTAGGGGAGGACGAAGACGAAGACGTGGACGAGCAGGAGACACCCATGGAACGAATATTGAGGCAGATCTGGGGCCAGGTTCTAGGTCGAGCCAGAGTGCCCCGGAATCGATCCTTTCTCGGCCTGGGAGGTGACTCCATTTCCGGCATGTCGGTCCTGTCACAGTGTCGGCTGGCGGGCATCAAACTGACCTTCCAGGATATCATTCGATCTCGCAATGTCTCCGAGCTGGCAGAGAAGGCGACTGCGTCGCTGGAAGAGAAGGGCTCGGTGGACGGTGAAGTCGCGGACGTCGAGCTGACGGCCGAGCAACTCGCGGCTTTCAAAGACGGGCTGTTGGAGGCTGGAGTGACGAATCTCTCGCACGTCGAAGAGATATACCCGTGTTCGCCTGTGCAAGACGGGATCCTTCTCAGCCAGGGGCGAAGTTCGAGTCACTACCGGATGTATGTGATGTGGGAAATCATCGCTCCTCCTCACCGTGAGACTGTGAGCGTCGAGCGTCTGACGAGCGCTTGGAGAGAAGTCGTCGACCGGCATCCGATCCTGCGAACTCGATTTGTTCGAAGCCCGTCACAGGAAACACAGTTGGCCCAGGCCGTCCTCAAGTCTTCCGATGTGCCTGTTGTGCACCAGCATAGCAACGAGCCGACTTATCCCCAGGGTCTCGGGGATGGCTCGTCCCTCGCAGAAAGCGGACGACTGCACCAGTTGACAGTCATAACGGGCAATTCGGAACGGGTCTTTTGTAAACTGGAAATGAACCACGCGATCGTGGATGCCTTGTCGTTTCCCATAATGCTGCGGGACTTAGGGCTTGCATACGCCGGAGAGCTGATGCTCCAACCTGCAGCACCGCGCTACAGCACGTACATCTCCCACATCACCAATGGCTCGCTGGACAGGAGCATTGCCTTCTGGAAAAACTACTTGGCTGACGCTACGCCGTGCCATCTGCCCTTTCTCGGAGGGATCGAGGGTGAGACTGCAGCGCGGATGGCGAGTATGGAATTGGATGCCGGACTCCCTGCTGCAACCCTGCATGCCTTTTGCCGCAGCCACGGCGTAACCCTGTCAAATATCTTCCAGCTGGCGTGGGCCATGGTTCTCCGCGCGTATACCGGGACAGACGACGTATGCTTCGGATACCTCACGAGCGGACGAGATGCCCCGGTGGAAGGCATCGTGGAGCACGCTGTTGGCCCGTACATCAACATGCTCGTCTGCCATCTCAACCTGCGTGACGACGCAGACGTGCGTGAATTGGTCTTCCAGATCCAGTCTGACTTCCTGGACGGCCTTCCGCACCAGAACTGCTCTCTGGCCAACATCCAGCACGCCCTGAGCTTGTCCGGCCAGGCACTGTTCAACACGGCCATGTCCGTATCTCGAGTGGTGCCAGACAAGATCACGATGACCGACGGGACCAGCTTTTGCATTTCCGAGATGTACGACCCGACTGAGGTATGGCCGGATAACTTCCCTCGCCCCGGGAGAATTGAGCTAATGTGATTGTGATGTAGTACCAAGCATCGGTAAACGTAGGCATCTCCACGGACAAGGTCGACGTCCGCTTCAACTACTGGCGTTCCTGGATCGGCGACAGGCAAGCGAAGAATATCGCGAGCACATTCACCAGGGTTCTCCGGTCCATCGTCCAAGGGCCACCGGGCCAGAAAGTCGGCGATGTGGACCTTCTGAGCGAGGAAAGTATGGATCAGATCTCGAGATGGAACTCGGTCAACCCGGAACTCGTTGACGAGTGCATCCATCATCTCATCACGCAGCAGGCTCGCAGGCAACCGCACCATCCGGCAATTGAGTCCTGGGACGGAAGCCTCAGCTATGGGGTGCTCGATGATCTCTCATCCAGATTCGCCCACTATCTGGTGAGCCTGAACGTTGGAATCGGACCCGAAGCGATGGTTCCTCTCTGCTTCGAGAAGTCGATCTGGACCGCAGTAGCGATCCTCGGAGTTCTGAAAGCTGGAGCCGTATGCTGCATGCTGGACCCGTCCCATCCGGTCGGTCGACTGCGAAGCATCCTTGAGAATATCAAGGCCCGCGTGGTGTTGACAGATGGCGTACGCGGGCTCGACATGCAGCTCCTCTCCGACATGTGCACGGTGTCGGTCATCGTCAATGCTGGGTTCATCAACGGCTTGCCGAAGAAGGATGGACCTGCCAATACATCTGTCCGGCCTGATAACGCGGCCTTTGTGGTCTTTACTTCGGGATCCACGGGAACCCCCAAAGGCATCGTGCTCGAGCATAAAGCAGTTGCTTCCAGCTCAAGAGCCCATGGAACGGCCATGAAGCTCAACAGCGACGCCAGAGTGGTAAGTGGCCGTCCGAACACCAAGCAACAGCACCATCACTGACTGGAGGATAGCTGCAATTCGCTTCGTATGTCTTCGACGTGGCCATTCAGGACCACTGCACGACTCTGATGCGCGGCGGTACCATCGTGAAGCCCTCGGAGTACGAACGCATGAATGATCTCCCCGGGGCCATCAAACGCTTGAAGGCGAACTGGGCCAACCTGACGCCCACCGTGGCCAGTCTGCTGCGTCCGGACGATGTGGACGGACTGAACGTGCTGGCTCTTGGTGGCGAGCGCATCCGCCAGGAGACGGTGGACTCGCTGTCCAACAGCACCAACCTGACCTTGATCTACGGACCGGCCGAGTGCTCAATGACTATGTCTGCAAACTTCGGAGTGCGGCCTCATTCAAGCTCCGCCAACTTTGGCTTCGCGTGCGGGTCATTCATGTGGCTGACCGAGATCAACAACCACGATCGACTGGCCCCTGTGGGCGCCGTAGCCGAAGTCGTCATCGAGGGGCCAATCCTGGCGAGGTGCTATCTTAACCAGCCGGACCTTACGGCCCAGGCGTTTATTGAAAACCCGGTGTTCACCGTCGGCCAGACGGTTGGCGCTGCCCCCCGGCGGATGTACAAAACGGGGGATCTGGCGAGGTACAACGCCGACGGGTCGGTCAGCTTCGTGAGACGGAAAAACATCCAGTCCCAGGTGAAGTTGCGAGGGCAGAGAATCGAACTGGGGGAGATCGACTTCCACCTCTGGGGCAATGAATGGGTTAAGCATGGCGTTGCGTTTATGCCCGCATCGGGTCCGTTCCAGGGCAAGCTGCTCGCCGTGGTCTCCCTGCAATCCATCGCTGCAACCGGTGACAACGACGAGATACGCATAGTGAGCGACGAGCACCGCGAAGAGGTCGCCATTCTCATGTCCCAGGTGCGCGGGCACTTGGCGAACCACCTGCCGCCGTACATGATGCCGGAGGTCTGGGTGGTCCTCGAGCACTTCCCGCTGAACACCTCCGGCAAGATGGACCGCAAAAGAGTAATCGCATGGGTGGAAGGGGAGCTCTCCGACGACATGGTGCGTGGGATCTACAGCGCAGCGGACGATAGCGATCCTGCCCAGCAGCTGGCGACGGGAATCGAGAAGAAGCTGCAGGCAGTATGGAGCAAGGTGCTCAACAAGCCCATCGAGAAGGTCGCCATTAACCAGTCCTTTGCCAGCCTTGGAGGCGACAGCATCACTGCCATGCAGGTTGTGTCGGCGTGCCGCGCAACCGAAAACATCGTCGTAACGGTCCACGATGTGCTTCGGTGCAAGAGCATTTCCCAGCTGGCGTTCAACGCTCGCTCCGCCGAGAAGTCCACGATCTCGACTAACGAAGAGGTGGACGTGGAATTCGGCCTTGCACCCATCCAGCAAATGCATTTCGAGCTCGCGGAGAATGGCTGCAACCACTACAACCAGAGCTTTGTGGTCTCCGCGGCCAGGGAGATATCCCTGGTGGACTTGAAGAAGAGCGTCGACGCGATTGTGCGCCAACACTCGATGCTCCGCGCCCGGTTCAGCCGGTCTGCAGATGGGGGAACCTGGATGCAGCGCGTCACCATGCTTGTTGAGGAGTCCTATCGCCTGAAATCGCACGATATCTCGAGCCTCGACGAGGTGCGCCCGCTGATGCTGCAAAGCCAGAAGAGTCTCGACTTCCAGGAAGGCCCTCTGCTGTCTGTAGACCTGATCAAGGCCGATGGCAAGCAATATCTGTTTTTCGTGGCGCACCATCTGGTGATCGACTTCGTGTCGTGGAGAGTCATCCTGCAGGATCTCGAGCAGCTGTTGGAATCGGGAAGCTTGCAGTATGACGAGAAGCCATTTCCCTTCCAAACCTGGTGTCGTCTGCAGGACGAATACAGCCACAGGTACCTGGCACCGCACAAGCTCATCTCCAGTGCGGTTCAGCCCACCGACTACGCTTTCTGGGGCATGGAAGGCGTGCCCAACCTCTTCGGCGATGTGGTGCATGAACGGTTTGTTCTCGATCAGCCGACCACCAGCGCCCTGATGGCAGGATGCCACGAGGCCCTGCGGACCGAGCCCTTGGACGTCATGATTGCTGCGTTATGCCATTCCTTCACCCAGACATTCGGCAGACAGACGCCATCGGTCTTCATTGAGAGCCATGGCCGCGAGCCCTGGGAGCCGGCCATCGATGTGTCCCGGACGGTTGGCTGGTTTACCACGATGTATCCCATCACGCCGGAAAGGACCGAAAGCATCGTCGAGGCTGTTCGACAGGTGAAAGACCTGCGGCGGAAGACCCCGAACCATGGCTGGTCCTACCTTAATTCTCGCTACCTCAACGACGAGGGGGCAAAGGTCTTTGGGGACCATGCGATGCCGGAAATATTGTTCAATTACCTGGGCGTACTGCAGCAGCTGGAACGCCAGGATGGGCTGCTACACGCCGCCGAGCTGAACCAGGGCGAGTACATCGACATTGGCGCGGAAATGCCACGCAGCGCCCTGTTCGACGTCGCAGCCAAGGTTGAGTACGGCCGGTTGCATTTCCATGTGTTCTTCAACGGGAAGATGAGGAATGTCCAGCGGATCAAGCAGTGGATCCAGGCATTCGAGGAAGCCCTGGAAGACGCCGCCCGGCAGCTGATTCTCTTGAAACGGGAGTACACTGTCGGCGACTTCCCCCTTATGGACTTCACCTACGACGAGCTCCAGCAGTTCGTTGCCCAGAAGCTCCCGCAGGTTGGCGCCACGAGCCTCGCCATGGTCGAGGATGTGTATCCCTGCTCGCCGATGCAAAATGGGATTCTGCTCAGCCAATCGCAAACGGAGGAAAACTACCAGTCATTCTTTATATGGGAGCTGGAAAAGTCGGACGGGCAGCGGTTCGTGGAAGACGATACCGTACGGCTCCAAAGCGCATGGCAGGACGTCGTCAACCGGCATCCATCGCTCCGGACCCGCTTCATCGAAAGTCTGTCGGGGGAGTCTGCGTTTCACCAAGTCGTGCTGAAAAGCGAGACGGTGGAGATCCTTCGTCTGGGATGCAATCGCTCACAAGATCCCATTGAAGCCCTAAAGCAGCATCACCAACGTTTCCGATACCAGGCGGGCCAGCTGCATCACTTGTCTGTCTGTACCGGAGACGACGGACGCGCTGTTTGCAAACTCGAAATCAGCCATGCCATTGTCGATGGCATCTCCATTGCCGTGCTGGTGCGAGATCTTGAAGCGGCGTATAGCCATACCCTCAGCGGAGGACCTGGTCCGCTCTACAGCAGTTATATAGCGTACCTCAACGGCGTGCAGCGATCCAAGCAAAGCGATTCGCACTGGAGGCGCTATCTCTCAGAAATAGAGCCCTGCTATTTCCCGGCATTCCAAGGGCCGAAGCGAGGAAACCAGCGAGGAGAGCTGGGCGTTGAGTATGTCCAACTGTCCCGGTCCGCAGCCAAGTTGCGGAAATTCTGCTCGGAGACAGGAATCACCGTCTCGAATGTGATCCAGCTCGTCTGGGGGATTGTGCTGCGAGGCTACACGGGACAGAACGATGTATCGTTTGGATATCTAACCTCTGGCCGCGATGCCCCGGTTCCTGGAATCCAGGATGCTATCGGAGCCTTCATCAATATGCTCATTTGCCGATTGCATTTCCAGGGAACGGAAACCGTGATGGCCATGATGGAGAAAGTGCAGGATGATTTCCTGGCCAATCTGCCGCACCAGCATACCTCGCTGGCGGAGATCCAGCACTCGCTACCCCTGGGAGGGAAGCCTCTGTTCAACACCTCGCTCTCGGTGCAAAGAGTCGCTGCTCCTGCGGTCGAGGGACGGCAGCTGAAGATGGCGAGACTGGAAGCGTACGACCCAACAGAGGTAAGTGACCGGCAAGTCCGTTCGTCCAGAACATGGCCGGGGTGCTGATTGAGATGATAGTACGATGTCACGGTCAATGTCGAGGCCTCCGATGACGACGTGCAGATGATTATTTCTTACTGGAACGCCCAGATGTCGCAGAAGCAGGCTCTTCAAGTCGCGAATCTCTTCAGCCACACTCTGGAAGTTGTCCTCGACAACCCCTCGGGAACCGTCAACGACCTGCATCTTCTCAGCAAGGCCGATCGAGATCAAATCAGCAAGTGGAACCATACAGACGCGGCGCCTGAAGTGAGGTCCATTGAAGATCGAATCAGGCAGCATGCGGTCGAGCAGCCAAGTTCAGTTGCCATTAGCACCCCCGATATCAGCCTCAGCTACGCTTCGCTCGATGGCTATTCATCTCTCCTGGCGCAGTATCTGACCGGCCGCGGAGTCGGAGGAGGAACTGCTGTTTCTATCGCCATGAAGAAGTCAGCATGGGCTGCTGTGGCAATGCTGGCTGTCTTGCGCGCCGGCGCGACTTTCTTCTTCGAGGCCAATGGCCGCCAGCCCCAGTCGGCGAAGGTGAGGTTGACATCTCGGAGACACCCAGCATCGGTCACTGAACAGGGTAGTCCATCCATTGTGGTCGATCAAGTTTTCTTGGACAGCCTGGCGACTGAGAAGCCGAAGTCAATCCCTGGAGCCGACTGGGACAGCATCGCGTTTATTATTGACAGCGTACCCTTGGACCGTCGAGCCTTCTACACCAGTATATCCCAGGTCGGCCGGTCATTGGGAATGAATGCAGAAACCCGCGCTCTGCAGTTTGCTCCTTACTCGTCGAATATCTCGATGACCGAGACCTTTGCTACTCTGAGCCACGGAGGCTGTCTTGTCGTTCCCACGGAGGACGAGCATTCAATTGATATCGGCTCGTTCATCGCGCGCAATGAAGTCAACTGGGCCTGTCTCTCCCCGTCTGTTGCGCGCTTGATCGGCCCTGATGATGTACCGTCGCTGAAGACGCTTCTGCTGGCTGGAGGAACGCCCGGAGGGGACAATGCTACCGCGTGGTCCCTTACACTGGACCTCTTCAGCGGATACTGGGTGAAGCAAGCTTGTGGGTTCCCGATCATCAACCGAATCACCCCCGGAGGCGCGTTTCCCACAGCAATCGGTCGTCCAGCCGGGGGCCATTGCTGGATCGCAAGTCCCTGGGATGAGAAACAGCTGGTGCCCGTTGGTTGCGTGGGAGACTTGATCATCGAGAACGCTTCCCTTGCCCGAGACACTGCCGATGAGTCTCCTGCCATCAAGAACATGGCACTCTCACCGTCGATCCTGAGAACCGGCGATCTCGTCCGGTATGCCATCGACGGAACGGTAGAGCTTGTTCGCCGGAGCGGTGATTTGTACCGGGTGGATGGCCATCAGTTCCAGCTCGACAAGATTGAGAGCCAGATTCGGTCGTTTGACTCTATTCGCGACGCTGCTGCATCAGTGCCTCAAGCCGGAGTCTGCGCTGGACAGTTGACAGCGATGGTTACGCTGGCTGCGGTCAAGACGCCAGCCATGCTTGGAGCATTGCCCAAGAGACTGGACATGACCGGGAAGAGGGAACTTGCGATCAAGACGGAAATCACTCGGATCAGAGAAGACATGCTTAAGCACCTCCCCTTGTATATGATCCCGACTGTGTGGGCCGTGGTTGACTCTCTTCCCCTTGATGCATCCGGCATCGTGGATCGTGTGCACGCTGTGAAGTTCTTCGAAGAGATGGACGAGGCTGAGCATCAAAGGATCACAAAAGAAGCCGTGGATACGTCTGCAGCACCCGGAAGCTCCGTGGAATACCAGATCCGAGAAATTTGGAGTTGCGTCTTGAACCAGCCCGTGGATCAAGTCGGAGCCTCCCGGTCTTTCTTGAGTTTGGGCGGCGACAGTATCACGGCCATGCAGGTCGTTTCCCAGTGCCGTGGAGAAGGGATCCAGGTTACGGTTAAGGATGTCCTCCGTTGCAGGAGTCTTGCTGATCTTGCGTCTCGGGCTGAGCGTGCAGGGCACGTCCCGGTTACCAGGTGTGATGAAGACAGCAATACGCCGTTTGGACTGAGTCCAATCCAACAGACGTATTTTGAGCTCGTCCCCGAAGGCCAGAACCATTATAACCAGTCCTTCCTGGGCCGCTTCACCCGCCGGAAGGTCTCTTTGGAGGAGCTGAGACACGCAGTCGAAGCGTTGGTCATGCAACATCCGATGCTGCGAGCTCGTTTCCGCAAGACAGATGCTGGATGGATGCAGACCATTACGAAAGAGGCTGCTCATTCTTACCATCTGAATAGTCATCGAGCCACCACGAGGGCTGAGACGAAGGAAGTGACATCGAGAACCCAGAAGTCCCTTGATATCCAGAAGGGACCGATTCTGGCGGTTGACCTATTCGATATCTCGGCAGGGGAAGAACAGGCCCTCTTTATTGTCATTCACCACCTTGTGGTTGACATTGTTTCCTGGCGTGTGATACTGCATGACCTGGAGGCTCTCCTAGCGAAGGAGACACTCCCAACAGGCTCTTCGGTGTCGTTCCAGACGTGGTCTCGACTCAAAGACGAGCATCTCCAGAGCATCTCTCCCGAGGATGCCCTGCCAACAGCAATTCCCACGGCCGACTACGCCTACTGGGAAATGGAAAACGTCCCCAACACTATCGGTGAGGCTTCTCATGGGTCATTCACCTTGGGCCAGGAGGATACGACAGCGCTGCTTGGTACCAAGGGCTCGAGTGCCCTGCGAGTCCAGCCCATCGATATAATTCTGGGAGCAGTTGCACACTCATTCGCAGCTACATTCAGTGATAGACCCCTGCCTGCTATTTTCAATGAAGGCCACGGACGTGAACCGTGGGATGACCACATTGATCTATGGGACACTGTAGGGTGGTTCACCACACTGTGTCCTCTTTCCATCAGCAACAGCCGGGAACAGTCCGTTATCGATGCCATCAGAGGCTTCCGGGACGTTCGACGACTGATTCCGGGAAATGGCCGGCCATACTTTGACTGTCGATACTTGAGCCGGTTGGGCAGACAGGCCTTCCAGCACCATGCCAGAGCAGAGATCATGCTCAACTATACCGGGCCTTATCAGCACCCCCAAAGTGAAAATGCTCTCTTGGAACGAATCGAACTGGACGAGATGAGTTTTGCTGCGGATGTAGCAAGGGAGATGCCCCGTGGCTCCTTGATTGATATCCTGGTCAAAGGCGAACCGGACGGCATGCGGTTCCATTTCTTCTACAGCCAGCGAATGCGCCACCAGGATCGAATCAAGGAGTGGATTGGAAACTGCCGGGAATCGATCAGCACTGCACTCAACGCGTTGGATACGATGGCCTTTGATTACGCCCCGACTGATTTCCCTCTGCTCTCAATGGCAGCACCCGAGCTGGACCAACTGCTCAAGGTCCAGCTTCCGACAATGGAGGTTTTCAGCCCCGGTCCGCTCACGGCGCAGATAGAGGCCATCTTCCCATGCTCGCCGATCCAGCAAGGCATGCTCTTCAGCCAACTGCGAGCATCCGGCCGCTACGAGACGTTCAGTGTCTGGGAGGCCACGACAACAGGCGCATCGACGGTGAGCACCGAGAGACTCCACCGAGCATGGGAAGAAGTCGTGCAACGGCATGCAGCACTGAGGACCGTATTTGTAGAAGGCCAAGACGGAGCGTACATTCAGGCGGTGCTCACAGCCGTTGCACCGGCCGTGGAAATGGTCCAAACCGACCTGGCAGATGCAGACGAGATCAAAGCAATGCTCGTAAACAAGGAGGGGATCTCCTTCCACCCACATCGTCTCTCCCATAGGTTGACGATCTGCAAAGCACCGAGCCAGCGAGTCTTCTGCAAGCTGGAGCTGAACCATATCCTCATCGATGGGTCTTCGGTTGCTGTTCTGGCAAACGACTTACGACGGGCCTATGACAATGTGCTTGACACGATGTCCCGGCCGCTGTATAGCGATTACATCGCATATATTCAGCAGCAAAACCCGGAGGAGAGCCTTGGTTTCTGGATAAAACAACTAGCTGGCGTCCATCCTTGCCATTTCCCACGCCTGAGTGACGCTTCTGAGACCGGTGCAGGATCCGCCCCTCCAAAGCTGTTATCCAGAGAGGTTGTCCTTGACAGCACGCCGGAAGACATTGCAGCCTTTTGCTCTCGGACCGGAATCACGATTGCAAACGTATTCCGGGTTGCTTGGGGCCTGGTCCTGCGGGCCTACACTGGTTCTGATAATGTCTGTTTTGGATACCTCACCTCGGGACGCGATGCTCCCATTAGCGATATTGCAGAGATCGTTGGCCCCCTGATAAACATGCTCGTTTGCTCTCTGGATATGACTGGGCTGGGTGCCGGTGGCTCGATTGAGAGCCTGCTGCATCGAGTGCAGCAGGACTTCCTGAACAGTCTGCCGCATCAGCATTGCTCACTGGCACAGATCCAGCATGCTCTCCCTGGCATCTCCGCAGATCTCTTTAACACAATCCTGTCTCTGCAGAGATCCTCTCCTCCGTCCTCATCGGATTACAGCTTGTCCCTGGGAAGCATTATCGGACATGACCCTACTGAGGTATGAGGCTGCTCTCCTGTTTTCTTTCTTTCTTTTGGTAGACATTCCAGGTTAACTCTCAAACAGTACGACATCACCGTCGACGTGCAGGTCCGTCCAGATGGCCTCCAGATCACAGTGGAAACATGGAGTACTCGAATGTCGGATGGCCAGCTGGCCAGCGTTGCAGGCACTCTCGCACAGGCAGTCAATTCTATTCTCGGCAACAGCCAGGGGTCAGTCCAAGATATAGAATTATTCAGCAAACACGACTGGGCACAGGTGCTCGCATGGAATGGTGTCTATCCAGAGCCCGTGAACGCATGTATCCATACTCTCATCGCGGAGAGAGCGAGAGCAAACCCAGCAGCGACAGCCGTATGTGCCTGGGATTATGGCGACCTTTCCTACTCCCAGCTGGATGAGCTGTCCGAACATCTCGCCCTCCATCTCATCAGGCTCGGAGTTGGGCCAGAGGTAATTGTTCCGTTCTGTTTCTCCAAGTCAGTCTGGGCCATTGTGACTATTGTCGCCATTTTGAAGGCCGGGGGTGCCTGCACTGCCTTGGATCCCGAATACCCCCAGGCACGGTTGGAAGCCTTAATCGAAGAAACAAGGGCCAGGGTGGCTGTAGTCTCGCCGTCGCACGCGCACTTGCTTGAAGGAAGAGTGCCTCATCTGGTCGTTGTCGATCAGGATTCTGTATCGCAGATGGACCACACGGCTGGATCGCGCATTGCACCATCCACCGTGGAACCAAACAACACGGCTTTTGTCGTTTTCACATCTGGCTCTACCGGTGTGCCAAAGGTATGGATCGGGATTGTCGTTCTTTCTGTCTCCTACTGACTATAAGCAGGGGGTGTTGCTGGAGCATCGCGGCTTCGCCACGAGTTTCCGAGCCGGGGCAATCCGCATGGGAATAGATTCCTCGACCAGATCTTATCAATTCTCGAATTTCACCTTTGATCTTTCAATCGAAGACATCATCTCTCCCCTGATCGCTGGCGGCACCGTATGCGTACCATCGGAGTCGGACCGCGTCAATAACCTGGCCGACTCCATCCGGGGTCTGAATGCTAACTGGGCAAACTTGACGCCTTCGGTTGCAGCTCTGTTGAACCCCAAAGATGTCCCCTCTCTCCAGACCCTTGTTCTCGGGGGGGAGGCCCTCCGGCAGGATATCGTGGATAAATGGGCCAGGCATCTCGTTCTTCTGAACGGCTATGGTCCGTCCGAGAGCTCGGTAACATGCGCCATCAGCCGCCCTCTTGAGAAGGGCGCAGATCCTAAGAACGTCGGCCGTGGAAGTGCATGCCACTTATGGGTGACTGACGCTGTTGACAACGGCCGACTCGCACCGATTGGCGCCGTGGGCGAATTGCTCATTGAAGGGCCGACGCTGGCCCGTGGATATCTGAATGACGCTGCGAAGACCACTGCATCATTTATCGAGGACCCATCCTGGGTTGGTAGATTCGAGCCGCAGGGGAACACGCCCCGTCGGATGTACAGAACGGGGGACTTGGTCCGGTATGCTGCTGATGGTACGCTCATTTTTGTTGGGCGCAAGGATACCCAGATTAAGCTTCATGGAGTATGTTTCCTCTTCGGATTCCCCCTTCCCGTCAATCGTTTGGGGCTGATACTGACCCATTCAAGCAACGAATCGAACTGGGCGAAATTGAATCCCACATATGCTCCAGCGATGCGGTCGAAGAAGCAGTGGTCATCTTCCCCAAGAGTGGCGTGTGCAACGGCCATCTTATTGCGGTGTTGACCTTCCATGGAACTGAATCCTTGACCGAAAGCAGCAATACCGTTTCTCTCATCGGGGATGAGTACAGAGCCTTTGCAGCAGAGAGGCTGGCGACAGTGCAGGAAGATCTATCTGCGCGCCTCCCGCGACACATGCGCCCGTCAAGATGGGCTGTAGTTTCATCTCTGCCAAAGCTGCCTTCTACAAAGATAGACCGAAAGGCCATACAGACCTGGGTTACCGGGATGAGCCCGGAGGTCTACCAGCAGATCGAAAACTTCCTTGGTGAAACATCCGTCCAGGAGCCGTCCACCGCTATGGAAAGCAAATTCCAGGCTATCTGCAGCGAGGTTTTGAATAGACCGGTGAAAGAGATTGGGCTGCATAAGTCGTTCTTGCAAGCAGGAGGAGACTCCATCAGCGCCATGGCACTTGTTGCGCGTTGTCGCAAGGAGGGCATCGCGGTTGGCATTCAGGACCTTCTTCGCAACAGAAGCCTTGCACAGGTGGCATCGAAGTCCCAAATAGCCGAGGAGAGCAAAGCAGGAGTTGATGCGGTTACAGATGAGCCATTTGATCTCTCTCCGATGCAACGCATGCATTTTGCCGTTGTGCCTGACGGGTTCAACCACTACAACCAGAGCTTCCAGGTTGCACTGACACGCAGGGTGGACGTATCGGCCCTGCAGGATGCTCTGCATCATCTCGTGAGAAAGCATGCAATGCTGAGGGCGCGCTTCATCAACTCTTCCAATGGGTGGATGCAGAAAATTCTCGGAGCCGTTGACGATACCTATCGGTTCCGCGTGCAGGACGTGGAGACTGCGCAGGAGATGGCAGCCATCACACAGGAGAGGCAGAAAAGCTTGGATATCGTCAAGGGCCCGGTGTTCTCAGTCGATCTATTCAATATCGACAACGCCGAGCAGCAGCTATTCCTTGTGACACATCATACCGTGATCGATCTCATTTCCTGGAGGATCGTTCTTCAAGATCTCGAGGATCTCCTAACCCCTGGCGCTCTTCCAACACCGTCATCCCTGTCTTTCCAGGCCTGGTGCCGATTGCAGGATGAGTATATCTCCAAGGAACGCCGTCCGGAACGGTTCCTACCATTCCCGGTGGCCGCCTCCGATTTGGACTTCTGGGGAATGCAAGACACTCCAAACACCGTGGGCGATACGAGACATCTCTCCTTCACTGCCACCCCCGAACTCACAAAGATGCTGTTGGGAGAGGGGTGCCATCGGGCTCTTCATACGGAGCCGGTCGATGTTATGCTATCTGCGATCAGCCACTCGTTCCTGCAAGTTTTCCGACGGTCAGTGCCGGCCATTTACACCGAAGGGCACGGCAGAGAGCCATGGGATGCCGGCATCGATCTCTCGAATACAGTCGGATGGTTCACGACCATGTGCCCCTTACAGACCAACACCAACGAGGCCAGCGGCCTGATCGAAGTCCTGCGGCAGATCAAGGATGTCCGCCGTCGGATTCCCCAGAAGGGCTGGGGTTACTTTGCACACCGTTTCAGGAAAGGCACCGAGGACCAAGTGGCTGTGATGGAGATGAACTTCAACTACACCGGCTTGTATCAGCAGCTCCACCGTGCCGGCTCCTTGTTCCGGCCGGTTCAACGGCTGAGCATGGATGATACGGGCAGAAACATGCCTCGAGATTCTATCTTCGACATCTTAGTGACGCCGGGTGGTCCAGATAGTTTGGACTTCCACTTCACCTTCCCGCGAGCGACACGCCACCAAGAGAAGATTCAGCTCTGGGTTGAGCAATGTGCGGTATCTCTCAAAGCAACCCTGCAGCAGCTGGAGCGCCTGGAAGCCGAAAAGACACTGAGTGACTTTCCCCTTCTTCCCTTGAGCAGCTACGAGGATCTGGACACGCTGATCCGGGATCGGCTGCCCCAGGTAGGAATCGAGGATATTGCCCAGGTCGAAGACATATACCCTCTTTCGCCGGTGCAGCAGGGTATCCTCCTCAGTCAGATCAAGTCTCCGGGATATTACGAGACGTTTGCGGTCTTCGAAGTTAAGGGCCCGGAAGACATCAGCACCCGGCAGCTGTCTCTCGCGTGGCAACGCACAGTTGACCGTCATCCCTGTCTGCGGACGGTTTTCGTCGAGAGTATTGCAGAGAGCAGCCCATACTACCAGGCGGTTCTGAAGCAAATCCCGGCCCATATCCGGTTCGTGAACGCCGACGATACTCCAGACTTGGTGGCCACGTTCAAGCAGCCCTCGGCCACGAACGAAGAAACCCCAAAGCCGGTCCAAGTGGCTCGAGGTGAACATAGCCTCACCATTTACTCGACCCCGCAAGGTCGAACGTTTGTCAGGTTAGAGATCAGCCATGCGTTGACCGATGGCACTGCGATGGGCATCATTCTTCGAGACTTCTGCTCTGCCTATGAGGGCAAGTTGCCGCCATTGACCAAGCCGCTGTACAGCGCGTATATTGCTTACCTCCAGAGCCAGTCCACGGAGGACAGCCTCGCATACTGGACGTCCCGCCTCGCCAATACAGAACCTTGCCTCTTCCCGAAGCTGCAGGACAGCCAAGATGGCGGGGATCTACGTACGGTCGACGTGCCGATCCCAGCGAGCTTTGCTGAAATGCTCACGTACTGTTCGGACATGGGTGTGGCTCTATCCAACCTCTTCCAGGTAGCATGGGCCTTGGTTCTTCGAGCGTACACGGGCTCCCACAATGTTAACTTTGGATACTTGACATCAGGACGAGATGTCCCGGTGGCGGAGGTGGAAGACATCGTCGGTGTCTTCATTAATATGCTTGTTTGCAGTATAGAACTTGCACCGTCGAGTTCCGTGCAGTCTGCATTGGAGACCGTCCAGACAGACTTCATGCAAGGTCTTCCGCACCAGCATATTTCGTTGGCTCAGATTCAGCACGCCTTGGGCATACAAGGGTCACTATTCAACACGATTATGTCCATCCAGCGAAGAGCCCCTCCTGCCACAAATCCCTCCTTGGTAATGGAAGAAGTAACCGGCGCGGATCCTACCGAAGTAAGTGCGAGCCCTATTCACTGACATCGTTCTCCGGCTGACGTCTGTACAGTATGATATTACGGTCAACGTTACTATCTACGAGGACCGGGTTGTCGCTAATCTCGCCTATCGAACCCTGCTCCTGTCGCCGGCGCAAGCTGTCAACGTTGCATCGGCCTTTGGCCAAGCGCTGGGAGCCATTGTGGACCGGAGCCCGAGCACGAGTGTACGGAACATTTCTCTCTTCAGCGAGTATCATCGTCAAACGGCTCTCCGCTGGAACCCGGTGCTCCCAGAAGCATTGGATGAATGTGTCCACCACCTGGTCACGGAAAGGGTCCGTCAGCAGCCGGACAGTATTGCCCTGCGGTCGTGGGATCTCAACGGCGACCTCACATATGAAGCTCTGGACAATCTCGCTTCCCGTCTAGCCTGTCGTCTGGTGCAGCTTGGTGTCCTTCCCGGGACATTGGTTCCGCTGTGCTTTGAAAAGTCCGCCTGGGCTGTCATTGCTATGCTCGCCGTCATGAAAGCCGGAGGCGCATACGTGGCTATTGCACCGCTTCATGCTGCAGACTGGAAAGCGCGTATTATATCTGCTACATCGGCAAGGCTCGTACTCGCCGGACAGAACCAGAGCAGCATGTTTGATAGTATGGTCGAAACGGTTTTGACCGTCTCCCCCGAGACCATACAGCAGTTCGACACTGTATCCAGCGTCCCATGCATCGGGGTTCGATCATCCCATCCGGTCAGCCTGGTCTTCACCAGTGGCACCACGGGAACTCCAAAGGGCATTGTTGTCGAACACAGTGCGTTTGTCACCAGCTCCAAAGCGCACGCAAAGGCACTCGGCGTGAACAAGGACTCGGTCGTCGGCCAGTTCTCGAGCTTTGTCTTCGATGTCAGCATCTCCGAAATCTGGATGACACTGATGCACGGTGGGACGGTATGCATGCCCTCTGAGGAGGAGAGAATGGGCGATCTGGCTGGTTTCATCAATCGCAACCATGTGAACTGGATATGCCTGACGCCCACCGTTGCAACGGTTCTGACGCCCGAGAGCGTCCCGATGCTCAAGACCCTGGTCCTGACCGGCGAGCGTGCGACATCTCATAACTACCAAGTTTGGGCGGAACGGTTGGCCTTGTTCAATGCGTATGGCCCTGCGGAGTGCGGTGTTTGGGCCTCGATCAACCGCGTCCGATCACCAGCCACAGATGCATCATCTATAGGCAAACGGACACACGCATCCCTGCTCTGGGTCGTTGATCCTCATGAGCCCTCGAAGCTGGTGCCCCTTGGTGCCGTGGGAGAGCTTGTCATCGAGGGTCCGCTGGTGTCCCGGGGTTACTTGAACGACAGAGAGAAATCCAGGGCCGTCTTCCTCGAGGACCCTGCATGGACGGAGGCTCTCCGTCCGTCTTCCTGCTCGACCAACCCGTCTACCGCTGCCAGACGGATGTACCGAACGGGGGATCTGGTCCGGTCCAACGCAGATGGATCAATCACCCTGATCGGCCGTATTGGTGGCGACACCCAAGTCAAGCTCCGTGGCCAGAGAATAGAGCTCGGTGAGATCGAGCAGCAGATTCGATCCAACCTACCTCACATCCGAAATGTGATCGTCGAACAAGTGTCGGTGCAGGGCGAACCGACGGTCAAGACGCTCGTTGCTTTTATATCTCTACCAGACGGTGTCGGATCGGCGAACAAGGCCACCGCAAACAACCTCATGCGCGTCTCGCCTGACCTGAAGTCCAGCTTCTTGCAGTTGGCATCCTCGCTGGCCAAGTCTCTTGCATCGTACATGGTCCCGTCAATGTATCTTCCGGTCATCCGGATCCCGACATCTCTTTCTGGGAAGGTGGACAGGAAGCAACTCCGCGCGTTGACGGATGGATTTACGCCAGCCCAGGTCGCCCACTATTCCCTCGCCGAGGAGGTGAAACAAGGGCCGACTACGGAGATGGAAAGAAAGCTGCAGGTACTCTGGGCGAAGGTCCTCCAGGTTCCCGTTTCTTCCATCGGGGCAAACGACCACTTCTTCCGCCTGGGTGCCAATTCCATCAGCGCCATGCGTCTTGTCCCAATGGCTCGCGAAGCAGGCATTCTGCTGACGATCAAGCACATCTTCCAGCACCCGCAGCTGGATGAACTGGCGAAGGCGGCAACCTTTGCGGAGAAGCCAGTTACCACCGATCTCAGGCCGTTCACACTGATCAAGGGGACCGATGGTGTGAAGGAGCTGCTGCCACTGCTCGAATCTCAGTACCGCATCGCAAGGGAGACCGTTCAGGATGCCTTCCCCACGAGCCCACTCCAGGAAGGATTGTTTTCCTTGTCTGTCAGACACCGCGGCACCTACGTTGCCCAGAATGTCTTCCGGCTCCCCCCCGGCCTTGATTTGAATCGATTCCGTCAGGCATGGCAAATCGTGGCGGACCGAAACTCCATCTTGCGGTCACGCATCGTTCACACCCGGCGCTGGGGATCACTGTCGGTCGTCCTCCAAGAGGACCTGGCCTGGGGCACTGCCAGCTCGCTCGAACAGTATCTATCCGAGGACCGCGAGGTGCCCGTAGAGCACGGGAAGCCCCTGGCTCGGTATGCTATCGTCGATGGCCGATTTTTCGTCTGGACCATTGCCCACTCCTTGTACGACGGCTGGAGTAAATTCCTGATCATGGAACAAGTGCAACATGTCTATCAAGGAGTCAGTCTGGGCGCTCCGCCACCCTCGTTCAGCAACTTTGTGCAGTATCTTACAGAGACGACTTCGGACGAGGCCAGGGGCTTTTGGATGTCACAGTTGCCCGAGGACGCTGTTTCCGGCTTCCTTCCACTGCCCACACCCTCGCATCAACCTATCTCTGATGGACAGATCAAGCACGACCTCCCCTTCACGCGGTCCCCCCAATCGGATTTCAAGACGTCGACGATGATTCGAGCCGCCTGGGCGATCGTCCTCGCCCGCTACTGCAACTCGGAATCCGTTGTCTTTGGCGCGACTCTCACAGGACGGAATGCCGATGTGCCGGGCATTGCGGACATGACGGGGCCTACCATCACCACCGTGCCCATCGGAGCCACGGTTCAACGTGACCACACAGTCTCCCGGTTTCTGGGGGAGCTGTATGATCAGGAGATCGCCATGATCCCCTTCGAGCACACGGGCCTGCAGAACATTAAGCGATTTAGCTCTGCCTGTGCCAGCGCATGCGAGTTCCAAAGTCTGTTGATTGTGCACGTCAATGACCGAGGCGATCCCAACACGCAGGAAGTCGATTCGGAATTCTGGCAGATGGCAGAGGGCGAAGGAACGGATACGAGCTTCTTGACCTATCCGCTAGCTCTCGAGTGCTCTGTCGGCGCGGGCAAAGTCACCGTCGAGATGCAGTATGACCGGCAGATGCTCCCGAAGGAACAGGCCCAACGAATCCTCTACCAATTCCAGCATGTTCTGCTCCAGGTGAACGCTGCGTCAGACAGTCTGAAGCTGGCCGAAGTCGAAGTGTTCACCGAACAAGACAAGGCAGAGATATTGGCTTGGAACAAGCCCGACGGCCTCGGCAGGGATTACGAGAAATGCGTCCACAACGTCGTCGAGAGGGTCGTTGCCAGAAACCCTCAGGCGCCGGCTGTCCGCTCCTGGGATGAAAACCTCACTTACGGAGAACTGGACCACCGGGCAACTCAACTAGCCAGGCACCTCCAGAGGATCGGCGTTGGTCCCGAAGTCCTCGTCCCCGTGTGCTTCTCCAAGTCGGCATGGGCTGTAGTCGCACAGCTGGCAGTCCTCAAAGCCGGTGGCGCTGTGTACGCCATTGATCCCTCGTTCCCATTGACTCGTATTGCCGGGATCATCAGCGATGCGAAATCCACCGTTCTCCTTGCGGGCACGTCTCATATCAAGTCCTTGACTGGTATTGTGCCCACGATCATCGGTGTCGACACATCTCTATTCGCATCTCTGCCCGCTGCAGATGCACCACTGGCAGCGGCGGTTCGGCCACACAACACAGCATTTGTAGTGTTTACCAGCGGCTCAACAGGAACGCCCAAGGGCATTCTTCTTCCCCATTCAGCGATATGCGAGAGTCTGCGCTCCCACGGCGAAGTGTACCGAGTGAGCCCCGAGTCGCGTGTCATCCAGTTTGCCTCATTTACGTTTGACATCTCCATTCATGACATCTTCACGACACTGACGCACGGTGGCATGATCTGCATGCCGTCCGATCATGACCGCATGAACGATCTGACGGGAGTCATGAACAGGATGGCCGTCAATCACGCCTGCCTGACACCGACGGTTTCAATGCTCCTGAATGACGTGCCGTCCTTGAAGACCCTGGCCCTGGTCGGCGAGGTTACTACCCCAGAGGCCATCGACAAGTGGGTGGACCGCACGAAGCTGTTTGCGATGTATGGCCCGGCCGAAACTTCCATCTACTGTGCCTATCACCATGTCACCGAGAGATCAAACAACCATACCAACTTCGGCCGTGCGATCGGAAGCAACATGTGGATCGTCGAGCCCAACGACCATGATAAATTGGCCCCGGTTGGCTGCGTGGGAGAGGTTGTCATCCAAGGCCCGTTGCTCGCCAAGGGATATCTGAACAACCCGGAAAAGACTGCGGAAGTGTTCATCGAGAACCCTGCTTGGCTGAGCACCGACTACTGCCCGCCGGGCTGGAGTACACGGATATACAAGTCGGGAGATCTGGCCAAGTACAACTCTGATGGCACGATGAGCTTCTTCAAGCGGAAGGATACACAGGTCAAGGTCCGCGGACAACGAGTGGAACTAGGAGATATCGAGCATCACTTCTTGCAGCGCGCCCCAGGCTCATGGCGGGTGGTCGTCGACTTGATCGCTCCTCCTGGCCACGAACGAGATCCGATTCTGGCCGCCTTCTTCTGCATTCAGAACCAGGAATCGCGGGCCATCTCGGAAACAAACGTGGTGTCCATGAGCGACGAAGTGCGGTCCATCCTGCTCAAGGTGAAGAACGGGATGCAGGAAGCGCTGCCCTCCTACATGCTGCCGGGAACCTTCATCCTCATCAGCGCTATCCCCATGACGCTTTCCACCAAGCTCGATCGGCGGAGGCTGCGTCAACTGGGCGCCAAGCTGACTTTGGACCAGCTGACATCCTACTCTCTGCGCGAGGCCACACCACGGGCACCCTCGACGGACAGGGAACGGGTCCTTCAGAAGCTCTGGTCCGAGGTCCTGAATATCCCCACGGGCCGAATTGGCGCCAACGATCACTTCCTGCGGCTCGGAGGAGACAGCATCATCGCGATTAGGCTCGCTGGTGCGGCCAGGGATCGCGGTATTCACCTTCCCGTTTCGAATATTTTCCGCCATCCCAGACTGTCGGACATGAGTCGAGTCGCGACGGAGCTGGTTGCGTCGAGTAAGCCCGATGTATCGGCCGTGGTGGCTTCCGTCAGCGAAGACATGCGGAATGCCATTGAGTCTCAGACGTCCATATCCTCGGCGATGGTTGAAGATGTGGTGGAGGCCAGTGACTACCAGTCCTGGGCCATGGCAGCCGGCCATTTGAAGCAGCGTGGATATCTAAACTATTTCAGTTTCCGGTTCGACGGTCCCATTGATCCTGTGCAATTGGAGCAGGCGTGCCAGACCCTCGTTGCCCATCACCCGGTCCTACGAACGGTGTTTGTCGTCCATCGCCGGCAGACCTTCCAGGTCATTCTCAAGCGCCTCCCGCTCGAATTCAAGCAGCACGACTGCGATCCGGAGGAATACGACAACGCGGACTTTGACTCCGGCACATCTCGGGCGTTGATTGAGCAGGACATGGCGCGCGAGATGGACCTGGGCATGCCGATTATGCGGTTCAAGCTGTTGAGATACGGTGAAGATCAGCATCGGCTGGTCATGCGCATCTCTCACGCCCAGTACGATGGCATCGCCATGCCAACCCTAATGCGCGATCTGGAAGCAGCGTATCTAAATGCGCCTCTCTCCGCACCAGCACCGTTTCCCTTCTTTGTGCGTCATACCCAAGCCGCCAATGCTGCTGAAAGTGAGGCCTTCTGGCGTGACCTCCTGCAGGGATCCCAGATGACGAAGGTGCTGGACCGACCAAGGCCATCTTACCGGAACCCGGTCAACAACGCGGTCTCGATCACGGTTCGCTCATCGTCACTCAGCGCACATGGGATTACATTCGCGACTGTCTTCAAGGCAGCGTGGGCCCTGACTCTGTCCCGTCTGTCAAACAATCGGGACGTCACCTTTGGCCATGTGATCTCGGGTCGCAACGACACTTCCATTCCGCAAGTGCAGAACATCGTCGGTCCCTGCGTCAACATCATCCCAGTTCGTGTCCAGTTCCCCGATGCATGGGATTGGAGCGGCATGGACCTCTTGAGCCACGTCCAGAACCAACAGCTATCTGCCATCCCGCACGAAAATTACGGTTTCCGCCGCATCATCGAGAACTGCACGTCCTGGCCCAAGTGGGAACGGTACAGTTCGGTCATACAACACCAGAATCTCGACGATGAGGTGGAGGAACTCTCCTTCGGCGATTCCTCCTGCTCCATCGAATGGTTCGCCCCACCGCATGACCTTGCCGACCTGTGGATTTGGTCTTTCCCGGCTGGAAGAAACTACTACCGCCTTGAGCTGACGTACAGCGACAACGCCATGTCGGTGGATGTGGCAGACGCCTTATTGCGAGCATTGGGCGACACGGTGGAGAAACTGTCAAAGAGCCTACGTGCGAAGGTTTCCTCGCTCACCAACGATAGATGTTCGATTAGTCTGCCGATGGCCAATCCTACTGACACCGGCTTGCCGTCGGCTGGGGCTGTGGCCGACGATGATGAGTCGAATAGCGTCGTTAAAGAGGTTTGGAGCACCGCGTTCCCTGAATTTTCCAGTCAATCTGAGTCTATGGACACTCCGTACTACGAGATCTGGGGTGATCCGATGGCTCCGGTGCAGATCGCATCCTTGTTCAACCGGCATGGTGTCAATTTGACAATGGATGATATTGTTGAGAACCCAACGAAGCGCCTACAGGTGCAGCTTCTTGGTGATAAGGTGTAAGGAGGTAGTGATGCCTTTTGTTTTTGCTATTTCATGTGTACTGGAGAGGGAAAGAAGCTTGAGTGGGTTTAGAAATGGCGTTAGGAGTTAATCATTTAGTTTCGATCATGATTATACATATCCATGAGATAGTAAAGCTTTATATAGACAATCTATCTTGTCCAACTTCGAACCTGGCTCCTCAGACAGCAAATCTTTGACTTCTACCAGGACGCTCTACATGGAAAACTAGGGCTTTGTAACGTTAACCCTAAGTTCTCACCCACTTCTTCGAACCGTACAAGTATACTATGATATCTAGGCAAACTTCAATGTGCTTAGCGTGAGTTACAAAGCATATATACTGTAGTGAAACACTATAACCCTGTTCAAATAGAAGGCACATGCTAAGACTGCTCTCACCTTGCACGAACTCGAGCAACACGGGGTTGTATGGCTTCATAGGCACAGGAATCCGCTGTATGAAAGTCGCCGGGATATCTTGCCTTTCTTCAAACGTCCCTTTCAGAACATCGAAACCCTTGGCCACCCTGTAAATCACTTGGAAGGAAGGGTTTTAAGTCTGTCTTTTGCAAGATGGTCGGACTGTTCGTTGACATCATAATCACCAACTTGTTGAATAAACATTATGCGGGAGGCTGAAATATCATTTTGAAGACTTCTATGCTGCCGAATTCGAAGATCTTCTTATCAATAGCAAGAGAGAGTTGAGCAAATGTATCCTCCCCCATGCCACGGCAGAAGAAATCATTACAGTCAATGGTGACTAGGTCCCTATGACCTGGACGTTTCGGGACATAGGCATCTTCGAATGGATGGCTGGGTGCATGATAATAATGGACGAGCCATCATCCGACCTTGATGAGGATCCTAGTTCCTTAGTCATGCTCGGTCGGCTGTTATAGGACGAAGCAGAGCTTGATTCGAGAGAGCCAAGAGAGAGCTGGGAGTGTTTTCAAGGGAGAGAACGGAAACTTGAAGCGCTAGGGGTATAGGTTCAGCTATCATGGTGATCGGCTCCAGCCCAGAGAGAAACTTTCGAGTCCCAGTCAGCAGCAAATGACCAAAATAGTAGATGATCACATGTCTGCCCTCAACGAGGTTCTTCATATCATAGAGACTACATATGAGGTTCCACAACGCACCGAGGAAAATGCGTTCAAATCCTGATTGGCAATTCGCGCATATAAGGTTGTTAGAGGTATGTCCAGGTGCGACGTCGAGCCGATGCATGCTTTCAGCGAATGGCAACTCCCAGCAATCGTGACTCGCCGCAAAAGATGACGGCAACTTCCGGGCTGGTGGGAAGAATTAGATGAATTAAATCGTCGTCTGTACTCATCCATAGAAGTTGAGGACCTGTTTCCTTCACTTCCATTCCCAAGAGGGATATTGTATCGCCCTCAAAAGTCAATCAGGCTGTCATTGAGGAAGAACTCATAGCCATCAGCTGCTCTCCAGATCTGAAGGGCAAGCTTCCGATGAAGCGCTTATATGTGCAGCACTATAATTGTTTTTTTTTTTTTTTTTTTTTTTTTTTTTTTGACATCTCCAAGGAGGTCCTCGTGGCTCGTCCCCAGGAGGTAGAGCAAGTCCTCAAGCTAGAATTGACTCGGATCGGGTGCATTAACTCAGAGATATACTTCTCCATTTGTCCAGTGCAACAAGGATGAGTCGGACCCCACAAACAACAGGCCCAGAAACTCCATGTATTGTAATAGCCACAGGCCTCATAATAGACCAACACGCCAGAAATGCAATGAACCGTAAGAAAACGCAGAAACCGAATGAAAGAACGCTAGGAGGATAAGAAATAACCCTCAAAAATAAAAAAAGGAAAGAACGTCTCCGACGATGCTTCCAATTCTCTAAATAATGTACCCAATATAATAGTAATAGCTAGGTATACTAGAAAATGGGAGATCAAACGAGAACTGAAAGCATCAGACGTCTGTTGAGGACGGGTCGAGTCCCATAAAGACTTTATATAACCGTTTGCTCACGGCAGGGCCGATACGGGCATCTGTTAAGGCGCCGTTCTTGTTCGCTGATTTCTATTGCGCAAGATCAGTACTCGAGCATATCAATGATTGGGGAATAGCCCTTCAAATAACACTATAGAGTTGAAATGGGTTGTAACAGGGATTCTAATAGTCTAATAAAAAGTTGCATATAAGACAATGAGAGCAAGATGGCGTACCTTGACATCTTCCAACGCCAATGGTCCGTGTATTCGCATGGCCCTGATAAGGTCAGTCACGCTTGGGTATTTGGAAACAATACCGTAAGCCATTGAGCCTGTGACGCGTGTAATTTCCTGGAGCATCTTGACGAAAGTATCCGTCTTGTCCTCGCCAGTTTTGACTTGGCCTACATCCATGCAGAAGGCGGAGTCGTTGTTTACCATCCGCTCCCGTCGATAGGGGACGGTAGAAACGTGTTCGGTGAAGTTTTTAATCCACTCTGCAGACTCAGGGGCGGCATTAGTGTGGTGGATTAAGCAAGAGTGCGTTACTTGAAGTTGAAGGAGACCATCTTCAATCTTGTCATCGTCTACCGGGGGTATAGTCTCTGGCTTCCTCCGGCGACTAGGCTGCGCAGATGGAAGATGATCGTTCATCTGCCGCAGAACCTCGGCTTGGTAGGCCTTGTTGCGAGAGTTTCTGTTCTTTCGCATCCACGCTGCGAGACCCTCGATGAGATAGATAGGCTTGCAGCCTGGGTAGGCGCTTTTTATTTTGAGAACATGGGCGTGGAGAGAGTCCCCACCACTTACTGAATCCTCGCTCGCAAGAACCATATTGACGAATTCTTGAGCGGGAACCAGGCAAAGTACGTGCTCCTCTTGTTTGATAAACAGTGGACATGGCTCCCAGTGCCCTAGGCTGTCGTTGAATATAGCAGTTGTCTTGCGACGCCATTTGACAATGTTGCTAATAGGGCTGGAGAAAAACGTGTATTCCACCCCCAGGCGTTTCATGAATTCCACTGACTGGTTCGCGACGCTCGACCCCTCGAGAGACAATGCCATGTCCAGGATCATCTCAGGCGTCGATTCCTTCTTGTCAATCTTGAGTTTGTTGGCCTCTGAAATATCTGCAGCCAGCTTTTTCTCTCGAGCCTTTTCCTCTTTGAGCTTCTGTTTGCGTTCCTTCTCAAGCTCGCGCTCACGCTCACGTTGTGCTTTAGCAGCAGCCCGCTCCCTAGCCTTCGCTTCCTTCTCTTCCGTGGAAGGTTTGCTTGACTTCCTGGATGGTTTCACCGGCTCGACAAATCCATCTGATAAATCCTCTTCGAAAACGTTATATTCCTTTTTATCTTTCCCTTTTCCTTTTCCGCCATGGCCAGTCACACTGGTAGAAGTCTCAGAACGGTTCTCAAGACTTGCCAATAAACTCGCAGTTCTGCTGGAAAGCCCATGCGAAGTCGCATGTACCTTGTTCCCAGGGAAACCAATCAATTCCTCCAAATCAGACAGTGGTAGTTGATCACTAAACTCCTCAATCTCATCTCGTCTGTTCCCGTAACGACCACGACTCCCAACGCCGCCATCGTCATCGTCAATCGTAATTGTAGCCGACCGTCTGAGACCCGTGTCTCGCGAAACAGAACCCTGATTGCCAGTTTCCGGAACAGAAGACGTAAATATAATAGGGTCTGATCCCTCCCAGTCAAAAGTGAACTGTTTACCATTTTTATTTTGATTATCGTTATTTACTCCCGGGGCTCCCCTTTTCGCACTGGAAGGCACAATGGGGTCTTCATCGGAGAATAGGAACAGTGGATTCGGAGGCCGATTTGTATTGGTATTCTGATCCTGTAGTTTGAGGGACTCATCGCTCAGCCTTCGCCTCTTTGCAGGTTTATTGAAGTCGTTGTCGAAGTCGAAAACGGAGTAATCGAAATCGTCCGACGAGAAGTAGTTGGAGTTTGACCGCGCAGACATGGGAGGATTTATGTGTGCTTCCGTCAGGGACGGCCGCTGGGGTGTAATTTTTGGACAGGGCGGCGTGGAAGATGTCAGATCGATGATTTCCTCCATTTTCGCGTTTCCCTTGCGCACACTACGGTCAGATCGTGAGGTCATGGACGGTTGTTGCTTCGGCGGCGCGATGAGGCCGCGTCAGGGAAGCGCGTAGACACGTGATATGCAGCGGATGGTTGACGTAACTATTGATGCCTGAGGCAAACTATCTACGCTATGCTACCACCAACACCATTCGACTTGGATACGACTTCCATTGAGTATATAGATATACGGTACATAAATTAGGATAATGGAGAACTTTATTCCAGGTAAAATAGTTTACATCACTCTCCAGATGAATGCCGCAATCACCGAAAGTGTAATACCAAACAAGGTGAGACCAATAATCCCGATCTGCTGCAATCCATTAAACGGCCTCCTCTTACTGTTCAGCATGTCCAAGATTTCCTCTTCAAGCTTGTCACCCATGGCAGTTAGGGAGAATTCCTTACTCGCCCTAGCCTTTCCAGCATCCGACATCCGATCACGCGCCGTCTGGTCCATCTCGTAGAGGGCCTTGTGCATGACGGCAGTCCAGTCGGGGATCTTCTTTGCGTCTCGGAGCCAGCCCGTTTCGCCTTCAACGATCGTCTCCAGTGGACCACCAGTGTTGGATGCAAGGACAGGAATACCAGCGCGCATTGCTTCAACGGGGACAATACCGAAGTGTTCATTGACAGGAGTGTATATGAGGAGGCTTGATTGGGAGAGAAGAGTTTCTTTGAATGCTGTCGGCACAGAAAGGAGGAAGAGCACGTCTATCGAATCTGGGATAGAGAGAGCGGATATGATGGTTTTGGATGTTGCGGTCTGCAAACCCAGACTCGTCGCAAGGGCATCGAGTTCTTGGTGATATTGCACGTTTTCGGGGACACGATTGTCATAGCCGCCTGTGAAGAAAGATATTTCAGTTGGCCTGATTCGTATTAATGGAGGATGAGGGTGAACTTTTGGATCCCATACCAGCAATAACCAATCTAGTCCCCCTCCTCTCTTCCTCCCCAAGCCCATAATACGCCCTCACGGCAAGTCCCATATCCTTCTTCCTCTCAAACCGATTAATACTCAGCACAATCTTCTTCCTCCCACCCCAAAGCCTCTCTCCGCCATCCCCTTTCACCTCCTCGCCCTGCTCAGTAACCGATTGCGACGACGACAAAGGACCAGCCCCCGTATCGACACAAGGATACACAACCCGCACATTCCCCAATCTGTCCGACCCGAAAACATCCCGCACAACCCCACGCGTGAAATTCGAGTTCGCAACCACTTTATCCGACGCACTGACAGCCCACCCCTCGAACCAGTCGAACGGGTACCGATACAACCTCTTCAGTAGACGGAGAATAGAACCGCCCTCGTCGCGTCTTGAGAGCAATTGATCCGGGAAATGGCAGTAGAAGAGAATGCGTTGCTTTCCTCGTCCTGCGCGGCTGCTCGGGCTTAGTGTCTTCAGCACGGGCACGCAGGCAGGAACCTGGTCGACGATGAAGATATCGTCTTCATCTTGTTCAGGTCCGTCTGTGTCTGTGTTTGGGTTTGAGTCCTTCGCTGTCGTTCCGCCACGGGTACCGGTACCAGGGGGGTTGAGTTCCCGCAGCACCGACAATGTAAGATGTAACTGTCTCAACACCGCCATGAACACGTAGAGTCGTCCGCACACATGTGCTGGGAATAATGAATTTCCCCTAACCCGAACATCCAGGGTTCCATCGCGCGCTTCTTCAAAGCAGTGTGTCTTGTCTCGGTGGGAGGTGTAGATGGTGACGCGGTGACCGCGGGATTGCAGCGCAAGCGCTACGTCGATGATGAGGCGCTCTGCGCCCCCAATGCCGAGGTCGGGATGGATAATGATCACGTTAGAGCGTTTGAGGCGTGGCATGTCGGCTCTTTGCTGGTAACTCGCATTGCAATGGTCGTGTCTAAAGGACAGGTCATTTCAAGAAAGCTTATGTTCTGCCGCAGCACGACGTCATGTGATTGACAGATTGGACACGTAGTTATGATCTACCATATGGAGAAGAGAAAATAGATATAATCGTCTACATGGCGAGGCGTATAGACATTTGTTCAACCTCGAGAGCCTCCTACGGCAGCAAAGATGTGTTAGTCTAGCTGCAATGATTCCGTTGAGGCGAAGATACTATGTCACTGTTGGTATCCATACTTGAAGTAGAGAGAGTATATGGAAATGGACTTGAAAGATTCCAAAAGAAAAAGACAGAAACGTATAGGACACAAGGGCCTTGCGCACCCGGGAATCAAGAGAAGACAACCAAAGAAGACAAAGAATACGGAAGAACAAAACGGTAAAAATCCACAAGGTCAAATCAACAGGGGGAATAAATGTACGTTGGACATAAGCCAATGACCGGAAATCAAACGAACAGGACGTGAAGTGAGATCATAAGAAATGGAGGTAAATACAGAAGCATAGGGTTCTATCAACATGGGTGGAAGGGAATACACACAAGGTGGGCATTGAGACATTGGATTTCGTGTGAGTGTATGTGATAGGGGGCAAGGGGGTTCAAGGGTTGCGGAAATCAACATGGAGATCGTAACAAAGCAGTCAATAGTTTCCAAATCAAGGAAAGAAAAGCATCTGTCCGCAGTGTCTGAGACAGACAAGATCGGAACTGGATTCTAAGCGACCCTTAGAAACAGTTCAATGTGCTCTTCTTCTTTTTCTTGCTGAGCGCGGCCATGCGCTCTTCGAGCTGGGCTCTAGCAGCCTCAGCCTCCCGTCTAGCAATTCTCTCCTGTTCCACAGCCTGGAGTGAGAGCCGCGCCGAGTTGCGTTCCTTGCGGAGGGTGGCCAACTCCTCATCAAGGAGTGCGGCCTTCTTCTTCCAAGCTTCGCAGTCAGCCTTCACCTTGTTGCTCTGCTCCTCAAGGTCTCCCAGTGCTTCCTCTAAAGTCGCCGTTAATTGCTTCTCGGCGTAGAGGTTTCTCTCAATTGTGCGGATGCGGCTTTCCTGATCTTCGACTAGGTGGGAATTGGCGAGATCTTTGCTGGCGTGCCGAGAGTTGGGAGGAGAGACACTTCCAGCGTTGCCCGCAATAGTAGGAAGCGGGGGGAGAGGAATGGCAGGAGGTGGAGAGGGGAGAGAAGCCACAGAAGAGCTCTTCCGTAAGTTGGACGTGACCGAATTACTGCGGTCGTGTGAATTCTCCTGATTTTTCACCTGAAGCTACAAGTTTGTTAGCCGTAATTCAAACCTGCCAGAACTGTAGGAGCTTACCTCGAGCTGCTCAATCCGCACGCGATACGACTCAATCTCTTTCTCGTAGACGGAGATCTTCACATTCGCGTCTTCCAGTGCCTTATCGCGCTCGTGCTGCATGACAGAGAGTCGGTTGTGGTGCTGGTCGAAGGTGCTCGTAATTTGCTCTTCAAGCTCCTCGACTAGACGCACGCTTCGCTGCTTCTCAGCCGTAACCTCCTCAATAATGGCCTCCTTCTTCCGAACTTCTTCATCCTTCAGTTGCACAGTCTGCTCGAGGGAGGCAACCAATTGGGACAGCTCGCTAATCTTCTCGTCCTGCTGGGAGCTCTTCTGTGTAAGTTCATCCAGACGGGTATCTGCCGTCGCGTGCGCTTCCATCTGCTTCTGGAGACCCTCATTGACATCCATGAGCTCAGCATACTTTTGAGAGAAATGCTCTTTCTGGGCCAAGACGTCCTCAATCTGGTCTGTCAACGTAGTCGCTGTAACTTCCGAATTGAGAATTCCAGAAACCGTCTTGAGCAATCTCGCCAAATCGTCCCGGGAATCCGATGTAGTCACTTCCTTCAGTTGGGTATCTGTAGAGTTTTTGAGGTTCAACTGGTTAACGAGACTCTCATTGGTCTCCATAAGCTCGGCGTATTTCTCAGAGAAATGCTGCTTCTGCGAAACGATCTCCTGGATCTGTTCAGCCAACGTATGCACAGTAACCTCCGAGTTGACAATCCCGGAAATTGTCTTGAGCAACCCAGCTAGCTCATCCCTCGACTCAGACATCTCAGATCTCAGGGCATTCAATACTTTCTCTTGTTCAGCATTCTTCACGGCAAGGCGAGACTCATATTCAGCTTGCGCTGCTGCTGCTGCATGAGTCTGGAGCTCCTCCAATTCAAGCTTGTGAGACTCCTGTAGAGAAACCATGTCCTTCTCTCGCGACGCAACAGCTGATTTATGCATTTCGATCTCCTTTTCCAAGTCAGAGATATACTGCCGGTACGTCTCTAGCTCGCTGTCATCCTCTTGCTTCTTTGCGAGGTGCTCCGATAATTGATTTTTAGCAGCAGCGTGTGAGCTGTCCAGACTAGCGATGGTATCAAGCTGACCTGCAATCGTCGCCTTATGCTCCTCAATCTCTAGCTGTAGGTTTTGGATCACTTTCTCTCGCATCTCCCTATCATTGGCTAGGTCTCGTGACAGTATTTCTGTGTCCGTCGATCCCTTCCTGACAGCGTTGCACTCGGCACACATGGCGTCGACCGAAGCCAAGGCAGTATCCAGGTCTGCTAGGGCTGTGTTGAGCTGAGTTTGGGTAGAGTGCAATGAATTAACAGCTTGCTGGTGTTTGAATTTCCATTCGTTTAATTCGTCCTCGAGGAAATCGATTCTCCTGTCTTGTTCCTCAGAAGCTGCACGCCGCTGTTGAGCGGCATCTTCATGCGACCGGAGAAGGCCTTGTAGTCGCTCAACCTCAACGAGTAACTCCTTCTTTTCCCCGTCGGGTGTAGCACCCCGGCTTCTGGATGCAGCGTCTTTGGAGTTTAAGAGGCCATGAAGCTTTGTAATCTCAGAGAGCAGTTGCCTTTCCTTCTCTTCGTAAGCTGCAACCGCAGCCTGGGCCGTCGTAGCTGCCGCCTCATGAGATTCGAGAAGACTATGCAGACTCTCAATCTCGGCCAATAGTTGCTTCTCTCTGTTGTCATGGGCTTCCTTCAGGGTATTGAGCTGGATCTCCTGCTGCACTATCTGATCACGCAACTGGGAGACGAGACCCATGTCCACCGATGAACCTCCCTGCAAACTCGACCGTTCTCTTGTTAGGCCCGAGATAATAGTACTCTTCATTTCCATTTCCTTCTTCACACTGGCGTTCTCGGCCTCCAGAGCTTGAATGCGGTCTACACGACTATGAAGTTCATGGATCGCTGCGTCGAGGTGCATTTCGAAATTCTGCAAGACATCGGGACGGCCTTCGAACTCCTCAAGCCCAATGTTACGCAATGCACCGAGAGAGCGATGAGCACGGTCGACCGTAGACATGAGATTCTGGCTAGTCATCCGTCGAATAACCGGCGTCTTGTAACCAGGTGTTGTAGGTGGCGAAGTGGATGGCTTGGGCCGCTGGAGTTCCAGCTTGAGCCTCTCCACCAATCCCAAGGTTTCGTCGTGTTCGGCTTGAAGTTCCGCATACTTCTGGGTCATTATATTCACACCTTCCTGGTGCTCTTCGAGAAGCTTGCGCATATGCTCGATCTCTTGCTCCTTGAGTTTCTCCTCCTCCGACTGTTGGGGCTCCAAGTCCGCACCATTAGGCAGTTCCTGCGAAGGAGCAGGCTCCCCGGCCAAGGATAACTCCGACGAGAGCGATTGCGAGAATGCGGGTTGTGTGCCAGGTTGGTGCGGGCTTGGAGCTTTGCCGTCGCCTAAAAAAGAGTCCGGTCGAGAGCGAGGTACCAGGTCTTCAACAATGGATGCGGGATGGCGGGCTTCATCAGCGGCATCTTGGCGCAGCTCCGCCAGAGCTTTCAGGGCTTCTTCGTACTTGGTTTCCAGAAGTTCATACTCACTCAAGGTGGATTCATGCTGCATGCGCAAGTCGAATAGCTCCTGAGTGACAGTATCAAGCTTATCAGCGATAAATTTAGATTGGGCCGGGCTATGCGGCGGATCATCCTCCTCGGCAAGAGTTGGCTTCGCGGTTAAATTAGCGGTCGCTTTCTCTAGGGCTTCCAGATCAGAATTTTTCTGCTCATGATCGGGCTCTGGCGCCTGAACTGCATCGCCACCTCGAACTTCCGGTGTCCCTTCGGCGAGAGCGTCATCGTCGGATTCAGGGATGGCCGTTTCAACAGCCTCAGTCAGGACATCGAGGGATATCGTTCTCTTCCTTGAGTGTCGAAGGTTGTTTGGTGGAGGAGCACGAATAACACTACCATCATCGTGGCTTCCTCCATTTGTCTTGTGCTGATCATTCGCGGAACCATTCTCCATTCGGTCCAGTTCATGAAGCAAAGAATCCAACTTTCCAAGGCTCCTTTGGCGTTCGATGACATGCTCCAAGCGCTCCATTTCCCGCTGCATAAGTTCCATATCCTGGTCTGCTTCAGCCAGGCGTTCTTCCAGCGTTGAGATGTAGTCCTCGCAATTGGCCTCGCTCTCGCGGACACGACTGAGCTCTCTGCGCAGCTCGGCTACAATTGCAGCTTGCTTTTCTTCACCGAAAGACTGGCCGTCCAGCTTCCGCTCTAAATCCTGGAGGTAGGATTCTGTGTTCACTTCCCTGTCCATCGCCTTTTGGAGTCGCGCCTGTAGCTGTGCATTGAGAGTCTCCGCGTAGGCGCACTTGGTTTCACGTTCAAGAAGAATGCTCTCTGTCGTGGACAGGGAAGACCTGGTGTCCGAAAGCGATGACTCGAGACTCTGGATCGTCTTTTCGTACTCGAGGACGACTTGCTCAACAGATTCGGCAAACGAATGAGACCGCTTGAGTCTTTCCACGGAGCTCGTCCCAACCGCCAAGGTAGCGTCATCGACATCATCCTTGGAGCTCGAGCTTTTCGTGAGCTCGGAAATAAGTTTTGCATGGCGTTGACTCAGCGCGTTGTATCGCTCCTGGATGTCTAGAAGTTGGTTCTGCAGCTCCCGCTCACGACTCGTGTGCCTCTCTGGTCGTTCAGGCGTCAAGCCATTTCGTCGGTCGCTGTTTTCTGCGTTGCTGATCTGCTGCCTTAAAAAGGCGACTTCGGCCTTCAGTCTCTCGATGGCTGCACGCTTATCTCCGTCATCCGCAACCTGCTGAATCATGGGCTTGCTTTGAATGGCTCTCGCCCTCTGCGCATATTGCACGGTGTTCAACGTCTCGCTCAAGTGGAACTCAGCCGGGGTGACACATGCAATCATGTACGTAATAGCGTTACCGCCAAGAGAGTCTTGCAGAAGTCGTGTGAGTTTGGAGTCGCGGTAGGAAACGTGAGCACCGGCTTGACGAGACGATAACTGCGAGATGACTTTCCCCAAGGCAGCCAGACCAGCATTGATAGAAATACCTTCCCTTGCGCGTTCTCCCGAGGCTCCGGTGTTCTTCAGCCGCTCGCTACCCGCCAGATCGACGAAGTGAAGCTTGCTATCCACGGTGACCGAGGCGTCGGACGCAAATGTACCGTCGACAGGCATTGACATGCGCTTTTCCTTCGGGGACGTAATAGCAGCCGACGACTTACGCTGGACGAGATTTAGAGTGAAGACGGCGTGGGAGCGGGAAGACTTTGCATTAATCGCAGTGGAGTCTGTTTGCCTGATAGAGGAGCCGAAATTCAGCGCGGAGAGTAGATCGTCAAAGCAATTGATGTTAACTTGGTGTAAGCCAGTTAGAATGATCCGACCCTTCGCATCCTCGCGGATCGTAATAACGTTGCGGTCACCCATTGGCGTGGATTCGGGGAGTAAGAGATCTCTCAATTGCTCGTTGTAAATCTGCGCAGGGCATCAGAAGTTGTTCTTCCCATAAGCATAACGAGTTCAAGGGAAGGTACCTCGACATAAGTAGCCTTCATTTGCCAATTCTTCTCAAAAGAATTCTTTGCGAGTGCCGAGGCGGATCCCACCGAATATCGGGTTGGCGTTCGAAGGCCGGAAAGACTGTTGCGGTTGGACCGCAAGGGCCCGTCCAACTTCTCGAAGAGAAGCTGGGATGCGCGTGGGATGACACCTGTTCGATTTTCCCATCATTGGCATGTGAAGAAGAAGGGCGGGAGAGCTGAAGGGACTTACCCATTGCTGTGGTGTCATGCTGTTCGTTTGGGCCCGATGTTCCCATGGTGTAGGATTTCCCCGCACCGGACTGGCCATAGGCCAGGATAGACACATTGTAGCCCTGAATGAACGAGTTCACACTTTCACTGAGGTATTCCCATATGCCCTGCTGATCTACCGTTTCGGAGAAGACCCGATCGAAAACAAATAGCTTGCGGCCTTGTGGAACATCAATGGCTAGGTTGGTGGGGGATGTGACGTGAACCATGGGCCGTTGAAAGCGCTGGGGAATCAACTCATAGCCGGGATCCGTGGGTTTCAAGGGGGGTCGCACACGGACCGCTGTAGGGCTCATCAGTAACCCATATGTACTGCGCGGGGAGGCGTCGACTGGGTTGAGAAAAGAGTAGAATGGGACTTGTATCACGCACCAACTTTGACGGCCGTTCTCGAATCCTCATCCGACGCTCGACTTCCACCGCCTTGTTTACTGCTAATGCTCAAGCGACTGTTGCTCCTCGGTGTCCGCAGAACGGCACTGATGGGGCGCGGAGGCATGCTCGTTGGCGAACCCGGGGGGGACATCGTCATGGCGCGCTGTGGCCGCCGCAAGCGGTCGTCGTTCACGTTACGAGAGACGGTACGAGGAACGGACGGGGGGTCAATTATTCATTAGAGAGCGGGCGAGGAGATAGTCATCAGCGGAGATATTTGGGCTTTAGCCAATTTTTTTCTTTCTTTCGTCTGGAGAATTGCGCGACAAGTTGACCTGCAACAGTCAGTAGGAAGAGAGAGAGAGAGGCTCGAAAGAACAAGATAAGGAGCGAAGGTTGAAGGTCGTCGGTCGTGAATATAACAAGGACGTGTAAAGTACAGATGCTGAAGACGTCAAACAAAAAGGAATGGAAGGGATGAGAAAACGAGGAGTCACATAAATGAGAAGAAGCAGGAGAGAAAGCAGAAGAGAGAGCAGAGGGGAGGACACTGTACCACGTCGAAGAGAGAGATGAAGCTAGACTCCTGAGACTAAAATTCCTGGACGGGGAGGGGCTTCTCGCCTGTCAGGCACGACCAGCGCCCTATAATAGCGAAACGCCAACGCGGCACGACGGAAATAGATAAGAATTGGAGCAAGGGATAGCGAGTGTCAAGCAGACACGGACACAAACATGACAGACAGGGCGTGGTGTTTCTGCTGCTAAATCCCAGAGACGTCGAAAGTCCAGGGGAAGAAAGCCGCTAAGCCCAAGCCAGGAACGCCCCCGTTTATTTTATTTATTTATTAATTTTTTTTTGGCTGCAGACGGAACTTTGACCCCTTTTCTCCCAGCCCAAACTTCCAAACTACTATGCTAACTAATAATAATAAGTTAATAACCACATGGATTGCCTCAAACCGACCGTTCCGGACTGACCCACCCTCGCTGCTTTTTGCTGGTGGACTCGCTGCAGCAGTTCCCATAACGCGCCATCGCGACCTCACTACCATACAGTGTTCATACCATACAGTGTTCACGCTGCATATGCACTATGCATGCACGCTCCTACGGTCGTACGGGGCATATCAGGGTCTCGACGGGCGTTCCTAGTGTTGCACGACCTTGCCGTCAAGCTCTGTGGGATCCATTTGCAGCCCGTGTCGGTCACGTGATATTTATACTGTACGGAGTCAGACTACGAGGTGCGATGATGGTTACTCCTTTCGAAATCCATGGACAGGAAGCTGCGTGTATTCATGGCAGAGTCGATCGATTGAATTCCCAGTGTGCGTTGGGTCAAGCTGGAAAAAAACTATCCCTCCAACCTGCCACCCAGGTCGAAGCACCACAACTCGAGTTTGATCCATCGAGATCTCGCACATCTGGATAGATAAAAGGAAGCATACGACATGCAGAATAAGTGGACTGCCTGTGCTTTCATGAAGTATACTCGTTTAGTATACTCATGCAGAGGGTATTCCAGTTACTGGCCACTGCTGCTCGCAGCAACTACGAAGACATGTACCAAGCAGCCTAGGAAGCTGCAGATCAGCCAGCAAACATCATGGAAATCACAAGGCATCACTGCATGACCTGCCTTGCCTTGATGGCTTCCCACGTTCTCCATGGCTTTAATTTAGCCATACATGCTAATGTAGTTAGCCCAGCAATCCCAGCATTGCAGTGATTCCCCGTTGATCGACAAATCGGGCTGAACAGCCTGCCTGTTTAACAGTGCTCTAAACCAACGCGCGACGACGGTCCTAAATGGAGCCTCCTTCAATATATTCTGTCTGTCTGGGCTACCTCTACAATACTGTATCGCGCTTCTACATGGTATGAGGAAATGACCTGGACGGGGAACTGTTTCCACATCAGCCTCCAGATCCTAGAAACCGTGCACAGTATCGATCCCGCTGCGTCCATATCAGCCATCAAGCTATCGACATCTTCTATACCACATAAGATATAAGGAAGTTTGTATCCGTGGCCATGTTTGCTATTCTTGGTTACTATGTACCGGCATTCCCTGGAACTCACTCGCAAGTTTGCTTGATTGCCCGGTTGCTCTCATTGCGAGACCAGGATAGCCCAAGGATTGATCTTGGCCGTATTATTAATCCGTGCTAGCTAACTAGTCGACTATTCTTCTACTTGAAATAATCCATCGTGTTTGCGGTCTTCTAATGAGCAACTTTCATGATGGCAAGATTCCATTATCACTCCCTGCGATCTATATTCTCGGATCACTTACATGTAACCACGGAATATAAGGTTTCGCATGATGTGGAGAGCCCCTGAATGTCTACTCATAAAGTTTGGCCCACCCCTCCGTGCGATCACAATCAGGCACTGAAAAGTCCACTCAGGACACGTTGAGGCCATTAATAATAGGCAGTATGCTGCATTGCTGTACCGTTGTTTCGAGTAAGAGTCTTAATTGCGCTCAGACTCCGTATGCCGACGGACGTCACATCGGAGCACAGGCTGCACAGGTGACAGCAGGGAGCACACCGAAGAGGCCAGAATGCGAGGCACGGCGTCCAAGACATCATCATCATCGTCGTCATTCTGCATATTCATATTTGCAGTCCACTGGGTGAAGAACAGAAAGTCAGAATAGCTCGACCTGCTCGTGGCTGACTGCTCACATCTCCCTGATCCAGACAGGCCAGTGAGCCGTGACGGTGACATCCACCTACAGTGGCGATTTATCCCAGACCAGCATGCTCCGTGCGCGCAGCAGTTCTAACTTCTCAGATGCTGCAAATAGCTGGATGGAAGCAGCCACGGGGAAGTCCGGATAAGGCATTCCTGGGCGTTTCATTCGCGTTGCCGAGGCCGGGTCACACCGCTTGTACGGTTAATATCTGGACTGCAATTTTGTGATTATTTTTCATATGATATGTGACTCGTCCCGTTCGGAGAGAGTGGTCGCTTCGGAGCATTTTATCTCGAGTATTCAATTCCCGGTGTGCTGCTCTCTACGAACACACCACGGTTCGAAAGCTAGAGTCACTGGCAAGAAGACCCAGAGAGTAATCTTGGAGACAGATTCTAGCAAAACTAGAATCTACTCTGGCAAGCCTCGCACTTCAAACATTAATCAACTGGTCGAACTGGGGCAAATGCAGTCTGTACTCGAATAGCCACACCGTCAAAATTACATCACAGCGATGTATATAAATATAAAAATACCCATGCTCAATTAACCCTACATTCATGAACGAAGACAACAAAATCTAACAAGAAAAGCGTTCTTATTAATTCTCTATATATCCTTGTGTATAGAATCCTCCGTGGGAAACCGCTAACAATGGCCACAACCATCACGACCACTACAACTACCATAACCACCACAACCGACACGCTCCAGAAACACCAAATCATCGGCGACATCCTCGCTCCAGGGACCAAAATCCCATATAACCTCCAGATAAAATGGCCTTCTGCGACCCTCTGCAAACCCGGACAGGCGATCCACAGGGACGCCACGCAGCCGTGTCCGGAGGTGTGGGTTGATCCTCCTGTTCGTTTCCTCTTCGGGCACATTGGGGACGATGCTGATGGTGCATCTTTAGCCAGAGAATCCCGGGAAGGCAGGCACATTCGTCTTGTTAATGGTGGACCCGGTGCGTACGCATCAGAAACATCTGACCCATCCGATCTATTGCACCCCTAGTGGAAACTCACGGAATAACCCTGCAGGACCTCACCCGCCGCCACGATACGACCTTCGGCCAGGTACGACACTGGCTAGCCGTGCGAGCCTCTGTGGACAGTTTCGGGAGAGTCAAGGACCTGGACGACACGATCTCACCGTATGTTGGTCCGGCGCCTCTGCCGGTTCCTCATTTACCTGGGTGAGCATCCATGTCCCCCGAAAATATAATACAAGTTCCAGCGTACAAGCGAGCCGCTGAACATGTGGGAACATTGTATGTAGAAGCCCGCATCCAAGCCGCTACACCTTCATCCTATGCCGCCACAAGGACTCCGCGCCAAATCCCGCGCTGCATATCGACCCGGATAGCCTCCGGGATGAGTTTGAGGGCCAGCCCGGGGAGCTAGGCAAAGCGAGTCAGGACATGATTGACCGGATGAGGTTCAATACGCAGAGGTTCATTGAGAGGAACGGGCTGGAGGTTGTTGGGGCGACGTTTATGTTTGTCGAAGGGAATCTGAAGAGTGGAGTTGCGAATCTCGGGTTGGCGGCGCAGGGGATCGGGGATAAGATTGTCGGGAAGTGATTCAGATATCTATTTCGTATGCTGTACGTGTAGGTTGAACCAGGTCAGTTGTGCCGGTGGTATTATCTGCTGCTGTCCACCCACCTCAACAGAATGACACAACGAGATATTACATAGGACGGAGGTAGTACGTAGTAGACATCACGCATCCCGCAACGAGCCAGCCATCGATACAGCCGACACAGATGGCCCGTCTATGGCACAGAAAGGAATCATTGCCATGGAACCCATTGATACTCCCGCGGTAAGAAGACGATCAGGGTGCCGCGCCGCCCGCTTAGGGCTAGGAGAACCAGGATCGGGGCTTCGACGTCGACGCAGTAGGAGCATGGGGAGGCGTAAGAGGCTCCGTACGAGGCGTTATCCAGGCATCCCTCGCATTCCAAAAGCAAGCGATATCCCTCCGTGCATGGTAACCATTCCGACTCCGGCTTCGAAGCGCACTGCCCGCGCAGAGAAACTAAAAGAACAGCGTAGGCCAAACGCGAATCCCTAGTGCGGGTGCATTCTATTGAGCATGGAGATGGATGCTGCGGGATAGAAGAAGGAAGAAACGAGAGACATCAGCACTTTGAGAGTCCCGTGTACGCTGCATGCAGGATATGGATATCTATAGAACATGAAGGAAACCGGATCCCTCCGAATGAGCGTTATTAGCTATATACTTCTATATACTGTGTCACTCCGTGCTTCCCACCGAACTTCAGCCGCTCGTACTCGACCTGTGCAGGCTGCAAGGTGAGAAGCATTTACCGACACGGACGAGGCCCGGCTACTGATGGAATCCATTGAACACCTGCATCCACGCCTCACCCGTTGTACGGCTCCAGGGGGCATGTGTATGCATGCCCGTATGTCTCTGGTGGGTCTGTCTTGTTCTTCTTTCGCCGACGGCGTCTGAATGCTCTCTGTTAGCCGGTGGAACTCGAGCTATATAGCCGGAGCATTCCCCCCTCAGGGAGGAAAGGAGGAGGATTATGAGCAGGCAGTGATCATCATTCTAGCTTCTTCCATAGCCATCGCTCTATGCACTCACCTTTCGTCCTTGCAACAGGAGATCGTTGTCCCAAGCGCTCACCAGCCCGATTGACAACGATGTCCACGGAAAAGCTTCAAGTAGCCGTCGTCGGCCTAGGGCGGATGGGTGCGCATCACTCCCGGCTTCGACCACGGTAACATGAGTGACATGAGTAACAGAATGCTGGCTATAGGTATGCGACACGCACGGCACTTCGCAACCCTCACCCCCAGAGCGCATCTGGTGGCCGTCTGCTCGCCCGTGCAGGCCGAGCTGGACGCCGCGAAGAACGAGTTCGGCGGCCATCTCCGCACCTATCTCGACTATGACCGGATGCTGCAGCATGAGCCGACGCTGCAGGCTGTTGTTGTTGCCAGCGTGGCCAGCGCACACGCCGAGCAGGCCGTCAAGGCCATCGAGAGGGGGCTGCATGTTCTCTGTGAGAAGCCGTTGAGTACGAGCTTGGAGGAGGTGAGTATTCTTGTGCTCTGCAGGTGCCGGTCGAGTCTAACGGTCATCCAGGCCGAATGCGTCCTGGCAGCATACAAAAAATCCCTCCTGACGCGCCCCGGGCAGAAAGTCATGTGTGGCTTCTCGCGGCGCTTCGACGCTTCATACCGTGATGCTCATGCGAGAGTAGCCAGAGGCGATATTGGAGTCCCCTCGGTCTTCCGCTCGCAGACATGCGACAAGCTCGATCTGTCTACATTCACGCCTGCTTACTCCGGCATCTTCACGGAGAGCTCGGTGCACGATATCGACCTCACCCTGTGGTTCCTGGGGGAAGACAGCCGCGTCAAGAGCGTCTTCGCAGCCGGCATTACGGCCATCGAGCCGGCACTGCGAGAGCGCAACGATCGGGATAATGGGATAGGCATTGTGGAATTCTACGTGAGTATTCCGCTTCCACCCTTCCATGAAATAAAGACCACCCAGTCTGAGCATCGCAGAACGGCAAAATCGCCCAGCTTCTCGTCTCCCGCATGATGGCCGCCGGACAAGAAGACACCACCGAAATCATCGGTACGCAGGGCAAGATCGCCGTCAACGCAGCGCCGCAGCTGAACCTGGTGCACATCCACGATGCCACGGGGATCCGGCGCGAGGTGCCGGCGGACTACTTTGGACGGTTCCGGGAGGCGTTTATCACCGAGGCGAATGAGTTCACGGCGAGTTGCTTGAACGATACGCCGGCGCCGATTAGGTTGGATAGCACGGTGAATGCGATGAAGATTGCGTGTGCGTTGCAGGAGAGTATGGTGACGGGGCAGAAGGTCGAGTTCGATGAGAGCGGACAGAGGGTTTCTTTGGCCAAGTTGTAGATGCTGCCAGCAACGACGGGTTTCATAGACTGTCATTCCCCGCTGGTATAGCCGGCGGGAAACGAATAGACTTCCCCGTGGGGTATCAAGGTCAGGAAGATCAGGGATCATCGTGCATGATGGTGGAGTAGAGACTGGCTAGACCGACAACACCATGTCTTGAGCATCTGCAGCGAAGATGCAAATGACAGCAGACCATCAACTATCTATGCTACCTACAGTTCATACCTGAACCTGCTCTTCCCTCGTCTCAGCCCAGACCTCCTTCTCAACCTTCGCCCTCAGCTCCTCCTCATCCGCCTGCAAATCATCCCCGAAGACAGCGGCAATCTGCTCCAACGACCGGTTCGACGTCTCCGGCACAAAGAAGAACGAAAACACCCCCGCCGCGACACAGAACAGCCCGAAGAACAAAAACGTGCCCCAGCGCATAGACTTGATCATCTGCGGGACGGCGACCCCGATGATGAAATTCGCCAGCCAGTTCATGGCCGTCGCCATGCCGACGCCCTTGGCGCGCCGCGAGCTGGGGAAGACTTCGGCGGGGAGAGTCCAGCCTAGCGGGCCGTAGGAGGATGCGTAGAAGAAGACGTAGGTATCTCCACTCTTATATTAGACGCTTGTGTCATTGTGGTTGAGAGAGAGAGGGCCATACAGATTAATGCCACGCTGAACCACCCCACGCCTCTATGGCTGCCCCAGTTTGAGCTGTATTCGCCCGTAAGACCAGCCATGATCAGATGCGGAACAGCCATGGCGAATGCCCCGATCACAGCGAGATTGCGTCTCCCGAGGCGGTCCAGGTAGAGGCAGATGGGAATGTTGCCGACTAGCTGGCAAATGTTGACCACGCCGGAGAGAATCAGCGACATGCTGTAGCTTTGGCCCAGGTCGGCGAAGAAGGTGGGTGCATAGTAGACAAATGCGTTGATACCGGAGAACTGGCCATAGAACAGTCAGTACTATCCCTCTTTCTCCATCGAACAGCGCCGGGCGATGATGCTCTATCCTTACCTGCTGAAAAAATGGAATGGCAAGCGCCACAATCGTCCGTCGAAGAGACCGAGGGCGAAAGAGATCGATCCACTGCTTCACTTCCATCATGACCGGGCCTGTGTCCGGGGATTGTCTGCGCAGCAGTTGCTTCTGAAACCGAATCTCAGACAGGATCCCAGTCCACTCTAACCGCACCCTCTCGTCAGACGGGGGTAGTCGTCGCAGCTTCGACAGTGCCCGCAAACTATCTCCAGACCGATCGCGAAGGGCCAGCCACCGAGGCGAGAAGGGGAAGAAGTGGATGCCACAGCCGACGCAGAGGGCGGGAATCATCTGGATGAGGAACGGCAGTCTGAATGCCCATTCACCGTGCAGGTACCTATAGTCCCCATAATAGAGCATCAGCACTGGATGTTTCCCAACGGGGCAGAAGATTGACTACCTTGTCCCGTAGGTGATCCAATATGATGAAATAGCGCCTATGACGATGGTGATAGACTCGAGGACCATCAGCGATCCTCGCAGGTTAGGGGGAGCGATTTCAGAGATATACAACGGTGAACCCATGGCTAGCGTGCCTACGCCAATACCGCCGATGAACCGACCAGCTACAAGGGAATCGTAATTCTGCGCTGCGGTCTGGATGGTCGCACCGACGCAGAAGAATCCAGTAGCGGCAGTGAGGGCCCATTTTCGCGAGATCCTGTCCGCAAGGGACGGGAAGAAGAGACACCCGATGAACGCCCCTAGTTCTAACATCCCGGTCATGAAACCCGTATGGAAGCCAGAGCCTGGGGCGTTCGGGTCGACCTCGTGGAACCGCTTGATGAACTGGGGCATAACCAGGATCAAAGAGATGACTCCTTGATCTAATCGTACGTCAATATCAAATAACCACATCTATCGTAAAGAACCATGGGATCCTACCATAGCCAAAAGAGAACCCTCCAAACGAAGCCAGGAGGGCCGCACCAAGGACAAAAGGGGATCTGACAATCCCCCTGACGCCATTGTGATCATAGGCGATATTCTCTGCTGCTGCCGGCGCGACTTCATCGTGAGAATGGGCGCAGGGCTGCTTGGAAGACGATGAAACCGAGGAGTGTGTCAAATCAGCCATTGGGGGAGACCGCGAGGACGTGGAGAACTGACAATCTCCAACTCACAAGGGGGATTCGATTGTTCTAGATGAACGTGTTAGGTATCTGACGGGGAAGAAATAAAGGCCTGGGAACTGCACATGTGTGACCATATACGACGGGGTATCCTGGTTCTCGGATCCGCGCTGCTGGCGAGGTCTTACTCACGAAAGAAGGACTCCAAGACGAGGGGAAGACTGAATTTATGCTCCATGAGAAATGGGATTCTTGGCCGTTAATTAACTGATCACCCTGTATGGACAGCCATGAATTCCGTTGGCGAGGCGGGCCAAAAGGACGGTATGACCTACAGCGAGTGGGGGCAAGCCTGATATGTAGGATGATTCTGATTCTGATTCTATGGCGATACTGCAATCAGGATTAAATTCCAGGGATAGTGCTGTAAACTGGTAGCTCAAGGGAGACGAGAAAGAAGCCATATCATATATAGCACCCATTTCCCATTCGGGGAACACATCCGCTGGCCTTTGCACGCCTCCCCAAGGGCCGCAGCACAAGCACGATGCTTGACTTTGAAGCAGGCGACAGAGGGCATTCATCGGCCGCAACCCTAGTTCTCTTCTCTTCTCTAGCCGTCTCTTCTCTATCACGTAGGCGGATGCAAGCCTGCATATTGAATCACTCCGACTGGCCCGTCCGGTGTAGTTATCCATCCCTGGAGGCGCCAGGTATCTCTAGCAGATTCCGTCGATGGATAGAACGCACCGTATCGACTCTGCTAAGCCTGTCTGAGCCTCGGAATGCGCCGTCTATCTCGCATGATCCCCTTAACAGAGCTTGGCCAGCCACGGCACAGCGGGAGTGCCACTGAGTGGTATCGGATGAGTGAGTGTCACTCGGCCCAACAGCCTTTTCTATTGACGATTGACGTATGGTATAGTATCAATGTAACTGAATGGCAGTTTAGCACCTCAAGGGCCGAAGGGTCGCCCTTGCTGGCACATGACTGCCCCGGAGGAAATAACGAGGTCGTCGTAAGCCCTGTATCATCGCCACATAAATTAATAATTAACCAGATAGTCATAGTCCAGAAACCCGTTGGACAGACATAACTATACCGGTTCTCACTAGCAACTAGACGCTAGGCTGGCCTACCCCCACACCCCGCTAGTCTTCCCCGCATGATCTGGGGTGCGGGGAGCCATCGGCTATTGCTATTCAAACAGCAAGGACGTGGCCATATCCCGACGGTTGAAGGACTAGAAGCGCTTAATGGGACACACGCGACAGTCGTAAAGCCGTTTATTCGACCAAAGCTACCTGATTTGGCCAATAATATATAGACACTAGCATGCATATCAACGATAGCATGTAAGTCACTTTATATATATGTATATATATGTAAACCATCCCTTTACGAGCACAGCATCCATACCAATCTCTATAGGTTTACCCCCTTGAACTCTCCTCCAGATCACTCTCACCATAGTTTTCCCGATACAGGAAGAACTGCGCGAAGATTATCATATCCAACAACAAAGTCCCGAGACTCCCTACCAGCCATGAAAGATTGACCAGCACATACCACCCATACAGCTCAGCTGCCTCGCCGGGTCGGCAATGGGCTTTTCCCTTCTCACACACAGGAGAATAAGCCAGGATAGACAACACGTAGGTCAGGTTTCCGATGCACGCGAAAAGAAAGAAGAGTAGCGAGACGCCATCGGTGGACTTTCGCTGGAAATTCAGCAGGATCTGGGGAAGTCGAGAGCCAAGGTACAAGACTGCGCAGAGGTAGCCGAAGACCTGGCCTAGGAGGTCCATCTTAGGCGGCGTATTCACGCCTTTACCGGGTTCTGGTTCGTGAATCGGATGGCGCTTCGTGCGCGAGCTGATGTACCAGCCCACGACACCGGCGGTGCAGACGAGGAATATGGCAGTTGTTTTGAAGAAGACAGCCTGTAGGGTGGACACGCGCGGGGGAGGCCGGGCTGGTTTGACTGATGGCTCAATGAAAGGTGTTGCAGGAGATAGATGGGTTCCGTCGACGGACGGGTGCAAGAAAGAAGCCGCGGAATGTCTTCTGTGATCAGACGGATGTTGAGGAGATGAAGGGTGTACGGATGAAGAGGCAGCATGGTCGACAGCATCGCTTGGCTGTTGAGAATGGTATCCGTTGTGTTCAGCCGCAGCCAGTAAAGCCGTTCGTTCTGTTGCTGTTGCCTTCCTTGAATCATGAACATCGAATGCCCCATTTCCCCGTTCCGGGACGTCATCTTTTAGCTTAAGGCCCCTGTAATAGAAGCATTGAACCAGCAGCACGATATCGGCCAGGGTATAGTATACGGCTAGGATCGTCATCGTCGGCAGGACGCCCTGCATGACAGCACCGAGAACGTTGAATACATCTCCAGCCAGCCAGATGATAAGAAAGAGCAGCGATAGTCCTTCTGCCGAGCCACGGCGGAAATTCTCAATGATTTGCGGGGAGAAGACGACGACCCAACATGCAATAGAAATCGAGCTAATAGCACCACACTGTCAGTACAGACCCCATTGTTTGACTTGCTTAATTCGAAAGAGAGAAAACCCACCCACATATACCGCTCAAGGCTTCTATATCTATATTGTTAGTCTGAGAAGGGAACATAGTGTTGCCCTCAAGAATGTCAATTGTGGGACAGGGAGGTTCCGCGAACGACCCTGGTAAAGATCGTGTTGTATGAGTCACTGGTGGGAATATCGGAAACGCAATGAATAACCCAATCAAATTAGGCTCGAGGAATAAACGATAGAATGAATGCTCAATGTATAGCAGAAAAAACAGAAAGACGGGCAGGAAGAGTGTTCGTAGACAGACAAGTGGAGAGTCAAGCAGCATCAATTGAGTTGAAAAAAATTAAGAAAAATGACGTGCATCTGTCACGTGGTGATATCCGGGGTTGATACGGGGTACACTAGCCGCTTTTTGGAAAGAGCAGCCGATACAGATTTAGAGAAGCAGATATATTTCAACAAGGGGAATCCTGCTGAATATTTGCAAAGAAAAGTAGGAGACACCCTCCTAATGAACAATGTATTAATAGATCATACTGTCATTGCATGAGCAATCATGCTCTAGACTCCCGAGGAGCCATGCTTCCCTTTTTCCTCTTTGGTTTACAGACGAGCCTCTACTTCGCTCCAATCTGGCTGGCGAGCCATGTCTCATGGAGCTTCTTCTGTCTCTCCCAGTCCTTACGGAGCTTCTTGGCCCGGCTCTTGGTGATTTCCTCACCAGCAGCGTCCCGCGTGGGAATGCCCTCCTCGTCCCACGCGCTGAATTCGTTGGTCCGGAACATCTCTAAATGGCTTAGCTTTCCTTTTTCGAGCCTCTTCAAAGCTTCCTGTTCCTTTTTCTCCCTCTCAAGCTGCTTCTGGCGTGCTCTAGCAGCCTTCTCTTCACGCGCCTGAGCTAATTCTTTAGTGACGGGGCGTACGAGGGCTGGTTGGTTGTCTCGGTCTTCCAGATAAATGCCGAGATCGAAGAGGTCGATATCACGGACCCGATCGCAAAGTGTCAGAATATCTTTATTAATATGGTCTGACTGTTCAACGGAGGTGACTTTCGTTCGGAAATCCGATAGCACAGCTGCATAGGGTTTTGCTGCCTCAGGAACGTCCTCCGGCGCGGACACGCGGTCGACGATTTCCGCAATTTTCTCAGCCGAAATTCCCTCCTTTGCCCTAGCCGCCTGACGGAGAGAGTCGCGTATGGTAGCAAGTGGATACAGATAGGGTTTCGCCTCCTCCGGGATGTCAACTCCTGACCACCCAATTTCCGTGGCATCGGCAGGAGCATCACCATTGAGACCAAAGATATTGACCATTGATGTCACCCACTTAGCAACAGCCTCAACATCTTTCGGGTTGACATTCGTTTTGTCAGCGCTGTTATATTCAGTAATGAGATCAGAAATCGCTTGCATCGCTCCCCATGTGTTAAAAGAGTCGCAAAGATGTGCATGGACCGCGGCTTTCGCGGTTTCCAAAGCAGTAGCAAGGGATACATCTGTGCCAGATCCTTGCAGTGCTGATGGGTCCTTCATCTTGACAAAGAAGTTGTTTACTTTATCTTCCCAGTAGCTTCCTGTGTTAATAAGGTCCTCCGTAATCTCAATGCCGTCCTTCCAGCTGCCCAGCAGGAAAACAATGCGCAAGCTTCTTGGTGTCCAGGCCTTCCTGTCAAGCGCTTCACGAATAGTTGTGAAGTTCTTCAGTGACTTGGACATTTTGGATCCCTGAATGGACAGATGTCCCATGTGTAGAAAATAGTTGACCCACTGATCATGGGAATGGTTGTGCGCCCAGTACGCCTCGCTCTGCGCAAGCTCGTTGTCATGGTGCGGGAACGCGAGGTCAATACCGCCGGAATGAATGTCTATTTGCTTTCCCAGCCTCGCAGAAGCCATTGCGGAACATTCGATATGCCACCCAGGCCGACCTTTACCCCAGGAACTTGACCAGCTAGGCTCTCCTGGCTTAGAGGCCTTCCAGAGTGCAAAGTCAGATGGTGATCGTTTTTCTGTTGTCTTGCTGGTCAATGCGCCTTCGCCTTCTGCTAGCAGGTTCCCGTCAGACCGACTCCATGGCTCCAACCTTGCGTAAGGAAAGCCAGCGGCTTCGAAAGCCTGGATGTCAAAGTAGACGGATCCGTCCGCCGTGACGTAGGCGAAGTTGTTCTGAACAATCCTCTCCACGAACTCAGCAATCTCTGTACCAAATTCGGTGACTCTGGTTATTTCATCGGGATCAAGAACATTAAGATCCCGCATATCCTTCAAGAATCTCTCCTCGTATCGCTTAGTCAACGTGGTAAATATCGCGTGATTATCCGCATCGATAGCCGAGCCTTTCAGTGAGTCCAAGTATGGGAGGAGAACGTCCTGCGCGCTAGAATAAAACGATTCGGCAAAGACTGGGGCTTCTGTAGCTTTTTCCGAGCTCTCTGCTTCTGCGATCACTTTCGCGGCTGAGGCCACGGTCTTAATGTGCATTTTAACTTTAGCCTCATCATCACCTGCTTTCTCATTGCCCGGAAGGGGACCCCCGTTGAGAACAACAGAGTAGACCTTTTCTACTTCATCCTGGTATTTGGAAGGAGGTAGCTCTGGATCTAAAAGCTTCAGGTTCTTCTTTATGTAAGCAGTATATGCGTTTTTAGTTTCACGCAAAGCTTCCACATCAACAGTAGGATGAGCGGAAATGAATTCACGGAACAAATGTTGTTGTCTTGCGCGTAGGATAATCTACATACAACAGCAGACACTTTAGCTTCTATAATGTTACGGAACAGAATACTCATAGTCACAAGATCAAGTACCTTGTCATCGACATCGGTAATGTTCATCACAAATTTGACATCAAATTTAAAGTAATCGCGCATAATACGGCGAATGATATCCGTGCTGACATAGTTCCTGGCATGCCCCAAATGCGCATCATCATACACCGTGGGCCCGCACGCATACCAAGTGACCTTCTTGCCCTCGGGATCGATCGGGATGAACAGCGACTTTGACCGCGTCAAGGAATTATAGACCTTGAGGGGGGGTATGCGGGAACTAGCTTCGGGACTCAACGTCGGTTGCCGCCATGGCGGCTGTTGGCGCGCGGTGGTCATGGGCTTGGAGAAGACAAACACGGGGGTAATCAATGGCGACCGGTGTCTGGACAGTGGACGAAGGGGAAAGAATGGCAGACGGGGGAGAGAAAGGGGCATAAAGAAAGGGACGAACGCGGGGTGAAGGGAACAAAAAGACGACGAGGGGCAAAGGGCCAAAGAAGATGTGACTCAAAAAGGGATGCAAAGCTGCAGCCAGCGGACCAGCCCTAAGCCCTAAGCCCTAATATAATAATTTCCGTTCTGGGAACAGTACGTCAAGTTTTGTCTCTGCTGGAGCCGCAAGACAATTAATTCCTCTTCTCCCGTCGACGTTGTCTCGAAAATCCCCGAGAAAATAACATATCTGTTCACTGCCCGCTGCACGAGGCATTTGCGCACGGATCCTATCGGACAATGCAGTCTCCGTTCCTAACACCAAGTTTGCAGTCGCGACCTGACAGTCTCGCTCTCCTCCAACTGCGCCGAGACGATATCATCCCAACGATCCTACGAACCCACGACGACGAGCAGCTAGGATACGATGAAGGGAAAGTGACGAACACACGATACGGCTCGTTTCCGCACAGCACGCTTTTGAATCAGCCGTGGGGCTCGCAACTTGCCGCATCGAAGGTCGACACGGGATCCCGAGGTCGCAGACCAGCGAAGGGCCAAAAGCGTAAAGCTGACGAGCTGGAGGAAGGACAGCTATCTCCTAAGGCACCAGTCCAGGCTTCCAGCGGTTTTCTTCACCTTATTTGCCCTACGCCCGAATCGTGGACCGCATCCCTCCCACACCGGACGCAGGTCGTGTATGCGCCCGACTACAGTTATATACTAGAGAGATTGCGTGTACGGCCTGGAAGTACCATCATTGAAGCCGGATCAGGAAGTGGTTCGTTCACGCATGCCGCTGCTCGAGCAGTATTCAATGGCTATCCTGCATACGAACCGGCTACCAAACGACGGAGACTAGGAAAGGTGTGCAGCTTCGAATTTCACCAGCAACGCGCGGGAAAGGTTACAGAAGAAATCAAACAGCATGGACTTGATGGTATTGTGCAGGTGACCCACCGCGATGTATACAATGATGGCTTTCTCTTGGGCGACCCAACAACGGGGGCTTCACCCAAAGCGAATGCGGTCTTCCTTGACCTTCCTGCACCCTGGCTAGCTCTGAAACACCTTGTACGCAAGCCGTCTTCTGGATCCGAGTCACCTCTTGACCCCTTATCTCCCATACACATCTGTACATTCTCCCCATGTCTCGAGCAAGTGCAACGAACCATAAGCGCCATGCGCCAACTAGGCTGGCTCATGATATCAATGGTTGAAGTGCAACACCGTCGCATTGAAGTGAAACGGGAGATAACAGGTCTGGACGCCGAAGGTATACGTGGGGCGGTCATATTTCCCAAATCTGTCGATGAAGCAATCACCAAAGCCCGTGTTGTAGAAGAACGCGCGAGAGCTTTTCATGACCGATTCCGAGACGAGAATTACAAGAAGTCCGCGCCGATAGCTAAAGAACAAGAGGAGCAAGAAGATAAGGAGAAGGGAACGACGGATAAAAACCCCCAGCAAGACAATGATACAGAGACCCCTGCCGATGCTGCTCTCGCGAAATCAAGGCCTTCTCCGCAAAACCCCAACCCCAAGCCCAACCGAAAGAATACAACCCCGCCCCACAAACTTGGTCGCCTAGTCCACCGTTCCGAGTTGGACCTAAAGACACACACATCATATCTTGTTTTCGCGGTCCTACCCCGCGACTGGTCTGAGGAGGATGAGCTGAAGTGTCAACAGGCCTGGCCATCAAATTCCACGGAAACTGCTTCCCAGAATGCGAAGCCGAAGAGCAAGACACAAATGAAACGTGAGGCGAAGGCGCAACGGGACAAGAACAAGCAACCGGAGAAGGAAGAAAAGAGCGCTCCCGAACAAACCGGGATTGATGAGGCATGAATACGAAAGGAATCATTATCCCTAGTTTTAGACTCAGGAAACAAGTGAAGTTCCTTTTGTCGTTGTTGTCGTTATTGTTTACCAGATAGAATCGAAGCATATACCCCGAGTGGTGTTGTTGGTGTGCATTGAACGGTCTTCTGAGATCTGGCGGGTTGAGCTTTTTTTTTGCCAGTACAGCATTATGTTTACTTCAAGTTCTCTATTGAAATTAAGAAGATATCTAGATGCTATCCCAACAATGGGAAACGCGATAGACAAGTATCCCAACAACTTCACAATGAAAGCTTGTGAAAACATACCTACAATCTAGCATGATGCAGACACTGTATACATTATATAATAGCACGCTACCTGGACACCAGTCATATCGAATCAAAGAGGAACGAAGGGGCCCTTAGTCAATAGAGGTGGTTAAGACTAACAGCAGCTTCGTAGAGGTGGCATGAAGATGTAAGAAGAATAATAGAAACAAATATGAAGGGGATCATCTTGTGAGAGAACATGATCTAGGGAATCGCCATATTCCGAAGAATACGAAATGAGGCTAGAGATTGTTTTCTTGCCTGAACTTATCCCAAGCCTCGTTCAGAATACCGAACACAGCGCCCGAAATCATCCGTTGCTCTGTAGTTGCGTTCGTAGGTATCTAGAGCAAAGCATTAGCCACAGAGGTACCTAGGTACTAAGTTGGAACGTTAATGCTACAACATACCTTGTCCGGATGCACCTTCGAAATCCCCTTCATATACTGTATCTTCACTTTATGGGGCATAATTAACTCCGACATGTTAACCTTCTTCCACCCCGACTCGGGCCATAGAACGGTGTCTAGACTACCCAGGAGCGCACGTAGGTTGTCTTGTTTCCCGTTCTTCCATGCTGCCACTCGTGCATCCACACTTTCGGAGAGGACGAACTTTTCTTCATCAGCACGGTCAGCAGCTTTATTAGCCTCCCGCAGACGACTAACGGCTTCCGAATTCGCGGTCGGTGCAGCCGATGCGGTTGGTGGTTTCTTGGGTGCTGGCTTCTTCACCGGAGCTGAAGGCTTTGTTGCAGGCTTGCTAATACCGGCAGCTCGCTCACATCTGTTGCGGCCTTGGATACTGGTGCTTCCTCCGAATCCTGCTTCTACAGCTTGTCTCCAAGCCTTCGCTGCATCTGCCCATCGTTCTAGTTGCTCCAAGGCTTCCGCTTTGCGCATCAAGGCTTTGCCAAAGAAGTCCTTCATGGGTTTAGCAGGCTCTCCGTTTCGGAGATCAATTGTCTCTGCCTCACCCTTTGCAGGACCTATTATTTCCAACATCGTGTCCGCATCACTCACAGCAGTCTTAGCTTCACCTATTTTCAGGGATGTCAAAGCACGATTGCTACAGATGATGATGGTGATAGGATGCTTGTTGGGTAATGCCGAGAGTGCAGCTGTGAAAGACTCATGAGCGGCAGCATAATCACCCCTTTTGTAGGCCTCTGATCCTTTCTCCCGATGTCTATGTACGGATGCAAGAACTGCTTGGGATAGTTCGGAGATGTTCCGAGGAGGCGCTTTTGGTCGTTGGGGTAATTTCTGAGGGGGCTTCGATGATGCTGGCGGTGGTTGCGCTCGTAGGTTTGGAGGTCTAGGTTGAGTAGCAGGTGTGGATGTCTGCAACAAGTCTGCATCCGGTTTAGATGCCGCGGGTTGAGGCGTAGGTCTTCTCCTTCTGGCCGGGCTGACGTATGCCTGTGCGGATTGCTCCTCGACTGCAGTTTTGGTTAAGCGAGATTTGGGATCCTTCGGCGGGAAAATATTTTGCTGAGGCATCGACTGAGGTTGTGGTATCCGCCTCTCAGTGATGGGAGAAGGCTGGTTCCGGAAAGGACTGCTGCCAACTCTAGAACGAGCCCCATCCATATGTCGCGTTGAAGCTCGGGAAGGTCCTGGTGGTTGTGATTCAAGGAGGAGGGCTTCATCCGTCAAGGTTCCAGGTTTGCCCTGTGTAGGAGGAGCCTGCTGACGTTCCCTCGAGGATAGCTCTGGCCTTGGACTGGCTTCTCTCATCCACCGCGGTTGGTTGGAATCATAGTCGGCATTCAACTCGCTGACCACTTGGTGGACTTTCTTGCTTCCGCTTTTCCACAGCGCATTCGCTGTTTTCAACAAGTTGTTGCCGAAGGCGGCGGCAAACTGGGCAGGATCCTTGTCTGCAGGCGAGGGTACTCGACCATCGTCATGGCCTCTGGATGCATACGATCTTTGCTCCTTCATCCACGGTGGGACCTCACGATGCCGCCTCTCTTCCTGCACCATACGGTCAGAGTGGTTGTTGTTGGCACCCGTTTTTTCTCTAGTCTTTTGTCGAGATTCGGCATGAGCTTGCGTAAGAAGCCAGCTAACGGCGGCCTGAACATTGGTTCCCGTATCAGTTGTTCGTAGAGCCTGTTTGACTTTGTCTGCAGGGAATCCCATATCCACTAGCTCTGCGATTGCCCGATCCACGCTTTCCGAAGGCTTTGGTGGGGATGGACTGCGACGTTCATCACCGAATGGCTCAGGAGTATTACCCTTCGGTTCTGGCCGAGGTATCTCTGAGACTGGTTTTCCAAGCAGACCAAGGAAATCATCGTCGTCATTCTGAGAGGGCTGAGGTGCCGGGATTGACTTCTGCTTCAACTGAGAGAGACCAAAAGGGTCATCGTCATCGAGAAATACCATCCCATCATCTTGGCTGAATGGACTTGCTCCGTTGGAAGGTTTCGGTAAAGCAGTCGATTCGGGCCGCGGCGAAGGACTAGGGCTAGGGGCAGGGAAGTGCGTTGAGGCATCGACGGGTGCGGAGGCATTGAAGGCGGCAAGGATATCATCGTCATCGGACTGGATTGCTGTATTTGTAGACGGAGAGGTAACGCCAGTTGATCTGCTTCCACCGTGCTCTAAAGCCTCCCAGAAGTGGGAATTCTGCCCCCCATACTGCGCTTCAAGTTGGCTCTTTCTCTCCGCTTCCTTGTTGGCCCTTTCTGCTTGCAGCCTCCTCTGTCGCTCCTGGAGAGAAAGGTTCTTGTCGGCAGTTGACGAGCCAAACGAGACGAGGTTTGCGAAACTATCACCCGCTGGTGTTGCAGGTTTCGACGGCGAGATCGACGGGCCTGAGGAGATGGACGCCGGGGTGGATCTACCTGAAGTGCCACCTAAACGTGAAGTCGGAAACAGCATGCCAGAGCTCATGGGAGGTTTCTTCGCATCATTTTGGTTGGAAGACCAGCTGAGCCCGCTCAGGTCATCCATGGTGATAGTAGACCCCAAGGGTCGCAAACAGAACACCTGGAGGTTTTTGGGTCAGGATTAGGATTAGGATCGCGGAGGCTTCTCATGCCCATGACCATGATCTCACCACAAGCTGCAATGAAGGCCTGGTATGTCGAGATTGAGAACAGATCAATGCATATGCAGGGAATACGTTGAGACGGGTTACCAGAACTTGCAAAAGCAGATGAGGGCGTGTTCCTATATCTACAAGAAAGAGAAAAGGACGCGTGTTTGACTTGCTGCGGGAGTAATACAGAGAGTAATGTAGTATGCCTTCATGCGCCTCGCGTGGCTGAGTCAGCGCCACATCGATCATGTGATGGAAGCACGTGTTGTTGGTGTCATGGTTCAGCTCCTTCTTAGTTAGGCATAGTGCTGCTCAATCAGCAAGACGTAGCGGACCTGCGTTCCCCATCAGCACGTAGGTTTTACGCGATTAGGGCTTAGGGTATGGGCTTAAGCGCTGAAAGTGGCAGGATACCCGGTTGAGCTGAAAAGCCGCATGGTATTCATGTTGAGCGCAGTGAGCTCCTAATTGACAGGAGAAGATATTATAGTGGATGGAAGAGTACTTGCTTCTTAGAAGATGCAGTAATTTTTGGCTTGAACTGTGCTCGAGAGCCATGTTCCACTGTTTGAATATAGATTGTGATATTCTCTCGGAAGATTTTCAAGATAGCTACTCAATATCACGTTAAAAGACAGTGGAAGTCTTGATAGGAGTCCTAGTTCCATGGGAGACATGTTGCGGTTCGGGCTCATCTAGAAAATCTTACTTTACCGTGGTCGACTTAGGGTAGACTAAGTAAAGAAATGAACAGGGACTGACGTCAATATGTCTCATAAGGCATCCTAACAACACTTCCTTGACATCATCTTCCGCGAGGGTCTCTTGTAGTACATTCTCATAAAGAATGGTGTGAAGTGACCATAACCCTAATTGAAAAAGGCCACTCGAAGCTTGCAAGTAAGGTTAGCTGACAATCAATGATACTATGATTCTTGTTCACGAATAATAACGAGTGATTCCTGTTTTAATAGATTGCAAGATCAGTCAAGTTTCACCTAATAATCTCACTACGACCGCGAGCAAAATTGCGAATGGCCTCTTACTTTGTCACCGGCAGCACGCGAGGAATCGGACTAGCAATAACTACTCTCCTCGCTTCCAAGCCCGAGTCCGAGGTATCCATCATCTTCGCCGCTGCGCGGACTCAGAGGGAAGGTTTAAAGCAGCTAGCAGCCAACTCAGCTGGCCGCGTCGAAATCGTGCCAATCGACGCAACATCCGAAGAGAGCGTGTCAAAAGCTGCCGAACAAGTGGAATGGTCTCTCGGAAGCAAGGGTCTAGATGTTCTCATCAACTGTGTGGGAATTATGCCTCAAACTCCTGGTGGGATTGAGACGATGTGAGTACTCTTGAAAGTCCAATGCAAGTGATATTCGCGAATTTGCAACAGAGGGCTACTGAGAAAGTTCGTGCAAAAGCACTTTCCTAACGTACTGATGTAGGACGGACCTCGAAATGACATTCAAGACCAACGTACTGAGTTCTCACCTTGTCACAAGAGCATTCATCCCATTGCTGAAAAAGGGGCACCAGAAGAAGGTCATCAATATGTATGTCTGCTTTGGGTCTCCGTCCCTAACAATAAGGAAAATAAGTTCTCATCGTACAACTATGCCATAGATCCTCAACTTTAGGCTCTATTACACTCG